>JAHLJT010002406.1:87823621-88423621 GCA_031308135.1 Acheta domesticus
GTTTTTATACGCGAGACTGTGGGCACAGGCGCTCGTGTTTTCGTGGTCGGGTACCACTGTCTCGCATCCCGAGAGTATGTGAAGTGCCACTTGTGAAGTGCACTCCCCGCGCACGGATGGTCACTTGGTCCGGATGGCATGCGTTGTAAACTACGGGTATTCTGACTTCAAAATTTGGGCTTGTGAGTCATATATGATTATCGATGAGAGAGACCGTAAAGGCGTCTGAAGTGGCGAAGACAATTCGAAGAGAATTTAAAGGAGAGGAAAATAGTTGTGAGAAGAGGAAATGCTGTTGACCGAAGACCATTGTGTCGAAAGGCAAGAGAAATGAAAGCGAGGTAGATATCAATACGAAAGAAGTACGTTTCGATGGAGAGGAAACGCAGTACCGTTTGTATGCGGCATTCAGATGAAAGCATGCAAACAGATACGGGAATGGACGGAATGGTGAAATTAGAGACGAATCTGAAGGAAAAGAGACGAAAAGCCTCTTGAAAAGGAATTTTCCACTAGTGCGTAATCAGAAAATCTAGAGGTGAGGTAAATTGTGACGTCTTAAGCATTGTGGTACTCTATAACAAGAGTAAAATAAATATGTTGGGCTATGTGCACAAATATATTTGTGTGCTCATGTGTAATGTCATAAACTTCTATAAATACACACGTGTGTATTTATTCAAGTTTTTGACGTTAACGAAATATATTTACATTTGGAAATGTACGCTGATATTATACGAAACGTATTTATGTTCCACTTCTAAAAAATCACATTAGAAACCTAATATTTGACCTCTTTCTATTTGTTATATTATGTTTTCCACGACACATATTCGTCTATTTTCAGCGTTTCACTTGTTCTGCCGGTCTCCTCTATTAGTTTTACATTCAAACGCAAACCAGGCGCTCGTGTTTACCTGGTCGGATAACACTGCCGCGCGCATCCCGAGAGTGCATGAGCCACTTGCGAAGCGCACGCCCCGGCGCGCGGACGGTCACTTGCGCGTCGCGTGCGCCTCGACGGCGGCGGCGGCGGCGCGACGAGCGGGCGGGGCGTCACGCGGCACGGCGCGCCCTGATTCCTAGGCGTTGCCCGCCCGGCACGAGAGCGAGAGCCAGCGAGCGCCCCCGCGCAAATTTGGCCTCGAGCAGCCACACCCTCGTGATGTGTCGGCCGGCTGACCCCGGTAAATACTCGGCCACCGCCGCTGCGCCGGCCGCTCGAAGGGGCCCGCCCTTCCAACACCACCCTCCCCCATCGCCCGTTGTCCCTTATCCTCCCCAATCAACTCGGCCTCGCTCATTCTCCCCCGCCCCGCTCCCAAACATCTGCACCCTCGTGTGGTCACCCAACCGTTCTTCCAGCACGGAACCGAGAGGTTCTAGGGTTAGACGCGGTGACAGGATTTTCGACACTAGCTAGATAGCTACGTCGAATTCAGCAGCTGTTTGGAGGAGAATTCTAGGGGCCGGCTGCTCTGATCGGTAGTTTTCCGTGGTTTCTCTGGTCAAAACCTGGTGAATGCCGGAGCAGTACCTGAACGAACGGGCCACGGACCGCGCACTATCTGTCCTTGCTTTTGCTTGTCCTATCCTCATCGTTTAATTACACTTACACTTGCACGCACTACACTACACAACCACACATGCCGCGAGGCCAATCGGAAGCTTCGAGCTTGTCCCAGCTGATGGTGTGCCCCGCTGGTGAGAAATACCTGTTTGAAGAAAATCCCTGCAAGCCGACATAGGTCGGCGCCGGATCTCACCAGCCTACAGGAAAGATCGCCGCCAACTCCCGTGACAAAAGCATGCACTACACTCACTGAAATAATGACCTTAGCAGTTGATGCGCCCAGAATACTGATCGGTCGATCGGTCCTCGCGGGGTATATCCTTCCTCTTCCTTGTCCTATCCTCAAATCTTCACCCCTTTTTCTCACTTATATGCACCACACATATCGGGAGTCCAGAGGACGGGAGCCTAGAGCTTGTCCCGATGCCCCGCTGGTGGGGGATAACCTGGAAGTGGAAAATCTTGCAAGCCGATGGAAAGGGTAGTTCGGCTACGGATCTCACTATCCAGCGGAAGTAAAACAGAGTACTCCTCGTGATGAAAATGAACTACACTTACGGGATAATGATCATAGCCATTGACGGGCTCGGGTGCACGAATTAATCAATCATTCTAGCACGTCTTCGAACTCTCCTTTCGTCCCCAAGCGCTCGCTAATTAGTTCCCACCTCTGCATTCGTCCTCCCTCTCCCCCTCACTCCTCCCATCTATTTGGGAAACTTACACCACTCCCGCTCTTTTGCTTATCCTCGTCCTTCGATGCAACTTCACCCACCTTAGCTACTTCCTTGCCTTTACGGTCGCTTATCTTACCGGTGCCTGAGTCCTCTCCCATCCACCCTGACCCCGAGACCGCACAAGCCATCACCCTCATCAACTCCTCCAGACCTCATGCAGTACTCTCCCGCCACTCGTTCGTCCTCCCATATCCCCGACAACACGCCTACCCTCTCGCATTCTCAAGCCTATCCCTCACCCATCTCCTCCAAACCTCACCCCCATTGTCTCCCATCCTCCCTTATCCTTTCCTGCTCCGCACCCACCCTACCCCACTTCCCCACTATCCCGCTACTCCACCTACTCCCCACTCTTAAGCCTTCTCCCTCACCCAGCCTCTCCAAACCTCGCTTCCATCCTCTCCCATCACAAGAGCTCCCATCCTCCCCATCCCCCGAGACCACACCCACCCACCCATCTCCTCCAAACCTCACCCCCATTGTCTCCCATCCTCCCTTATCCTTTCCTGGCCCGCGCCCATCCTACCCCACTTTCCCACTATCCCACTACTCCACCTACCGCCCCACTCTTAAGCCTTCTCCCTCACCCACCCTCTCCAAACCTCGCTTCCATCCTCTCCCATCACAAGAGCTCCCATCCTCCCCATCCCCCGAGACCACACCCACCCACTCATCTCCTCCAAACCTCACCCCCATTGTCTCCCATCGTCCCTTATCCTTTCCTGGCCCGCGCCATCCTACCCCACTTTCCCACTATCCCGCTACTCCACCTACTCCCCACTCTTAAGCCTTCTCCCTCACCCACCCTCTCCAAATCTCGCTTCCATCCTCTCC
The DNA here is from genome assembly GCA_031308135.1 of Acheta domesticus. Lineage (NCBI taxonomy): Eukaryota > Metazoa > Arthropoda > Insecta > Orthoptera > Gryllidae > Acheta > Acheta domesticus. The sequence goes on from JAHLJT010002406.1 coordinate 87,826,766, forward strand.
CATCACAAGAGTCCCCATCCTCCCCATCCCCCGAGACCACACCCACCCACCCATCTCCTCCAAACCTCACCCCCATTGTCTCCCATCGTCCCTTATCCTTTCCTGGCCCGCGCCCATCCTACCCCACTTTCCCACTATCCCGCTACTCCACCTACTCCCCCACTCTTAAGCCTTCTCCCTCACCCACCCTCTCCAAATCTCGCTTCCATCCTTTCCCATCACAAGAGCTCCCATCCTCCCCATCCCCCGAGACCACACCCACCCACCCATCTCCTCCAAACCTCACCCCCATTGTCTCCCATCGTCCCTTATCCTTTCCTGGCCCGCGCCCATCCTACCCCACTTTCCCACTATCCCGCTACTCCACCTACTCCCCCACTCTTAAGCCTTCTCCCTCACCCACCCTCTCCAAATCTCGCTTCCATCCTTTCCCATCACAAGAGTCCCCCATCCTCCCCATCCCCCGAGACCACACCCACTCACCCATCTCCTCCAAACCTCACCCCCATTGTCCACACCCACCCTCTCCCATCCCCAAGTCTTCACATTTCTCCATCTTTTCCAGATCTTGCTCTCATCCTCACCCTCGTCACTCTGAGCGAGCACGCTTCCGTGACCCCGTCCCTCCGATCGCTCGCCTTCACGCTCCGCCCTGCACCACCGCCGGCCGCACGTCTTGGCTGCTGCCAGCGTCCATGAAACTCGGAAGAGCAGGGAGCGGGACCGCCGTCGAAGGAGGTGAATATTTTAGAAAGAAACTGACTAGTGGAGAAGTCAATGAGAGTAAAAAGTAAATTCTTCACTGCTCCTACAGCACAGAGGAAGTGAAGTCAATTACTCCCAGTAATAAATATTAGTATGGAACGAAACTACTATTGTCAGCAAATCTTTGTCCCACGTTCACATGAAAACAAAGCTACTGATTAAACAGAAGAGGCAGTGTGATGGTTTAACATTCAAACAATGCCAACTTAATACCCATACGAATTTTTCCAAAAACGCCTTCTGTACATGCGCGCTCCCAGCTCACATTTTGATTTCTTTCTTGTTTCACTTCTTTCACATTTTGTTTCACCAATCCTTTGCATGTTTTCACTCTTGATGTTTATACTCGTCCTCGTTTCAGTCATCGAGTTCTTTGCCATTTTTTCAATGTTTTCCGCTGCCGAGGGATGCTACCAATGTCAGTCTTCTTTTACTATTCATTTCTTTGCCTCTCAGTTCTCTTTTTCTCTTGTGCTCTCTTTCTCACTCCGAATACAGGACACACTAGTATGGCGATGCCCCGCCCTAGTCCCCTCTCACCCTTCCCTTTTCCTGGCTCCGTTTCGCCTCTCTTCGCTTCGATCGATTGGTCCTTAAATTTTCACCGGCGTCAGTTCGGAACGCAACTAGATTAAGTCAATTCCGTGTATCGTTTGCCCGACACACACCAGTGCTTGCTGGACAAAGGTACGTGTTCGTTCGCTCTGTAAACACGGTCACTGGGATGTAATCAGGAACGACCTCGCTGTCACCGTGTCATTTCGAAAATTGCTTGAATGGTTCACACTAGAATTTGAAATTGGTCTTCCTTGTATTGCAGTACACAATCAGCCTACAAAGGCTAAAATTAACGATCATTGGTAAGAACGTTTGCATGAAAATAGCTAACACGTTATGTTATTTCTACAAACTTGACTACTATGACTCTCTAACATTTAAACAATTAGCTATGTGAGTATATTTCAGACAATACGTCAATTTCGACGAATGTTTAGTTAATTAAAATATTAACTCAAAAGACATTTTAGTCGACATTTAATTCTCGATACTCTGAAAGCGGACCCATTGCAACTATGTCGTATTGTAGAGAATAAAGTATAATCGAAAATAATATTTTGTTATCCAATATAAACATTAATCTTTAAAACAACATAATTTATTCAAATGGTACATTAATTAACGGAAACGAAAATTCAAGTAGGTTACTGAATCTACGCTAACCTGAGCATAGTGCACAATTGTGTCTCTTCTGCACGTTCCCTATTAAATAAACGATCCGAGTTTCCAGAGAGTGAGTCAAAGTACAGCAAAGCAGGAAATGCACTCTCTTCGTTAAATACGTCTCATCTTACTTCCACGCCGTTCCCTTCACTTTTTACAGAGGCCGACAAAGCATCACGGAGTAAAGCAGAGCTGCTCACTGGCAGTTTCCAGCGATGGCGTTCGAGAGGTAATATTTGCAATGGTGGCAGCATTAGATTCAAGTTACAAAGGGAAGCAAGGGTACGTAAAAGGTATGAAAGAAAAGTTAAAAATTAACGGGATTCATTCAAAAATTTACAGCAGAAGATATTACACAAGGAAATACAAAAAATTGCAAACACACAAAATAATACCTAGTATAATTTTTCAAATTCAAAAATGTACAATATAACAAGCTAACGATTAAAGAAGAATGGTGGGAAACGAAAACCGAATAATTAGAAAACGGAGGAGTGAAGTAACGAAAGAAACACCCAAAGGACAAGTGAAAGAAAAGAATTATGCTTTTACGTAAGTTTTTTTACGGTACATTAGTTTTTCCTTCCGATTTTTCAATTATTTTCGTTTTTATTACTTAATATGGTTCATTTGACGCCCCTTTAAGTACGTGATATTCTTGCAATTTTTGCTAGGAAACAAAAGTGAAAATTGAATATATATTTTAACAATGGTTGCCAACAATCTACACAACTAGCCGTTTTCAGGGCATACTTTTTGTTTCATTTAAGAATAAGCAATAACATTTTATAATTCATGCAGATAATCTGTGTCCTGTTGCCAGTCAAAACTTGCATATAATTGTCGATAATACATATCAATACTGAATACACACCTTCTTTCAAACAATGCCCTCATTCTAATTAATTGGAAATGAAAAACACTCCTTTTCATATTTTAAATTTAAATTTTGTATTGAAAACGGGTTCGGGAAATTCCTCGTTCCCAGACCCATTTTGTACCACTACATTGATGTTTGGTAACGAAACGGGCTTCCATTGTAAATTGTAACCTAAACATTTGAATTGAAGACAACTTATATCACTAAAGCAAACTAGTTGAAAGTAAATTGCTTATTACTTCATAAACGTTCAGGTTATACACAAACACTTTTGCCCCTTTTACCGCCTCGGTTGAGCAGGGACTTAGAGCAAGAAGCCAATACGCGGAGCAGAAGGCTGTGGGTTCCAATCCCGCACAAGGATGGAAATTGTCACCATGTAGTATACTAATTGTTCACTCACACCGCCATGAACCCCACCTGAATATCATTCCATCAACAGAAATGCATTTCTCATAATCATTCACTCGTCTTTTATCACTTCTACCATCATCTATCCAGAGGATGCAATAGAAAACTCCAACTATGGCCACCTTCTAGGGAAAGAATGATATAAAGCAACTACGCTCTTCGTGGCTTACGCTCAGATTGACTGATGTTTCCAGGCACTTCAACTGCTCTGGTCATTAGTACCGTTAGTGTAGTGTCTTTTCGCGGGAGAAGATGGTGTTCCTCCCCTGCTAGATTGTGAGATCCGGCGCCGACCTACATGTTAGGTTTCCCTGAATGAATCTCCTGGTATCTCCCCCACCAGGGCACCGCCACAGCCGGAAGAAGCTCTAAGCCCCGGACTTGTCTCCCGACTTGTATGGTAGTGCAGTGCATTTACGTGTGTTTGTGTGTGTAAGGAAGGGGTGACGATAGAGCAAGGAACATGCAAATAGCCGTGTTCCATTTGGTGGAGTAGTGCTTCGGCATTCGCCTGTTATTGATTGGAAAAATCATCCGCTAGAATTCACCATCCGCTTGAATCCGATAGAATTCCCTTTCAAATAGTGCCTAAATTCAACCTAGCTTGACAACCCTAGCTCATCCTAGTTAGAATCGCTGCAGAGCCAGCGGCAATGCAGGCTCTGAGGTAAACTCAGACGATAAAAGAATAAAAAGGACTACGCTCTTCATGGGCTGCGCTCAGTAATGAGTATGGCACTCATCAATGGCTTCTTTTGGGAGTGAACTGAACTTCATATCCTTTCTTTCTTTCTTTCTTTCGCTGTAGTGGATGTGACGGCGGCGGCAATGGCAGCGGCGGCGGCGGTGCTGGTGGTGGTGGCGATGGCAGCGGGGTGGTGTTTGTGGAAAGAGCGCCGGTAGGTAGGCGGGGGCGGCGGGGGAGGGCGGTGGGGGCGGTGACAACAAAAAGCCCCCTCCGTGCGAACGGCCGGTGTGACCTGGTTCTCGCGCTGCGCTCCTCTTCCATTCAGAAATGCGCGCGCACTGGCAAACGCGCTTTTGGGCCGTACTAGAAACCGGACTCTCGCCTTCACCACGGCGTACTGTACGCCGATAGCGCGCGACGTAATTTATAATTGCGAAAAGGTGTTTTGTGTTCGTGACTTTGAAAGTGTTTTATCGTACTTATGTTACGTTCTATGGTTGACAGAGACAAAAATAACAAATTGAAATTTATTGACTGGTCTGCCTTGATTAGTTTAAGTTTATTGATTGATCTGACTTGATTGGTTGAAGTTTATTGAATGGCGTGACTGTCTTGATTTGGATGAGGAGGGCCACAGTTTATGAAATGAACCACAAAACTGTAATTGTACCTTCTGAAAAGTTATTAGAACTTGTGAATTGTGTATTTTGGATGTCGAGTGTCAGAGGCGTAGTTATGTTCCCGGGGGCCTTGGCACAGTAAGTCCAAATGGGGCTCTTACCATTCTCTATCTTTTTGGGGGGTCAGCGGATCTTCATTGGGGTCATTGACTTCGGGGGCCCCGGTGCCGCGCAATGGTTGCACCAATCTAATGATGTATGAGCACAAGGGACTGCTTAAAATTAGTTCCAAAACATGTTAGTTTATATCAATTTTTAACAATCTCGTGACGAATATTAATAAGTTTCAGTCGCAGAAGTTTGAAATAATATCAAAGCTTTATTAGATCATTCAGGAGCTATAAATAATACTATCTGTGGTGCTTTATGTTTAGTTTATGTTTCTCGGAAATAATTATCGTTAAAGATGAGGTTTTGACTCAGTACCTCGGGAATCAGATACTGTTATTTGGATCATAAGTCTACCCCTCCCCAAAAAAGATACGTGGTTTCTATGTATAATAGTTTTCAACGTAATTTGATTGATTGAGTGTTAGTGATTCCGGGAGCGTCAATTGCTAAGGTCATTCTTCCCATAAGTGTAGTGCAATTATTTTCCATGGGATGTGGCGGTGATCTTCCCCGCTGGATGGCGCCATCCGGCGCCGATGTAACATCAGCTACCGGGGTTTCCCCAACCAGGTACCTTCCACAAGGGGCACCGCCCCAGCCGGGACAGCGCTCTAACAGGTACCGGTCTCCCGGCATGTGTGGTAATGTAGTGCATGTTAGTGTGTGTGTGTGTGTCTGTGTGTGTGTAAGTAAGGAGAAAGGATAGGACAAGGAAGAGTAAGAATAGGACAAGGAAGAGGAAGGAAAGATCGCGCGAGGTCCGTGGCCCGTTTGTCTACTCCGATATTCGGTTGGTGTTGATCGGAGAAACCACGCAAAACTACAGATCAGAGCAGCCGGCCGCCAGAACTCTTTTCCAAACAGCGACTGAATTCGACCAACCTGAGAAGCTAGGGTCTAAAATCCTGCCTCTGTCGGGACTCGAACCTCGGACCTCCCGGTCAGAGGTACTGCAGTGATATCATTTGAAGCCCTGAGACACCTCTCCCGGTCAACATAACTTAATTTAGTGGCTTCGTAGGTAGTCATGGAATTATACAAAAAAGATGTCCTTTCCCGGTACCAATAGTACGGTCATAAATCAATATTTCATTTCAATAAAGACATTATTATAAAAGCTACTCACACGGTAATCTGAAAGGCAAAGATACATTGAGGCGTTTTTGTTCTGTAAATGGCCTTGGACAGCTGCGAAGTTATCGTTTGTTTTCTTTGAAAGAACGTTTAAAATTAGACCGACCAAGCGACACCAAGACAAGCACTGTTAATGACAACGAAGCTCAAAGGAAAGAATGAGCGTGGAAATAGGCGGTACAGAGAGAAAGGCAAGTGATAGTAGTAATTGCGATGGAAACGGTGGATGAGACAGAAATTGTGTCACTAGAGTTTTGGTGCCGCTGTATGAGAGAGCGAGATGGTAACGGCTGAGCCAGCGGTTGCCATGGAAGCGTGGAGAATGCATGCGCTGCATGTTTATGACATCTGTCGGCGCAGTAGCGTTGCCAACAATACTGGTTACGGTAGTGGCGCTAGTAAATTGAAACGTTGAAAACGATGGGTACTATAAATTCAAAATTTGTACTTGTGAATCATCTCTGATTATCGATGAGAGACCGTAAGGACGTCTGAAGTGGTGGTGACAATTCGAAGAGAATATGAAGGAAATGAATACAGTTGCGACAAGTTGAAATGCTGAGGGCATTGTGTCAAAAGGCAAGAGAGGAATGAAAGCGAAGACATCAATACGAAAGAAGTACGTTTCGTATGGAGATAAACAGACTCAGTATGCGGCTGTGCGGAATTGGGATGAAAACCTGCAACCAGGTACATGAATGGACAGCATGGTGAAACCAGGAACGAATCGGAAGGAAGAGGGGAGAAAAGGCTTCAGATGAAAGATGCAAAAGAGAGATGACTGAAGTTTAAGGTGGATTAAAAGGAGGTGGAGAGAAAGATAGTGAATTAATAGAAGTTATAGGGGACATCAGAGTTTTAAGTAGGAATTTTCAATTAGAGTGTAGTCAGAAAATCTAGAGGTGGTGTAAATTGTTACGTCTTAATGTACTGTAACAAGAGTCTATCAAGTAGGTAGGGCTGCGTATTTATACTCGTTTATGACATTATGACTAACGAAATAGATTAAAACAGACATATTTCTACGGTATTTGTTCATGTAAGGTGATATGTTTGTGATACAGTTATAAAAATCACATACAAACCTAATATTTGTGTACTTCGTATTGTATTATTATGTTTTTCACGAGGCATAAATTGGTGAATTTTCGTACTTGGTATATTTCGTACTTAAACCAAGCACTACTGTGCATAGTCTTCCGTAAAAGAATTCGAAGAACGTCAGACTATTACCACAGATGCAATATAGTATAATAGTAATGTATTTCGTATATCTTATAACTAGACCTCCGATTTTAGGAGAAATGCCTATTTAGTTCCTTTAGAAGTTTGTGGAAAATAATTGCAGATGTTTACGAACCATCAAAAACTAGATTTACTGAAAACATCTAATAGTACCTAATTTCCTTAAAAAGCGGTTGATGTCTATTTTAATATTTTTTTGCCTAAAACATGTAATTTTGAAGATTTATTGTATTTTAATTAAAAATTTGTTATATCGAAAACGCAATCGACTAAGGACCGAAATCTGTCACTCAACACATCGAACGTAAGGAGCTTTGCAAGTCAATACAAAGAGAATGTTTCAAGCTCATGTCCGATCAGCACGTCCTTCTTAGGCAATTGTATCCATTGCCGGTGCAGTTGCGCTGTTGACAAGTGGAGAAAGAAAAGTGTAAAAGAATGAACGAACTGAAAAGAAATAAAAATGAAAAAAATAAAATGTTTGTAATCACTTTCGTAAATGTAAAAATACTTGACTTTCCTGAAAAACAAAAAAGTGCTTAATTTAATCCTTTTGTGATCAGTTTTAGATGCCAGGAACATAACTTTTCATGTCTAGTGTTTTTGTCTGGTTTAATAATTTTGTAACCAATTTTAAGTGCCTAAAACATCACTTTTCTTGCCTAATAGTGCCTAATTTCATAATTTTGTTACCTATTTTAGGTGACTAAATCATCGCTTTTTAGTGCCTACAATTCCGAGGTCTACTTATTACATAGTAATGTTTTAAACACTTCCTTGCATTCACATTCCTCGACTCTTTATACGTGTTTTATCATCTGACGTCACCTCACGTCATGGGGCGTGGTTTCCGAAACTTTTCCGGGGTGTGGTAGATAAAAAAATAGGGTAGAGTACCACACCCCAAAGAGGTGGCTCCGCAGTCCAGTGGACGTCGGGCACCGAGAGGTTACCACGTCGAAGAAAACGACGCCCGCGCCGACAGACGCTGCACGCGGCCGTAAAAGCAACGGCGCGGGGCGGCGCTGTGCCCTAAAGCCTGCGAGGGAGTACGTGCCACGGCGGCAGCGCAAAACGCAACGGGCGCTGCGGCGAGGTGAACACGCTCTCCCGCTACGAAGGCGCATGCTCCAGCGAGCGTACGTCGCCTCGGCGCAGGCGGGTGGGATGGGATCTGGACCACGGGTGACGTCATCGCCCGGGCCCGGCGCCGCGCCCGCGCCCGCGCCCCGCGCCCGCGCCCGCGCCCGCGCCTCGGCGAAGCGCGCCTACGCCCTCTTCTCCTCTCCTCCTCCCACTCTTCTTCCTCCTTCGCCTCTGCCTCCACCTCCGCTTCGGCCACCGCCGGCGGGAGCCGCGCTTTCCCCGCGACGCCGCGGCCGCCGCTGATGCCACTGCGCTGATCGCCCGTGAACGCAAGGACGTCTCCGTGTTGCAGTGACGAATCTATAGGCGGCTCCACGGAATCGGTATTCGACGAGTAGCGAGCGACTGCTCGCCGAATCCTGAGTAGTGTGGACAGGCTGCGCGCTATTTGCCGGGCGACGAACATTCGGTGCTCGCCCTACCCACCGCGTATCGGTCCTGGGATACATCAAAGGAAGCGAACATTCGCCGAGCACACCGAACACTCGGAATTGGGCAAGCAGTCGCTGCTCGGCGAATACCCAAATGTGTGGAGCCGCCCTAATTGGAGGGGGGCACGAATGCTATACTTCCCCCCACCATCCAACTTATCATGTAATTTTACTCAGTTTATTCAAAATAATTATCATACATCACCTTTGAAATAGTATTCTCATTACGAATATACTCTTACATATTTTTATTTCAAGCTAGCAATTTTAAAGAAAAAAGTTTCAAAAATATTAATGGGTTGGAATTAAAATCCCTTAAAAAACCTTTTCTGGCTCATCCCCTGCGAGGCGTGCACCCGAGAAATTCATTTAGACCACGGTGTGAGAGCTGTATTTTTTACACCGTGATGTAGACTTCGATTCTTTTGAAGGGCCTACTACCGTGTGACAGGGACGAACAAATTTAATTCATAGTTTGAAAACATTTGAATAGTAGTATTCAATAATTCTTCAAAAGTCATTATAGATTGATGTCTTGGGTGAATAATATTCCTCATATTAAGGAGCGTAAGGAGTTAACATTAACACTCTCAGATTAATACATAACGTTGTCTATTAAGCAATAAATTAGATAGAATGAAGGTCTGAATTACTTTAGCACAAATTCCATTGAATGAGAGTGGGATATAAAAGATTCATTCTCTCACCAGTCCTAAATAGTTGTAGCGTGGCGTAAGCTTAGTGCGAGAAGAAAAGGCTCCTAATCTCCATATTATGACATCATTTCCTTTTGACACAACTAAATTACACGAGCTTATTTGACCGTCCTATCTTCGAGAGAAATTGTAACCGTAGCAATACATGTTATGTATTATGTTCTTGCTAATAACATGTTCAAAAAATTCAACTCTTATTTCTAAATAATATATTTTCTTTCAAATTTAAAGTTTGTAAATGTTGTAAAATGTTTTAATACGTTGTATTGGGTTTCGATTAACTTCTCTTCACAGAAAAAAAATTCTGTAGATGAATGCAAATATTTCCTAGAATTGTTTTCTGACGACTACACTCAGTTGCGATAAGACAGCGCGGTGCCTGACTGTAAATGTTCCAGGCTCATAGCGTTTCGCTGCGAAAACGCGATAGCACTACGTTCTATCTCGTATATTTCATGAGTCATAAAGTGAATACATTCTTTTTCCTACCCAAAGTCATAAAGTAGCCAAAATCTAGAGATAATGGGAGAGAAAGTTTCATTTGCGTGTCTCTAGTTTCATTTTTTACGTTTAAAGTATTTTCTGTTAATGTAGCTGTAGTTATGACGAATGGAAAATCCATAATACAATACATTATCAGTTCAAGAGTCGTTACTGATTAGCCAGAACATTAGGTTGGTGGAGGTTTCAATTTCGTCATTTCAGAACATCTTTGTGAAAATAGATCATGTATTTTGGTATGAATAGTTGAAGAAATGAATCTTTAAAACCGAAAAAATCCATGCTTGAAGGTTAAGAAGTTATATTAGACAATTGTGCTGAAAATTTTCGTTACGTTCATGTAATTTGGGAATAATGTATAAACCAGTATGACTTTGTCATACTGGTATGTTGAGACGTCTGTACATGCTAAAGGCATTAAGCCTCATGATGATGATGATGATGATGAGATTGTGAGAACTTTACTATTCAATATTCGTATTGAATAAAAATGCGTTCATTGGTTTTGACGAAGCAAGAGTATGGATGGCGCAACTGTAACGTAGGTAATGATTTATTGTAATATCGTTCAGGATAAAATTTTATCCAAAGACATTTTACTTGGATTGTTTTTTGTTTTTTTCCACGTAACTTACGAGTTTATTTCGATAGTGTTGTTTAAAATGCATGTTGTATCAGTTCGTTATTGCTTTTGTAATGCCTAACTCGTCGAATACAAGACACAGACGGCGCCTATCACAAACAGTATAATTTTATTTTCGTCCACGAAACCGCACGAGAATACCCTGGAGTGGCGAGCGATGAAGACATCCACTTCGGAACCCGTCGCATCGATGAGGTCGGATTGCATCGGTCGCCGAGTAATCCGATCGCTGTCACCACGGGTTGCGGCATACGCTGATGGCGCGTCCAATGGAACTCAAGTGCACATCATCCCCTCCCCCGCTATTAGGGTGCCATTATTCCCCGGATTTGAATATGTCCCTCATCGGAGCCTAGGCCAGTGAAGCTGCAACTAGGGCTTCGAGGTCGTAGTCCTGAGGCTAGATCCTAGTTCTAGGGCTTCGCAGTTTGTGGGGAACCGCCAACCACTCTCTAGAAAAAAACCTAGATCTAGAGATGAATAAGAAAATATAATTTGAAAAAATAAGACGCTTTAAACAAGATTTTTGTGTGAGAGACGCTCTCAAAACCATATAACAAATTTTTACCAATGACGATTAGTTAAGGGGTCATCCATAAATTATGTAACGCTAAATGGGGAGGGAGGGGGTCTGAGGCAGCGTTACGCTGCGTTACCTACAGACAGGGAAATGCGTTACAAAGGGAGGGGGGATATTGAAAATACTCGAAATTTACGTTACGTAATTTATGCACGGCCCCAAAGTAATTCTGTTTATTTCATTTGAGTGAAAGTTTTGTCACATTCTGAATAAACCTGAAACAAAACCTGTTGCCATAGAAATTATGTTCTAAGGCCTTGTCAACTTTAAATATTTTAGCTCGTATAACCACAAATAAAACTTTTTCTTAAATTTCACCCCCAAAAGTAGTTGAATGTTTGCAATTCTCGAGAACTCAGATGTTTTGATGAACATCGGACATGTCATATCCACAAACACCCTTTTCTTAATTTGATTAGTCGACGAAAAGAAATATTTGGACAGTTTTTGTGAAAATTTTGAAAACGAAGTAATAACAATTAATAAAGTAGCGTTCCAAGTTGAAAGAGACACTTCATATTCACAGTAGAATCAGATCGCCAATTATCGATTTTGTAAAAAAAATTCTGTGTACAGTTTAGGCGCCAATGTTCTTCACGCCGGACGGGATTCTAATTTAAGAGAAAGTAAAAACGGGGTGTCTTCCTCAAGTGAGAGCGCGGTCAAGCACATCTCGACGACGAATATAATTTGTGTAAGGTTTGGGCTGATCTAAGGCTTTGGGTTGGCGGGCTGAGGGTTCCTCTTGCGACAGACCATGCGTTCATTCAGCAACATGGAATTTTAAGCAGGGAACTAGACCACAAATCGATCTGGCTGCTGACAGTGAAACGGACCGCGAACCACAATACAAACCGGACGGCTTTTTGAATTTGAGGGACATGGAATGTGTGTTTGGGACGGGGGGAGTTAATTCTCTAACAAAGAAATCCTTGATGTCGAGAAGAGAACAAACATTTTCTGCGCTCAAAAAGTGAAATAGTGAAATATGAGTGTAAGAGTGGCCGTTTATAATTGGTTGTTTGAATTTTGTATGTTCGAGTGTGTATTTGAAAGGATGTGAATAAGTGGGTGATATTTGCCGCCTCCCTTTCCTTCTTTCCTTTAATCTTTCAAAGAAAGCCAAGATGTAAAACGAAGGATGTACAACGAAACGTAATTCAAACATCTTTTTTTTATTAGTTGTTACAGGACGATAAACTGAATTTTAGTTTATTTAATTTCGTTTCACGTCCCTGACGAAACCTGACCTGAAATAATATCGATTTCAGCTCATTGAAACGTGAATTTGCGGAATATCATTTCATCACTCAACAAATATCACAATTTCGATTTATCTTGAGAAAAGGTCACTGAAACACACATTCCTTTCCTTAAGACGGGCTTATCTTTAAAAATAATCTAGTTTGTATCATTGGTACCTTTCGGTCTATGTAATCCAACAGCATGTTCACAATATTTCAAAGAAATCATTAGTGACACTTACTTACTCTTTCTGTAACATTTAAAGGTAGAACAACATTGATTGACATAATTCAAAATAATTTAAATTCGTTTGTATATGGTAGTGAAATGAAAGTAAATTTCAATTGCAACTAAATAAAATAAGCATATAGCAGTAATTTTTAAGAATAAATATTATTATATGATACGTATAAAGAAGCTACAAGTAAACAATGGGCTGCAAGAAAAACGCAGACTTTTAAATTGTTGATAATAAATTGCCAAAATTATCAAATAAATGATACCTTTCAAGTATCTGGAAGACAGAGATAGGAAGTTACGGAGGTAGAGTACTTTGATCACAAGCTAATGAGGTAACTTGCTGGGTACGTAAATGAAGAGAGAAGATTTATATATTAAAGAATAGAAAAGACGATTTCGTATCTTTAATTTGTTCCTTGTTTACGAACATTGCACATGTTTTAGATGACACATTAATCTACTCTAATGCAGCGCAACCAACCAACGGTAAGAAATGTCAATTTACTAAAACATAGGGGTTGACACGCGCCTTTCGTCACATTTATTATAAAAATGTATTATGTAAAGAACTATTTTCCAAAAGTCTTTACACCAAAATCCAACACCGACGTGTTTACATCTAAAATATCATAATATAATACGTAACACTTTATGTACTTTCATTGTTACTTTAGCTAAAACATACTCCTTCAATTTCATATTTCACGTAGAAAGTAAATTGAACATGGACTCTCCTGAAAAACTCAGTGAGGTGGCTTCTAAGAGTAATTGGAACAGGGGAATAAGACCTTATGACCATATATAGCTATCGGCAGACTCGAAGAAGGGAGTCCAAAAATACAATATACAAACAATATTTTTCTCGCATTTGACGATCTTGCAATCTACTCTGCTTGAACTGAACAATTGTGCGCCACTTACATCAAAAGCGTTGCCGTCGTCCCCGTAGAAATGTCAGTGCGTTTTGAATTCTCTTTTCTGAAAAACAAAACTAACCATTCGTAATGCTAATGCGGTCGTTTCTGTGTAATTTATCCTGAGGAATCACGTCCAAAGTTTGTCGGCAGAGTTCAAAATAATCTATTTATTCAACTCAGGCAAAAATCTACCTTAGTGTTTTGATACTCCAGTCGCTGACAGTTCAAGCAGAAGTCCCCCCCTATAGTATATAATAAACATACAAACGGGTTTGTCACCTGGAAGAACCACTACTAATAAAACATGAGCACTCACCACTTGACTGGTGCCAACACGTTCGCCCACTTCAATGGAAAGATGCTTCGATAGATTCCAAGAAGGAAACTTGTTGAGACCTCATCAAGAGCTTAATTTATTATTGATGTTTACATCGTAAATGTTACTCTGGGAAATCCATGTATCAATGTCCATCAACATGTCAGTAGGTCGCCCACGGTAAATTTCTAGCGAACTAATGACACTTTTTTCAATACTAACGAATTTCATTACATCTCTCCAGTTCGCATATAACTCCCCCCCTTAACTTCGCCTTCGGGATCTCATAGGTAATTTCGGATCACTAAATTATTGGCCAATGTGTTTCAAATCCAAAAGTCTTATTCTGAGACTACTCTGCTTCTTAGTTCTCCAAAATTTAAAATTTCCAATACGTAGAAGGAATACACAGAATCGTTTTAGAAAATAGATCCGCTCTACTTGACTTCGGAGCGCCCAACGTTTAAATGATTTCTGTTCCATAAATATTGTTTTAATTGTATGAATAATTGTCGACATTCTATTTTTTTACAGTTGTATTTTCTTCATTATAAAACTTTTGCCTTATTTATGAAGTATTTTGCAGTATTCTCTACTATTTAATTCTGATTTAATATCGCGAACACTAAAAGAAAATCCAATAACACATGTTGCGTATGGTTTTGTAAAATCCATCGCCCAAATGTTTCGTTCAGTAGAATAAAAGAACACAAAGCTTTGTACTGTTGTTCTCTTTCATGTGGAGGAGCAAAGGTATTTTAAAAATACAATAGCCCTCCGAATGCCTTCCCAGAGCTAAATTGCAGTCTTGAAAACAAAAGGAAGAGTACATCCTGCCATTCGAGTGGCGCTCATCTTAGACCTGCAGGGCTCCAGTGTTTACAATCGTCTCGATTGGTTTCCACATGTTCCACAGTATTCTAATGTAGAAATCCAAATGGTTACTTCTGATTCGTTTATTTTTGGGATGGTGATTTGCAGGTAAAACCTCCCTAATTTCCAAGTGAACTGCGAGGCTCTAAACCAGTGGTGTCAAGGTCTTCTACTGGTGGGAATGGCACGCGGCGTTGCACTGTAGCATGCCACGAGCTTCTCAGCGCAACTAGCGTCGGAAAGGGAACTAGTAGTAACCCCGCCGTTTTACGATAGTCATGGCGCTACCTCTTGTGGCGGGGTAATGAACTGGCTGGAGGGGCGATTTCGTCATGGCACTCGTGCCCGTTCGTGGCATCGACCTTGACAACACTGCTCTACACTGTCATCACGTGATTTTGCGGAGGGTGATACATTGTACCAAGGTACTTTTGCTCCGTCAGTAATCAATTATTTGTGCCTTCTTTATCATTTCACACAGTTTTCTACATGCTAACCCTTATAGAGATTTTAGAAATTGGTACTCAAAAGTAATTTTCCGCAACAATCTTGTCGAGAAACTCGTCAGTTGTCTCGTCGTGTCGAGAAACTCGAGATACAGTTCAATTGAATATAATTTCAGAATGTAAATGGTTAAATTATTTAAATTGTTATGGACCTCTGAAGAAGAAGAAGAAGAAGAGATAGGAATTAAAATAGATATATGTAATTCTATAGATCTGATCTCTATGGATGAGTTGAAAGCAGCCATTAACACAACAAAAAATAAAAAGTCACCTGGCACTGATAATCTAAACATTGAATTGATCAGATATGCATCGAATCAATTTATGGAGAGACTTCTAAACTTTATTAATATCTGCTGGTCCAGTGGATACGTGCCAGAAGAATGGAATGAAGCCCTAATTTACCCACTATATAAAAAAGGCGACAAATCTGAATGTTCAAATTATAGGGGTATAAGCCTTCTAAATTCTTGTTACAAAATCTACACAAAAATTATAAACCAAAGGTTAGTGCCTATTGTTGAAACTCAAATATCTGAAACACAACATGGATTTAGAAAAGGTAGATCATGTTCAGATTGTATTTTGTACTGACACAACTTACTGAAAAGCGAAGAGAATTTAAACTACCAACATACTACGTCTTTATTGATTACGTAAAAGCATTCGACAGCCTTAAAAGAAGATTATTATGGGAAACCCTGAAAAATATTGGACTCCCTTCTCATCTTATTACAGCAATTCAATCATTATACAGAAGTAATAAAATCAAGATACGAATGCTAAGAAATGGAATAGAATCAGCTTGTATAAACCAGGGAGTAAGACAGGTATGCCCGCTCTCGCCAACGCTTTTTAATATATATATATATATATATATATATATATGTATATATATATATATGTATATATATATATATATATATATATGTATATATATATATATATGTATATATATATATATATATATATATATATATATATATATATATATGGACGTGATCATTAAAAAATGGTTGATGACTTTAAATGAGGTTTTTAAGATTAATAATGTCGAGATCCCAACATTACTTTTTGCCGACGACCAGCTTATTATAGGAAAATCTGAACATGAAACTCAAATAGCAGTTCATAAGTTAAGTCAGATTGCAAATGAATATGGAATGAAAATCTCACCAAATAAAACAAAAGTGATGACATTTAAGGGACTTGAACCTTTAAGAGCAAAAATAGTCATAGATGGCCAAATAATTGAACAAATTAGTGAATTTAAATATCTCGGATATCATTTTAATTATATTAAATCAAGAGATGTGGAAATAAAATTGAACAATTTCACATACTTCTGTGGAACATTACAACGAACTCTAAAGCATAATGTGCAAAAGGAAATTCTGCTTAGATTTTACAAAGTTATTGCCTTGCCATTACTGCTTTATGGAAGCGAGAGCTGGACATTAACATCAGATCAGCTGCGAAGAATTGAATCTGCGGAAATGAGATTTCTTCGTTTTGTGGGAGGATATTCAGTGTTAGACCACAAAAGAAGTGTAGATATCCGAGAAGAATTAAACATTGAGCCAGCTGTAGAAATTATAAAGAAATATCGGAGGAAAATGGAAAGATCATGTCCTGAGAATGCCACAACAAAGGCTAAGTAAAATAATTCTTCAATATGCACCAAAAGGAAAAAGAAGTGTAGGAAGACCCTTAAAGAGATGGCATGAGCAATGACACGGAACAGATCAAACGGTCTAATCCTTGTTGTCGATGATGATGAAACTCGTCCATAACTTAACTTTCAGGAAACGCAGCTATGTATTTTTCAAATAAAATTCAAGAAATTGTGGTATCTTGATAATCTGATCATGCTCTTTGACATAATGAATAATTAGTATCAAGAAAGTGTGGGATCATGAAGTAATAATTAAATTAATAATAATTTAAATATAACATATATTATTATATATTATAATATATTAATAAATACGAATATATATTAAAATAATATTTTAAAATAATAATTTAATTATTAATAATAAGTATATTATTGATAATAATTAATACCTGATTTATAATCAGACTGTACTAACACCCCTGTCACATAATAGGACCACCTGTTACTACGAAACAAGCGTAACGAAATTAATCAGTGGTTAACAGGGATATCTTTTTTTAAGGTCTCATTAACTACGATGCCACTAGCGACTACTATTGATTTAATGTTAGGGGTATCTGTAAACTGAATGAAATGATGTGGTGCAGATGAAAGGTGAAAGGAGGAACACAAATACAACCATGCCCGAGGCGGGTCGCGAACTTGCGATCCTTCGGCCCGAGATAGCCACTACACTACCCCTTAGCGTTCTCGACCACCCGGATCGGCAGGGCGATCGTGAGAAGTGTCCGGAACATGCTTATAAACTAACCGGTGAAGTTAACAACTATTATTTTATTAGTATTTCAATATTATTATTATTATTATTATTATTATTATTATTATTTTGTTTTTAAGCGCTACTAGATTATCACTCTCGAAAGCACACTCAGAGATTCAGTAAGTTTCTAGTATGTAGTGGGCTTTACAAAAAGAACCTTTCAATGCATTCCATGCCTACGAATGATAAACAAACGTATTTTATAACTTTTAAGATTCTTATTTGTTAACGTAACATGCAACTTTTCAAGTTCTGTAAGTTTGGGAGCTTCCCTGTGTTTCTACTGCAATCTGCTGCAGTATCTATAGTCTTTGTGGTTGCGCTCGGAAAAAGAATACTCCATTATTTCTCGCTCGATTAGATCTAGATCTTCACAATTTAACTTCTTTCTAAACTAATGATATTAAAACAGATATATAAAAAATTACGTAATACAGCATTATAGACTAATGTTAAATATCACCCCAACTAGAGAATATCCAGTTAGAATATCCAGAACTTATATCAAGTTAGTTTAAAAGTACCTACGAAAATAAACGAGTTTTTAAAATAATGAAAGATAATATTTGTACAGTTTCTCACATACAGATGTAGGAGGAAGCAGCGATATTTCATGTGACCAATATATTTTAAATGTGATAATTATGCCGAAATAATACTGGATTTTTCAATAAAAACTATTACTTCTTGATTTAGAGACCTTAACTTGTTCGATACGAGGTTAATGCGCAATACAATTAGTTAACAACTTCATCATGGGAATTGGAGAGATGAAAATAGGTCGCTCGTAAACACTGCTTGCACTCCCTGGACGGAAGTTTGCCAAACCCTCAACGGAAGTTTGTTTCATCGCAGTTTGAAACATGTTATAATAAACTTGCGTGGAATGTGTTCCCCAAACTTTAAGCCTGGCCTGGACTCCATGCAATGAATCGTATAGGAGAACAGCATCCGTGTTTTGTTGCTCTCGACTTTCCTCCACATCACAGTCGTGTAGTGAACTGACTTAGAAAGTGTATGGATTATTTTCACTCTATCATCTCATTTTCAGGTTGATAAATGTAATTTTTGAGTTTGTGACTCCCATTCTAGTCCTTGGTAGTTTGCCGACGCAATATAAAAAGCAAAAGCTGAAATGTTGGGGCACCTTTTCTTTACCCTCAGAATGGCTTGAAGTTTATACTATTCTTATATTTTCGCAAATAAGTAAATCAATTTCCTCTCATTCATAAGAGTCTAACGTAAACATTGTTGGTGTTTCCAGTTCGTGAATATTATTGTTAGATCAAAATCGAAGAGTACGTTAAAATTTCAGTCTCCCATCATATAACCTTAATGAGTCCGTAAACTATCACTTTCATTTCATCTATTTTATTCCTACTCTTTGTATAATTTCAATAGAAAACAACGCCGGATAATATTTACTAGAAGCAGACATTATTTATAACATTAAATTTGTTAACCTATTTTTGTTAAGCCTAGCAACGATGTCTATACTCCACTTGCATAACCCATTCTCTCTTTTCATTTATACTCAAATTACTTTGGTACAGTACGAATTACTTTCATACTGTTAGAACGATCAGGGTCTCAACCATTTGAGCATTTTTCATACATGAGTGCCCTCAGTCAATACAAGGAGTTCACTAAATAAACTCTTGTTAAAGTTTTATCGGTTCTGAACTTCCAAATACAAAATCTGATTACGAGTTTCTTAACACCTCTTGGAAATTGTGACTCGTAACTCCATTGCCAATCCACCACTTTTACACTTGTGTTTACATATGAAAACGCCTCAACCAGAAGAAAAGTATTGACAAAACTTTCCATGAAGGAGTTTTAATGCAGCTACAACGTCTTTACTACCCTTCCGCCATCTTCCACCGTGGTGTCCCCGGTGCAAAGGTGAGCGTGGCCGCCGCTTTGGCACCACCGCAGCGCCCCCGAACCCAGCGCTCGCGTCGCTTCTCCGTCGCCCCTCGCCGCCCTCCACCGCCCCCGGCCGCACGCCCACCCGCCCGCACGCCGCGTGCCTGACCTCGTCCCGCCCGTATCAGGGGGCGTGCCGGGGATCGATCGGCGAGTGCGTCTCCACTAAAGGGGCAAGTGCAGCGAGGGGGGGCTTTGTTTTCGGACCGAGAGCACTCCCACGCACCCTCCGCTGCCATCGACGCCGCCGCCGCCGCTGCAAAGGGCAGTTAGCGCTCGCTACAAGTGCTTTCAACAGGTACGCGAGCTGATGGCAAGTAGCGGTAACCACTAAAAAGGACGTCAGATTGACTAATTTAGCCAATAAAATAAAAATCTCGTTGTACTGAACATCTCAAGCACTGATGAACATCAAAAACAGAAATAGGGGTACACCTCTTTTTGAGATAATGAGAAACAAGGTATGTTTTGTGGGCAGATGGGTAAGACATTTTGGCGTTATGTTTCTGTTGTCCGTCTCTCGGTGCAGAGCTTGCAATTGCATCCGCTTTGCGGAACCAAAGGCTACGGGTTTGAATCCCACAGGACTGGGTTGTCATATCACTATTTGACTTTCGTATCACCAGGCATATGATATAATTTCATCCATAATAATTTCACATTATTCATCACTCATGTATCTCCTTCATTCCTTCAAAGAGTGAAAGGAAAAGGTAAATCTCATAATTACATAAAAAAGTTCCATTTATATATTTATTTATTTATTATTTAGAATGTAAATCTCTTCAATCATCTGTCCTGGAAGGGGAAGGAATAATAGACTAAGCCACCTGCGTTGCATACTCTCGAACACCGAATATAGATTATTATGTTTTTAATAGAGTGTACCAGTTGCTTGGTTAAGTCAATTAGTATATTACTGAACAGAAATCTCGACGCAAGGAATGGATTACGCATATATTTCATTTGCAAGAACAGTCTCTAATTCTAATCGCAATAGGCGAATTTGTCATCTGTTTTGCTGACAGTATTTGAGAAATCACCACGATCCTAATCTGCATTAAAATCTGTTCGTATTTCTTGAATTGCAAGGACATTGTAGGAAAATATATACGATAGGACACTACGTCACGAGTAACAAAGTTACAACATTTAAGAGACAACGTTCGCCTGCATAAATAGAGAACAATGGGTTTGCATGCAACATTTACTGCTAATGCCGCTCTGTTGAATGTGCCTAAAACATTCACGATTCGCGCATATTTAATGAATCTGGTAGATCTGAAAAAAATTGAAAATAGTGATTTTAGTTTTTTTTGTGTTTGTTTAAAAGAATGTAATAGAATCTTTGAAACATTTACCGTTTGCTCCGGGTCGTGATTCTGTTTCACTGTACATTGACGTCGCGAGCTTCTTGTTGCTTGATGAGAGACAGAGAGAGAGAGAGAAAGAGAGAGAGAGAGAGAGAGAGAGAGAGAGAGAGAGAGAGAGAGAGAGAGAGAGAGAGAGGACGTTCAACCGCGGAGAGCCTCCTTGTCAGAGGAACAATTTTCGAGAGACTCGTTCCGTAATAATATGACGACGGCGGCGCGTGTACGCGAGTGACGTATGCGTACAGTCGGCTGCTTCCCTGTTATTACGCTGATGACGGGTATGCCGCCCGCGCGAACAGAGGAAGACTTCCCTTGGGGCGAAGCGGGTGAGGTGGAGGCGGAGGTGATGATGGTTGTTGTGGAAATAGCAGTGGCGTGGTGCAGTGTGGTGACGGAGACTATACTTATGGCAAAGGCTGCGACAGCGATTTTGATTGTGGTTGGTATTTATGGAAAGGGCTCTATGAAAATTGTTGTGTCTATTGACAATTTTGTATTGATGACTTGGGATACGAAATCCCTGTTGGCTACAAAACATCCATCTTAATTTTTTTAAATCTATGGTCAAAACGCGTCGTCCCAAAATGATCGTTGGTTTTCAACATCGATGTTTTAAGAGCATTGTCCCAAAATTATCGATGTTTTTAAACACTGATATTTTTGATAGTATCTTAGTGACCTCCACCATCAGTGTTCACGTAAGAGGAGAGACAATTTCACGGTGATGTTTATTTATTTGTAACAAACTTATTTATTTGTAATTAACGAAACAAAAACGTTATCAAAATAATTAATAAAATGTCCATTATTTTGTTGGATAATACATAAATTATTCATTCATCACCACAAAAATTACAAACTTACGTTTTACCATTTAGTCTGAGGAATGTTCAATTTATGGGCATCTAAAAATTATTATAGATTTATTATTATACTTTTTTGTTCAAAAATAAAATATCAATCACGAAGAAATATCTAGCGCATAACATTTAAATACATCGGCATCAATAAATAGATGTTAAATACATCAATGTTTTTATAAAAATATAGATGATTTGAAAATTTCGACATCGATGTCGCATCCGTGGTACCGAAGAAGAGGTCAAAGACGAGGGGGGCCGGGGGATGACGTAGGCGGAAAAGCCGGAAACGACGGCCGGCGGTAGTGGCGTGTATGTAGGTGCTGGAGCCAGCGATGACTACAGCGGCGGCGGAGGTGGCAGCGGCAGCGGTGGCTAGATGATGGTGACGGCAACTGTTGCAGCACGCTGGCTCGTCGCTGGATTCCCTCTATTTATACCTCTGACACACAGAGTTTGCAACGCGGAAATAGCAGGTTAACGAAACATCGACCCGCCATGCGATGTGTGTATAATTATGTGGTAGATTTCTTTTTTTATTTTATTTTAGAAATCGCATCACTTGAAAGCGAAAGAACCGTTAGGAAACCACAGTACTAGTCATATTTCTCAATTCATTTCTTAGCAGATTCAGCGCCTTAAGATTAAATTTCCAATTATTGATCACCTTGATTATTATATGGAAGTTATATTTTGTTAAATTCGTTGTACAAACTTCATTACCCGTTATAAAAACGAACTTAAAAGTACTATGTAACAATAATAATCAATAACATCATAGAATACAATCCAAAGAAAACTTTCAGTCTTTTCTCATTCGCGATTCAAGAACGAGTAAATCAAGTAAAATAACACATTCTCATTCCCCTAAATCAGATAAACATTGGTATATTAAATGACCCGAGATTATAAACACCTGGAGTGAAAATAAATCTTACCATTTTATGAAAATTCCTTCCTGTGAGAAATGTAGACAGCAACTACCGTGCGTTTCTGTGCTTTTGGTCATATCCAATGTATTATGCATTCCTGCTTGTCTTCATTCATTCTCATCTTTGCGATAAAAGAAACCTTAATTATAAGGAGGTTGAAATTTGCATTACTCTCCTAAATATTACATTTGTACGTGTAATATTTCAGAAAAACTACTGGAATAACTGTAATAATAAAGTATAAAAATGCATAGAATTAATAACACGTCTGTGTGGAGAATATTCTCTTTGATATCCTTCCTTTTCTCAATATTATGAAACCGGAAACGTTATTTGAGAGTACAAAACGTTAATTAACTGCCTATGTAACTTTTAGTTAACGCATATTATGAGTAGTATGTGCGTAGCAGTATTGATTATTGGGAATTCAAAACCGATTGACGCTCGTTTACATAACGAGTGTACTTTGCACCGAATTTCCGTATCGGTGGTGCATTCATGAATTTGTGAAGGGGAAATACATCCCTAGGACAGAGTGGAACAAGACATGAACAATCAAATCGCCTGATGAGCAATATATTTGTTTTTATAGTTAATAACATCCCCATTCACAAAACTTTGAATTACGGGGAATAAATCTGCGAAAGAGAACAAATAAGAATGACGATTCTGATCAATGAAGGGTGGGTGTTTTTTCCCTTGATTCTGGCGGAAATTGTCAGTTTAAGAATGGAAATCTGAAAAAAAAAATCTTAAAAATTCTCTACTTTCCACATTTCAATTCAAATTTGTTGCAAAGTTTTTTTTCTTGATTTGTCGTTTCCAAAAATAACGTAATCGCACATTTGATCATGAATTTCTCAATTATTTTGCTTATCTCTGAGTTATTCTTTATTCCTAATTTGCTAAAAAAGAATCAAAAATATTTCTCTTATTGATCCACACAAAACTTACCTCTCACCATTTCATTTTTTCTGTGTTTTTCGAAAAGCAGAGCAGAATCTTTTGGCTCATGCCCGTTAAACATTAAACAAAACTAAGTTTCAATAATTCGCTGTTGTTGATCTGCAGCCTTCTCAATTCCAGTATCGGGGCAGTTATTAACATTTATAATGTTTCTAACGTTACTTTAATACAAACGTTTTTATCACACCAAACAAAAAGAGTATATCGGAAAGATGAACATAACCATGATTCAAAATTAAATTAAATAATGTAAGTTTACATCAAATAAACAATTATAGCGCCGTCGAAAAAGGAATAAGCGGTCAATTTCACATAAAATTAGTCCACAAGACAGAGATAAATTGAATGTCAAAAAAGAGATTAAGTGCAGAATGAAAGCTGATGAAGTCAAACGATCAATAAAAGATTCAAGCCGGAGAGATCCGAATAGCACCCTGGCATTACTACCCATGCGTATCAGAGAAAGATGCATTTTAAAACTTCACCAACAAAGGAGTTTATTTTTAAACCCCATGTTACTTGCATTATTTCTAATTTCTATTTCCTCAATCAATGTCTTCACGATTATTCATTTATGAATGACTTGTACATATTTCAAAGAGGAAAAGCACCACTCATCTTCAGTTTTAATTTGTTTACAAATAAGGGAGAATAGATAAAATAGGGCAAGTACATTTAATAGTAATCTTATTAAGTAGTATATTATTGAATTATGTTTACGAAAGATATAATTATCGCAAATTGACTATTATGGAAAATACGTTTTTCTTATCATGATTATTTCTCTTCAATTTATTCCGAAGATTGATGACATCTCGACAATGATGAATTGGTAGATTATTTAAGTTCATTATATTCGTCCATACTTTGGTTCAATTCTTATTCAAAGAACGATTCTCTAAAACCAGCATGAAATGGTCAAGAAGCGATAAAAATTGATATTGAAGTTTTAATTTGTAAATTGATGTTTTGTAAGTTTTATACACTACAAAACTGAATGAAATTTGAATATGTTCATTCTTGAATAGTTCGGCGGTGTGCCGAAATTAAGAAAACGTGGTCAGATAACTACGGAATTAAAAAGGTAGGTCCCTTTTTGTTTAGTTTAGCAGTTCATATTTCTTACGAACAAAACAAATTATGAATTTTCATAACATTTCACTTCTCTAAAACAATCAACTAATGTGATAACATGCTGTAGTTCATTTATATAAATACTAGTGAAAGCACATGTGATTAAATTGCACGGAGAGCTTAAAATCGAATTCAATCTTACACTCCCCGGTTTTTATTTATCATATTCATCTATTCTGACAGAAAAAAGGAATGAACTCTATAGTGTATATCCGTCCTGGCTTGTCCTGCCTCAAGCCGAACTGTCCGAATCCGCCCTGCTCCTTTCAACACTGTGCTGCTTCGCATGCCCCCGCTCCTGTTTGCCTTACGCTGCCATGTTGACTACGATCCCCTTTGCTAACATCCTGAAAATTACATATCAATTCAGAAGTGTACTGGAAACACACACTGAAAAACACAAATACGACTTCAGACTACATTGAACTGCACAATCTAACCCTGCGTCCGAAAGATGCGCTCCGACTTCCTTTCCATGGTACCGACAGAACTTGTTACTTACGCCTTCCCCAGATTGTGCTTGATGTAAACATTTAAAAGAAATATTATTTAAATTATTAATATTTTTACAACATATACAAAGATGTAAATTACACTTTCAGTCATCAAGGACTTCTAGATTTCAAGCAGAGTCTTATTTCCTGAGATAGATTGAGTAGTTAATCCGGGAAAGGAATGTTTGCATAACAAGTTTTAGAAATAATGTATATGATACATTAGTGTATTAGTGTAACTAGGTATTAATGTGGGCTAGAGATCCCAAGTCAATCAGATCAGAAATTTCTCCTTTGGTACCAGTTCTCGAAGCCCGGAGTGGGTGCCCCCTCAGCGCTTCTTGAAAGCAGCGGTCGGAGCTGGCACAGCTCTGGAGCATTCGAGAATCAATAGAGGCATATGAATTACGACTGACACCACCCGACTCGGCAGAAACGTCAACAGTCCCTCAAAACCAATGTTCTTGAAGGGTTCTAGGGTTTCAATTCAATAATGTTATTTGTTCAATTCAAATAAGATTATTAAATCAATAACAGGACGTTCAACAAACAAAACAAATATATACATGTGTAGATAATAAGGAAACGTGTCCAGTAGCCTGTAAATCCTTACATTCATATCAAAATTCAAATTATTGTACATTTTTATATAGCTATAAAATAATGGAGAAACACCGTTATACTACTGGGCTTATACATATTTATTTAATAAAAGTACTTCATAAAAACGATTAAAATACGTAAATGAAATAATAATAATAATAATAATAATAATAATAATAATAATAATAATAATAATAAGAAGAAGAAGAAGAAGAAGAAGAAGAAGAAGACACGAAAGGTTCAAGAAAATTCCAAAAAAATATTGCTCAAATAATTCACTAAAATATTCACTCACGAGTCCAGGATATTCGACAAATATTTTTAAAGAAACTAAAAATGCGTATTTCTTTCGTTTCAATTTTTAACATTGATTTTTCGATCACGGAATTTCATTTCAATCACCTCTCCATTATTCGTTCTCTCTATTTACATACTTCCTCCATTACGACTTCTCTCTATTTACAGACTTTATTTAGTTAATAAGTGTGTTTTTTTACTACGATACGGTCTGGAACCAGAAAAAAATATACATTCATATTCTTGAATTTTTTGCTTTTGAAGATAATCTGTACTCTCCATCACTGGACAGAACAAGGCTGAAAATAGACATGGCCTTGTAAGTCGAAAACGTCTGCCTAACATCAGTCGTTCCCTGGTTGTCCACACTCTATCACTGCTAGAAAGGGCGCTTGTGGAAAATTTCTCTTGTCTCGACGAGTTCCGCCATCTGAACGATGAAGGAGATTGATCTGTCGAAGGATTCCGTTGGTGCGCGCGCTATTTCTGGTTCAAGCAATAACTTTTCCGGAAAACGAACGAGAGAGGCGCTGAACGACCGACAAGAGCGTGAGGAACGAGCGACCCATTTCCCGGACAGCGACGTACAGTCGGGCTTAAATATACAGAACGCTTTAATTTAAGATCAAGAGAACGTACAACGCAAGAAAGTACATGAAGATGATGTTTCTTCTTGTTTGTCGCCGTTACGTTGCTTCATCATTTGCTGACAGTGAAATGTGGTGGAAATTAATTAAGCACTAACAAAGTTTCTTACTTTGGGTTACACTTTCTTGCGTGAAGTTTCATTTCCAGGCGGCATCATGGAGAGTTTAAATTAGAAATTCTTACCAAGTTTCACGAAATGTACCGGGTAGGTGTTTGTTATATGCATTACAACAACTAGCATTCGTGTATACAGAATTGTAATTTACTCGCCACAATATTTTATTGTTTTGGGCTTTAATTACCTTTTCAATTAATTGAATCTACAAGTTCGCTATTATTATTATTATTATTATTATTATTATTATTATTATTAATTGAATTAAGTCCACTTTTGAACGAATATTTTACTTTTTATTCGAACCTTTTAATTCAAAAACTGATTACTTTTGCTGATTTGCAATTACTGATGATTTTTTGAAATATGTCAATCTTCTATAATTTTCTGGTTAAATGGTTTAATATTTTCTCTCTTTTACTGTTGCTTCAACAGTTAATTTTAAATGCCTATAAGAACATCGTGGATAGAGTTTCAATAAACATGTAGGTTCATCAAAGACCAAATGACTTTGTGAGGCAAGAACTTATGAATAATTCTCTTGAGTATTTTTGGGTTTGTTTACAATCAATCCCTTGAAGATATTTTATTTTTGAGAAGCGAACTGATTAAATAACTCTTCGAAATTAAACGGGTATAAAAACATGACAATTAATTGGGTTCGGAAAATGACTTGGAAACCAAGTCAATCTATTTTGTTTAATGAGAAGAGCATACCAATTAAAGATGAGTAAACATGAATATTGATCGAAAAGGTAATAGAGGAAAGCTTTTTGAACGGCATACCAATTAACTTTTTTATTTCCTCCAGAATTATTTTCAGGGGACTTCTATCTTCAGTTGTAGTTTTCTTCCAGAAGTATCATTGAGGTTGAGGCAAATTTTGCATTACGACATTTTTTTTGTCTCTCACGTCGTTAATATTTATCTTAGCGACAATTTGTTCACATTATTATATTAATGAGTACACGTGCTTTAAATAATGTCAATTAAAGTTTCTCGAAAACGCAATAGTTTTCTGTGAAAACTATCTCAAAATTTCGCATTTTCAGAAACGCTCAAACGCCATTTTCTCATGAATGACTCCAAATTTTTACTTCAATCTAATCGAACAGATAGTGCAAATTACACTCTTTAATATAACGTAGAGTTAATTTAGGGTATTTTTTGTTTTTTTCAAAAATTACACAAATGTAATTTTTTTGAAAGATCTTTCACACCGTTAATATGCACATATTCAGTTGCACGGTATAAGCAAAATGTAAACCCTATTATATTTGTGAGTTAATATGCTTCAAATGATATCTAATGAGGATTTTCGAAATCAGAAAAGATTCCTGTGAAAAAAAGCATCTATTTTTGCATTTGCAATAGCGCTGAAACGCCATTTTCTTAAAAACAGCTCCAATTTTTTCAAAGAAATTGCCATTTAGGACGAGCTTTTACTGTACTTTAATATTCTTAAAATAATATTTCCGTTCTACTATTAAAAAAAACGAAAATTTAAGAAAATGTAAAAAAATGTACTTTGGGCGGCGATAGATTATAGTTGGCAAGAGTATGTGAAGTCCGAATAGCTAGCCGAGACCAAAGAAAATAGAAAACTAATTCGGGAAATCTGTGCCATTCTGTAGCACCATTACTTATTTTATGTTGTTTTTGGCACATTTTATTTCTTCAAAATATTGGCCTTAACGGTTAGTACAGGGATGTGCAGATATTCGTTAAATACGATAATCCGCCTGAAGGGACGCAGCGCGGCGTTCGTTGTGCAAAGAGTCGGAGTAAAACGAAGCGTTGAGCGCTGTGACGCCTACAGCAGGAAAACACTTCGCGGAAGTGAACTGCTTACCCGAGCGCAGAGCCGGGTGGCGTTCGTGGAGGGTGGCAGGGGCAGAGCCAAGGCAGAGACAGGACCAGGGGCAGCAGACGGAAACAGGGATGGGAGCAGGGCGCAGGTAGCGTCCAAGCGGAGGTGAAGCAGTGGCGGAGACGAAGGTGGGGGAGGTGGTTGGCACGGAGAAGAGGAAGAGCCGGATTCAGACAAAGAGCCGGATGCAGAGGAAGAATCAGATGCGGAGGAAGAGTCGGATGCACTGGACGAATTGGATACAAGGAAGAGTCGGATGCACACAAAGAGTCGGACGCAGAGGAAGAGTCGGACGCAGAGGAAGAGTCGGACGCAGAGGAAGAGTCGGACGCAGAGGAAGAGTCGGACGCAGAGGAAGAGCCGGACGCAGAGGGAGAGTCGGACGCAGAGGAAGAGTCGGACGCAGAGGAAGAGCCGGACGCAGAGGGAGAGTCGGACGCAGAGGAAGAGTCGGACGCAGAGGAAGAGTCGGACGCAGAGGAAGAGTCGGACGCAGAGGAAGAGCCGGACGCAGAGGGAGAGTCGGACGCAGAGGAAGAGTCGGACGCAGAGGAAGAGCCGGACGCAGAGGGAGAGTCGGACGCAGAGGAAGAGTCGGACGCAGAGGAAGAGTCGGACGCAGAGGAAGAGTCGGACGCAGAGGAAGAGCCGGACGCAGAGGGAGAGTCGGACGCAGAGGAAGAGTCGGACGCAGAGGAAGAGTCGGACGCAGAGGAAGAGTCGGACGCAGAGGAAGAGTCGGACGCAGAGGAAGAGTCGGACGCAGAGGAAGAGTCGGACGCAGAGGAAGAGCCGGACGCAGAGGGAGAGTCGGACGCAGAGGGAGAGTCGGACGCAGAGGAAGAGTCGGACGCAGAGGAAGAGTCGGACGCAGAGGAAGAGTCGGACGCAGAGGAACAGTCGGACGCAGAGGAACAGTCGGACGCAGAGGAAGAGTCGGACGCAGAGGAACAGTCGGACGCAGAGGAAGAGTCGGACTCAGAGGAAGAGTCGGATGCACAGAAGAGTCGGATGCAGAGGAAGTGGCGAAGACAAAAGGAACACCTGAGACAGAGAAAAGGACAAAAAAGCGGAGGCGACTGTGGGAAGAGGGTAAAATCGCGCGGCGAGTACGGAGACGTAGCGGGCCTGGCGCTGGGCGGAGCAGAGTACACAGAGCTGGGAGCTAAGAATGGCTTAGGAACAGCCGGAGGCGAGGACAGTCGGCGCAACGTGGGGGCGGAGGCGAGGCAAGGGCGGGGCGGCAGCCACGGCGCGGCGGCGGGGGCGGAGACCGGAACAGGGCGGGGCGGCTGGGCGAAGCCACACGACCGCGCGGCCCATGCTGCGGCAGCGATGAGGCGAAAGGCTCTTCGGCGCCAGCTGCCCACGGACGGTGGACTTCAACTACCAAACGTGTGCTTCCTTTACCAGAAACTGGAGATTGGATTTTAAAGGAATCCCATTTTCCCCTCGAAACAAAACAAGCCATCATTACTCTTTAACAGGTACATGTATATACGATGTAAATTCCAGCGAGGCATATATTGCTTATCACTAAAATATTTTCCCAAATGCCCTAAGTAGGGAGTTGTGTTCGATAATTATTTCACATTCTATGTCTAATTATTACACTAAATTAAAATTCTTGGAAATAATACCAATTTACCACGTCAAAATCCATGATCCATGTGCCCCCTTCGAGGGCTCCCGTATTTTGAACATCGCCTGACGACGACGTCCCACAAGATATGAATGCAATTCAGTTTCGACTAGACCTTGAGCTACGAATACATAGAAGACGAACTACTTGGTACCTCCATCCACAAGTCACGTGATATTTAATTGCCAGCGGAAACATTAAAAATAACGGCGCTATTGTTCTTAAGGTAGTCAAAATTCCTAGTTCGTATACTTATGGGTTAATATAATGTTTTATGGCTACATCCTTTCCTCGAGATATGCTATTAAATCTTTATTTTTTTCGTTCTCATCAACACGCAGTGTAGATTCATCATAAACTGTAGGTTCAAAAAATATACTAAAAAGTAATATCAGCAACGTAATATGTCATACCATGTACACCAAAACTATGACAAAATAAAACTGCAGGAAGAGGCGTTTTGTCAATGGATTTTTGTCAAAGAAGGCAAATGCAATTCCAGGATATATTGAACAGATAGTTATAATACTATCAAATAATAAATCTCTAAAAACTATTGAACAGGTAGTTGTAATACTGTCACATAACAAATCTCGTTTTTCCGATGGCTTCTGAAAGAGGGGGCAAACTAAACAGTGTACCAAATACTCAAAATAGTAATAATCTTTTCAATACTGTCAATATTCTGCTAAAAATGTCATTTGCTAATTTCTTTTCATCAATCCATTACTGTTACTATTTTTACTTTCTCGCACTTACTTCATGAGAAGAGAAATTTATGTAATCATGCGCCGGAAAACGGCGAATTTTCGGCAGAAAAACTCTTATTGTCGAGCACTGGTAATGAAAAAGTGGATAAATCCTTTTCCGATAAAATGTAAATTACTTTCTCTAACACGTGGTGTAGCCATAATCCATGTTTTGTGGGTCCTTGCTACCGAAAAATCGATTGATGCAAAACATACGTACCGTCCGTCCGTCCGTCCGTTCTGAGTGTGGTTGCAGCTTGAGGTACTAGTACCTCAGATCACACTCGGAAAATGGATATCGGCATACACGCATTCACATACACGCACATACATACAATTACTTATATAAAATAGGTTCTGATCCTCGATCTCAGTTTTCCGCCATATCCGAAATGAATTATTTTGATGATTGGGTACGATGATGATGATGCCGATGACAATTATTGAAATGGAATAGGCGGTCAGGAGAAATGGAAGAACAATACCTTTCTGCGAACCCACTTTACACACAACGGATTTCACATGGATTGAAAGAGATTTGAACCCTTGTACCCGGAGGAAGAAGGTGACCGGTCTTACCCCCTGAACCTGGGACATCCTTAATGAATATGTAACAAAGTACAAATGCTCACTCGGCGGGAGGATTTGCCTTCAATCCTTCCGAATTGACAACGAGCCTATACTGTCCCCTTGATTTGGATCCCTCTTTTAAAACGCGTCGTTTTCAAACCAATGCAACGTTTTTACAGCGAGAACTGGTAAGCTTATAATTTTGGGGGGAAAATTCTAATTTTAAGATGCCAATTCGGTAACCCACAGCTCAACCGTGATATACTTGACGTCCCCTATGTGGAACATTTAACATTCCTTTACTTTCATGAAGTTTTGCATTTTCCGCTAGATTTTCTGATATGGGAAAGTACATGCAAGCTCCTTAAATGCATTCACATAGTGATTCAGATGTTTTTGTGCAGTAGTGAAGAGTAAACGTTCGGGAAATTTTGAGAATATTTGAGACTTTTGTAATGTTTACCAAAAGTGAAAATATTTAATTTATTTTATAATTTCTAAACAAAAACTTGGTTGTATTTAATGTGGAGATATTAAATATTAGTTTGGATACGATGAATTTTAATTTTCAGCTAACAAATAATTTTAGGCGATGTTCAAATTGTTGTGTCCTTTATATGGAACGTTAGGAAAATCGGTCATCCTTGCGTTTTATTGAAGGAAAAAACGTTGTGTAATAAACGAACTGCATATTAGTTGATCATGGAATAAGTTTTTACGAATGAATAAGGCCAAAATGTGTTAATTTTTGTAACAGAGGTTTGAATTGGATTGAAATAACTGAATTACTGGAAGACGGTCCTGTTTTTGACAGATGGTCTGGGGAAGTAGACAATTATTCAACCTCCGGAAAAGGTTTGTGAAGAAGTCAGGAATGAAGATTCAGGCGAAGAAGACATTGGTAAAATAAAGAATCTTTCAGGAAGTCAGTTGCGGTCAGAGGCAGAGATGCTTAAAGGTGTTCTCATTGATGGTGACAGCGAGGAGAGGGAGAATGGTGGAGAAGATTCAAAGACTAAACATCATAAGAAGAAAAGAAACTGCACACATGGACAAAAAACATTGCAGCCCACGACAACTATCACTTGTAATTTCTTTGAGACATTTGAAGAAGATATGTTACAGGTGGAAGAATTATTTCCCCTATTTTAGGATAGTCGTGTTGAGTAAATAGTTGCAGAGTCGAATAGATACGCAATTCAGAAAAAATTATACTGTAAGTATCACTTGGCAGGAAATAAAATGCTTTATTTGGCGCAGAATGTACTGGGTTCATTTCATAATTTGGTTCATTGGCGCAGAATGTACTGGGAACAGTCAAAAGCTTCTCAAAATGATCTAATTTCTATTTAAATGAGTAGAGATCGATTTGATTTTGGCATGTCAAATTTTCACTTGGTAGACAACTGTCACATTGACAAAACCGACTAGTTCGCTGAAGTTCGTCCCCTGTTTTCAGTTCTAAATGCAAAATTTCATATGTATGCTCCAACTGAAGAACATTATAGCGTGGATGAAGCCATGGTGCCTTATTATGGCAGACACTGGTGCAAACAATTTATAGGGGGTAAACCCATTCGTTAGAGGTACAAATGTGGGTACACCATTTGACTTCGATGTATGGATGGACCCACATTAAGGCAAACATTCAAAAATCCGAGAAGAATTTAGATAAATGTGTCTAGGTGCTCCGTGGTCTTACAGGGATGTATAAAGTCTTACAGACTGCTCCGTGGTCTTACAGAGATCTATCAGGGCTTACAGAGTCTTACAACGATTTATCTTCACTTCACAAATTGCCTTGTTACCTTCATTTTGATGCCACTGCTATAAGAACTGGAAAAGAGAGGGATGAAAGGCACAGGCACTATCAAAGAAAATAAGACACAATTATGTCCACTGGCAGTAAAATCTATCGCAACTAAGAAGTAAAAGAGATTCATTAGACTGTTGTATATCAGAAGATAAGACTATTATCGTGAGTGAGTAGCACAATAACTTGGTGATTCTAGCTTCAAATGCTACTTCTGTTGAACCATTGCTCAAAGTTAGCAGATACTCACAAAAAGAAAAGACTAGAATTACTACTAAACCGCCCTATATTGTTTACAAATATAAAATGTATATGGCGGGTGTGGACAGATGCGACCAAATGTAAGTCTGTATCGCAAATCAATCAGAAGGTGAGGTATTTTCTACTAATTGCTCATTGTATCGATGTGACTGTCCAAAAAGCATGACAACTACATCAGAAGAGAGGTGGCAAACTTGACCACTTAGAATATCGCAGGGGAATTGCGTTTCCAATTTTATCTAGAAATGGAAGTCCAAAACGTGCAAGTGGTAGGCCCTCTAGAAGTGAGAACGTGGACACGATATATGATCGTTTCTATTATTTTATAACATCACAAGAGTCGAACACGGTGCAGAGTATGTAACAAAAAACTCCCAACAAAATATATCAAGTGTAGTGTAGGTCTTCACGTAAATTGTTTCATTGCATATCATTCAAAATGAATAAAATAATGTGAGAATACTGAAAAGCACTATCTTCCATTTCATATTTTCCCATTTTTATTTTTGTTTCTATGTAAAAGTTATTATTACACAAAAATATATTGCACAAACCCAATTTTTTTTATTTTAGTTCTGTAACTAAACAATTTAAAACTTGGTTTTCCTTCCCATAAATTATAATGATAAAA
The DNA here is from genome assembly GCA_031308135.1 of Acheta domesticus. NCBI lineage: Eukaryota > Metazoa > Arthropoda > Insecta > Orthoptera > Gryllidae > Acheta > Acheta domesticus. Next base: position 87,861,340 of record JAHLJT010002406.1, read on the forward strand.
TTGATCTTTCATTGTCCTGACGTCCCACATATGGGACACCGTTTTCCCGCCCATTCCAAATTCCAAAATCGATAAAATTTGTTTTTTCTTTCCTAAAATCTTAAAGTAAGCAAATAAATAAGATCCGATTAATTATTGTCATATTTTAACACATCAAGCATGTCTTAGTTAAGTAGTCCCAAACACGTGGGAGGAAACAAAGAAAATGTTATGTATAAGAAATGTAGTAAGCAAAAAAACTTGATTATATTATAGCAATTATGAGTTTTGAATAGTTAAGTATTATTTTTTCATATATTCGGTTAATACACAGAAATAAATATTTAGTTTTGCAAACGCAGTACCAGGCATACCAGCAATATGGAAACGTCAGATAGTTAACTAAACAAAATAAATATTTCTTTTTCAAGAACCGATTATTCCTTCTACCATGTGTTACTTTCGTCAAAAAACGGAAAACAGAATATTAAAATTAGGCCTAATAAAATGCATTTTATGCATCCGGTTGGCTGTTGTTAAAAAGTGAACACGAAGTGATTTAAGGAAAACTGATGAAGCAATTTGACTACAATAAAATTGTTGTTGTGAAGCTTATCATGATACTTTTTGTCGTACGTCCAATATTACTAGTATAAAAGAATTTAGTACTACAGCTATGGTTGAATAATGGCTATAAAAGTAACACGCACTGATTTTACGGAGCACTTGATAAAGAATGGATTGTTGTAATTGTTTATGAGTCATTTTCTGGGAAAATCTCCAACACATAGGAGCAGAGCATTTAAAAATTTACAGTAGTGTGGATGATATACTATTGAGAAACTCTATCTGTTTTTAAACATTACTGTTAGTGGAAGTGAGGTTAAAAACCTCACCATTAATGAGAAGAAATGTTATCTAATAAAATGACAACTTATGACAAGATTAAATTTTACTGTTTTTTAATGCATACAAAATATACCCAAGCATTAATATTCGTGACCTCGAGAAGGGAAACTGGTGCTTCATTTTCATACTTACTTGTATTTTAAAGTTCTTCGTATCAGCTGACAATAAAATCAGGATTTCTTTTGGCATACATCTCAACAAACCCGCACTCATAAAGACATTTCAGTCTTTTATTTTACCCCCATGATTTACCTTTTTATTTCTCGCATAATTCTTACGATGTGTATCTTGTAGAAAATATTGTAATGCTGTAGGGGAAAATGCAAATTTTCAACAGGAAACCACCTTTTGTTGGTCTCTTATACCAAAAAAGTGTATATTTATTGTTCCTAGATGTAGTAAATTATTTCCCTTAATAATGTTGCTTAGTCAGAATCCATGTTTTATTGATATTTTTATATCAAACTTTGGTTTATAGCTAGGGTTACGACCGTCTGAAAGCCACCTTCTTCAATTCTGAAGTTAGATTTATTTTTTAATTCAATCTAATTCTCAATTTTAGCACTTTAAATAATTTCAATACAGTTTTTCCAAAAATGTGTAGTTTTCGTGATATGGAGGAACATTTTCAGTAATGCCATGCGTACAAAATAAGCAGAATACTACTTACGGCAATACCAAGGCATATTTTTTCTTAAAATTCCTCCCATGAGTATAGCAAAATACACTTCTAATTATGGTAATAATTATACTAATAATAAATTATGGTATATCTCATGCGTCATATGATATACCTCATATCTCATTTACTAATTAACTGGATGTTAACTTGATTCGCTTTGTAATTTTATAGTACGTAAACATTCCAAATACTGCGAGAAAGTATGTGCTGTTGTACTCCAGTAGTTTATAAAGATTAAATGGTCTGCATAAGTTTGCTGACCGGCATACAAAGTAATAATAAATTATTTTACACAATTACAGAAAACAGAACTGTTAGTTTGCTCTAAAGTAATACGATTCAATGTTTGGAAATTGTTTAGCTCACAAGGACCCTATTTATATAATTTGATAAATTATTTAAAAAAATTAAAAAGGTGCATTCCAGCCTTTTCTATACCTACGCTGCTAAAATCCATTAGGTGTAACAATGTAGTGAAAACCAAATATTCAGAGACAAATTTGTTATGAATGTAAAGTTCAATGTTATCACTAAAATATGATAATTAAATCATGTGTCATAAAATTTATTTTCAACATGTGACTCTGGCACGGAATCCCTCGACATCCCTCGTAGAGGACAGATTGGTGGTTTTAGTTCAGCAATTGATTACTTCTAGGCACGATACTGTGGATTTATGTCGCGACATTCTGGTAGGAACCATTAGGTTAGGGAGGGGACAGAGGCTTAAAAATATCTGCCGAATATCTCCCTTACCCCCACTTTAATATCATTATTAATGCAAAGATAACGCAATGAGAGTAGTTTTCCAAGTCTAGGGGTTGATATCAGCCAGAAGCAATGGTCATTGCATAATATCTTTCTCTCACGCTGAACAGAATTAATTTGACTGAACACATTTGTTACGACTGCCACAGTGCAATTCTGGACAGTTATGCAGTCATTACACGGAATCGCAGTAACGCAGGAAAATTGAATTCTAAGCGTTGGATCGCAGTATGAGACATTGCAGAGTGGTTCTATTTCGAGAACAAAGCCCCAGCAATCATCGTTGATCACGTTGTATACGTTTTAGGATTACAAAACAATAGATTTCGTGCCCCTAGAAAATGGAGGGGTCTGTTTTAAGAAATGCATTGTGTTCCGTTTGGATTGGTGTGTCAATCATTTTTACTTCCAGGCTAATAAGTAAACATTTCTCTGCCATCCGCACCCTCATCTTCTCTACATTCCAAACATTTTCTCGTTCTCTGGTCAGCAGAATGGTCTCTTTAGACTTGCGCGTGCTCTGCTCTCATCACAAACGTGAAAGGGGAAAGTAAAATTATGTTTGGACTCCAGTTATACATACTTCCTCTCTCTGCAGGAGTATGCGGATGTGGAGCTCAAACATTCTTTTGCTTTCCGCTTCATTTTTTACTTCATGTTGCCACCGTGCAATTCTGGACGTTTCAGCATTGTGTGCACTACTTCGTGCGTGTGGATAACATCAGAGTCTTAATTAACGCATTTTTAACTTCAAGTACAAACTCGACGGTATACGAACACATGCTAACTCACACATGCAAAATTGTGAACGGCGAAAATTGGGGCGCTGAGCTGACACCAAAATATTTATTACATAAACGTGTAGCGATAGAACTCAATGCATTTAATTTCTTGACATAAAAAACACCTTAATCCTACGACTCAAATGGTTTTCTTCTTAAACATAGCCTGTATTCACAAACATGGTGACGCTACCTGTCAGATTAAATTCATTCTGCTTCCAAACGACCTTGCACCTGGCATACTGCATTAATACCAATACACTCTTATCTCTAAACTACAAAATGTGACATAAGTAGTTTTGAAAATTCACGATTCAAAGAAATTAAGTTTCTGGCGATATAAATATCGTGTTTCACATCAATTACGTCCAATATATTTTTTAACGAAAGGTATTTTCTTTCTCTACTCAAGAACATCCAAGAAAGCGATTTCATGCATCAGAAATAAAACACAACTATTCAAGTAAAACAGACTTCTTTTCGGATTTTAACTTGAGAGTATGCTTCAACAATTCAGTGAAAATCGAGCCTAATATAAGCGTCAGTATTATTTTTAATGCTATTTTCCAAAACTGTTGTTTAAACACAAAAGACTATCAATATTAACAATATTTATAACTCCTTATGTCACCACTAGCAAAAGGAAAACAAATTGTACGATGATCGGAAAAAGTAATTAATTAAACCAGCTTACTGTATCAGATGGGATGTCTCAATAAAAATATGACTAATTTTAACATGCAAAATACGCCTACAAACCTCTCTGTGTTAGCAAGCGACAAGCTACAAACTCTTGCAAACCCAGTGGCATAAAATGCACGTTAACACGTGCTTAAAAAAACAGCGCGATATTAGTGCGAGAATTTGCATTATTCATTGTGCAACTCCGTGCGCTCCGTAGAATGGCGTGCTGGGGGACGGCGAGGCCGAAACGCACCAAGCACCTCGTGCAACCAAATCGCTCTCCGCACGTCACCTTTAGTAAACTCGTTGAGAATGATGAGTCACAAGAGTTGTTGATGTTAATGGGAGTGTTATGAGAATCGACATCACCCGATCATTGAATTTTCTTTGCCGTATAAAAGTTTACTGTGGTCGCTTTCAAGCCATCTTCTCTTCTATAAAAATGGCCGTCGCATCGTCGTAAACGTTTTCAAGATAAAATTTAATAATGTCAGATCATAGACGGGTGAATTCATATTTCTGAATGATCATCATCTCTAAACCTAGTAATAATATTCAAGGAATGTTTCAAGAATAACGATAGCGTAATTTAAGGGATCCTACAACGGTGACGACTGGACATGTCTCTCACTATATTCCAATAAATTCTTTATTTCATGAAGATTTGCGAAATTCAAGCGCTGTTCGTTCGTGGTGTAAAAATCTATCTCAATGGAATGAGAATTACGGAAACATTGAAAGTAGTGAGTCTCGCAATCTGTCACCAAGAGACCATCATATATTTACATTACCTCCCATCATAATCTGTCCAAATAATAGTCTATGTAAGGGAGTCTAAATCGAAATTTCCATATTCACCACACGGAATATTTGGAATTATAGAACCGTGCTTAATGCACGTTCGGCTCATTTGCCAACGTCATATTCGATGACGAGGTCTATTTTTTTGTGATTCGCATTAGCGGGTATAAAAATGACACAATACAATTTATTAAAATTCATGCGATCTGCATGCGATTGAAATAATAAACAGAAATTGAAATGATACGTCTCTTCGAGTTAAATATTCGCAAATAGACGAAAGCGAAATTTGCTTCTCTTTTACCAATCATGAAATTTAATCAGTTACACAGCTTTTTACTATCAAACATTTCTTTTCTTTCGATGAAGCTATCTACGAACATCTACATAAGAACACTCAGAATTTCATATTATGTTCTTGCAGTACAAAAAACGGTAAGATACAACAAAATTTTCTTACATCGTCCACAGTTTGAAAGTTGTCAAAATAAATTTTTTCAGGAGGATATTTACTTTTTACGTTTATTTCATAGGTTAACTCTACATTATATACATTATTTTGGTAAAAAAAAATCACATCAAAGAAGAGATTTTCATTACAAATTCCAATCAATAGGACCGCATAAGAAACAAAAAAGAAATAATGAGACAGTATGAGAAAGAAACAAATACAAAGAGAAAGGAGGGACAAAAGTGCTGAGCTAATCACCAACCTCAAACAAGATACAAAAAACCTATTTGTATAAAAATCTCATACATTGTACCATTGCGTATCTCGTTGCAAATTTTCCCATCCCAAATTCTTGTATAAATCAAACACCACAAAAAAAGAAAATTACAAAACCTCAAAAACTGCAAAAATTATTCTATAATGCATGTTGAAACATTAACAGTTTTCACTGTATCTGGGAACTTCAAAAATTTTTTTTGTTACAAGTACTCTATAATAAAAGAAAATAATAACTATCGTTAAGACGAATAAATAGAGTACATTCTATTTAAATATTTAAGTATTTTGAGACGTTGTGAAATGTGATTATGCGTGCAATTCTTTGGGACAGCCGTTCTACACGCACGTGAATCTTCCTAAACTAAATTCAAATGGAGATTATGAAGGAGAAACACTGAAAAAAGTTCAATATGAAACCATGACGTGCTCAGAAATAACATGATCATCTACTTTCCATCGGCTCTAAACCCAACATTATTTCCTTAACCGCAGCCTAAAATTGCTCCCTGTGACCCCAGTATGTACGCACGTGCGTGTGTGCGTGCAAGGGAGGGCGTCTCCCTGCCGCGGCTTCTGTCCCCTCGCGTTTCCTTCCCGCACGCCCCTGCGCCCGCCGCCATCACCGCCGCCGCCCCTGCCCCCCCCCTCTAGCGCCTCCGCCCCACGCCTCCGCCCCACGCCTCCGCCCCACGCCTCCGCCCCACGCCTCCGCCCCACGCCTCCGCCCCACGCCTCCGCCCCACGCCTCCGCCCCACGCCTCCGCCCCACGCCTCCGCCATCCCGATCACCTCCACCTCCGCCACCGTCGCAGCCGTTTCCACCGCTTTTACCGCCACCGCCACAGCGCGCCGCCGCGGTTTCCACCGCCACAGCCGCCGACACCGCCGTCATCACCGCCGCCGCCGCCGATATCAATTTGGCGCCCCCTAGCGTCCCCATGGCGTCCGCGTGGCGCCCCTCCGCGGCACCTGCGTGCCCGACACGCATTTCCCGCCCGCCTGCCCGCCGGTTACAGACACGCTCATAAATAGGCGCAGCTCTTTAACTCATTCCCGCACCTCTTTCCCAAGCTTTCGCCTGCGATGGAGATCATCCTGTTCTCCCCAAGTTCTGAGGAATGTTCTTCTCCATTGGACGCGCGCTGAGATACAACTGAAGTCGTATGAGTGAACACCGGAAGTTGAGTTCGAACCTGCGACGTTTTCTCGCCTGAGCGGGCAGCTACAGGCCGCTGCTCAGGAAAAACAGTTGGCGTGACTGACTGGTTCATTCTAATTGATTCAATAAACCGTATGCGCTCTTTTAAAAAGTAATGGATTTCGATCGTCTCTTAGTTGTTACTGGACTATTCGTTTCCTCTTGATTTTCGGGTTCAGAGATCAGCAAGTACATTCAAATCCCATGTTTAAACTAAAAAGCCTAAGCATGCAATGCCAAAAATTGCACGATTAGTAGAATATACTGTGTCGTGAAGTTATCACATTCACGATTGTTATTTAGAGTAAACTGTGGCATGCTTTTCTTAAGCTTTTCAGAATTAAATAAAGGTACACTTTTCTACGCCTTCGTGTGCAGCTTCTACAAACGTGTAGAACTATTTCTTTCAAAGAAGCGCCGTGTCACCGAGAGGCGAAGTTTGAATTGTTTCAGAAATTTTGAAATTTCATAATTCTAGTTTTTGCTGCTGCTATTTCAGCCTTCTTGACAATTCCAAAACAGTTAAGTAGTCTCTATTATACCGAGAGTATAAATAACATACTCGTTCATACATAACACAATACTCGTTTATTAAAACACATTATTAGTATTAAGTTGGCTGTCCGGGTGACGCCGCGTTCATGGCAAAGGTGCCGACGTTTCGGTCGCCATTCTGCGACCTTCCTCAGGGCGTAATGGCATTACGCCCTGAGGAAGGTCGCAGAATGGCGACCGAAACGTCGGCACCTTTGCCATGGACGCGGCGTCACCCGGACAGCCAACTTAATATTGACTCCGGCCGCGGAAGCCTACGCTCTCACATTATTAGTACATGGGCAGAAATTAAAATAATGGGGTTTGTAAGAAGAAGTAAAAAATGGCTCACAATTTGCCATGTCACAATATGCACTGGATGCGACAGTTTAATTAAAAAATAAAAATGAAGTTGTTCTACTGAGTAATCGAGGGAAGAGCTAAATTTCAATCCGAGATATTCTTTTAGCTTCTACACTCATTAAGAGAATGTAAAAAAAATCTGAGAAAACAAACTAACCACGATCCCTGTAAAGCCATTCCGTTCCAATTCTCGCTTCTCCCTTATTTCTTCAACGTCGGAGAGATTAAGAGATTCGTGTCATTCTATTGAGCAAATGTGCTTGACGATATAACCGATTTGAAGATTGTATAAATATTCTAACAACATTGGTATTTGTCATAACAATTATAATATTATACTCCTCTCAAAATTAATTTTGATTTTCAAATTATATAATTTAAGTATTTATTATCATAAATCCAATATAAAAGCTTAATGGATTGGTCACTGTGCTAAATTGTATTTTATTTATCCTTTTGTTACTATGGTCCATTCACTTAAATTAGAGTTCACAATTATATAAAACAAACAAACTGTTCATTAAATTAAGCTAATATTAAAATTAATTATTTTAAAGAACAACAGATCTTCTGGATTCTACACAAAATTAAATGAGATGCAATAAATCAAACATACGAATTAACTTTCAAGTCAAAATATATTGTGTGTTGATGATCATGTGGTCATGACAAGATTTACCTTTTTATGGCGTGATAATTATATTTTCCTTATCATTTAAATATAATATTATTTGATTTGGATTATTTGATGGATAAAATTGTTTGGTGTACGTTCAGAAAATAAAAAGTAAGTTAACAATTTTATTCAAGTTAAATTGAAATTATTTATGTAATTGATATATTTTAATCTGTTTGTTCCACAAATGTGATACCCCTAGCCTAGCAGAGTAGGAAAATATTCGGTAATACGTCCGTATAACTGTTTTGATATTAAACGTAATAATTTCCGTCGACAAAAACGTCTCGTAACAAGGTGTCCGCTTCTTCTATTCTATGTAAATTGGAGTTCGATTCCATAGCGAAGGGGCTATTAGATTTTGTGTGTAATTCAGAAAGACGGGTCCCTAAGATGCACGAAGTCAAAACCAAAGGGGTTCTCGCTTTATGGAGGTTTTCCTCATTACTAGGTAAAAGCCCATGCTCTTCAAGGAGAAGGACCAATAGAATGCTTGCACGATATATGTAAATGGGCCAAGTGTATAATGGACACATCTTGGAGTCGAAAAAAATTCACGCGGTAGTGAACAAATTCAAATTCTGATAGTATCGCTAATACATGTTGCACATTAAGTTTCATTACAGTAATGTGTTTGAATGTGTCGACAATTCGCTGACTGACAAAGACTTCAACTGCATTTTTCCTTTTCTCTCTTCTGCTCCACCTCAAACGCAGCTTATATTTCACGAAGTAAGACATCATCATCAATTAAAGAACGCCTTAAAACTTTCCGGGTTCTCCCACAGGATTTGGGGCCTCTCTCTTAAGTTAATGGATTCACCCAACTAATTCTTTCTCTCCAACTCATAAATTTTTATAATTCCTACAAATTCCCGCAATTAATGGGAGGATACAAACGAGACCATCCTCAAGAAATATGCTTCAAACACTTTCAGATTTTGAGCCTCAAGTAGCCCGTTCTGTTTCGGCCGAAAGGAGAGCCCGTGATTTGTTCAAAGTAAGACTTCCCTGCATTCATAATTAAATTTTATAAAATTAATTACTAATATTAATTGTACAAAGAAAACGAATCTCTTTCCTTTTACTTTAGATACAAAACATGAAGTTGTGTTTACAACGAATCTGCTTCTCGTATGTCACAATTCTTAACGCCGCTGCAAGACATTCCGCAGTCTCGAGACGTCCGTTGTGTTTGTCGTCCACGCCGCGGAGCGCCACACTGCGGAAAGGGGAGAGGGCGAAAATGTGATATTTTTAGGTTCAGGCCAGTGATGATTTTGACAGGTTCGAAAACAGTTAACAATCGCCGACGACCACATGGCTCCGCGAAATGTATTGTTCGGCCAGCTGATATTGCCTCTGAAGTGTGAGTTCAGTGAGAGCATTTCCGAGTTAGGGAAACTTTCCACGAATAATTTAATTTGTTTCGATATAGCCATTTCATAGAATAGTGTGACCGTGAGAGGTGACTCAGAGCATCAGATGATGTCACTGCAGTGCCTCTGACCGGGAGGTTCTAGGTACGAGTCCCAACGGTGGTAGGATTTTCGACACTAGCTAGATAGCTAGGTGGAATTCAGTCATTGTCTGGAGGAGAATACTAGCGACCAGCTGCTCTGATCGGTAGTTTTCCGAGGTTTCACCGATCAATACGAGGCTAATGCCGGAGCAGTGCCATAACAAACGGCCCACGAACCGCGCGCGATCTTTCCTCTTCTTTGTCCTATCCTCGCGCCCTACTTACACACACCTCCACTTACATGCACCACTCTACCCCATATGCCGGGAGAGCTATCGGGAGCCTAGAGCTTGTCCCGGTTGGGGCGGCACCCTGCTGGTTGAGGGATACCCCGTTATCCGACGGCAGGTCGGCGCAGGATCTCACCATCCAGCGGGGAAGATCACCGCCACCTCCCGAGGAAAAAACACTTGCACTACACTTACAGGGCTAATGATCTTAGTAGTTGACGTGCCCGTAATCACTTATTAATAAAAAAATCTTGTGCGAATTGATATATAAATTATGTCGAAAAGCAAGTGAAAATATCAAAATTTATTCTATGATAGACTCAAAGCGAAACCCTTTTATCTGCTCTTTTAATGAACGTGTGGGAGTCAGCACAGATGACACTGTGGCTCGCGTACCGCAGTCTAAAGAGTCGACAAAGAGCAGTGGCGAACGTTGGTCGCGCGCTGCTGCGCCGCGCCTCGCCGCGCCCCGGGCGAAGGGGGAGCGCGCGAACGTGCCGAGGTGGTCCCGCACGGCGCGGCACGGCGGGTGGGCGAGCGGGCGGTCGCGGGCGCACGCTTCGTGCCCAAGTCACAGCGCGTGGGGCGGCACGCAGCCGCGGCCGAGCGGGCGGCACGTCCACAGGCGTTGGCAGCTGCCGCCGCCGAATTCCACGCCTGCGGGGTCAGGAAACTCGACGCGGGCGGGGAGGGGCGCGGTGGGGTACGGTAGGGCGGGGAAGGGCTGGACGCCGCGGGGCGGGGCGGGGCAGGGAGAGGCGTCGCGCAGGCGGCGCACGGAGCGGGAGGGCGTGGCGGACGGAGCGGTCCGCTCTTTGAGACGATTTGTTGAGGACGTTGCCTGGCCAGTTGGAGTGTCTGAGGATGGCCTGTGTATATTCCTTCTTCCCGTGGCGTCAGTCTTTCTAGATCAAAGGTCATCCATTTAGAAATAAGGCGTGGGGAATCGTTCGGATTTAAGAATGGGTGGAGTGGATAATCCTCCCTCGAAACTTAACTTTTATTTTTATAAAATATGTTCTCAATGTATTCAAAGCAAATCCCAATATTCACGGTAATGTATATTTTTATTTCAAATTATTTTTTAATACTTCAAAAATCTTTAAGGGAATGGGAATGGTGTCAGAATTAAAATCCCACTCCCTCCATTAAAAGCTTTTAAGATCTCCTGGGTTGGAGTGTGCGGAAGGAAGAAATGTGCGCGGTCCGTTGAGCGATGTTTAAGGTGAAGGTGTGAATTTGGCCGGTGGAAACTAAAGCGACTGATTAGAACAGCCGTACTCCAAGACGTCATTCCGAGGCATCGTCCGATCCAGAACGTAAGAACTTCCTAAAAACTGACATCGAAAGTGAGAACACTTCGGTCGCAACAGCATAGGCTAATCAACCCAACAAACTACATGTTAGTTCTTTCGAAATAACCATTATTGTTGGTTTAGTGCGTAGACACATTTATATTGAAAATGTTTGTTATAATTCATTGCAACAAATCTAAAACAACGTATACTTTATAGGCTTTCCATTCATAAGCATGAATGATCCAAGCAAATTCATTACAACACAAAATAAAAACATTCTTTGGTTTCAGAATAGTGCGCATATTTCTTCTACCGTCTTCAAGCTGGTGACTTCTGTAAAAAGTTCTCACATTTGCTCATCTCATCTAAATTCAAAATGGGCTCACATTTGATTTAGCTCTCCAGTGTATAATCGGTCAAATTATACTTGCTACAATAATACCCCGAATGGTGTTGGATTTGCCGTGATAGGAGCCTGGTATGTTCAGAGCATTTCATGACGCTTCGGAGGATATGATAGGAAGATGAATGTAGGCATTTAACCATTAGAGGAATCTATAGTTCTAATTATTATCATTATTATTATTATTATCATTATCATTACGATCATTAACATTATTATCGTTATTATTATTATTATTATTATTATTTAGAATATTAATATTAATTTCTTTAAAATTATCTGTTTATTGAATTGTACATTTAACTCAATGTCCGTTCTACAACTATGCATTTGTGAATAAAATTATTTCCAGCAATCTGTAACACTGTTTTCAAACATATTTTAGTTACACCGTTCAGAATTGAATTATTCGACACTTGGAGAAGTGTGTCTCCATTCACGTATGCGCTGTGCCTCAGAGGTCACGGCAGAGGTAATAAAACAATATTTCAACTTATTATTTAACATCGAACATCCTACAAAAAATGAATTGTAATTCCGATTGGTAGTCTATTTATTCAAATATAAGTGGAAAGGTAGATGAAGGCATAAATGGAAGCTGATACTGGTATTTCCATTTGCATTTGTTGGTGTAGTCAAGGTTGTTTCTCCGGGAAGTGTAAACTTGCTTGAGTAAATCTTGAGTTGCACACAGAAATTACGTTTTATTGCGAGTTTCACAAAGCCAATAAGCCAAAAGAATTGCCTCTATACGTATGCATATAGCAAAATAGTTGTGAACAAAAGAGAACGTGCCAAGCTTCAAGATTAAGCTTCAATTTCAAATGACGAGGCACAATGGGGAATCCCTTACTGTTGCAAGCGATACATATAAATGAGACAATGAATGATACCCTTGTTGCACAAGAAAAGTGACACTAAAAAAAGTCATTCTTGAGTTATGAGAAAAAATTTATTTTACAAAAAAGCCAGCTAGAAGGGAAAAAAACTGTCTACGACAGCCAAATTAATGATACAGCTCAAGATGAAACTGCTCTGCTACAAAATAATAATATTTTAGGAATGTCACTTTCTTTGCGCACCCACAAAATGTTTTCGACCAAATTCGTACTTGGAATTTTAATTTCAACGAAAATGAACTTTTAAACATTTTCGATAAAAATTACTTTTTAAAATGTTATCTTATTCTCGATGAAATAGTGTTTATTTATTATTTCTTGATCATTTTAATGCTGACGAAACAGCGAATGGTGATTCATCTCTGATTGTAATTGAGGAAACATCAAGTATTGTAGTATCATGATTCTTAATAGTGCATTTATAAATACAATTTTGCAACGTAGTCACATCAACATAGTCTAACAGGTTCAACCGCGACCTTTAAAGCAGATGATTTCGACAGATTTTAAATCCGTGAGTTACAGCTAGAGCTGCATTGAAACCTACCCGTCAGGCACTAAACATAAACACTTTTTTTACAAAAAAAGATACGTGTGTAATTGATTTCTTGTAAAATTAAATTAAATCAACAGTAACCTTACGGTTACGATACTCGTATGTTACGATTCAGAAAGAATTCCACTTATCCCTGACAACAGACTTATTTTTTTTCGACACTAAGTAAAGATTGTTTTGTACGATTTACAAGAAGACACCAACACAAGATCCCGTAAGTATGCTACTGTTAGATTGAGAATTATTAGAGAGAGAAGCTTTATTTAAACAAACAATCTAGAAGTCTGAATAAAGTAGATGATGCTACGAAGAAATCAGCAGGCGCACATGCAACCCGCAACATACTCCACACACACTCACACGTTGTCACACTTAACTTTTAAAAAAATTAGATAAAAATATGCATCATAGGCTCAAATTCTTGTTTTGGACCGCAAAGGGATGCCGTAATATGTCTAAAAGTCGTAATTTGGAAAATGCAACAATTTTGAACTTTTAAAAGTGCAGCCCTTCTGGGTATCCCACTTTTTAGAACGGGTGGTCAGAAACGTACAGAATCACACAGTAGATTTTCAATTAAATTTTGTATTTGCTTTCTGAGCGATTATTAATTTACTTTTGATATTTTCAAAAGCATCCTTGTTTGTTTCAAATGCTTAGGATTATTAGAATGTTTACTCACCCGCCCCATGTGACGTTACACACCGTTCAGGCCATAGTTGTTCGAAATTGGATCCCCGTATGATGTTAGTTTCACTTTCAAATCAATGATTTACGAAGTGTGGAATGTTCGCATGTGTCAAATTGTATTTCAATACTAGTTAACTAAATGTTTGTCTTCTGTGTAGATTTTAAAAACAATGCAAGATTAGGACTAGAGCAAGTAGGTTTTTAAGGCTACGATATGTACTCTTAATATCTGACCTCTGAAACATATCCAATAAGAGTGAAAGAAAGATTATTCGTTAAGGGAATGCCATCTTCGTACGAAGAAAACATATCCATTACCAGTGTGCAAATTGATATGGTATTCGGGCGTGTAGTATACAAAGACAAAAAACATTAATGAAAGAGCTCTGGATTAAACAGATTTAGCGAAGATTCAATCTTCTAACTTTAGCGTCCTGAATCTGAGGTTTCATCGATTTCTCAATATTACAGCTGGGGCACCAGCAGCATGGTGACCCCATCGGGGCTCGAACTGTCAGAAGAGCGATAACTTAGCGAAAGGGTTCCCGTCCTTGAGTTCACCGAAAGGCCAGCGCGCCTTGATGCCCGGACTCCCATACGCCCCCGCGTTCCCGGCCGCCCCGCCCCGCCCCGCCCCGCCCCGCCCCGCCCCGCTCCGCCCCGCCCCGCCCCGCCCCGCCCCGCCCCGCCCCGCCCCGCCCTGTCCCGCTCGTTCGCCCGCCTGCCGCGCCTGCCCGCCGCCGCTGCCGTGCCGTCCCGCTGTGCACTCCGCCCACATCGCGGACCTCTTCAAGGAGATCGAGACCGAAAGGCCACGACCATCCGCCCCTCCCCTCCCCTCATTTCCCCTCCTTGCTTTCCTGCCTCCCCCACTCCTTCTCTGTCTCTCGCGCTCTCACTCGGCTGCAAGATCGCTTGTGGACAGGTGGTTGCCCAATTCTGGATCCACTCCAAGCCCTTTCGCGCGTTGGAATATAATGTGAGTTTACAACACTCGTATTTCAATGACAGTTCGCGATAGAATTTAAACAAAGATATTCGTTGAATGTGGTATGAATGTGATTGAACAAATGATCAGTTGGGTCAAAGAACTAAAATCTAAACTAAATAATTAACTATGAACTGTTGAAAATGTTATTTTCATTCGTAAACTAAATTTTAACATTTGTTTTATACGAGTTTTCGGTTATTTGATAGTTTATTTTTATTTTTCTAATGTTATTTAAATCGGTATTTTTGGTGAAGATTGTATATATTTTACATAATTTCTATCTACTTTTTGTTATCGAATAAAAAATGATCTATAATTCACGCCCCTCATTGTCGTTGGTAGAAAACCCTACTCAACATACATTATTCCCAAAGCAGGAGTCTTAATTCTAATCCTTTTTATGTTCATCGTTTAATATGTTAAGCAAACCAATAAATTTGAAGAATAGTCACTTGTGTAATTTTCATAACACCTAATTAGATCCCTGCCTCTAACTTGATTTAATAAAGCTTAAGTAGTCAAAGAGAAGAGAACGCTGTAATGGACATGAATATTACAGGTCTGTCCTGAAAGCACTCTCAAAGGGTGGAGTATCCTGTGTACCCAGTGCTTTAAAATACACCCTCCATCTGTCCCCATCCCTAAAAACGATTAGTTCAAAATTGATTTTCAGCACATAGCATGTTGCAATGTATTTCAGATTTAATAACTTCTCACCATTTATATGAGAAATATGTTTTAAGATTGACTCATATTTCAAAGCAGAAGCTACTTTGCTTTATGATAAATATTCGGGGATATATTTCCAACTTTTTTTCGAAGTAGTGTATATGAAATTCACAGTTGGAAACAACTCCAATGAAACTAACTCATTGGAACGCGTAGAACGAACCCAACAATTTTAACTAGTCTTCAAGAAAATTTAATTTGATGTTGTACGTACATAACATTTAAAATCTCTGAACTTGAGAATCTTTTATAAGGATACTACGTTCCTGATGTTTCTCCATTATAGATATTAACGCTAGGGACACACGGAACTGATAAAAAAATTAACAGAGTTTATAAATCAGAAATAGAAAATTTACTAACACATGGAGTATGCCCCAACTGTTGCAATAAACCAAGTAACGAAATATCCAAAGTGGTCACACGAAGCACGGCAATAATCAGCAGTATCTCGAACAGTCGTCAGCAGAGAGGGGTCTGGCAATGGCCGAGTCGAGAGAACAGGAAGGTCCTGCTGGTGCTCCGACAGTTTCCAGTGGCGGTCACTTTACGAGGTGCTTTGCGCCCCTGATGACCAGCACGAGCTTATCCACTTCCCCGAGAGCATCGCGGTGTACTCCTGTTAGCAATCTTCCTTGTGCGCGGTCGTCCTAAGCACGTTCGCGGTCGTCATGGGACGACTTAGGTTCGATGCCTTCGGACGACTGGTCGAACCAACATAAATATCAGGCATGTTGACCTTTGCCTTATCCTAGTCTGAAAAGTTTAACTAGCTACATGTTTAAATTGGACCCTCAGTTCGTTGAATTCATGGAAAACTGACTTCCAAAAATATTTAAAACTAGATAAACCTAAAGTATTCTCTGAATAAACATGTGTAATTTCATTAATATTCCCAAAATAGTACATTAGTTGTATTTGTCAGGGGACCTAAATTTCATGATCTCTCAACACACAAGTTCATTAGGGCCTCGAAATGTAATGTACTGCGATATTGATTTTCCTCGACGGAAAAACTAATTATGGTCAAATAAGTGACAAACAAAACAAATATGAAACGCATTATTTTTATTCTCAGCGCCTCCTCCTACCCTCGACAAAATATACGTAATTGGAAGACATCGTGTATCGCTTTCCTGAAAAATTCTACTTCTTGTATATTCCAATGTGAGAATCATTCAGATGTCTACAGAAATAAATCTGTATTAATCCAAATCTATACACGCGGTCTTTTTTCTCTGAACCTTACCATGTGCCTTTCAGACAACGCTTTCAGACTCCTCATAATTCAATGAGTTACGCGTTGGAGAAGGCGGTGTTTCCCAGATTATCATCACCCAGTCTTCAAGCACTCAGTTCAAGCCTTCTCAATCCATTATATTAGTGAAGACATTGTGAATCGTAAGTGGCAGTTCTGCAAGACGTGATCAACACCAACGGATGTTGATCGTCACCACTGAACTCTTTTGTTTTTGTGTTATTGATCGTCTTGGAGGAGCGCGAATGAGGAACAACATCGATTCGCACCTTAATGGCTGAAACTGGTCGCGGAAGTTCGCGCAAGGGTTTGGGCATCCGAGGGCAACTTCGCGGTCGCCGACGCAGCCGCGGACGCACACGAGCCAAAGGGCGGGGCGAAGAGTTCTTCACGGATTGGAGCCCCGTCACCGACATCGGGGTGCTCGTGCGCCATGGAATCATTCGCTCCTTAGAAGAAATCCACGTGCTTTCGCTGCCTATTCGAGAGCATCAAATCATCGACTTTCTCTTCGGTGATAAGCTGAAAGACGAAGTTCTCAAGATAATACCCATTCACAAAGCGGATGATGACCGGCAAACGAAGTTCAGAGCAATTGTTGCAATCGGTGACTGGAATGGCCATGTTGGGTTAGGTATAAAATGTTCGGAACACGTCACTTCTGCCGTTTATGGAGCTCTTGTTTCGGCAAAACTGTCAGTGGTGCCGGTTCGACGAGGATATTGGGAAGGAAAAACTGGAGAACCTCACACAGTCCCCTGCAAAGTGATGGGGAACTGTGGCTGTAAAAGGGTTCGTTTAATGCCTGCACCTCGAGGTACGGGAATTATAGCTGGTCCTACTCCCAAGAAAATACTGCAGATGGCGGGCATCCAAGATTGTTACACTTCTATCAGTGGGTCTTCAGGAACGTTGATCAGCATCATCAGAGCTACATACTCGGCACTTGCGAACACGTACTACATTAATCTCAACACCGATGATAAAGATACTAAAATACTAGCACAGACAACTAATCAAGATACAAAGACTGTTCCCAAACGCCGAATAAATGCAACTGTGTGTAAAGCGTAAGTGTAACTTCGCGCAATATGTTGTTAGTCCAAGAAGAAATGTATGAACTATCCGAAATTTTATTACATGCGTATCACTAAATTAGTTTTATGTAAAATAAAGTGAAAACACTTAATTTACTATCAAACATCACATCTGAAGCACACTTATTTCAAACTAATTTTAATTGTACATTCTTAAAAGTTTCAATTATTACATTACGCAGAGACAATATTTGAACGTTGTTCTTGAATGTAACTACGAATGTAATAATTGCACAAGCACATTGAAACTAAGATACATTTTTCATTTAACCATAGGCAACTTATGAAATATATTTTGGCGTCTCCTTTAAAAAGCTGGGACAATATGTCACCTTGTAGAAAGTTGTAAAGTTTTAATTTCTAATAAATTGATACATTTAATTAGTGGGTATCAAAACTATTCTTGTACTCTACGAAAAGTAAAACGAATGTACTCTACGAAAAGTGGAACTTGATCCAATTTGAGGATGCAGGATGATTTCTGCGCGTATTCTCTCTTACATAACGTCTTACATAAGTTTTATCGTAAAGAATTCACAAGTTCACAAGTTTTCACAAGTTTTATTGTAAAGAATGAATAGGTATAGTATATTATTAACGTGTATGTAAATCAATATTCAAATACATAAAAGCAATGCTAAATGCATGAATATCTTTTCCTATTTTACATTTATTTATATTTAATTAAGTCCATTGTTTTATGCTCTTACAGGAAGTTAGGTAGAACTTCTTTCCCAATTGTACATTTCATTGGGTGTGAATTTCGCCATTTATAATGATAATGAACAAGAAAAAATTAAATCCTTGTTTTGACCTTTAAAATAAATTTGTTTCTGATAGATGGTTAAAAAGCATTTGAGTTGAGCCACCCAGAATGTTCTCTAATGAAACTGAAGCGCTCTTGTGAAGCATAATGCAACCTTTTTACGAAAGATCCCAATAGATAAAAAACATTCGTGCTAATTTAAAACCATTCAATCCTAACTCACGCAATAATCCAAGGTGACTTTATGTCCTTACGCATAATATATTTGGGCCGAAAAGTACGCACTATACTGAAAATAGAAATTCCAAAAATATTGTTTCAGATAGTTCCTATTCTTCCAAAATGATTAACTGGTTTACAAATTCGGGAACAATACAATCGCTATTGTTTGTCATTAAAGTTAAAAATGTTTCTAAAAATGAAGTTGAAGTATATATACTATTTACCTACAACCGTGTACGTTACTGGTGAAAAATATCCTCCCAAGTCAGTCTAGAGGTGGCCTTAATCCTGCTGTCCACCTTAACTTAAAAAAGTAATGCATCATTTATATTTATAATTATAATGGCCATGACGATTGCTGCGCATTATGTTTATTTACACACTCACTATCATTTTCCAGTCACAGTGCCAGTCCATCCTAACTCAGAAACAGTCAATATCCAAACTTGAAACATCTTCTTCTCGCCAACTACAACCATATTGCTACATGATATTCTTGTATTGTATTATAGCTGGTATTAAAAATGACGTAATGAACAAATGACGGCAGAAAAGCTTTCATTCCATCAATTTTACGATTTTATTAAAATTTTGTGTTCTTGCTGTAAAGCCAGTGAATAAAAGCAAGGGAACACATCTGGGACTCACTGTCATTTATTTTAAACCAAAATCACGAAATTTGATTTTGTAGAAAGCTTAAATTGTTTTCTAAACGAAAAGCCTTAATGTTTTAAATGAAAAGATTGTACGAAAAATAATGCAATTCTGGCGAATGTTTATCGTCAATCCACATGTAAGACAATACAAGGGTTCTATCCTAGTTTCTCGAAACAAGAGTACATATAATAGCATTGAATGCCTTTAGAAAGATAGTACCACGTCTCATAACGTGGGGCAGTCTTGTAAGATAAGATTTAACGCTGAGGTGGAAAAGGTTGTGAGGGAGCAGGGGGAATTGATTAATGCATCGCTGGAGCATGAAACCAGAATCAGAGCAGGACAGAAAATGAGGCAGAAGATAGAGGCAACGGGACAGCCTGTCAACAGACCAGCGAGACAGTTCTGCTGAGCCTCAATACTACAAAGAAACTCCCTCAATTAAATAACGTTTTAAGAGGGCGCTTCGTTTTGATAAGAGGACACAGTGTCTCGACAGCTTTCTGACCATTCATCTCGTTCAGAGGTCACCAAACTTTCTTCTACTGGGCGCCGAATAGGAAGTTCATAGGAGCCTGGAGGTCCAAATATTAAATTCCATGTTAGGATAGAATTTATCACTTATTTGTTAAATTAAGTTTTAATTAAAGAACAAAAAACAGTTAAAAATTCACAAATTAATCCTTAAAACACATATGTATATATGAGCACACAATTCGGAACACCATATTAATACACATTGAGAGTTACAAATTTAAAATTTAAAAATTGAACTACAGACACTTCTTTTCTAAATACAAGAAATGATCATGAGAACAGAGAAATTGTTTTTTAGACTTAAACAATAAGTTAATTTGGCCTCAATTTTTGTTTCACCCATTATTAAAATGTCTCTCAAATGTTTATCACTTAGTTACATCTGTACTTAGACTTCACGTAGTTCATTTTCAAAAAAGTCTGTACACATCTATAACTTGTACCAAATGCCAACAAGAAAATTCTGGAAAAGTTTTTAATTTGAGGATAATGGTCCATGGGGATTGTTTGTAGAATTCATTCGAAATTCTTTCTTGCAATTTTTCCTGGTTTGCATCTTCAGTTTTGAGATCAATTATTTCTCTTTATACAGCTACTCTGTAGCTCAGTATCACATGATAATGGGTTCTGAAAAGCTTTTATTTCTCTAGATTTTTGACATCCAAGTCAGTGAATATTTTGAACTGCATTTTTAGTTCGAAAGGATTTCCAAACAAAACAGGAGAGGAAGCAGAACCATTTTCAGCATTTAGTAACTTACAGGTAGGGTAGTGAGAAAATCATCTGTAGGAATCTTTTTCTACAATAATACTTTCTACGTAAATATCTTGATATGAGCATAGGTCACATAAGAGATTACTTTCTCCTGGCATCTTTCTATTAATTTCATTTAAACAAAAAGTATTATCTGAAATGAAAGGTTGTTTCGATATCCTGAGTCACAATTAATTTGAATTAGAATATACTTTCAATTGGCGGGCCACAGAAAACTGCTGATCTGAAACGGCTGGATGTGGCTCGAGGGAGGTAGTTTGGATCCCTGATCTAGTTGAATATTATTTTTTTAGATTTCCACTAGTGAAAGCAACTCTTACAGGTCATGCACAGCGTGTGAAAAGTTCAATTTTGAGCACTAATGATAAAAATAAACGATCCTCGAGTGTGCAAATAGTCTGTGAATGCAACAAAGAAAACAAAATAGTTTCCTCTGACCGCATCGGCTACTACTGTCCTTAATGTATTATGAAGTGATAAGTATACTTGGATTAAAATAAAATTAATATCAGTAAGACTGTTTAAAAATAGTATATAACACACACAGTAAAAGTGATTTTATTTCGCTTGTAAGATTGTGCCAGTCGGCATATCGGCCTCGTGTCGCAACATTTACTTCTCGCAAACCTTTTTTTAATTAAACAATTTTCTATATAATGGATTAGCGCTTTACAAGGGAGTTTTTATATTAATAATTTATAGTTAACATAACATTAGCTTCAATAAGAGCGGGGCAACTCCATCTCCCAATTTCAATATACGTATTATGTGGTTTGGGTGATTTGGAGGAATTGTGGACGGTTAGGAATTATTATTAATAATAATAATAATAAGAAGAAGAAGAAGAAGAAGAAGAACAACAACAACAACAACAATAATAATAATAATAATAATAATAATAATAACAATAACACGAGGTTAGAAGAGGAACTGGTTTATTAAAATGGTCTGAATTTATCCTTGGGGAATTTGGATTGAATTCTCCTTTGGGTGTAGGGTGTGGAAAAATGTATTGAAAAGTTTGTAAGTGAATTGGGCTGTTGTGGATAGATCATGTTCTTTAAGCAATTGATTATTAGAAACAAACCACGGAGCTTATGCTGCAGTCGCAACATACCTTTTCGCAATCTAAAATGTCACTTTTACCCCTCGTACCATAAATATTTTGTCGACGCACGCGCATCCTTGCGTTGTGATTTTTAAAGCAAGCCTTAATTTCCTTTAAAAATAATTTGACTATTCTTTTGACAGGTTGTTTGGTATTTTAGGATGGAACTTTGAAAAAGTGGGTCCAATATGGACAAAACTAAGGTCAGGGTAGGACAAAAGGGGGCGTGGAAGCAGAGAACGGACGTCGGAACAACGAAGCAATTGGACAATGAGACATCGAAACATAAAGAGACGGAGGGATGGCATGTCAGCGGGACGACGAGAAATATTCAGCATGAAGGCGGGAAAACGGTGGAAGGGCGAGTCAAATGGTAAGCAGAACAGTGAGACATCGGGACTGCGAGACATAAAACGGCGAGATAACGGGTTATGGGACATCGGAAGTCGAGGCACTGGGATTGCGGCATGGCGAGACACCGAGACATCAGGACATTGGGAGGTCGAGACACTGAATCAGCGGCATAGCGAGACATCGGAACACAGGAACGACGCGGCACTATGACAGCGGCGGAATGAAACATCGAATCGTGGGTCATCGGAACGACGAGGCACTGGGTCAGCGAGACATCGGGACGTCGGAACGACGAGGCATTGGGATAGCGGCATGGCGAGACACCAAGTCATGAGACATCCGATATACGAGGCACTGGGCAACGGCACAGTGAGACATCCGGTCATTGGACATTCGAACGACAAAATACTGAGACACCGGCATGGCGAGGCATCGGGACATGGGAACGTGACGAGGCACTGTGATAGCGCCATCTGTATATCGAAACGAATCGGCACTGTGGCAGCGGCACAGCGAAATATCGGGACCTAGGAATGTCGAGGCACTGGGACAACGGCTGGACGAGACCTCGGATTGTCAATGCACTAGGACAGCGGGGTCAGCAAGGAGGCAGCTGGCGTCTGCGCAGCGAGATGGTACGACGGCGGATGTTCGGCGCTCGCGCGACGTTCCTTCGGCGTCGCCGGCGCGAAAGTACGCACGCAATCGCCTTAAATAGTACAATTACAAAGGAACGTGCGCAGGGTCGGCGCAGGCGCGCGGGCGAGAAGGCGAGCGGGGCTGCCGGCTGCGGGCGCCGCCGCCAATTTACCCAGATCTGCATGCCGCGACCGCCAGGCCGCGTGCATCCGACGCCCCGCGCATGCGCTCGCCTTCCCGCCGCGACGGCGAGGGCGATGGTGTGGGCGTGGGTGAGGGCGTGGGCGAGGGCGTGGTCGCGAGCGAGGGCGTGGGCGTGGGCAAGGGTGAGAGCAAGGGCGAGGGTGAGGGCGAGGTGAGGGTGAGGGTCAGGGGAGGGTGAGGCGAGGGCGTGGGCGAGGGCGAGGGCGAGGGCGAGAGCAAGGGCGAGGGTGAGGGCGTGGCGAGGGTAAGGGCGAGGTGAGGGTGAGGGTGAGGCGAGGGCGAGGGCGAGAGCGAGAGCACGGGTAAGGGCAAGGGGGTGAGAGCGAGAGGGCGAGGACAAGGACAAGAGAATGAGGGTAAGAATAAGAGGGCGGGGGCAAGAAGACGAGGGCAAGAACAAGAGAGGGGCAAGAAGACGAGGGCAAACGCGAGAATTCTTGTACCGCTTGTACCGCCATTTGTACCGCTCATTCCCCCATTCGGTGGAAGTGTATAGTATTGTGGGTGACTTTTGAACCACCAATCTACCAAAAATCAATAATAATAATAATAATAATAATAATAATAATAATAATAATAATAATAATAATAATATAAACAAAGCTCTCAATATTGCCTTCAACTTAAATTTTCTCCTAAACTCCTGAATGCTGCCAGGTGGGGCAATTGGGTAAAAAGATAGTAAATGGTAGCGGCCGTTGAGGTTGCGCAACACTCTAAATCTAGGGACTCTAGCGGACGCCGTTCGGCCTGCAGGAAGAGTGGAGCACGAAGTGTTTGAGTACGCTTCATTTTCAGCGTGGGTCAGAAAATTTAGGGGAGTGCTAATTTTTTAGGTCTTAATGTACTTCAACAAGACCATATAAAAATGGTAGGGCAAATATGTTTAGTCCCCCAGGTCTTTTTTTTTTTTTTTTTTTTTTTTGGCGCCCGAGATGACTGTGCTTCTCTAAATATTTTGACGTGAACTGAGCACCTCTGAGCGGGCGGACCAGTGGCAGCTGACTAGTTTTCACACAACTTCAACACAAACTTAAAGTTGTCGTTGGTCGATCATTTACCGATAAGACTTAAAAAATATTTTATTTTGAACTAACAAACTCTTGGCAGACTTGCAACGAGCATATGAATAGGTGGCAGTACAAGTTCTTGTGGAACTTCGTAATTTTTACTACACGCACAAAATTTCAGACGAGATATCATCACAACAAATAATAATTCTACTTAACAAAGTTTGGAGGTCCCTAGAGCTCGAAGGTGTCCCTGACAGAATGATGGCGTTAATTTTGGTTTACGCCATAGGTTTCGTCTATGAATTATGAAAAGTGGTTCAACGAATGACCTCGAAACGCCGTCTCTGGGACTACAAGGAATGTGGTTGACATCATCCCCAGGTTGGTATTCTAAACTTTTCTGGAGCTATGGTTGTTAAAAAAAGGGGGTGAGGGATCACACCCCAAGGGAAAAGATGGATGAAACATTGATCGTGAAATGATCTTTCTAGATGTTCTGCGTCTGCTCTTTAGAGACACTCCATCATTTGTTGAATTTTTACTCTCATACATTCATTTGTTGTATTTCTTTGTTCAGAAATTTGATTTCGTAGAACTGCTCATTGCGTTTAGAATGTTTGATATAAAAATACTTCAGTAATTGAGATCTTTAAAAATATCTATTTCAATTAGCCTTCATCCTTTTAGATATGGTTTGTCGCCAAATTCTTCCGTGAATGTTATCAATTATGAATAATATTTATAATTAAATATAATATACGTAATTAGCAATATAATACGAAAATCTTTGTTATTAAGGAATTTTACTATTAGAACCTCTGTTGGTCTCTGTTGCCCGCAATCTAATTGACCTATGTTGGCCGCTTCTACAAGGTTGACATCACTCCCATGAGTTGTGGTTGGTATTCTAAACTTTTCTGGGGATGTGGTTGTTGAATAAAATGGGGTGAAGGATCACATCCTGAGAAAGTGGATGAATAAAAAATTGAGCACAAAATGATCATTCTAGTGGTTCTGCATTTGCTCTTTAGGCCCATTACATCATTTGAAGCGTTTTCACTCTTATACATTCATTTATTATTCCTTTGTTGAGAAATTCTGTAAAGCTTCTCATTACGTTTAGAATGTTTTATATAAAAATACTATAGTAATTCAAATCTTTAAAATACATATATTTTAATTAGCTTTCATCTTTCTATAGAGATTGTTTGTTGGCGAATTCTTCCGAGAATATTACCAATTATGAATTTTATTGAACCCATGTAATAGGAAAATCTGTGTATTATTAAGTAATTCTACTAATAAGAGCTCTGTTGGTCTGCGCCTTGGCATTGGCTTCGCGGATGCCAACAGAGAAGTTGCGTGTCTCTGTCTGGTCACGAACCCAGGCCTTCAGAGACGAGCTGACTCAACAGCAGCGTGACAGCGACGTGTTGAGGTCACGCCACGCTGGAAGTGCCATAATCTTTACACGTACTGCGACAGAACGTGATGTGTTTCTACGATTCGCACGTCCAGCATGGACTTCAGCGAACAGTCGTCTTTACTAAGATACTTGACGTGTGCTAAGTTACGGATGAATGGAGGTACGTGAGAAACTTTCTGCAACATTATCGCAGACTTTGTTCTGTACGTGCCTTTAAACGGAATACTGCTTGCATTGTATGTGCTTTTGCACTTGGTACTATTCGCCTCGTTTAAAAAGAATCATTGTCAAATGTGCGTCATGAACCAAGTGTGCATTTTTTGTCAACTGAAAAGTCGCATAAAATATTAATTTAGTTGTGTGTTTGCGACGTGTTAGAATTTATCTCGAAAGAAGAAAATTTGAAGACACGATCAAACCAATATAAATCAAAACTCATTAATTTTAACATGAACAAGTTTTATTAATACTACAATCAACTAAATTAGTTTCTGAGGACTGACATAAGAGTTGTTTGAAAGGAATAGAGAGGAAAATTCTGAAATTTACGACGTAATTGTCTGGCATTCATAAGTGGTCATAGCCTCACTAAAAATATCAACGCGAAAGCACAAAACTGATTTTAAAATAATAACTTGTTTGTGAAAATGTATTTAATTTATTAAATACATTGCCATAATTAAGTTGTAAATACCCTTGTGAAGTAGTCAATTAAATAATGAATATTAAACGAGAACAACTTATTATGTCATCGAAAATATCCATCTGAATCCATAAAAAGCCTAAAACAATCTTCCAATTCAATCGAGCTAATGATAGTTAAATTATGCGTATAACCCTGTATTCGAAGAGTTTGGGACAGTAACAAGATAAGCCCCACCAGCCACAGGATATCTCTAGCTATTCGTTAATGTTAATATGTTTATTTTTTTCGCTGTTTTTCTGACGTGTTACTGCCTCAAACCCTCGATTTCACTGAATTAAAAATTGTAGTTGATATATACTACGCAGCGTGATAAGGCATGGGACGTTGGTGGAATGTTTCCACAGAAATGGTTGATGAAAGGCAGGGTACAATACGGCAAGATGTATACATTTCTTGCTTTCAATCAACGCGAAGCATTCTCCTGGGAGCAAAACAATTGAATTGAAGACGCGCGTCGATGGAACTCCGCGAAGGGGGCGCTCCTTTAATTCCGCTAGCGCAGACGATGGCGCGGCGGCGGCGTATCCAGGGCAGTGGGGAAGCGACTTGTGGAGTGCGATCCCGCCCCTGCCCCGCCCCCTCGTTCCCGCAGCCGCCCGCGCTGCTTCACCGCTCAACCAGCCCGTACTTCCGCCCCTCCGCCCACGCCCCACGCCCATCGCAACCACCGTTACACTCCGCGTCCGACGCCTCAACCGCCACCGCCGCGATCTCAGACAACCCTGTCGCCATCGTCGTTTTCATCGTCGTCGTCGTCGTCGTCGTCGTCGTCGTCACCGCCGCCACCGCCGCACCCATACACTCCAGACTTTTATGCTGAAATAAAACTTGTTCCGAATTCTTACTTACTTTTATCGGCGTTTCCATTTGTCAGCGGTTGCCTCTTATTTTGCGGTTCTAGTCTTCTCTGTCCGCCCATAGGTCGTTGTCCATTCTTCTTTCACGTGAGCTTCAATTATTTCTGAATTCCATGTTTTACGACACCTTCCTCTTTTCATTCTTCCTGGGGAGACCAAACGAGGACATTCTTGGCCCATCTTGAATCCGACATACTTCTCAGGTGGACATACCATTGCAGCGTTTTACTTCCTAATCTGTTCACAACGCTTTCATTTGTTGAATCCGTTCTCCGAGATCTAGGACTCTAATTTTATGCATTCTAGAAATTCTGCAGCTCCTTCGTGCATCTCTACTGCACATAATTTCTGCTTCTGACGTTTCGTCAGAGTTCTACTCTCTCCCACATTGGTTAGAATACATTCAATAATAGTTCTTACAATAATCATCACGTCCTCATTCTCAATATTTTTAACAATAATCCACGTCCTCATTACTCACCGTATTAGCTCACCCAGAAAACGCTATAAATGCTGGATAAATATGACCTGCATTGGTCTCTGGAGGTCACCTGCGTTTGTCTCTGTCTATAATACACGGAAAATATGACGCACCTTGGTGGCACTTGTCAATTTTTTTGTTTTTCAAATTAAAAATGTTTACTGCTTTCTGATTGTGAATATACATGTACGTGAAAAGTTTTTTAAAGTAAGCCAATTTTTCAAGGATTTTTAATGAGCTCATCTTCACATGCCTGAGGATATTTTCATGATTACGTGATTCTTTCCTAAGATAGTTTTTGAGCATAATATTCCAATGAATTTATAATTTTGTTTTTTCCATTTCACAAAGACATGCTGTAGACAAAGGCATAGGTTACGCTTTAGGACAGATTAAAAGCAGCGTTTGCATCAGCGGAGCAACTTTTGGATCAGACAACACTGCCACTGAGATTAGATGATTAGCAAATGGATTAAACAAACCTCTGACCACTATGAGGTACGATGTATTATTATCCAAGACTAATGAAATGACGGAGATTTACAAATTCTGGAACACAATCACTGTCCTTTGTAATCATGAGTTAACCAAGTTTCTGAAAATGTAATTGAAATGTTTTATATTTACCAAGATCAAATCTGTATGTATGCTATAGTGGACTACATCAGGGAATTCTGCTACCCACCTGAGCTTAAAAACGTAATGCATCACTGCTGCAACATGCTAGACATTACACTCACTAATCTTTGCATTTAAAAACACTATCTTCGAACTCAAAAATGTATCTATTTTCTCTTCGCTATCTATAACTTCGCAACATGTTGACTGCTTTTAGTAGCACGCAAAACAGAACAGCCTAGTTCAATTACATTTCTACTACAACAAAACAGCCTAGTTCAATTACATTTCTACTACACAATGTTATTCTCTTGAAAAATGACCTATTGACATATAAGGCAGATTAGTGTTCATTCTTTTATTTTTAACGTAATGAGTGATATGAATAAAAATAAGTACTCCAGAGCAATTGATCATTAGTAGAAGTAGCAACAACATCTCATAACCAATTGCTTCTTTCTCTTCCAATTTCTTCTTTTGTGAAACTTTTCTCTCTTGGTAAGGGCCCACTAACTGTTCTGTTGCGATTGGTCGATTTTCGCTTGTTTTGTCAGTCTACGCTACCGCGCGACGCATACTTGTTCATGATGGTGTAATTCATGCAAAAAGACAGCAATTGCTCCTCGACCGAACAGTTACTCACCAATAGAGAAATTGCTCAAGATAGGAGCATTTTCTCACGCTCTTTATTCATTTTATTGGAAGCAATTGCTTTGAAAATTCGAGAAAGAAATAGCTTGTTTTTATTTATATCACCCAAGATTAAAATTTAAGGTTTGTAAAACCGGTTAATGAAAGCAAACGATATCACTTCTACCTTTCATTTAAAGTCCTCAAACTTCATTCAAAATCTCTATATTTGGGTGAGTAGAAAGCTCAAATTCGTTTCTAAACGACCCTTAGAACAAGTCCGGGATAATTGGCAATATAATAAGTTACCATATCTTAATATGTATTATCGTCACAACAACCAGTGAAATCTCTTCCCCAGAAAAAGAAGGGCATATAAGCATGTACTTGTAAACATCTCCCTCACCTACATTCTGAGACGAAGGTGTGTAGTGCTCGTCATCACCGTCAATTACAATTTTGCAAGGGGGAATAAATAATGTAACTATAAGGTTGTAATTATTTAGGTTTCAAACTTTTGGGCCGGGATCCGCAAGTTCGCCTTTTCACCTAAAATCTTTTTAAAACATTATTACGCCCGTTGTGAATAAATATTCGACAAAAATATTTAGCAATTGTTGAACTTGCATCAAATCATTTATTTGGAGTTCTCGACCACTTACCTTCGTGAACACGCTTTCTTAATTTTCGTGTTTTTTTTCTGTTTTTATTAATCACAGAAACTGAACGTAAAAAGTGCATTGAGACAAACCGTTACCTTTTATAAATAGATGTGTGTGTGTGTGTTTATGTATATATTTTTGGTCCTGAAAATATTTGTAATCCACGTGGTCTGCACATCCACAAAGGTTGGAAACAACTGATTTACAGAATGCAAACATTTGTTCATTTGACGGACTTTTCAAAGTTGCGACAATGCATATTGAGGGTCAGGATTGAAATAACACTTCGCCCTTGTTCAGGGTCTCAGGTGCACCCTTCTGCTCAGCCGACGCGTCGCAAGGGGGGTCGACGGCAGACAGCGGAGAAGAAAAACGCCGCGCAGCAGGGAAGGTGACAGCTACGACGGCGGCCGAGGGGGCGACGGCGCGGACCGAGGCGGAGGCGGCGGTGGCGGCGGCGGAGGCGGCGGTGGCGGCGGCGGTGGCGGCGGTGGCAGCGGTGGCGGCGGCGGCGGCGGCGGCAGCGGCGGTGACGGTGGTGGCGGCGGTGGCGGCGGCGGTGGCAACGGCGGTGGCGGCGGCGGTGGCGGTGGCAGCGGCGGTGGCGGCGGCGGTGGCGGCGGCGGTGGCGGCGGCGGTGGCGGCGGCGGTGGCGGCGGCGGTGGCGGCGGCGGTGGCGGCGGCGGCGGCGGTGGCGGCGGCGGTGGCGGTGGCGGTGGCAGCGATGATGGCGGGGGCGACAGGGGCGGCGGTGGAGTCAGCGGTGGCGGCGGTGGCGGCGGTGGCGGCGGTGGCGGCGGTGGCGGCGGTGGCGGCGGTGGCGGCGGTGGCGGCGGTGGCGGCGATGGCGGCGGTGGCGGCGGTGGCGGCGGCGGCGGTGGCGGCGGCAGCGGCGGCGGCGGCGGCGGTGGCGGCGGCGGCGGTGGCAGCGGCAGTGGCGGCGGCGGTGGCGGCGGTGGCGGCGGCGGTGGCGACAGGGGCGGCGGTGGAGTCGGCGGTGGTGGCGGAGGCGGCGGTGATGGCGGAGGTGGAGGCGGAGGCGGCGGTGATGGCGGAGGTGGAGGCGGAGGCGGCGGTGATGGCGGAAGTGGAGACGGCAATGGGGCGGCGCGCCGGGCGGAAGGGCCGAGAGGCGTGGGCGACGGCTGTCTCCGGCGGAAGCGGCCCGCCGGGAGAAGGCGCCATCTTCGATTGCGCCTGCCCACCGCTTCCAGCGCCCGATCAAGCCCCGTTCGCCTGCTCGCCTGCCGACCTCTAACCTCTGCCTTCTGTCTTACGTCAGTTTTCCGATTTCTCCTGTTCTGTTTCTCGGCCCATTTTCTCCTAGCAGAAACTGTCATGTAATCACCATTGTGGTAAACTATAATGAAGTCAATAGTGAACAGGATCAGATAAATAAAAAGAATAAGAGCATGATATTTAACAATTCAGTTTCTACCGTCCCATCTCTTTCTACTCTTCCACATTCTCGCGTTGTCATATTTCCTGATGGCACAGGAACGAAGTCACAAACGTAATGAAAAGTAAGAGTTTAACATCCACCAGATAATCTCACCCTCATTTCCTTCGTCCCTTCTGCCTTTCCATTCTCGCGGACTTCGATCTGCCCTTGCACTCCAGATCCCAATTGGATGTCACTCAGACATCCAGTCCTCCCACATAATACTCCAAACGTACGCCTCCTTAATTTTTCGCCACTCTCCGCCAATGTTTCCGTCTATGACAGTGCGTGTCCGTTTGCTTATCTACCCCCCTTACACACACACACACACACACACACATACATGCGTATATACACACACGCGCGCACACACACACACACACACACATACACACACATACACACACACACACATACACACATACACACACATACACATACACACATACATACATACACACATACACATACACACACACATACACACACATACTCAAACGCGCGCGCCAGCACTTCCTCGCAAAACCCCTTCCGCCTTCGCTCTCTCCTGCATCCCTTCGCCTGCGCGTCCATTTTCATCCCATCTGCCACCTCTTCTTCCACCGCTTCGCAGTGCCCCACCCCTCTGGCGCCACCCGATATTTCGCCAAATCCCGGCGCAATCTGGTGGGCCGCGCCGGTAGCGCGGGCCCCGCCCCTTCGGCCGGGCTATTGCAGGAACCTCATCCCGCGCGCGACCGCCCCGCGCTTTAAGACCTTCCGGCGTCGCCACACAAAAACAAACGCAATTAGGCGCCGCGACGGCTTCCGCAAGCAATACCAACGCCACTTCTGTGTAAGTGGCTGTTGGCCTCAATTGCTTTCTTTTTTGGACCAAGTGAAAGATATCCGACTTCATTTAGCGGCTGATGCTATCTCGCGAATGAGCTAATGCCGAGCACGTGCTTTTGAGCGTCCGCGCTGGACTAGGGGATTGTTGCTCAGTCGTCGAAATGCCTCGCTTCTGGCTGGACCCCCGCGATTCATGCTCCGGCGCGCGCAATGGGAAGTTTTGAGCCGTGCGTTTGCTCGGTTCGTATTTCAATAGTGGCTGCTCTATTGCCGGGGTCTGGTGAGTCAAACCAACTGAAATCTCAACAAGTCTCGTGTTTCGTTCTATGAAGGTCAACATTTTGTGGTCACAAGAAACAAAATTTGAAAAGCGCATATGAATATTTGTTCTATTAATATCTTAAATGGAAAGAAATGATTCGGGCGTGTGAGACCTAACTTGCACTGAAAAAGAAACGAAACCATTGTCTCAGATTTTAATTTTTATCAAATTCTCCTTTTGGATTCCTTATTATTAAAGTGTTGTAATTGAAAGGTATCTTACGACAAATTAAATGTTGTTGTTTTTAAATACAGCTCATTACTTCACTATTTCTTCCCGAAATCACAAGTCCTAAACCTACAACCTAAATAGTAAGAAGATGTTTCAAAGATATAAAGACAAATATTTATGAACCTCAATTTTTAAGTTTGCGTTCATTATCTGCTTTAAATATTTCTTTACCAGGTAGTAATCACATC
Source organism: Acheta domesticus (assembly GCA_031308135.1). NCBI lineage: Eukaryota > Metazoa > Arthropoda > Insecta > Orthoptera > Gryllidae > Acheta > Acheta domesticus. The sequence continues at coordinate 87,893,786 of JAHLJT010002406.1, forward strand.
ATAAACATGGCAAGTGTCTTCACAACATCAAAAGTCGGAGTTATTTACAGCCCACCCATCGCCCATAGGCTGCGCCGTACCAAACTTTTCGTCGCCACCTGTCGTCCCTCAGAAGACTTTGAGGCGGACTTTACAGTCGGAGGGCTCCCGCGAGAGGAAGCACCTTTCTGTACTTGTTTGCCTGAGAGGGCTTCTGCTGCTGCTGCTGCTGCTGCTGCTGTTGCTGCTGCCTCTTCGGGGGCGGTGGCTCGAAACAAGCCTCGCGCGAACAAGAACGCTCTTGAGGCCGACGTCGTCGCGCCTCCCCACCTCACCCTCTCTCCTCCACCCATCCTCACCCCACCCTGCTCAACGCGCTTCCTCCACGCGCCGACCCGCCCACACACCAACCCGCCAACGCGCCCACCCGCCCGCGCGCCCAGGCACCGACCCGCCCACGCGCCGACCCGCCCATGCGCCGACCCGTCCACGCGCCGACCCGCCCACGCGCCGACCCGCCCACGCGCCGACCCACCCACGCGCCGACCCGCCCACGCGCGAACCCGCCAACGCGCCCACCCGCCCGCGCGCCCACGCACCGACCCGCCCGCGCGCCGACCCGCCCGCGCGCCGACCCGCCCGCGCGCCGACCCGCCCGCGCGCCGACCCGCCCGCGCGCCGACCCGCCCCCGCGCCGACCCGCCCACGCGCCGACACGTCGACACGCCCACGCTTTGACTCGCCTACGCTCCCTGCGTCTCGTCGCGAATCTGTCACGCTTCATCTCGCACAGCTCAACACCATTCCCACCCTACCCCGACTCCTCCTCGGCCTTCCCCGCCACCTTCTTCGCCACCCTCTCGTCTCGCCCAGCACCGTTCGTCTTACAGTCGCTCTTGCTTCTCCCCATTCTCTAGCGCCCCGCTCGTCTCCCCTCGCCCGTGTCAGCCACTGTGGGCCCTTCTCCGACGGAGCCGCGGGCGAACCGGAGATACCATCTACGCATGTGCGTGACGCGTGCGTAATGAATGAGAGCGGAGAGCAGGGCCCAATCCTCGGCAGCAAACACTCCAACGGCCCCGTGGAAGCGGTGCTATGACTCACTGTCGGACGGCAATGGCTGTCTCTGTTCGATTCACAAGGCGAGCTTTCAAAAGTTGCGGGCGGAAAAATGTGTCTTGTAAAGGGGGCGCAATAGTGTGAATGGAATAAAAATGTCATGTATACCTCGTCACATGCGAAAACACACACATAATTCGTATTTCACATGCACATAGCACTTGAAATGCGTACAGACTGCACTCACAAATTTCTATTTACACATGACCGAATGTGCTTGTTTGTTATGTTATCTGCTTATTTGCAATTGAAAGTTAAACAATTGAAAACAATAACACTTCACATGCATATTTTACTGCTCATAAATTTCAACTATATACAAAGAGAAATGTTGGGATTAGGGCTTGTTGGAAATCGACTTCAGGTCAAGGAGCAAAATTAGAACCAACCTCCAAGGAAATTACACTCTCTGAAAGGTAATGTGTTCAGGAAAAGTAAATCAACCGGACAAAACAGTCGTATCTCTTCCTCTAATCCAAGAATTGCTTTAGAGGCGCAATCAAATCTATTCGAAAAAAAGAAAAATCTGAATGAATTATAAAATCATACAAACTTTTACATTTAAAAACATAAATGTTCGTAAAATATATTCATGTAGAAATATCTTCGTGGTTTCAGCCCAGATCTTGTGGTCATATGCGTATCATATAGAAATAGTTAAATCACTCTCGATATACTCGATGGCTAAGGAAGAAAGAATATTGGAACGAAGCTGTTTTGTTTTCGAAATCTAAACTTCGCGAAGTTTAGATGTTACGAAAATATGTCTATTATTAATTATTACACGTGATCTTTCAATGTCGAAATTGGTAACTACTATCTTTCTCTGTGTTTTGAAGTTCAAACTCAAAAGCACAAGCTTTCAAAGCAGATATTTCTGCGCACGTAGAGATATTTTATTTCCAATGGACCAGGAAATTAAAGGGTTAAGGCGCTTTTGTTTCAAATACTAAACAATTTTCTCTTTCAAAATGACTTTATATAAATGTTTTGACGTTGAAAATTACGTTTCAGTTCTAAATTGCCGCCCAGAACAGATTATTCTTAGGTACTTCATACAGGTTGTTGAACAGTTATTCTATTTGAGAATATCGTCGATAAAATTGTGAGCGTAATAAAAGGATCGTTAAAATGTGAATAATCATTTTCCAATGCTTCAGTTAATGAATGAAAACCTATCACGTAAAAGAGCTTAATTATGCGCTTCTGCTCTTTCAAGTTTCACTCTCCAATGCCACCAAATTACGAATATTTGTTTGAATAAATGAAGAGAAGATCAAGCTTCGCCCAAATCTAATTGGAAGCAAAATATTAGTACTATAAATTTACTAGGATTTTCCACTAAACGTAGTTGCAATTATTATTTAATCTTCCATATTACAGGAACTCTGAAATAGTTTCATGTTCTAGCAAGGGACGAACACCGCCACCGCCTGGTACGCAACATGCACTACACTTACGAGACCAATAACCATAGCAGTTGACGCGTTCGGAAACACGACAAAATCAATACACTTAATGTGGTAGCAATTACGATTGGATTTGCCATATTGTAGGGTCTCTGAAAACGTTTTGAAAACCCTGTAAATTCATCAGCATCGCAATGTTTTACAAATATTTTGAGAATCGTCTTTGTGACATTAATTAAATTCTTGGTAGAATTACAGTCGTTCTTCTATGGGGGTTGTCCATCAAGGCACAAGAAAAGTGACCTCTCAGAAATCGTAATTTTTTTACTTAAGTGATGAAATATGTTTAGAAAATAATCTATCGTTTTTGGTAAAAATCAAAAATGGTAGTTCAGAAATCAGCCAGTGTGTAGAGTAAAACAGTTTTTCTTACACCACGAAATAAATAGCTGCACTCAGATTAAAATAGTTCTTGTGCTAAATGACTATTCTTTAATGAGGCACTATCCTCGAGCACTGACAATGCCTAATATCCGATGCGCAGACCACGATTCGCCCAAAGTCTATACCAAACAGTTTTGCTTGGATCACGGAGGAAATCGATTGTAAATAAAACAAGCGCTGCTTATGACCCATGCCTTGTAACGGACGATTATTCCGGAAAGAACGCTTGCACAAACGTCTTTTTGTATTTCACCATTCTCCCTAACAGAAAATTATTTTCAAACGGACCATACAATTTGAAATTACGGAAGATTTGTTGATTGCTTACTTTATTTCAGGGCCCGAATCAAGAAATGGAAATGATCCGCTTTCAATAGAAAAAGTACTCGGTAACCTTCTGAATTAAATACGTATTTTTTCTGCGCATTAAATTTTGGAACTCATGAAATGTGTACACCTTGTCACTCGTTTTAGAAAAACTAGGGAGTTCAAGTTGTTAGAAAAAGCTAGAGTTACAAAATTATGGCATTCCAACCATTTTTAAAAACAATGAATTTTGAAAATATAAAATATTATAATGCGTACTACCTTTAATACTTTTTATCTTTCAAACTAAAAGTATCTTGACTGAATATGGAACTCCGTTAACTTTGTGTGACTGTGTTTTCTACATTATGAAGTACTAAGAATTTTCGTAATTCCTGTTTAGGTGGAAAAACCAATGAAAACGCGGGGGTCGTAACGAGCCTCTTTTTATGACACGAGTTGCGCTGCTGTTAAATGTCGCTTACCGGCAAAAACAATATTAGAGATGCACATGCTCCTTGAATCATTTCAAACGAATGTTGCAATAAGCTGAAATATGAATACTGACATTTTATATTATCAACGATGGAATTGTTAAAGACAAATTGAATGCGTAATAATTCCAAAATTGTAGAAAAAAAGACGTTTGCTGCCAAAGGTGACTGGCGGTCAAAGGTATTAAGTTTCTTAGCACCCTTGGTTCACCATCAGAGAACGACATTTCATTCCTACAAATGTAAAATTACAACTGTTAAAACAATATTTCGTGTAAATGTCTTTTATTCCACTTTTGTTGCCACTAAACGTTAAAATTAGACTTTAATGGTTCAGCAGGATGTCAACAATTGAGTTTTAGAAAACACTTAAACGCCTCTGCGGGTACTTGAAAAGATCAGAGTTCCTCACATATTACGTATACTTCACACAATAGATGGGTGGACAATAGACACACACACTTGTTACCTTCAGGATAACTTACAGGTTCGTAAATAAAAAGTGGTAAAATTATACATGTAAATGGAGGCATACAGATTTATAATCTTGAATTTTAACGCATAAACATGAAACAGACAAGAATGCGCAAATCATTGCAATTAACTCAATTTGTTCAGAAGAATAGGATTTCCGCTGTCCGATATGCTAAGTTACTTCGTGAAGGGCGTACTGAAAGCGTTGCGATTCTAAATAAAACAAATCGGCACTTCCTAGCTATTACTAGAAGCACAGGAAGCTTCGGATAGAAGCTGACGTTGACAAAGGGCTTCGAAAAGAGAGGATGTGGCCTCGTAGTCTGCAACTTATTTGAGTCGATTTATAATCATGCGACTGAATGAGAATGTCGGCATGGAACATGTTGTCCGTTTGCTGGATATTCGTGTGGGAAGTCAAACGCCCTTCGTTTTAATTAAGAACCCCGAAAATTTATGTGACGCGCAACCTTGGCCAGGAGGTGAAGAGATTATCTCAACGCATTAGGTCGCGCATCTAACGGGGAATAACGAAGTTCACGGCTATCAATCCTACTCTATTTCTGTGAGGTGGATGACCTCTAGTCTTGAAGATGCGAGAGAGAGGGAGACACTCGCGTTTCGAAGTGAATTTACTTGTACAGGTACTTCACGTAGGAAACCACTGGCATAACACGTCGCACAACTAGTTTGTTGAACAATCTCTTGAAAGAACCTGAGAAAACAAGTGAAATGCGAAAAATAAACGGACAGCTACGCATTCAAACCTTACCTATGTTCACCTTTGATGCTCTCGTGATGAAACTCGTAACAGATTACACATTCGAATCCCCTGCTTCCTATGTTTCACACTCTCCCACAGCTTCCACTTCCACGAACAACATCCTCTCATCACACGAACATACACAAGGCGTAACCACTAACCCAGTAACCGCGGCGCGTGCGGGAGCATGCCGTCCCAGACCGCGGCCGCCGCCGCCGCCACCGCAACAAAAACAAACCTGGCGCCGGCTGCGCGGCCGCCCACGCTCTCCAACTGTCAAACCGGGGCTCGCGCCGAGCACCGCCCCCGCACGCCGACCCAGCGCGGCGCGCACCTCGCGGGCGGCGAAGCCTCGCAAGATTCGCGTGCGTCCGTAACGAGGGCCTCGCTTGCCGGGCGTGCTTCCGCGTGCTCCGCAGAGGAGGCGTGGGAGGGGAAGGGGAGGGGAGTGGGGCGGGTCCAGGTGAAGAGAGGGTGGCGGTGCGAACCGTCGCACGAGAAGCCCTGACAGGCTTGCACTCACCGAGGCGAGGTGAGGCGGCGAAGGCAATGCCTGGCCTGCGCAGCTGCGGCGGCGGTGACGGTGGCGGCGGCGGCTCCCGCTGCTCCGGCAGCGGCGGCGGTGGTGGAGGCGACGGAGGCGGCGGCGGTGGCGGGCGGCGGCGAGCGCGGTTTCTGCGCGACTACTCCGGCGGCGGCCGCCCCGCTGCCATGCCGGCCGTTGCCGCGGGCGCGCGCCGAGCCGCAGCAGCACTGCGGAGCCGGGCGGCGGGGCCCGGGCGCGCGAGTGGGCAGCGCGGCGCACGCGCCGGCGGCGGCGGCGGCGGCGGCGGCGGCGCAGGCGGAGGCGGAGGCGCGGGGCGCGTGGGCGAGACCCGGCCGGCCGGGCCGCGCAGGCTGGGCGGGCGAGCGGGCGGCTTCAGTGGCGGCGGCGGCGGCGGCGGCGGCGGCGGTGGCGGCGCCCGGAGCTGGCGTCATCGGCGAGCGCAGCAGTGTGGAACGCCGCCCTCCTCCCCGCCCCTCCACCCCCGCGCGCGAGCAACCAAGCAACCCTTTAGCGCGGCGGAGGTTCCCGACTCGCCCGCACCTGGCATGCGAGCGTCACTGGCCCCGTGCATCTGGCGGCGCGGGCCCGCGATGCCTGGGGTGCAGCGTTTGAATTGACGAGCGGCGGGTGCGCGGGGGGTGCGCTCCTTTGATGCGGCGTGTTTTGAATAGTCCGGGTTCCATGTAAATACACTTTGTGCGCGTTCTTGTGAAAGAAATAATGAACACGGAAAAGTACACGTAAAAGTCAAATAATAATGGATTATGCTCGCTTCAAACGTTCATATCAGTTCTACGATCGTGCACTGCATCGAATTTGTTAGTACAACGTAAAAACCAAAATGTACTCCACAAATGTTTCCATTATTTTTCACTGTAATTATGAATAATGTATTGAAATATCTTTTAATGACGTCTCTTTTCACTTCACTAAGAATCTTTTACTCTGTCTGTCTGTCTGTCTCTCTCTCTCTCTTTCTCTTTCTTTCTTTTTCTCTTTCTATAAATCTCTGTTTCTCTCCCTTTTATTCGGGGACCCACCAAGAAATACATTCTCTCATTTCTCTCTTTCTTCTGGATGCAGCTTGTTGCGTCCAGATCTCCGACGCTATGGTCCGATTAAAATAAGTTGGTGATTGACAGTTGCGAATGGAAGGGAGCGACGTTGACAGTTTTTGTACCACTGAGCACGTGTTCCCAGGACAAGAAAATAAATACTTGAAATAAATACTTATTAAAGTAACCAAATCATACACTCATATTGTACGAAGCTACAGCTTCAGAAGCACAACTGTCAATCACCAACTTATTTTAATCGGACCATAGTTGAAGATTTTCTTTGATCAACGTATCGTGTAAAACAAAAGCCCATCACGCGGCTCTGAAGATGGAAGAAGGAACAAGATGGGAAAAGTACAACTTCTTGGGCGTTGGCCCATTGGCTTGGGTGCTCCGGTATTCGCCAGGAAGTGATCAGAGAAATCATATAACGGCGGCCAGAACATTTCACATCGAACTCACACGGGACACAAACTTACTGATGTTTAAAACATCAAGCAAATTTACCGAACCCCTTTCGCCCGAACCTGCTAAATCGGTAAAGGTAGCTCAGGGCATCAACTGATGTCACCGCGGTGCCTCTGACCGGGATTTCCTAGATTCGAGTCCCAACGGTGGCAAGATTGTCGACACTAACTAGATAGCTAAGTTGAACTCAGCCGCTGTCTGAAGAAGTCTAGTCTTTTAGTCGGTAGTTTTCCGTGATTTCTCCGATCAATAACAGGCGAATGCCGGAACAGTTCCCTAACAAACGGGCCACGACCGCGCGCAATCTCTCCTTCCTCTTCCTTGTCCTAGCCTCAGCCCATGTTTCCACACACTTACACTCATTTGCATTACACTACCACATTTGTCGGGACACCAGACGGGATCTTAGATCTTGTCCCGGCTGGAGCGGTGTCCCGGCTGGAGCAGGTGGGTGGTACCTGGTTGGGGAGAATCCCCGCAAGCCGACCTAGGCCCTGGAAGATGGAAGACAGACCTCGCCTTCCAGCGTGGGAAGATCACCGCTACCTCTCGCGATAGAAACAGAAACTACTCTTATGGGATTAATGACCTTACCCGTTGACGCACCCGGAATCACTCAATCAATCAATTGAACCCGCGAATTTCCCGTCATCGACACTGCAGATTATTAACGTTGCCGAGACGCTCGCGTTTACTGGCGATGATAATAATCTATGAGAATTCGAGAACGATTATTCCAAAGAAGGACATGAATGACGTGAACAGATACTACATAAAAAGTAGACGTCGCGATAATCTTCAGTTCATGCTAACCGTTGATGTACGCAGTTTTATTGAATTAAATTTCAACTTAGACAAAATAATTTAGAGTTTGTGTACGTCCCGTAAATACGGGATCGACCCTTTGATCTAAGTTCTCTCCCGTTGTCCCGAACAACTTTGTCGGAATGCCGAAATGTGCCGTACTATTTTGCTTCGTCCCGTTTTTTGCTATTCGGTGCCACGACAAAAATACTAATTATAATGTTTTACTAAATATGCGAAAAACGAAAATATCGGCTTTATGTATGTGCATTCGCGTACTTCGCACGACTCGTAGGTTTGGGGACTTTTAATACGTTTACATCTTTACCTCTCCAAATAGCTGTAAAGCCACAAATATTAATGGAGTACAGTTCATCATAGGTGAAATGTGGTAGTCACACTGAAATCTGAAAAAATTGCCTATGATATGGTTTCTATCCATTCTTCTCCCAAAAACTTTCGAGTTATTTGCTGCCAAAATTAAATATTTAAAAAACTTTATTTCCTTACGTTTTTCGATATATTTTGCCTTTTAGCACCTGAGTTCAGCACCTTAAGTTTACAGAAATGCCCACATAATTAAAGTTGTCGAGAGTTAAACTTCTTTAAAATGAATTATTCTTTGAAACTGTCTTTAAAGCATCACAAATTACATAATTTAAAATTTTCGGACAGTTTCATTTTTTGTTCCTGATTATAAAAATAATTGTGCTTTTAACACAACTTTTTTCTTTGGACTGAAAAAAAAAGATCTCAAATTCACGACTTCTGTCGACCAGTTGCTCGTAGAATGAAAATTTTATGTAAAAGAACATCCAATTACTGGAAGTGTCTTTTGTGATTTCGCAATACTTTCAGGAGAAAAATTAGGTGTCTCAAATTTATTTTTAAACAACATATGGACCCTAACTTAAAAGTCATTCTTTGATGAGAAAGATCCGCTGGCATCATTTAATTTTGCCTCGAATACGTCACCGGCGTGAACGCTTGTTAAGAAACATTCAGAAAGTGGTTTTGAAAAGAGATACTTCCTTTATGTCTTGTACGCTCACAACAGCAACAAAAAGTGAAACAGAAAGGAAGACCGCAAGCGGAGCGATCGGGTTTCAAGAGTGACTGCGTCAATAGGTTCACCTCTACGCGCAAGCACACATGCGTGCACGGCCACGCGCTCGCGCGCGCCTACTCACTCGCACGAGTGGCAGGCAAGTTGCCGCAACACGGCCGAGGGGGATTGGTTTCTCGCTCAAGCGACGCGACGCCTTCTTGGAAGGTGCGGTCGCATTCGAGCCAGCCGGCGCGCGGTTCGCGTTAAGGCGGCTCCACACATTCGCTATTCGGCGAACAGCGAGCAACCGCTCGCCGAATCCCGAGTAGTGTGGATGGGTCGCTTGCTATTTGCCGAGTGACGAACATTCGGCGTTCGCCCTACCCACCGCGTGTCGGTCTTTTGGACACATCAAAGGGAGCGAACGTTCGCTGAACACATCAGCTGGTCGGGATCGTGCGAGCAGTAGCTCCCTGCTCGGGGAATGACGAATATGTGGAGCCACCTTTAGGCGTGAATCTGTCAGTTAGTTCTAAACACATTTAACCGGCAAGGTGAGCTTAGTTCCTACTCCTTTGCTTCCACAGCTTCGCCGGGGAGGGTGCTTTGGGGAGCTGTCTCTGGATTTATCGGCGCAACTTGTGGCTTCTAAGTATATAATTCAAAAATATGAGATTACTTTTTTTAAAGAGCAAATTACCCTCCTCTCCTTAGAAGAAGTGGTGTCAAGGTTTGCAACTGGTGGCAGTGGCACGCGTTGTGGCATCGTGTCATGCCACGAGCTTCTCTGAGCAACTAGCATCGGGAAAGGGCACTATTAGTAACCCCGCCGTTTTACAATGGGGATGGCGTTGTCTCTGGTGACGGAGTAAGGAATTGCGTGGAGGGGCGATTTCGTTGTGGCACTCGTGCCACGGACTCCCGCTCGTGGCATTGACCTTGACAACACTGCTTTAGAACGTTATATGTTGGAGCGACAGAGGAGTGGCATCACAGATGGGAGATAAAACAGAGAAGCTCATGTTGTTCTACTGTGTGTGAAAGAAAAACGAAATATAAGCATTCTCCGTCATCAAGAGCCATGGATCAGATTATTAGTGTACTTAGTCCGTTTCAAGCAAAAATATTTAAAATGATACCGGTCTATTCTCTCGCATCTGAGTACACGGAGGAGGAGACCGCGTTGCATCTGTTGTGTGAATTGTGGAAATTGTGATGCGGTGTTGTTGACGTAATTAAATGGAGTAATACAAGATGTCATCTCAGTGAACTTATTGTTGTGTAAATGCCAACGTTGGAATGAGTGAGCTTCGAGGTGGAGCAAAGATGGCATTCAGATGGTTGGAAGTGCGTTTCCTAACTTAATTTCTGTGAAATTATCTTATGCCAGAATAGAAATTATTGTAGAAAAAGAAATTGCAGTTCCTGTCTCCAAGTAGTCCTATTCCTAAGTTAATAAAGAAGATAGAAACCGTGAAGTTGGCGATGAGTTATTAGAAACGACTCGTGCTCACCAGTCTTATGCATGCTAAATGTTAAGCAAGCATCATCTGGACTCGTTTGGTTGCATATTTTATATGCATATGTAACGTCGTTGTGCGGGAGATTCTGTAGGGTCGAGTCCAGACGGCGGAGTTTCATCTTTAGATGTTTACTACTTGCTTCGAATTCAGTTGCTGACTGGAGGATAATAACAGCGACCGCCTGTCATGATCTTTTTTTTCGTTGTTTCTCCGATCAATACCAGGTGAATGCTACACCCGTACTTTAAAAGAATGGACCCTGCGGGACTTCATGCTCAATTGGAAAGAATTGGAAAATTAAGTAAATTATATTCTTTCGTGTCAGTACAGTGTTTCTAGTATTTGATATCGATGTTTAAGGTACGATGATATCCAATCCAGGGCAGTACAACATGTCCTACCTATTTCACTGTATCTATATGAAGGTACAGTGAAACCTGGTCAAATGGTCACCTCAATTAAGTGGTCACCTCCACTAGTGGCAATGTTTCCGTGGAATCAATGGATTTTTTCATATGTGTAAATAGTAAATTTTCAACGGTCACCTGGGTAAGCGGCGAGCGGCCAGGTACATTTAGAAGAGTGACCTTTATTAAGTGGTCACCTCAAGCGATTTTCAACAGTATTATAACTGTTTATAATTTTAACTGGTACATGTAACTAGTACCAGTTAATATTCAACCAAATAACCAGTACATGTAATGGTAAAGAGGTTTCTGAGAGAATTTTAGCTCAAATAGTTTAACATTTATCTCTCAGATGCAGTTTTTATTGTTTTTTGCGTGTCTAATATCTTTGCACAATGCATCAGTTGTACCAGAAGGGCATAGTTGAGATTATGATGTTCTGTTTTGGGTGACTCGTTGCAGTTTGTCATCATGTTAGTCAGGTGTAAATCCTCCAAGTGATCCTCCAAATTAATGTCATTGTATCCTTCTATGATGATGACTGTATCACTTTGGTAAGAGATTTTATATATGTGTCCAACTCACTTGTCACGTTGGCAAACCTCCCATTAATTCAAACACATCTATGACAGAGAAGTTGGGTAGGAGTTACCCACTGAGCATGGAGGATTTTGTTGTAGCACATGGCTATCTGTTAAAAATGGTAACCTTTTGGTTGTTTCAGAGGAAATGACCTTGTTCTTTGATGGGCCTGAATACGTGTATTGATTGTTTGCGTAGGTTTGCTTTGGTTTGTGGATGAACGGTACGATGATTGGAAGGAGGAGTGACGACTAAGAAGGCATATAAACTGTATCAGTATCAGAATCTATTGCAGAATAGTTATTTATGCACCAAAGGCGTTATAAGGGTTATAATGACCGAGCAGTGTCAAAAAGCCCAAGAACCTTTGGCCCGAGGGCTTCTTGTTGCTTGAGATTATTAGAACCAGTTGACGCCCACGGTACTACATGCAAGATTTTATTTTTTACATTATTTTAATAATTCAGATTGACTTATTTATTAATTAACTGGTTGTTAACTTGACTCGGTTTGTCTTTTTATATTTCCCTCCCATACTTCCTTTTCATAATTTCGTCCATAAGAGAACATGTAAACACCAATCAACTGTTTTCATATTTCTCTCGTGACCACGATCCTCTCGATCGAGATAAGTTATGCACTGTGTATCGAACTCCGTTTCGAAGACAAAAACAAGAAATAAAGTATCAGTAAAAAATATAATCTGCTTTCAATCGCAATTAGTGGTGGTTGTGTTTTTCCTTTCACAGGTGGATGGTTGGAAGGTTGCATGGAGTTGCCTATTGTTATCAAATTGCCAGCAATTTTCCTTATTTTGCACCACCTGTAACTGGTACGAAACAAGAGCAAGTGGGGCTTTAAAATGCTGGCATCTCATTCCCTGTTTTCCTTCCATTTTATTTTTCACAGAGAACATTTTGCAGCAAAATATTTTCTAAATCCACATATAACACGGGTAGTTCCAAAAAAGTGTGAACTACGTACAAGGCAAGTCTCGCTCGAATATCAAAACATAGGTACCAACAATTCAAATTCTTCATAGAAGGTGAACCGAGACGAGCTTCCTAATTATGTATCTTGGTAATGCTCAATGAGATGACTATCAGTAAGCAATTTTTGAATTACTTTATGCAATCAAACAGTTTACGCAAGAAAAGAAAAATCTTTCCCTTAAATTAACCTTCTCATGGTTGTCATATTTGCATTTTTTCACAGACGTAGTGCAGCTTCTACAAATACTAAACATATTATTTGAAGGAAGAGAAAAATAATTTCCGATTTCGCGCAGAGAGTATTTAGCTTTCATAGAAAAGTAAGATATCAAAGGAATTGAAGCTAATTCGGAAATACTTTCCGACTAAAACATTTGCTCATTTTAAATATTGAGAGAAATTTACTGAAAGCCTCTAACGTTCAGGTTGAAACAGATTATTTGCGTTAAATGTTGTGTGTTGCTGAAGAAATCAGCGGCAGATTTAATGATTTGAGGACATTTAAATCTTTATTTTCTTTGAAAATCATTTTGCTATTGATGATGTCGGCGAAGGCTGTCCTGTTTCATCAGCAATTATGAAGGATACAGCAGCCGTACTAGAAGTGCAAGAAGTCAAAGGACTAAAAGAACATAAACGAAATGGACACAATTTTGTAAGGATGTTACAGAAGTAAAATACCCACTAAAAAAAGAGTGAACTAAGAGATTTATTTCAATATCTGGGGCCACTTAGGTGTGTGAATTTACTGTGTGTGAACACCACAAAATCTTTTCCAATTTACAGATATCGCAATGTGAAACGCTCCAAACCTGCACAAGTTTTTCCCTCTCGCTGCTGGGCTGTATGGATGTTGATGTTCAATAACTTCACAAATTCCAGGGAATGTTTATCTGCTAGTACGAGGAATCCCCGACATCAATAAAAGGTGGTTCTCGGGTGGTATTTGATTTCCCTCCTACCATTCACATATTTGATGCATTCGCCTACGCGCCACCTGGGGCCGCACCTAGGGCAGCGTTTGTCAACCGGGAGAGGAGGAGGGGGTGACATCCGAGGGTAGCGATGATATGAAAGGGGTCACAAAATTAGCTGAATATTTTATACACAAACAATAATGAAATCAAACTTTGAGAAACAAATCATATAGTATTACCTGCGCAACTTTTCTTGACCGATGACCTTGTTTCCCCCTCCGTTGAGCAATAAACAATTGAAGGCAAAAACTCGCAGCGAGTACTGTTGACATTCCAAAAACATCTTCATTGGCGAGTAATAAAATCTATTTACTGTTGAAACCGAGAACTCCTTGTTGTATTTTTTTGAACAAAATCTAAAGAAATGGCCAAAGTAGATCGAGGTCTATCACAGGAGATACCTCGAACTCCTGTGAAAGTTAGAACTCAGATTATTGAGAAAGTTGCGAAGGCATGGCTGATATTCCAGATATTGGCACTGTTTCACAAAATCTAGTGGCCAATGTCGTAATTAATACCCCCACTCTACACACATGTTTCCAAGCTATCGGCTAAGAAAAGTTGCGCGATTAATAACTTAACCTTATTTACAAGTACACGTGTAATAAGAATTAATTAATGAGAAGATTTTTTTCTCCATGCGTGGATAAGGGTTAAAATACACAAAAGCAAATTGTTCCCAAGTTGTAAAGGACGATTCCTATGTTTGGTTTTTCCTTTCTTCTGTACGTATGTATACATGGAATAATATACGTAGTATAAAGAAAGTTGTGTAATGTCGCCGAAAACTGATTTCCAGATTTTAACGAAGATAGACATTTTGGGGTACCCTGATGCTGAAAAAATATTTTTTTAAACTTCCGTCCGCCCCTCCATTCGTCTGTTAACACTAGCGTTTAAACAAGTCGTAGAATTTTTTTCCAAATTGAAGATTCCCCAAACGATCTGCACCGACTGGAAGTCCTGTGATTTTGAAAAAAATTCTTTAAATTTCGTCAGTACTTTACATGAAGACTCTGGGACTAAACCTTTTGTTCAGATAGTTCTGAAGACGCTGAATAACATGACATAAACGCCATTTTGATGTTTTTTGTTTCTTGTTTGTTTGTTTTTGTGTCGTCGTTGAGGCAACGCGTCTCGTGAACCCTTGTTGGGGGTTGAACGCTTGCGTGGAGTAATCCTCCTTTACCATCTTCAAGTGTCATCACGTGCCTTTTATCCCTTCGGCCAGAGGCTCGACACCGTTGGATTCCGGGGCTCCAATCCGGTCACCCAACCAGAAACCCGCGAGTCTCGAATTCGCTTAACTCCCTTGGCTTCACGGAACATAGGAAACGAATGTGGCAAGCGACGTCGTTTTATTACTTAGCGAAGCCGGCTTTTCTTATGACTTTTCAAACATTATACCAATGTCTTTTTTTAAATGTCTCCCGAGCCGTAATATTTACATTACGGGCATATTATTTCATTTGAAGTACAAACGCTTATACAAACAAATCTTTTCTGTGAAAATAGGTTCAAATTTGCGAATTTTCGGAAGCACACAAACGGCACTTTCTCAAAGACCCATATGTTTCTTTGAAATTAATGAAAATGAAAATTTGCATGTAGGACCAAGTTTTACTCTTCTATTATATTATTAAAGAGACATTTCAATTCTACCATTAGGGGACCGAAAAATTGAGAAAATGTGAAAAGATGCCATTTAGGCACCGACAGACAAAAACTAGGGAACCTTGACGTAATACGGGGTCATGAAGCAGACGCCCCAGATTAAATTTTATGGAACGGGGTGAAGAAAGATTTTGACAGAAATAGTTATCAATTTTGTATGTGTTCGTTTAATGGCAATGTATTTATCTCGCGATGAATTTGGGAATTTGGAATTAACCATGGTGCCTTGAAGGTCTTGCTTAGGAACTTATTTTGGAATGCAATTAACTTTTGGAGTATACTGGGTGCTACACCACCCGATACTGGATATGCATAGGTTAGAGTGGGTTGAATACTTGATTTGTACAGTAATATTCGGTTTTCGATACTAGTGGCCGATCTAGAGTTAATTAAAGGAAACATTTTTTACCTTTTGACCAAATCTTTACTAGCAGTTGCTTGGATGTGGGATTTCCACTTTACTCTTTTGTCAAATAATATTCCTAGGTACTTCACTTGTGAAGAAGTCCATGAAATGTGATTTCCATGGATGTAAAGTTCGGGAAGATTTTTCGGTCGGCTTAGTGTGAATATTTTGCTTGGCACTTATAATTTAGCTTTATTCTCAATTTCTGAGTTCATTTAATATAATTGTTTACATCGTTTTGAATATTCTTCTTCGCTATTATGATATCACTATGAGAGGTGAATAGTGCAATGTCATCTTATAAAGCAACGTTGGAGTTCCCTTGGATTGGAATACCACGGCTGAAAATGTTAAATAGTAAGGGAGAGGACTGAACTCTGCGGTACACCTGCTGCAATAGTGGGGGGGGGGAGGTGCATGTGTCTATATTGATTGTAACGATAAATAAAAGTGTGAGGAAACTCGCCGTGATCTTTAGTAGGTGTTCGGGTATACCTAAAGATTGCATTTTTGTATTGTTTCTTGTGGTGAAAACCGTTAGCTACGGCTTCAGTAATACGTAATAATTAATTAGATTGATTGGTAGAATAGTTTGGTTTGAATTTGAATTGATCCGATGGAATTGTTTTAATACTGTTGATACATTTTGTTAGCCTGGCTTGGATGAAACGTTCGTAGAGTTTTGATAATATTGGAAGAAGACTGATCGGTCTAAAGTTTTCAGCTATCCTTTTCACCTTTTTTCTCCTGTTTGCAGACAGGTAAAATGACGGCTCTTTTCCAAGTGGTAGGAAAATAGTTGCTTCGTAAAGATGCAACTATTTTACTGCAAATTAAATATTGCAGTTAAAGCCGCTACATGTGATTCAGCATTTAGTTGCAGATATTGTTAATACCGTCAATACCCGGGCATTTTATTAATTTTAGGAGTTGAATTTCTGAGATGGTTTCCGAAGGGAATCGAATTTGATGGGAAATGCAGCAGTGGGGATTTTAGTACTGAGGTAATTTACTATTTCCGTATTAAATTTTATATCGGAAACAGGATGCTGTTTAAAGGTGTTCTCTAAATGTACAGCAAATATTTCTGATTTTTCTTTGTCAGAATAAATTGTTTCTGAGCCATACCGTAAAAGAGGAATTTTTACTTTTTCTTTGGTAAGTCTTTTAACGTAGACCAGAGGTGCCTTGAGCTGAGGTGGATTTCCGCAATAAATTTATTGTAGTTTTGTAGACGTAATTTATCGAGACGGGATTTTATTTTACGCGTTATCTGATTAACGTTTTTCTTAATATCCGGTCGCTTTATCCGTTACCAGAACTGTCTCAGATTATTTTTAGTTTTAATTAGATTAATTTTAGTTTTAATGACCAGATAGCTGACAATTTCTGCTTCAAAATGTCGAAATAAGGTTTCAAATAGCAACATTAGAATTTCTGTACGTTTACATGACTCTCTTGTGTATTGGCAACACCGCACTCTGTTCATGTGCCGCAGTAAAGATTTTGTTCAAGATGGTAATAGAAGTAAACAGGTGGTGTATGAGGTCGTTGATATTTAGCGGTCTTCCTTAAGATATTGGTAAGCATACAACTATTTTGCCATAGATTATATACCAAGCTAATTTATCTTAATTTATTTGTTTTTTGGGCTTAATTGCTTCAGGATTCAAAGTATTGTCTAAGCACGTTTTGAACACTTGGTTGACGTTAAGAAAGCTCACAGTATGTATGTTAGTTATTGGTACAGATAATATGTTCCTATAGTTAACACTTGATGTCAGGCTTTAGTACACTCGTGAGTTGGTTGTTTAGACTTTATAGTCACCATTTATTCATTTTTAGGTGCTAGCAAAAATCTTGGTGTTATCGGCTAAGCTTTATCAAAGATATCTAACACGGGGTGCCAGGCATAGAAGCCACGCATTTATTAAGTTCCTAAGGCTGTAAAGCTAAATTCCCAAAACATTTATCCTGGAGAATTGTTATATTATAAATATAATTCACTGACGACGTGTAATCTAGTAACAGTCTCATTATGTTTCTGTCCAGAAATAAGATAAGTATGATATCCAACGAGAAGAAAATTTTAAAGTACGCCCCTCAACAAATGGAGGGTGCTATTGACGCTGCACGATGAGGGACTCCAGTTGTTACAGTTGCTAGAGCTTTTGAGGTGCCTAGCATCACACTTTGGTGTACGATAAAAGAAAAATATCCAGGAAACAAGAGGATCGGTCCACCAACAGTCTTAACATTAGGGGAAGAGGAACAGCTTGTGAAATATGGGTTTAAAGCATGCGGACTAAATCCATTTAACCCTGATGATATATAATACAAGAAATGTATGACGGAATCAAGAATGTCCTTACAGCAAGATCATTATATCTCTGTAATTAATTCAGATATGTTTGCTCACTTTTAATTCCTAGAGCAGAAAACTTGTCAAGAAATAATCGAAATGTTATTCCAATCTGGAAATACATGGTAAGATTCTGTTAAAGGTACAAATCTATTCTACTTGTAAAAGTCAATTAAAGAAACTTAAGAAGAACGCTGATGTTAATAAGAAACAAGCACCCAATAATGTTGATCACATTGTTGTTAATGGGGATAACAGGACACCTAGCCCTAGTACATCTAATGATACGCCGAGCTACGTTCCATCACAACATATAAGCAGTAATTCACAAGAAGATTCTAACATTAATTCATGAGATCAAATAGTCCGTTCGCCATTTAAGAAAGCCTTATTTTTACCCTGCTAATCAAGCACACTTAAGAGTAGGCTTAAGGAATGGCTGGAAGATTCATCTTGATTCTCCTCTCAATGTGATGTTGCAATCTGAAGGGGAAGGAGACAACTTGTCTTTGTCTTCATCTTCATTTAGCAGTTTAAACGAGGTGACCCGTGTAAAAGTAAATGACTATGAGGTGAAATTCTTTCCTGGAAAAGTATTGCATGTTAAATTAACAGCAGCTTACGTTAAAGTAATGTTGAAGAGTTCCTTCGGTTGGAAGTGGCCGAAAGTGGGAAACAAATTTGATATGGTTTTAGAAATAATTGATCATCCTATTTATGTCTCTAAGAAACATGTGTATCATATAAAAGACGTGTCGAAATGTAAACATTAGCAGCACATTCACTTAAGAAAGAAAAGGTCAATTATTTTTGTTCAGTAACAAGCTCAAGTGTTATTGTGTGAAATTAGTCTATTAAACAGACTTATCGAAGGCAAATAACTTTGTTCTAAATACTTTGAGTTGAACTATACTTTAATTTTGTATTTTCAGAAGTATATGTAACATTTAGACAATTTAAAATATCTTAGAAAACATGTTAGGTTAAGGTACTTCAATATGTTAGCCATTGGAATATCCCGTTTTCTTACCTTTCAGCTTTGGGTGCAAGTGACACGTAAATTTTATAAAAAATATGTATACATTATATAACTAAATTTTGATTGGTTAAACTTCCTGGGCCAACCCTAGCCTTATCCTCAATCTGAAAATCATCTTCCTCCATCAAATTTCCTGCTCATAAAAGAGGATAAACCGAAATTTATTTCTTAAAGTGTTAGCCTTTAGTGAACTTACCTTAATTCAATAGCAATTCAAGCAATAGAATCAATTCGAGCTGTTCCATGGTATTTCCCCAGTAGCCTTTCATTCGAAATACATAATTATTCAATTCTTGGCTTAAACAACAGTGATTAGTTTTAAAATAATTATTGGAGGAATGTCAACAAATGATACATTACAGACAGAAAAATTAAAACTTTATCATAATAATTTATAGTATATACTAATGGACTTCTATTGTAATACAATGCAACGGCAATAGATACCGATGACCGACTACGTATGATGATGTCACGATGTTCAGGCCTTGGAAGAAAGAAGAATTGTATATTCCTCAGCATTAAGGCTTCCTCTGTACAGGGAGTGTTGGTCAGAGTGCGTTATTTGCATGTTACTCGTGTTTAGTGACATTCTACACAAGGGACATCCATACCAAAGAATAATACCTCCTTGTTTTCTGGGGAAAAAAATCAGGGTGATACGATAAAATAATAAGTTAAATTTTAAAAATTCCGTTTTAATCACGTTACTTTCATTGAAGTAAATATATTAAGATTATCTTGGTTCTCCCATTACCTACTTCCGGAATATTATTCGTTTCATTTTTATTCTAGTCATATCCCATTCCCGGAAAATAATAATAAATCATCAGAGCGCTCACATCCTCCTCCCCCTCCGTACTTCAAATGCTCTCTTGTACCACTAATGAAATATGGCATTATCAGGAGAACTGCGTGATGAAAAATGGAGAACTGGGAGCGCCGTTGGCAAGAAAGACAAGCCGCTCTTGTTAGCGCGACGGAGCGCGCTGTCGGACATAAAAACGCAAGAACGAGATTATTCACCACGACGCGTGTTTCGGTCGTTTCTGTGAAGCACCCTGCCGATAAGTGTACACATCTAGCCATGCTCGTTTACAAGCAACAATTTATTCCGGAGAAACAAAGAGGATAAACATTTACAAAAATAATTCATACTACTTTCACCTCGTGGTGCTGGTCAGCAAGTATTCGCGTTTTATGAAACTTGATTCGCGTTTTTGTTCAAGTAACATTCAGCCACAGTATCCTGCCAAGGTCAAAAAAGGCGCAATAAAAATAGACATCTTTCTTATGAAATTAATTAATTATTTATTAATTAATCACTTAATAAATTACATCAATCAACGATGGTTGTAATGAAATTTACGTTAAACATCATAAAAACATCGACATATATCGAAAAATGTTTAAATAGGTCGATCAAAGTGAAGCGGAACAGGAAAAACTAATTAACTCTACGCGTGTACCAGAAAAAACTCAGTAACTCCAACCCAATCCAGTCAGTTTACATGTCTACAGCGAGCGGATGTGATGGGCAAATATTGCTAAAAACTAGTTTTTCCAATATTAATTATCCATAAAAAATCGCAAAACGAGGCGTTATTTCTGGATCCCAAATCAGTATTATCAAATTTAAAACCTGATTTTCTGGAATAACGTAAAAGTGGAGTTAATGGGTTCTACTTAACAGACGCAGCAGTATAGGGAAGTTATGTAATGCTGCGCGAAAAACGGCGGATTTTCGGCAGAAAAAAATCATTGCCGGGCCCTGATAATGAAAACAATTGATAAATCCAGTTGCTAAATTAAGGGTAAAATCCCTTAACTCGCGGTGCAGCCAGAACCTCGGTTTTGTGGGTCCTTGATACCGAAAAACCAACCAAAATGTCCCAGGGGGGCCCCTGGGACATTTTCAAAATTTTCAAAAAAATGGCGCCAACAATTTTGATTAATTTTTTTGGTGGATACGGTCATTTAAGAGAATGGCGCAGGTCTCATGTTGGTTAAAAACTCTGAATTTTCAAAAATTGCAAAAGTTTGAATTTTTGTCGGCGTCTTCCTACAACGTCAAACCGGGAGAGATGGTTTAGTGCATCAACCTGATGTCACTGCAGTCCCTCTGACCGGGAGGTGCTAGGTTCGAGTCCCGACTGCGGCAGGATTTTCGACACTAGCTTGTTAGCTAGGTAGAATTCAGTCGCTGTTTGGAGGAGATTTCTAGCGGCCGGCTGCTCTGATTGGTAGTTTTCTGTGGTTTCTCCGATCAACACCAGGCGAATGCCGGACCAGTACCCTAACAAACGGGCCACGGACCGCGCGCGATCTTTCCTTCCTCTTCCTTGTCCTATCCTCTCCTCTTACACACACACTTACACTAACATGCACTACACTACCACACATGTCGGGAGACCGATCGGGAGCTTACAGCTTGTCCCGGCTGGGGCGATGCCCCGCTGGTGGGAGATACCTGGTTGAGGGGAAACCCCGCTGGTCGACGGTAGGTCGACGCCAGATCTCGCCATCCAGCGGGGAATAGATCATCGTCACCTCCCGAGAAAAAACAGGCACTACACTTACGGGACTAATGACCAAAGTAGTTGACTCGCTCGGAAACACGAATCAATGAATCAATACAACTACAAAATTGAAGATAGATTTTTTTTCCCTCCAAATAAAATTTGTTCTCCAAAATGGGTTCTTCCATTAAGGTCATGTAAATTTTTTTTGCAAATTTTTGTAGTTTTCGCGCAATATGGGTAATTTTAAAAAATTACAAAAACAAGATTTTCTCAAAAACCGCTTAACATTTTTTCTTTAAACTAGGGATAGTACTAAATGTACTCTATGAGATGACATTAACGCCATCTATTCTTTTGTTTTTTCAAAATTACAAAAATGTATTTTTTTACTTTATCTTACGTCATCAATATTAACTTTCGCGACGATTTGTTCACATTATTATATTTATGAGTATATGTGATTTAAATAATGTCAAGTGAAGTTCCTCGAGAACTCAACCGTTTTCTGTGAAAACTAGCTCCAAATTCCACCCTTTCAGAAACACTCAAAAGCCATTTTCTCGTAAATGGTTCAAATTTTTTTCTTCAAACTCTTCGAACAGATAGTGCTAATTGCACTCATTAATATGACGTAAAGTTCACTTTGGGGTATTTTTTGTTTTTTTTCAAAAATTACACAAATGTCCTTTTTTTGGAAGATCTTTCACACCTTTAATACGGTCATTACCAGCTATTTGTGAACAATGTAAGAAGTTTTCCGAAGACTCAAAAATTTTCTGTGAAAAAGAGTTTCAAAATTTCGCATTTTTAGTAGCGCTTAAGCGCCATTTTCGTAAAAACGGCTCCAAGTTTTTCAAAGAAAATTGCCATTTATGGCGAGGTTTTAGTGTTCTTTAAAATTCTAAAATTAATATTTCCATTCTATTATTAGGAACCCGAAAAATTAAGAAAATTTAAAAAATGCACTTTGGGCTGTGATAGATGGCAGCTGGCGAGAGTATGTGGCAATTCCGAAAAGCTAGCTCAGACCCTAGGAAATAGAAACCAATACAGGAAAGTCGGTGTCATTCTGTAGCACCACTAGCTTGCAAGGGTCTAACAAAATACTATCTTACTTTTTTAAAAGCCGCCGAATTTGGTTTGATGTGCGTAATTTTAATTACGTTCAACTTTGCAATCGACTGTAAAACTTAATAGTATGTGTTTGCTCAGTTATTTTCATTATGTCATTAATACGCTGCATATTATTTTTTTCTTCGGTACGAAATCCCTGTAACAAAACTCACCAAGTCGAATAGGATGAAATCAAGATATTACCAGAGTATCAGAAATTAATCTTGAGGTTCAGTACCAAAGATTTTCTGGTGGTCAACTCAAGCCTTCCTCAAATAACGCTTTCGTTTCATTGCATCATTTGAGATGACTTCGATCAGTAACAAGATTTCCGTGCAGCCAATAGAACCTTTACGACTTTATTTCTGTTTAATTGGCAACAGATGGTTATCTTGTAACTGTCTTAACACTGTTAGCTATTGTTGCTATTATAACTTAATGCATAATTATCAGATAAATGATTGGCGAATAATTCGATGCCGTTTTTTTCCCCTACGGGAAGCAAAAAGTGGTGTCGCGTGCGAGCGACTTCGAATATCTTTTCTTCTAATACAACTTTTGCCAAATGGGAATTTAATGCTGTTCATTTCTTGAATCAATAATTCTACTTCGTATTCATCGCTGGTGATTTTCATTTAGGCATATTTTTTATCGTTTGGATGAAGTCCTCTGAAAATTCCTGAACATGATAGGTTTGTTTCCACATAAACATAAGTTTATTCGCAGCGTCAACATCCGATTACAGAAAACCGCGAAGATTTGAAGCTCTTGGTTTTCTCTGATTTCGAATGCTTCATCCTTTGTTTCTTAATTAATAAGCTCTCACTTTTAATAGTCAATTTATTTCGATATAGGAAACATTAAAAAACAAGTGCATCAATTACTTTCCGCAAAAAAAGGAGATACACGAATGTCCTTATCTTAATTTTGTCGGATAACAATGAAGTACTGTGTAATAAACTATGAATCTTCATTAATAAATGACGATGAAAGAATTCGTAAAATGCGAAAACATTGATTCCCTTTTATCTTTATTATCTTCATTACCGGAAATTCTCTAAAGACACCAAGAGAGAATTCATATAGAATTATTTATTATATTTAAATACTCATATCCCAAGTTTCGTTGCCTTCGTGACCCCGAGCTATTGCGCAGTGCTGGTGGAATTGTGTACAGCGGAAGAGTGAGTGAACGAATGCCGACCGACTGACCGAGAGAGATGTAGAGATGCGCACTCCGGATGTGCTTGCTCCTTGCATAAGCGCATTCTTCGCAATGGTGCACAGCGTCGGGTTACTGAGAATACATCCAAGCACATTGCTCTCTGGCATATAACTTCGCAGCAGAAGCAACATAAATCCATATTGTGACACAAAGATATGAGACGGGCACAAGAAATAAATAACACGTAAATGTCAGCAAAATATATCTCGTATTCTTCAATTATCTTGTACGGTAATTTACTCGCTAACAATCAAGCATCTTTCTCGATACCAAACGGAAACTTACACTTGGTATACGACTATTCATCTTTTGCACTTTTTTATTTCTATTTATATTTGCTTTATCAATACTGAAAATGCAGAACAGCAGAAACAGCCTTTGCTATCCAAAAGGGCAAGAGGAAATTTTAGAAAAATGTTGAAGCAACAGATTACCTAACGAAATTATGACTCACCTAATTTTGGCTTTTAACATCTTTAGAAATACAACGACAAGCTTCAAGTCCTCATTCCAGAGTTTCTTATTTTTCCTGAATCGAACTGAATAGTTTGTACATGGAAATACAAAACTCGATAATATTTCCACATAAGGGTTTCCACATTATACCGAAAAATGCGTCGAAAATACAAATTCGACAGAAAACTGCTAAAAATATCGACCAATGTACGAAACCATCCCGAAAACATTCGGCCACAGTCGAAGTCGATCCATCCTACAACCGCCAAAAAATTAATAGAACTGGTGAAGCTACAATACCACATACTTTCTCAGCCGTACTTCCATGCAAAATTACGAGAAAAGTACTCAAATTTTCGAAACAATTTGTTCATGTACTTATTTCAGAATCTATCTTTAAGGAACAGATATAATTAAGGGAAAAATATCTATCTTAAATATTTTAGCTGTAGGAAGACTTCGAAAAAATTTTGAACTTTTGCAATTTTCGAAAAATCAGGGTTTTTAATGAACATGAGTACTAATCATTCTCTTAAACGTTCTTCAAAAAAATTACCAAACCACAAAACTTAATCAAAAACAATGGGGTCATTTGTTTGAAACTTTGAAAAATGTCCGTGAGGCTTCACGTTAAGTACCCCCAAAAATTAAAATGTCAGTTTCAAATTCAAGAAACCTTGACATCAGCCAGATCGATTGAGGAATATCAATTTTGGAGAAAACCAGCTGAACGGTTTAGCCGCTAGCGTTGTTCATAGACAGACATACATCTGTTTTGCCGTCATTCGATTTGTTAGTATCAAGGTCCCACAAAACATGGATTATGACTAGATCTAGAAGATTTTTTTTCTAAATTTAACAACTGCATTTATTCACTTTTTCGTTACTAGGGCGCTGTAATAAGAGTTTTCTGCCCAAAATTCGCCGTTTTCCGCGCAGTATTTAACTTTCTCTCCACCCCGTAGCGAGAAAGTAAAAAATATCAGTGAATAAGGGGGCCCAGATACATACTTGGCTACTCTGGATTAGACTGACACCTATTTAGCGCCCGCCTATGGACCCATGTAAGCAACCCCTTGTCATCCTGCCCAGACGATGCTCACTTCTGTTTAACATCATTTCCCTTGTTTGAAAAGATCACTAGAACCGCCACTAACGCCAAACAACAAGTTTTTAGAACCCGAAAGCGTGAGCGAGAAATGTGCCGGCGCGTTTTTCTCAGTTCGGCGAGAAAACGCCGCCCGCGGCGCGACGACGTCTGGCGATTAACCGCGCACGCGCGACACGCGCCTGCGGGGGCGGCCGCCGCCGCGCCGCGCCGCGCTGCCCACGGCGCAGCGCTCCAATAAGGAAGCCGCGTGATTTGCTACGTCGAGTTAGCCACCAGGCACTGCTCGACCGCCGTGTTCCGGTGTCATCGCCCCGAATGAACTCTTTGCTGCCCGCTAAGATTTAGGGCTAATAGCTCGTCGCGGAGAAGGTGGCTGATGACGACTTCGTGTCGGATGTTTAGGGGAAATGCCTATTCCTTTTCAGTAAACATATTTACAGGCTATTGTTATTTGTTTACGAATTGCGAAAAATGAAATATTTTGAGTAGTTTTTTTCAGTATTTGATTTGCTAGTGTTTTTATTTTTTTAACTACAGGCCAACAATAAAAAAATCTGGGGAAAAATCACAACATTCAATGTTTTGATAGGCAGGTTTCAGACTTATTCGTGTCTGATGCAGGGTTCTAAGGCACAGTAAAAACTATTTTTTACATTTAAAAAAATTGAGTTTGAATTGGGCGTCGAGAAAATACCAAAAAATGTTTTTCGGATAATATAAACTACTTTCTTATTTTTCATACTTTTTCAAAGAGATAAAATAATGATAAAGTGAGTGAAAAAATTAAAATACCAAGTCTTCGGCTGTGGAGAGGTAGTGGTGGGGGAGAGGGGCTAAGAAATCTTTCAAAAATCTAATTTTAGTGGTAGAGTTTTAGTTTAACAACTCATATGTCATTTGGATTTAGGTACCATCTTATCCGAGGGGGCTCTTTAAAGAAAAAACTTTGGAGCGGTTTTTGAGTACCTAGTTTTTTTCAATTGCCTTTATTTTTCATCAAATTACGCAAGAACTAATCATGTTTTGAAAAAGTTGTACATGACTTCATTTAATGATATAATTTTGAAGAACACATATTAAAAAGTCTGTGTCTTTCATATTAAGGTTGCAGGGAAACACCGAAAAACTTGCAATTGTTGCAATTTTCAAAAATTCAGGGAATTCATCGAAAATGGACCTGCGTCATTTTAAAAGCGTATTTTTCTCTATTCGATAAAAAATAATGAAAAAATTGATCCGCTTCATGACCCCAAAAATTATCGTTTCAAATTCCAGAGGTCGTCACATCGAAAGGATAATATCAATTTTGGTGAAAATCTTGCTTACGGTTTAGTCGCTAGCGTTGTTTACAGATATACAGTCACACAGGCAAACTGATAGACGGAAAGTCGAATGGACGGACATACATTACGTCGTAAACCAAATATTCGGTAACGAGGATCCACAAAATGTGGGTTCTGACTACATAACGTGTTAGAGGAAGTAAAGCACATTTTGGAACAAGATTTATCGTATATGTATCAGGGAAACGTGAAATTTATGTCGAAAAATTGCCGAGTTTTGCCGATGCATTACAATACTTTATCTATGTATACGACGAAGTATTAAACGTTTACATAATTTTTATTAGATTCAGATTTAATGTTTACAACAAAATCGTTAAGTTAGAATATATTTCGAAATGATAAAGTAAAACGGGAATTACAAATTTCAAAAAATACATTCCGAAACAAATCTTATTGGCACTAATAGAATAATATCTAAAATGTCTAAAATTTGCCCAACAATATAATGAATTGATTTTTTTTGTATTTATGAATTCGTATTATTATTATTATTATTATTATTATTATTATTATTATTATTATCATTTTATTAACTCTTCCTCATATTGTAATTTGATACGATTTATTTCCTCAAAGAACATTAAGGACGACGTATGGGAGGAAGTTGAATTTACGCACTTTTTCTTGATCTCCAGAACCTCTTCACCATAGTTGAATGATGAATAAAACTACCTACAAAGCGAGGCCACGTTTGAAAAATGGACCTTTTTGCTACCGAGGAAAAACTTAGATGCATTGGTAAACGAACTACAGATTTAATTTTTTGTATAGCTAACAAAATAGTCACCCATACCTCGGCTCTACTCCTACCACAAACAGCAAAAGGGGAGCTCAACAAAACGTGCGCATACACGTATGTCCAGAATCAAAACAAGCGGTCATCTCAGCATTTGCTCAATGGATAATCTCTTCGGATCCCGCGTGTACTATACTAAACACAAAATTTCCTTTTCTTCCCCCCCCCATTTTAAGTTGTTCAGATCCGTTGTGTTGCGGGAAACACATTAGTTGTAGATTGCATAATGACCACTGGACGTCAGGCAACTTTATAAATCCAGTGGTCTCTGGGACCGTTTAGAAGGTTACTAACGAACTTTCTAACCACGTACGTTCAGAGGCGCTGGATCCGAAGAGGATGGGAAACTGGTCGAAAATCTGACCGAAAATCAGATCGGATGGTCATTGGCTCCAAAGCTGAAGTATATTACTTGTTAAAGAACTTATAATGATAAGCACTCTTAAAATTCTACAATACAAATGTAAATTAATGCATTATACACAGTCACATTAATGTGACCACCCGTCAAAATCCTGAATAACCCCCTTTTGCAGGGCTGCCCACTGTGAGACATGACGGAACAGAGTCAATTAGGTTTTGGATGGTACCGGCTGGGTTGTGAAGCTATGTCGACTCCAGTGCCGTGGTCAGCTGCGCGAGGTTCCTCGGTTGCGGATACATGGCGCGAACAGCCCGATCGAGATTTTCCCACAGATTCTTGACTGGGTTTAAATAGGGGGAGTCTGGTGGCCACGAGAACTGATCCTTTACTCTTCGAACCTGTAAACTCACCCTGGTGCTCGAACCACGCACGAACTGCGAGCTGTTTGACACGCTGCATTGTCCTCATGGTAGATGCCTTCTTGCTGAGAAAAACGACATGCCTTTAGTAAGGATATGGTCTCCCCAAGGATGGCTGCATTGTGCCTTCCATTGACGCTTATCCATTGTGCCTTCCAGAATGACATCACCCAAGGAATACCGCGAAAACATTCCTCACACCATCACGCTCCCTCCTCCGACCTGGACCCCTCTCGCGATTGTTGCAAGGTGTTTGCGTTCAGACGTTTCACGCCGTATACACCAACGACTATCTGTCCGATGGAGCAGACAACGTCATTCATCTGAAAAGGCCACCTGTCGCCACTCAGTGAACGTCCAGTTGCGGTATTGGCGTGCAAATTCC
This sequence comes from Acheta domesticus, assembly GCA_031308135.1. Taxonomy (NCBI): domain Eukaryota; kingdom Metazoa; phylum Arthropoda; class Insecta; order Orthoptera; family Gryllidae; genus Acheta; species Acheta domesticus. The sequence goes on from JAHLJT010002406.1 coordinate 87,922,398, forward strand.
AGCTGTCATCGTCGACGGACAGCAGTCAGCATCGGTCATGAACTAAGTGCCTGCTGCGGAGACCTACGCAGCGTTCGCTGAACGGTTGTTGAGGAGACCTTGTTGGTAGCCCCTTGGTTCACCTCGGCAAGTTGCTCTACAGTTGCATTTCTATCCGCCCGTACACATTCAGTGTCATCTATGGCCCACGATTTGGATATTGCCATTTTGCCATGCACAATATACTTTAACCATGGCGGCACGCAAACACACTACAAACATAGCTGTTTCGGAAATGCTTCCGCCCTTGGCCCATGAGCCAGTGATCATGCTCTTTTGCACGTCCGATAATTCGCTCCGTTTATGCATTGCGACAACTACTGCACTGTTTTCCGATTCTACCCGACAGGCTTTCCCTACCCTCCACTGTTAGTGCTGCCACCTGCCGTCTGTGAAGGGTTATATCACGTTTACGTCGAACATGGGCGGTGGTCGCAATAATGTGACTAAACTGCGTTTATCACTGTCAAAATATTTTTTTTACTTTGAAGGTCGTTATTGTTTCTAATAGAAACAGTAATGCAGCAGAAAAGATTTTACTTTGAACTTAAATTTACTATTTCGATTTTAATTGTTTAATCTAGTAATGTTTTGTGAAGGAAACCACATGTATTATACGTAGATTTCTTGAAGTGAGCTATTGATACTGACAATAGAATGTGGTTTCTACGACGCGATTTGTAATTACACTCATCGTCATAAAAAAGCTGCATCCAGAAGGACGAGGCGGATTGCGATCGTTGCTGGCAGGCAGGTAGAGGATACCAAGCATACAAAATGATTACACTTTCACAGTTGTAGGACCAACATTTATTGCGCTACACGGCCACAGACGGTAGATGTTAGCATGGCTTCGGGCCGTCATGTTGGCGAAATCACGCGACCAGACGTCGCGGCATGGAGTTGTTCAGGTCTCGAATGGAGTCCTGTGCTAGTCTATCCCATGCAGCTTGCACCTGAGCGCGCAGTTCTTGCAGATTGGCGGGTAGGGGTGGGATCCTGATCGCACATTCCATAGCACTCCAAACATTCTCGACCGAGGGGAGGTCTGGCGATGCGGCTGGCCATGGCAGAGAATCCACGACTGCAAGTCATGCTCGGGAGATGGCTGCCGTAATACGGACGCGCGTTGTCCTGTTGAAATAGGGCATGGACGTGGGCGTTCACGAACGGCAGAGCCACCAGTTGCAGGATCTCCTGAACGTACCGTGCGGCTGTCATGGTGCCTCCGAGGAACACTAACTGTGAACGGACACCATGATATATTGCATCCCACACCATTACTAGGCTGGCCGGACGTGTGATGGGATACCACAAACCGTTCTTCGTGTCGCTCCTCCACTGCGCCTCCAGACACGGACCCGGTCGTCGTCAGCATCAAGGCAGAAGCGGGATTCGTCGCTGAAGATGACCCGCTGCCAATCTGCATGGCCCCAGGTCCGTCGTTCCCGACACCAGGCGAGTCTGTAGTGACGTTGCTGGGATGTGAGTGGCAGACGTAATGATCGGCGTGCGGCGAGCCCTGCGTTGTGCAACCACCTGCCAATGGTACTGACACTTACAGAATGTGACAGTGCAGGCAGCTCAGACCGCTGAATAGCACATACCGTTGCCGTTGGATCTGTTCGCGAGTGGCGGACAATCCGTCGGTCCTCCCTCCTCGTGGTGCGTGGTGGACGTCCAGATCCTGCATGTGGTATGCGCGTAACCTTCCTCAATCCATTGCCGCCAAAAGCGGGCGATGATGGGGCCCGTACGACAGGTGTGGCACGCCATACAGCGACAGGATCAACCAGCCTCCCGCACACGACTGCTCTCGAAAGCGTCTAACTGGACATCTGCTTGTCGAACGCGTCACCTAGACATAGTGTATGTGCAGGAGACGCTGTTAACGCTACCCGATGTCGCAATGGCTGGCGCGGCCGTTTGAAGCCCTCTAATTTAGACCGGTGGGCGCGATGTCACGCACCTTCCACAGACTCCCGGTGCGCGGCCGACCGTGAAAACTAAATCATTCGCTCAGCGAATGGTGTGCAAAATACCCACCAAGTTAGTAGCGGATCAGAAGGGTCCTTCCGGGCGCAGCTGTTTTTTATGACAATGAGTGTAATTGAAAAACTATTGGTGCCACAACATCACATAATTTCCCGTATTATTGGAAACAGCTCCGAACGATTGAAATATTGCACTTTCTGCCCTATTAACACCTTAGCTATTATTTGAAAACGTTCAATTCAACCAAGAAGCGAACAGCTCACTGTTTCCATCTTATTGTTGTCAAAATTATGTGAATCCTCCAACTGCATAAAAATATAATACAAACGTTTTGTGAACTTGTATTAGAAAACGAAGCCTGATACCATACAGTTACCAAGACACAACAATGACGCGTAATTTACAGAAATTCGCGACAGCGGAACGCAATTCAATTGTTGCATTCCCTGCATTGTTGATACTTCCTTAATGAGCTAGCAATTTTTATTTCCAATATTTGAAAATATATAATTTCTTTAAAAATGAATGTGTAAATGTATAACAAAAGGTCGAATGTAAAAACGAAGAAATAATATACAAAATTGCAAATTCTAATTTACGACGCACCCGGATGTCTGAATTGGATAACTTTGTACCTTAAAGATCGGACTCAAAGAGTAAAAATACCGTACTAGCACGATACGACATTATTTACTTATCTTTCCAATTCTTTACCAATTGAGCATGGGGTCCCGCAAGGTTCGATCCTATCCTCTTTTTGTTATATGTAAACGATAAGCCCTCGTCTATTAAAAATGGAAGAACAGTTGTTTGCCGATGACACGAATGTTCTTTGCAAAAAAGAAGCAATAAGTATTTCGTAGTACAATTTCAGATGTTTCAAATTGGTTTTGTAATAACAAATTAATAGTTAACAAAGGAAAAACTGTTTCAATGCAATTTTGCATCTCAAATCAGCAACCACGTGTTTTACTGAAAATGAATAATATGCTGATAATTAGCTAATGTTAAGGTAACAAAATTTCTAGGTCTCTCAATGGAATGTACATTTAACAGAATTAAACACTAAATTAAGTTCAACACGTTGTGCATTCAGAATACTTTCAAATTCTGTCAGCCTTCATGCAGCTCGTTGGGTGTATTTTGCAAATGTACATTCCCGCCTGAGATATGGCATAATATTCTGGGGAAGCTCATCCTGTAGTACCCTGATCTTTAGATTGCAAAAGAAAATTATTCGAATAATGAAAAAATGCCATCCACGTGATTCCTGCAAACCCCTATTCATTGAGCTTGGAATCTTACCATTACCTTGCCTATTTATTTACGAATCTGTAATCTTTCAAAATTGACTTGCTTAACGGTGGGAACATATTTTCATGCAATACTGATATTTATAATTACAACACACTTCGTAAAAATCACGTTCATCAAGTGACAGCATCAACAGCTCACTACAAGAAATCAACATACAATACATGTACGTTACTTTCCAACGCATTGCCAGATGACATTAAACAAAGTCGGTATACAAATTTAACTTAAAAGTAAAATCTTTTCTGCTGCATAACTGTTTCTATACAATTAGAGACTAAACTGAAAAGAACTAGTGGTGCTACAGAATGGCACACACTTTCCCGTATTAGTTTTCTATTTTCTTGGGTCTTCGCTAGCTATTCGGAATTGCCACATACTCTTTCTTGCCAGCTACCATCGTGGCCAACGAAAGAGACAGGCCATGGTGCGTGAGAATCACGTGACTGTAGTAGTCCCAGTGTGCTTCGCGACCGCGCCAGCCGCCGCTGTGTCTGCTGTTGTGTATGCCTCTTCTTGCTAAGTTTTTGTTGCGCGCAAGGTTGTTTCTGTGGTATTTTGTGGGATAATTAATTGAATTATTCTTTTTGTGAGTATTCACATTCTATTCGGAAAATATAACGTTCAGTATTACAAGTAAATGAATGTATTCAGTTAATAATTCATTGGTGTTGGCGTGTGTATTTGTAGGTTAGAGCACGTGGCTGACTATTTTATTTCTTTTAGAGTGCAGTTTGTAAATATTTCCGAATTGGTGCACGTGTCAACGTTAGAAAGCACGAACAAGTATTGTTGGTGAGTTATATTTCTCTAGCAGGTGTGGTATTTTGTATTTTGTATTTTGCACTTGTTAACATTCGATTAATTTTCGAAGGAAAGCATTTTCTCCTCTGGTGTGCGACTTTGGAAAGGTGAACAATAAAAGAACATTAAACATCTTCGTGCATTTGTACGTGTTCTGTTTGGAAAGGATAGTATTTGCTAGTAATGGTAAGTGTTAATATAATTTAATGCCATGTAGGCATAATGTGTACTTTTTTAGGTTAGAACAAATGGCTGATTATATTTTGTTTCCTTTCAGATACAGTTTTCTATTTCTTCGGAATAGCTACTGTAGTGTACATTGTAAAGCACAGTAAGTTGTTGTTGGTAGGTTTTGTTTATTAGTAGTGTATTAGTGTGAATTGGGTTTTGTATTTTCCACATGTCTAAGACTTGATATATTTTGCAGAACAGTTTTCTTCTCTGGTGTATTATATAAGGGTGGACAAGCAGAAATACTGTATGTGAATTCATATGTAAGTATAAATAATTTTATTAATATTATGTATATTATGACTAACTTATAGTTACATTTTTACTATTACCCTATTTCTTTCAGATACATTGCAAGAAAATGCCACGCAGGTGCAGTGTGTATGGATGTCGTTCCAATTATGACGGGGAGGATAATGCCACAACATTTTCTCTTCCATCAAATGAAGTGTTACGATCAAAATGGCTCAAGAAAATACCAACAGATTTTTCAAAGTTGAAGCAACCAATTGTGTGTATAAAACACTTCGCCGAATCTGACATTGTGAGAAACGATGTAGTGAGAGTTAACGGAGAACTTAAAGTGTACCCTCGTGAGCGCCTCAAACTAGTTGAGAATGCTGTGCCCACAATTTTTCCCAATACTCCAAAGTACTTATCACAAACCCCATCGTGTGTTAAACGACTCGCTGATGTGGAGGAAGCTCGAATGGAGCTAGCAATAAATGAAAGTTTACAAATGCACAAAGAGTTTATGGAAAGTGATAAATTGTCGACTTTGGATGATATTGTTTTGTATGTTGTTAACTGTGGCTTATCCAGAAGAAACTGGTCGTGTGTAAAGTTGGAGAAGAAACTTTTTCTAAGTATGGTCACTGTGGAAAATGATTCACCAGTCATTTTTGCCTCGATTATTGTAAGTGAGTCTTTGCACTTTGAGGTAAAAGTTAGTAATGTCAAAGTGTCAGAGAAAGATTTCTCAATTAAGAGTCCTATTTTAAATTCCCGTAGTGTTCTCGAGAATTTGATGGTTGCCGTTGAGTCCAAAGAGGTTTTGCCGCAGAAAACTTGCAAATTTGAATTTGCTATCACCATTTTGAAATCTTTGCCATGGTATGAGGAATTAGCTAGTTTCAGGTTTCTTGTGGAACAACTTGTTAATTCTCAGAGGCCAAAGAATTTAAGAAAATATGGTAATCAAACCATGGTTTTAGCATCATGTTTGTATGTTCATTCTCCGTCGGCCTACAGTGCCTTGTTTAAATGTGGGTTAATGTTTTTGCCCCATCAACGCAACTTGCAAAAGTTAATTTCCCATTACAGTTTGCCAAATGAAACTTTGGACAGTGCTAATTATTTGAAAAGTAGGTTGCAGCATCTAACAGAAACGGAAAAACTTGTGTGCTTGGAAATTGACGAGATTTATATCCAGCCCCAGCTCACATTTAAAGGGGGCAAGATATATGGAACAAGTCACTCTGATTGTGAACAGTCAGCAAAAACTGCTCTCGTATTTATGGTGTCATCAGTAATGTCTCAATACAGGGATGTTGTTTGCATTGTTCCTGTTATCAAACTGACAGGTGAACTTCTAAATACTATGACCCTTTCTGTGCTGAAAAAAGTTGAAGAAATAGGATTTATTGTTTTGGCATTGGTGTCAGATAACCATTCAGTGAATGGAAAATCTTTCCATCTTCTTTGTCCTAATAATGAATTAACGTCAAAAATAGTCCATCCTTTCGACCCTTCAAGATTTCTTTTTTTTGTATTTGACACAGTCCATATTTTAAAATGCATTCGAAATTGTTGGGAGACTAAGAAGAGTGCTGATAGGGCAATTAAGTTTCCAGCTTGGAATGACAGTAATATTGTCGCATGTGCCAAGTACAAGCATTTGGAGAGTATGTTTGAGATAGAGAAAAATTCCCTTGTTAAATATGGGCATACACTCTCTTTAAAAGCTCTGTACCCCACTTCTATTCAGAAGCAAAATGTGAATCTGGCATTGAAAATTTTCCATGAAAATAATGTTACTGCCTTACATCACATTGCTAAAGATCACCCACAGGTGTTCGAAGATGTATTTTCAACAGCTGGATTTATTGACATAATAGTGAAATGGTGGAAAATTTGCAATGTCAAAAGTGTTTTGGAAGGAAAAAGATTTAATGATCCATACAGGGAAGCTATCTCAGGAATCTCTGATTTTTCTGTTAATTTTTTGAGGGATTTTTTATCATGGGTGAGGATTTGGCAGGCTTCAATTCCTGCCCGTTACTCTCTGTCATCACAAACATTCAATTCGCTGATCATAACAACAGAGACTTTTATATCAGTAATCCCATACTTATTTGAAAGGTATGGTTTCAAGTATATTTTATTAAGCAGATTCCAAAATGACAATTTGGAAAGTCGGTTTAGCTCATATAGACAGCTAAGCGGAGCTAACTATTATTTAAGCTACGTTCAGGTGCTGGAAAATGAAAGAAAATTGAGGTTTAGAAATGATGTTATTTTCTGTGCTCAAAATGGTGATGTACATTTAAAACACTTCTGCCCATTAAAGATGAGTCTTATGAGGATATTGATATAGGCCCATTTTCTGCAATACTGGAAACCAGTTTTGAACTAGAGATGGTTCCAGATGAAGTTTTGCCAATTTTGACTTACATTGCTGGCTTCGCAGTTCTCAGAACCTTGAGGAGAGGGAAGTGTACTGTCTGTTCTTCATGGTTACTTCTAGAAAAGGAAGTAGATGTTGAACTTGATACATCTTACAATTTTCTTAAGGACTGTGACAGAGGGAAACTTTCACTACCTACTGAAGTAGCTGTTTATGCCACTTCAGTCACTTGGCATGTAATGAGTAAACTTGCTGACAATTATCTGAGAGAATTCTATGCCTGTAAAAGTCAATTATCAGTACTGTCGAAGTTGGCTAGCATTTTCTTGGGCAGAGATAGTTTTACTAGTGAACAGTGTGATTGCAAAGTCACACTACTCAGCAAACTTTGCTCTATTAGTAAAACAATAAGTAAAATATTAATTAATAATTTTGTTAAAAATGCCAATAATCACCATGATCAGTCTAAATTAATGGCAAGGAAAATAAAGAAATTGAAAACTTAACTTCATTGAAAAGTTCTTCAATGCAAATTTTTTTTGTAAATAGGTGTTTGTATTTGTATGAAATGTCAGTGTACTTATGTCAATAAATTTTGTATGTTTGTTATATTGCTATGTAATGTGCCGTTTGAATGACACACAGGAATGGAGCGAGTGTCATGTTATTCATGTATTGAAATAATAGTTTTAAAACCTGCATACCTTTAGTTGTATTCACAATAATGCAAATAAATATTTTTGTACATTTTTTAGTTATTTATGCCATTATAACAAAAATATAAAATGTGTAATTGTTTGGAACCTTAAAACAAATAAAAATGTATTAACTGGTGGATAGGTTTGTGGTTATTTTGAGTGAAAGTATTTTATTTCCAGTTAGCAAAAAGTAGAGGTTTATTTCCCAAAAAGAAAAATAATTTCTCCCAAAAATTATATTCCATGTCAAGTCATATTTTTGCTTCAATAGCTTATATTCTATTAAGGATATTTTGTCTAGCCAGTTTAAGTATCGATGTGCTTTACGTTAAACTAGTGCATAGGACCTTTGCCATTTCAAGTATACTCCACAACTTCAAAGTACATTTTTTTCCACGTGGATTTCATGACAAAATTATATTTTCGTTTTATTTTGGAAGGACGAAATTAATCGATGGCCAGGACCGGACTTCATTCGTACTAATTATCAAAAAATAAAAAGGATTTCTAGTGAAAATAAGATAGACGAAGCTATCCTATTAAACAATGCTATGAAATAATTTTTGTACGAACGCATTTTCGATAGAACCAGAAATGCAAAAGGATGGAGCCGCAGAACGAGGACGTGCACGCGAGCTGAGGCCTGGACTACTACAACCACGTGACCTCCTTCTGTGACGTATGCGCCATGGCCTGTCTCTTTCGTTGGCCACGCTACCATCTATCATCGCCAAAAGTACATTTTTTGTCATTTTCTTAATTTTTCGGTTTCCTATTGGTAGAACGAAAACATTAATTTTAGAATATTATAGAACACAAAAACCTACCCGTAAATGGCAATTTTCTTTTAAAAATTATGTGCCGTTTAAGAGAAAATGGCGTTTTAGCACTACTAAAAATGCGAAATTTGAAGCTCATTTTCACAGAAAATTTTTGAGTTTTCAAAATACTTTATTTGAAGTTATTTGAAGCACTTACACTCACAAATATAATAATCTTTACAAATTGCGGATAATGTACATATTAAAGATGTGAGAGATCTTTCAAAAAATTTACATTTATATAATTTTTGAAAAAAACAAAACAATAACTCAAAATAAACTTTACATTATACTAAAGAGTGTAATTAGCACTATCCGTTACAAAAGTTTCAAGAAAAAAATTGCAGCCATATACGAGAAAATGGCGTTTGAGCATTTCTGAAAATGCCGAAATTTGCGCTACTTTTCACAGAAAACGGTAGTGTTATCGAGAAACTTTACTTGACATTATTTAAAGCATATATACTCGTAAATATTATAACGTGAAAAAATTGCAGATAATGTAAATATTAACGACGTGAGAGACAAGTAAAAAAATTTACATTTTTGTAATTTTTTAAAAAACCAACCGATAGACCAAAATGGCTTTTATGTCTTTGATAGAGTACATTTACCACTATCCCTACCAAAAGTTTAAAGAAAAAATTTGGAGCCATTTTTGAGAAAATTTTGTTTTTGTAATTTTTTAAAATTGCACATAATGCACGCAATATTGCACGAAAACTACCAAAATTTTGAAAAACATTTACATGACCTTTATTAAAGAACTCAATACGCAGAACAAATTTTATTTGAAGAAAAAGTCTCTATCTTCAATTTTGTAGTTGGAGAAAGACGCCGAAAAAAATTCAAACTTTCACAATTTTCGAAAATTCAGAGCTGTACGTGAAAATCGGACCTATGCCATGTTAATAAGAGTATTTTACTCTATTCATACACGAAATTTAAAGAAAAAATTTGGAGCCGTTGTTGAGAAAATTTTGAAAATCCCCGGGGGGCTTTATATAAAGTACCACCAAATTTTGAAGAATCTTTTTCAAAATCTCAAAGCTTCGACTAGAATCAGATCGACTGGGGAATATCCATTTTGGAAGAAATCGTACGTATGGTTTAAGCACTAGCAGTGTTCACAGACGGACGGACAGACGGACGGACGGACGGACGGACGGACGGACGGACGTTTTCCTTTCAATTGGGTTTTCGGTATCAAGGACCTAGAAAACAGAGTTTCTGGCTACACCACGCGTTAGGGGATTTTTTTTCTTAATTTAGCAACTGGTTTTATCCACTTATTCGTTTCCACGGCCCGGCAATTAATTTTTTTCCGCCGAAAATTGGCCATTTTTTCGCGCAGCATTACATAACTTTCCCTATACTACGTATATCACTCCGTGTATACGTACGTATACGGGAAAGTAAAAATTATGTTCATTTTAAGAAAACAATGATACATAGTGAATTAGTTTACATTTGTATTGTATAATTTAAAAAAAGGCTGAATACGCCTGTAACAAGTAATGTACTTCAACTTCCGGGTCAATGACCCTCATCTCGATCAGGTTTTTTATCGTGTCCCTGATCAATTGAACAAATGTTGAGAATGCCCCATATTTTGCTTTTGGACGTAAATATAGTTTCACTATATGCACGTTTTGTTGAGCATTCCTTTTGCTTTTAGTGGTAGGAGTACAGCTGAGGGTGAGATACTATTTTGTTAGCAGGGCAGAAAAATCGCATCTGTATTTCGTTTCCCGTTGCAAGTATGCTTTCTATAATTCGGGAAAGAAATATCTAGTTTTTCAAATGTTGCTAATCTCCCGCATTTTTAAATTTTATTATTATATCATTTTTTTATATTTTATTCATCATTCAACTATCGTATTTATAGTTAAAATGTTGGGAAGGGATTGTGGAACTTAAGAAAACATGCGCAAATAATCTTCTCCCCCATACGTCATATACAGTTTTCATTGTTTTTTGACCAAATAAATCAAATCAAGCGCAGTAAATTTGCAGCGGGCTATTATGTTTGTCACGGAATTACAGAAAAACTATTCGAATTTACAAAAAATTAAGCATGACCTTATTTCAAGATGTATTTTTAATAAATATAATTCACTGAGAAAATCAGCTACCATCTATCGCCGCCCAAAATACAGTTTTTTGACATTTTCTGAATTTTTCGGTTTCCTACTGGTAGAACAGAAATATTAATTTTAAAATATTAAAGAACACAAAAACCTCATCCTACACGGCAATTTTCCTTTTAATATTTGTAACCGTTTTTAAGAAAATGGCGTTTAAGCATCACTAAAAATGCGAAATTTGAAGATCTTTTTCACGGAAAATTTTTGAGTTTTCAAAAAACTTCATTTCAAGTCATTTGAAGCACTTACACTCACAAATATAATAATTCTTACAAATTGCTAGTAATGTGCATATTAAAGATCTGAGAAACCTTTCAAAAAATTACTTTTGTGTAATTTTTGAAAAAAACGATAAATACCTCAAAATGAACTTTACATATAAAAAAGTCATATAAAAAAGTGCAATTAGCACTATCAGTTTCAAAAGTTTGGAGCCATTTATGAGAAAACGGCATTTGAGAGTTTCTGAAAATGCGGAATTTTGAGCTAGTTTTCACAGAAAATGTACTCATTAATATAATAATGTCAACAAATCGCCGCTAATGTATAAATATTAACCACGTGAGAGACAAGTAAAAAATACATTTTTGCAATTTCTGAAAAAACAAAAGAATAAAGCAATATGGCGTTTACTTCATCTAATAGAGTACATTTATCACTATCCTTACCACAAGTTTAAAGAAAAAAGTTGATGCCGTTTTTGAGAAAATTTTGTTTTTGTATTTTTTTTAAATTGCACATATTGCACACGCAATATTGTGCGAAAACTACTAAAATTTTCAATAAAATGTACATGATCTTACAGAAAGAACTCACTTTGAAGAAAAAATGTAATTTGAAGGAAAAATCTGCAATTTTGTTGTTGGAGGACGACGCCGAATAAAATTCAAACTTTCGCAATTTTCGAAAATTCAAAGTTATCTGTGAAGATCGGACCTATGCCACCTTAATAAGTGTATTTTACTCTATTCTTACAAGAAGTTTAAAGAACAAAATTGGAGCCGTTTTTGAGAAAATTTTGAATATGTCCGGGGGGTTTCATTTAAAGTAACCCCCAAAATTAAAATATCTGTTTCAAATTCAAGGGGCCACGAGATCAGCCAGATCGATCGGATAGTATCAATTTTGGAGAAAATCGGCTGAGCGGTTTAGTCTCTAACGTTCACAGGCAAACGGCCAGACGGACGGACTGACGGACCGACAGACATGTTGCTTTCAATTGGGTTTTCGGTATCAAAGACCCACCAAATGGGGATTCTGGCTGCACAATGTGTTAGATTTTTTTCTTAATTTAGCAACTTGATTTATCCACTTTTTCATTACCAGGGGCATGTAATAAAAGTTTTCTGCCGAAAATCCGCCGTTTTTCCACGCAGCTCTACACAACTTTCCCTATACTATACGTACGTATAGTATACGGGAAAGTAATAAATTGTATAGCGGAGTTGTAATCTGAGCGGTCAAATAACTGAAAACGTCTGCAGTTTTCGAAAATTGCGAGGTAACAGAGTAAGCGTGTCTAACGTAGTCTAGTCGTAGGGCTCTACTAGCTTAATCTCGCGTCTCCGAAAGCAGGTACTTACATATATTGTCAATTTTTGTGTGCTATGTAAGATCACATAAAAACTAGAGGTGCTACAACAACACTTACTTTCCCGTATTAGAGGAAACAGCTACGTAGTACTGAAATATTGCACTTTATGGGCTACTAACATCTTAGCTTACAACTCACTGTTTCCATCGCAGTGTTGTCAGACCTATGTGAATTCTACAACTGCACAAAAATAGAATACAAAATTTTTGTAAACCTGTATTGGAAAAAGAAGCCTGACATCCTGGACAATACAGAAATGCATTCCATAGGGCCATGATTAGAGAAGAGTATTTTAAAACCATGCAACAAATTCTCTACTCACTACAAATGGTACAGCATTTTGGTGCGAAAACTAAATATTGTAATCGGTTCCCCCTTCCTCTCTCTCAATCAACCAATATTATCCTTATGTTATGTATGTGTGAGGAATACGTACGTGCGTTATCTTTTGCTCCGGCTAGCTTATTTATTTAACTAACTTTCAATTATCAACAAATCAACAAAAATCGACAAACACCTTGTCAAAGTAAACGCACTGTTGCCAACTCCTACCCCACACATATGCACTCACACTGTTTTCTCCAAAAATGCAATTACAGAAAATTTATAAATTGGTGGGTCGTGACCGACTCCGTACGGATTATACCAATAAACTGTAGCTTTCTCTGCAGAGACACCAGGTTTCTATCAACTGAAAGAATAACACATTTGTGTGAGAGAATCAAAAAAACTCGGTCGGCAATCGCGCCTTCCGATATTCAATTTAATTCAGAATTTTTCCCCAAATTAACACTTTTGAACTTTAGTCCAAATCAACCAATCGAATCATCAACACTGAATACACATAACACATAAATATACCCTGGAACATACACATAGTACAAAACAAAACAAACACAAACCCTCGATATATACGTAACACATATTTAATGCATCCTTATGCACCGGAATTTTTCCAGATATTTTTAAAACAGCTAAGATTAAGCCGCTCTTCAAAAAAGGCAACAAAAATGAAGTTCAAAATTATCGGCCAATTTCTCTTTTGTCAGTTTTTTCAAAAATATTAGAGAGACTTTTTTATGTGCGAATGGAAACCTTTCTGAATAAATACGACGCGTTTTCAAATTGCCAACATGGATTCCGGAAATCAAAATCTACGGAAACAGCCATTTTTTCTTTTCTTAAGGATGTTGCCTCATCATTGGATCAAAACGAAGCAACTATTGGAATATTTTTAGATCTTTCAAAAGCTTTTGACGTCATTGATCATAACATTTTACTTTCAAAATTACCTTCGTATGGAATCCGTGGTATTGCTCTAGATTGGCTATGTTCGTACCTTAAACAACGATCTCAGAGAGTAGAAATACCTTACTGGAATGATGGAACTTTATGTACACACCTTTCCGGTTCTTTGCCAATTGTACGTGGAGTCCCGCAAGGATCGATTTTAGGCCCTATTCTCTTCCTATTATACGTAAATGACATGCCCTTAGCGATTCGAAACGGAAGAACAGTTTTCTTTGCGGATGATACAAATATTCTTTGCAACAAAGAAACCGTAAATAGTACAATATCAGACGTTTCAAATTGGTTCCGTAATAACAAATTAAAAGTAAATGAAAATAAAACAGTTTCAATGCAGTTTTCCATATCAAATAAAAAATTCTGTACTCCATTGAAAATGAACGGTGTGCCATTGACTGATGTTAATGTAACAAAATTTTTAGGTCTATCAATTCAGTCAAACCTCAAATGGAATGCCCACTTAAATGAATTGAACACAAAATTAAGCTCATTATGCTACGCGTTCAGAATTCTTTCAAATTCCGTCAGCCTTCATACAGCTCGTTGTGTATATTTTGCCAATGTTCACTCCCGCCTGAGATATGGCATAATATTTTGGGGAAACACATCTTATAGTTCACAGACTTTCAGATTACAAAAAAGAATTGTACGAATAATAAGCAAATCCAACCCACGTGATTCTTGTAAGTCACTCTTTATTAATCTAGGAATTTTACCATTACCTTGTCTCCTGATTTACGAATCAGTACTTTTTGTCAAAAATGACTTACTTAAGGACGGGAATATATTTTCAGCAAACGCCGATGTCTATAAGTATAACACACGACGTAGTAATCATATTCACCAGGTGGCAGTATCAACAGCTCACTACAAAAAATTCACATACAATTCATGTACATTACTCTACAACACTTTGCCAGAAGACATTAAACGATTAAATTCAATAGAAAAGTTTAAGTCCCAAGTAAAATCTTTTCTGCTGCATAACTGTTTCTATACAATTCGAGACTATACCGAGCATCAAAAAGGAAAGTAGAATTAATTTTAACAATGATAGTTAATGTAATTATTTATCATTTGGACTGTATAATTCTAAAGAACCTGTAACAAGTATTGTACCACAGTTTCTGGGTTGATGGCCCCCATCTCGATCAGGTTTTTCGTCCAGTTTCCCTGATCCTTGAGCAAATGCTGAGATGGTCCCTTGTTTGCTTCTGGACATAAATGTAACTTCATTATTTGTGCACGTCTTCTGAATTTCAGTGGGAAATATAGTTATTCAAATTATCGTTTTTCATATTATCGCGGCAAAAAGTATTATTCTTTCATGAAGAACACGAGGGTTCAGGGCAGAAATTTATAGCTAATTTACCTTTGAAAATATATTTTATTATATAGGAGCGAATATTTTGTCAACAAAACTCGAAAAAAACTCTCTCTTCTGTATTCAAAATTCGACTAGAATATGGTTTAGGATAGAGACCACAGAATTATGAAAACGTGCACAAAATTCACTTCTCCCCATAGCTCGTCATACGCAGTTTTTAACTGTTTTTGACGTAAATAAATAAATAAATAAATAAATAAAAACTTTAGCACCTCCTGTAACTTTTGAACGGTTGAAGTTATTGCAATGCAGTTTTCACGGAAGTGCATGAGGGAAAGGGGCTAATAAATACGTGCATTAATTTCTATTTTATCACTTGTATTTTACGAGATTTTTTAGGTAACTTTGTTTTTTCAAATGGAACTATACATATTTTTTTCAGTCCACCATAACGAGCAAAAAAAGACAAATTCAATGATGTACATATTGTCATATGTTAGATAAGCATTTTTTGATTAATTTTGATTTTTGCCATTGGGGTTTAACGGACATTTTGAATAGTCCACCACACAAGGCCACGCAGCGCTCCACCAGCAACGCGCGCCCGGGCAAGAGAAGGGAGATTTGAAGATACGAAACATATTCCAAATATTCTCAAAACCATTGCAGTTTTTCCTGAACTGTGCTTTCCATCCTTCCGATTTTTCAGATTTTCGACTTTCTTTGATTGAAGGAATTAAAGGATGGAAAATAAGGATTTGTCGTAAGTTTGTATCGTAATAAAGCTGTTTATAACTTCAACTCCATTTAATGGGGTTTCATAAGATACGTATTAATGGGATCTTGAAACAAAGCACAATAAGAATACATAATTAAAACTGTACAAAAAAATTGCGTATTTTGAGAAAACAATTTCAATGTTAATAAGAATATAATAATAACTTAGGGATAGAAATAATCTTATTTCAATAAATACTACTTAAGACAAATCCGTATTTTAATCCCTAAGAAACACAAAAGTATCCGAAAATGGATCAGGATGGAAAGGAGAGTTCAGGAAAAAATGCCATAGTTTTGTGTATATTTTTGGTATCCTCAAGTACTAAAATCCCTTCCCTTTCCCGACCCCGCGTTTGCTGGGGGAGCGCTGCTTGACGTTGTGGGGCTGACAGTTACAACGAAAATATCCGTTAAACACTAGTAGCAAAAAATCACAATTACTCAAAAAAATGCTTATCTAACATATGACAATATTTATATCTTTGGATTTGTCTTTTTACGCTTGTCATGATAGACTGAAAAAATATGTATAGTCCCATTTGAAAAAACAAAGTTACCTCAAATATCTCGTAAAATACAAGTGATAAAAGAGAAATCAATACACATGTCAATTAGCCCCATTCCCTCATTTACTTCCGTGAAAACTGCTTTGCAATATCTTCAACCGTTCAAAAGTTACAGGAGGTGCTAAAGTTATGTGACTCACCCTGTATATATATATATATATATATATATATATATATATATATATATATATATATACAAAATAATAATGATTAGCTTCTTCTTGGAATGATTTTTCTCATTTAATTTTGCACGTACCTTTCCTTCAAATCAAATTAATAACTTAATTTATTCAATTACTTGACTAGTTTCTGTTAAATTGAGTAATTTTCTCTCATTTAATTGGAATTCTAAATTGAACTTTTGAATGCTAGCTTGAATTTTGAATGCTCTTTTGAATTTTGAATGGTCATTCATTACCTCTTATTATTACTTGGCCTTGAACAACTTATTGTTTCTTGCAAGTCTTAAATGATCGAAAAAACGCAGGCATTTTCCTGTGTCTGTTGTCATCTGCTTGATATCGGGGCACCACATTGGAGTTCCTGGGCTCCGAACCAACTCCCTTCAGCAACGGCACGAATACTCCACCAATGTAAACACGTCACCTCGTGCTGCCCATTGTCACCATGTTCCAACATAGACGAAATCTACATTACATGTCGTGCTTCGTCCGCAACAATTATTCAAAACTATCCCGGCACGAAAAATACAATCTCCACGCGTTTGCCTATTCAAAACACGAAATATAAAATTCAAAAACTTTCAAAAATCCAAGTCACTACAACTAAATCTCACTAAATACTAAAACTTTTTTAAAATACAAACGCGCTATTTTTTAACATAGCTTCCGCGTGCGCTTTACGTCCAAGATTCAACTCCTCTCCCATTGTTGCGTTTGGTAGCTTATATAATATCAGACCAAAACAAAACCCGTTCGCTGGCATTATTGCTATTTCCATATCAATGAAAAAAATATTATTTTCCGTAATTTTAACTTTATGATTACATGACTACTCAAAAATTGCCACGTAACTCCAATATCCTAATTCTATCCTTAAAATGCGTCTTTTCGGTCCCGTTACGCCGAAAAACTCTTATTTCCATACCATGGATTCGTGCACTCAAATGTTTCTGTTCTTAATTGTCAATTTGTAGATCGAAAATTCTAAATAATACTCTTTTCCGATATCCTTAAATTCTGGTACCACTTTCATAAATTTGCCGCAATTTGAACACACCGTCTCGCAATTCCCATTTCCGTCTCGCAATTCCGGCACATTTTACCGGTTTCAATTAAAATCTTGAAAAATGTTAATTTTCTTCATACATGACGTCAGATCTTATTTGTGCATTTTATTAAAATTATCATAACAACATAACCCATGGTTTGATTTCAATAAAGCAAACACTGAAATTCTTCTTGATTTGGTATCTGTTTAATTCTGACTCTCAATCATGATTTTATTTGGGCATTTTAATAAACAAAAAGTTTTGTCTTTACGCAATACGGCTATCATTTGTTTATTCTATACTCCATTTGAAAACTAAGTCCCTGTTTTGGTACAGTCTATTTCACTTAAGTTAATCTTTCTTTATTAATTAATTTTAAAATTGCCGTAAACAATCAGAAATGATCCTGAATCATTATAATCTTTTCATGCAAATATTAACATAAATTAGACAATTATCACTCCTTTTCATACAACAATGACACGTAATTCACAGATATTCGCGAGCGAAAAGTGAATTCCATTGTTGCAGACCCTGCTTTGTAGCTATTCTTGTTTTTTAATTAATTAATTTATTACTTCCTGTTCGACAATTTGTCTTTCAGGGCATTGACATTTACAATATATGTCGTTTTGGGCACTAAGAATAGCCTCTGTAAGAGGATTTATGAAGGTAAATTTTTGAGAATTAGACAAATATATGACTAAGAAACAGGGAAAAGAAGAGAAAATAAATAAAATTACGGAGGATGAAATTTATCTTTAGGAAATTTGGAATTAAATCTACGAGGAAAGGAATAAGTTTTACCAAGATTAAAAAAATTGTGCATGATGTAATGGAGGAAGAGTATTAAAAAATTTGAGACTATAATTTTTAATCAAATCGTGGATTGTAGGGAGATTTAGTTCATTGTGAATTAGTGTATTGGGAATAAACCAAGGTACATGTAGAATTTTTCTAAAGAATTTGTTTTGAATGATTTGAAGTCTTTGTATATTTGATTTTGCTGCATTTGACCATATTGGACAAGCATAAGTTAAAGTAGGTCTAATAATTGAAGAGTATATTAATTTAGCAGTTTTAATAAGGAGAGGAGGGAATTAAGTTTATGTATTTTAATGGTAGTTTTTTGTATAGCATTTTTAATGTGAATTTTCCAGTTCAGTTTTGTGTCCAGATGGAGACCTAAATACTTAATAGATAAAGAGGAAGAAAGCCAAGGAATAGGAGTGTTATGAATTAGAAGAGGAGGAGGGGTTATAGGCTTACATAACGTAAATATTTTGGCTTGGCATTTATCCATATTGATTTTGATTCTCCAATTGTTGGCCCAAACCGAATAACGATTAAGATCTATTTGAAGTTTATTTCTGGCAAGAAGAATATTAGTGTGTGAGTTAATATGTCCTATATCATCTGCAAAAAGGGCTAATTTAGAAGAAGCGGATTTTGGAATGATGGATAGATAGATATTGAATAGCAGAGGAGAAAGACAAGAACCTTGAGGGACCCCGGCAGAGATGTTAAATTTTTGAGAGAAGGAATTATTATATTTAACTGTGAAAGTTCTGTTAGATAGAAAATTTTGAATAATAGTTATAAGATAAATTGGAATACCTACAAGATTAAGTTTATATATTAAACCATCGTGTCAAACTTTGTCGAATGCCTTTTCTATATCTAAAAAATTGCAAGTGAGTGTTGTTTTAAATGAAAAGAATTTTCTATGTGTTCAGTAATACGCAATAGCTGATGAAGAGTAGAATGTTTGTGCATAAATCCAAATTGTGAAGGTTGAATTATGTTGTTTTGAGAAGTGAATGTATAAAGTCTGTGAAGTAATATAGTTTCGTAAATTTTTGATAAAGAAGAAAGTAAACTAATTTTTTTAAGTTTAGATTTAATATCGGGACGTCGAGTTACTTGCCAATAACGACGTAAAGTGTGTTTAGTTTTGATTAGATTAAGAATACGAAAAGGAAATGGTTTATAGGGGCTAGGGGGTAATTTAGGTATAAAGCTCGAATAAGAGTAAAGTGTGTGTATTGTATTGGTAAAATAAGATAGGTAATTGTCAATATCATTTGTAGATTGTATATTATGAGGAAACTTAATATTATTTTCAATGTCGTGTTGAAAGTCAGGCCACCTAATTTTTTGAAAAAGAGGTGTGAAGGTAGAAGAAGAAATATTAAAGGAAAAAGATAAAGTAATAAGAACTGGAAAATGGTCAGAATCTAATTCGGGAAGTACATTTTGTATTATAGGGAAAGGAAAATTTTGTGTAAGAATAATATCAAGAATATCAGGAATAATATTATTATTATATGAATAGTAAGTAGGTTCAGAGGGGGAGTGTATTTGTACATTATTAGAAATGAGAAAATTATGTAATTTAATTCCGTTAGGGTTGGTAGTATTACAACCCCAAATTTGATGTTTACAGTTTAAATCGCCAAGAAGAATGTTTTCGTTTATCTTATATATAAAATTATCGTGTCACAGTTTTAGTTACCATACTCCTCCGAAACGGCTTGACAGATTTTGATGAAATTTTATATGTATATTCAGTAGGTATCAGAATAGGTTGTTATCTATTTTTATGCCCCTTAGTGACAAGGGTAGTCCACCCAATTTTTTTTAATTTTTCGGACTAAACTTTATAGGCAACCCGCTACACACGGCGGGTATTTCACACGGTGGTATTTCACCCGTTATACGGCGTTTCTCCATATTACGCACCTGGTCAGCGATGTGCAGAATCTGCTATTAAATGTGAATAACACGGAGAGAGAGGGGAAAGAGAGAGAGAGAGAGAGAGAGAGAGAGAGAGAGAGAGAGAGAGACGGAGAAAGTGAAATAGGGAAGGAGAAAGAGAGATATAGGGGCAAAACAACGTCTGCCGGGCTCAGCTAGAAAAATGTTTGTCTCCGCGATACATTGTTGCGTTAGGTTTGAGGAGTCTTAAGCATATTAGTGACTAATATATCATTAATACTATAATTAGCAGGAAAAAAGCACAGAAATTAGTATTTGACTACAGGTAGATATGACATTGAGACTAGAAACCTTGTTTTAATAATTTGTGATGTTTGTTGCCGCGAAATGTTTAATTAGCCTTCATTAATTAATGTTTAGTTAGCCTTCGGAAGTTGATATTAAATTCTCGAATGTACAAAATAGGGAAGAGATTCATTGTTGAACACTTAAAAATGTGTACATGTATTTTATAACATTTTTTTAAAATGATTCTTCTTTAGAGAAGATTTATTTATTATCGTTAATTATTGTTTCCTGCCGTCTTTTAATATATAGTTTTTCGTTTTTACCGCCATTTTGTGCAACAATAGGTAAAGAAAACCCTGATTTATTTACATGATGTAATTATCACTTTATCAGTATCCCCGCAAGGCGTCTACCGGCGTCACTTCTGACAAGTGTTGCCAGATGTACCGAATTTCCGCATTTTATACCGCATTATTAACTCCTAATCCGCATTAAGCTATGAGGATGCCAAAAAAATCCACATTTCCATGTTAGTGGATTAAAATCTATTTTTTCATTTCCTCAGTTATTACAACGATCGTTAGATGTCCCGCTAACTACGGTTGACAAAATTTGAATGTTCAAAATGCTCTCTATTCGATTAAAGTAGGAAGCAATAAAACACCAATGATCTACCAATCATTAGGGCATTATCCAACAGCCGCATTCGAAAATTGATGACTAAGCACCAAGGTGTTGTCGTGAACTCCGTCCTTTAT
This sequence comes from Acheta domesticus, assembly GCA_031308135.1. Classification (NCBI taxonomy): domain Eukaryota; kingdom Metazoa; phylum Arthropoda; class Insecta; order Orthoptera; family Gryllidae; genus Acheta; species Acheta domesticus. Next base: position 87,943,643 of record JAHLJT010002406.1, read on the forward strand.
TGTTTTACTGTTAGATTCAAAGGACAAATAGGTGACAACATGTTGGTTAGTCGTTTTCGAATACGCCAAATAAGAATACGGATCGTTCCGTTTCTTACTGCGTTTATTCAAGCCGGAGAAATGATGCACTTCGCGGGATATTGAAATTAAAAATGTTGAAATTACGTTACTCGGCTTCATATTAAACTTATATTAAAACTAAATTGAAAGTACATTTATAACAAAAATTCCGATATTTTATATTTTTAATTTCTTGGGTGAATCGAGAACATTATATATATATATATATATATATATATATATATATATATATATATATATATATATATATATATAGTGTTCTAGATTCTCGAACATAGAACAAATATAGTGAGACAATATCGCATTTATTTAATTAATAAAACGGAATTCTATGTCGATATATGAATTATTGATGTTTTCCCCTATTTTTAAATTATGTCACACGTAGTAAATCCGCATTCACTAGAAGAAATCCGCATTTTCGAACTTAAAACTTCGCAATCGGAAGTTTCACATCTGGCAACATTGCTTCTGACCCAGTAAGCAGCATGGAGTAGGGATGAGATCTCTCACACAATAAGCCGTTTCTCACTCACTATAGTTTTCGGCTATTGTTTTTATTGTTTGGGCGTTAATCGTAATTTTACAATTATCATTTTTCTATTTGGGTGTAATTTTTAAATAATTTATGATTAATTTGCAGGGTTGTAATGAAAAACATTGTCGAAACCGTCATTTTAAATGGCAAATTTCGAGGTGAGAATACATTACTGCCACGTATCCCTATTATACCCACAGATGTACCAATTCAATTTAAACGTCTTCAATTTCCGTTAAGATTGGCATTTGCGATAACTATCAATAAATCTCAAGGCCAAACGATGTCTGATTGTGGCTTATTTTTTAGCACACCATGTTTTTCACACGGTCAATTATACGTGGCATGCTCTCGAGTGGGCAAACCATCCAGTTTATTTGTGTTAGCTAAAGATGGAATAACAAACAATATTGTACACTCTATTGCATTGAGGGATTGATATGTTTTTTTTAGTAAAAATATTATAATTAGCAATGTATGTCATTTCAAAAAATAAATTACAATAAATTAAAGATATAAATATTTGGTATTGTTTTATTTTCATATTCCATCATCGTTTAGCGCTGCATGCCCCTTCAACTCATATATACCACATTCTCAAACACTGACAATAAGTTAGGCATTTTTTCTACTAAAATAATCCTAGGAATAATTTATACGGCAAAACAACGTTTGCCGGGTCGCCTTTCTCCATATTACGTACCTGCTCATCGATGTGCAGAAACAGCTATTAAATGTGAACAACACGGAGAGAGACGGAGAAAGACAGACGGGGAAAGAGAGAGAAAGACGGAGAAAGAGAGAGAGACTCAGAAAGAGAGTGTGAGTCTACGTACGTATTACACGGAGTGATATACGTAGTATAGGGAAAGTTATGTAATGTTACGCGAAAAAATGGCCAATTTTCGGCGGAAAAAGTTAATTGCCGGGCCGTGAAACAAAAAGTGGATAAAACGAGTTGCTAAATTAAGAAAAAAAATCTCCTAACACGTGGTGTAGCCAGAAACCCTGTTTTCTAGGTCCTTGATATCGAAAAACCAATTGAAAAGAAAACGTCCGTGTCTGTCTGTCCGTCTGTGAACACTACTAGCGCCTAAACCATACGTACGATTTCTTCAAAAATGGATATTCTCCGGTCGATCTGCTTCTAGTCGAAGCTTTGAGATTTTGAAAAAGGTTCTTCGAAATTTGGGGGTACTTTATATAAAGCCCCCCGAGGATTTTCAAATTTTCTCAAAACGGTTCCAAATTTTTTCTTTAAACTTCTTGTATGAATAGAGTAAAATACTCTTATTACCATGACATAGGTTCACAGATAACTCTGAATTTTCGAAAATTGTGAAAGTTTGAATTTTTTCGGCCTTTCTCCAACTACAAAATTGAAGATAGAGATTTTTCTTCAGATAAAATTCGTTCTGCATATTGAGTTCTTTCATAAAGGTCATATAAATGTTTTTCAAAATTTTAGTAGGTTTCGTGCAATATTGCGTGCAATACGTGCAATTTTAAAAAAATTACAAGAACAAGATTTTCTCAAAAACGGCTCCAAATTTTTTCCTTAAACTTTTGGTAGCGATAGTGGTAATTGTACTCTATTAGATGGCATAAAAGCCATATTGCTCTATTGGTTGGTTTTCTCAAAAATTACAAAAATGTAAATTTCTTCACATGTTTCTCACGTTGATAATATTTACATTAGCGGCGATTTTTTCACATTATTATATTTACGAGTACATGTGCTTTAAATAATGTCAAGTAAAGTTTCTCGAAAACACAACCGTTTTTTTGTGAAAAGTAGCTCAATTTCTCATATATGCTTTGCAGCCATTTTCTCATACATGCCTGCAAATTTTTTCTTCAAACTTTTGTAACGGATAGTGCTAATTACACTCTTTAGTACATCATAAACTTTATTTTGAGTTTTTTTTTAAATTACATAATTGTAATTTTTTTAAAGATCTCTCACATCTTTAATATGCACATTACCAGCAATTTGTAAAGATTATTATATTTGTGAATGTATGTGCTTGAAATAACTTCAAATAAAGTATTTTGAACAGCTCAAAAATTTTCTGCATGAGCTTCATATTTTGCATTTTTCGTAGCACCAAAAGGCAATTTTCTTTAAAACGGCACATAATTTTTAAATGAAAATTGCTATTTAGGACTAGTTTTTTATTTTCTTTAATATTCTAAAATTAATATTTTCGTTCTTCCAATAGAAAATCGAAAAATTAAGAAAATGACAAAAAAATGTACTTTTGGCCGTGATAGATTGTTGCTGGCAAGAAAGAGTATGTGGCAATTCTGAATAGCGAGCAAAGACCCAAGGAAATAGAAAACTAATTCGGGAAAGTCTGTGCCATTCTGTAGCACCACTAGTTCGGTTTCCTATCGGTAGAACGGAAATTTCATTTTAGAATATTAAAGAACACAAAAACCTAGTCCTGAATGGCAATTTTCTTTTCAAAATTATGTGCCGTTTTAAAGAAAATTGCGTTTTAGCGCTACTTGCGAAATTTGAAGATCTTTTTCACAGAAAATTTTTGAGTTTTCAAAATACTTTATTTGAAATTATTTGAAGCACTTACACTCACATATATAATAATATTTATAAATTGCTGGTAATGTGCATATTAAAGATGTGAGAGATCTTCAAAAAAATTACATTTATGTAATTTTTGAAAAAACAAAAACTAACTCAAAATAATCTTTACGTCATACTAAAGAGTGTAATTAGCACTATCCGTCAGAAAAGTTTGCAGAAAAAATGCAGCCATATACGAGAAAATGGCGTTTGAACGTTTCTGAAAATGCGGAATTTTGAGCTACTTTTCACAGAAAACTGTTGTGTTCGACAAACGTTACTTGACATTATTAAAAGCACATGTACTCGTAAATATAATGTGAATAAATTGTCGCTAATGTAAATATTAACAACGTGAGAGACAAATAAAAAAATATATTTTTGGAATGTTTGAAAAAAAAAGAATATAGCGTAATTAAGTTTATGTCATCTCATAGGGTACATTTAGCACTATCTCTACCAAAAGTTTAAAGAAAAAATTTAGAGCCGTTTTCAAGAAAATCTTGTTTTTGTATTTTGTTTAAAATTGCACATATTACACGCAATATTGCGCGAAAACTACTAAAATTTTCAAAAAACTTTATATGACCTTAAAGAAAGAACTCATTATGAAGAACAAGTTTTATGTAGCTTCACTGTCCGCACGTTTTGTTGAGCACTCCTTTTGCTTGTAGTTCATTTACCGTTGAAATTGATTTTCTATAACTCGGGAACAAAAATTGTTCAAATATGTTTATTATTCTATAATAATTATTTTCTAAATTCATTTTTCCGTTTTCTATTTTCGTTTTTTTTTTAAATTCTGGGCCTCAAGAAAATGTGCGCAGATAAAACTCTTTTCGCACACGTCATATACAGTTTTTACTGTTTTTGACAAATAAATAAAAATTAAATAAATTCAAAAGAAAAATCTCTACCTGCAATTTCGTAGTTCCAGAAAGACGCCGAGAAAATTTTAAACTTTTGGAATTTTCGAAAATTCAGAGTCATCCGTGAAAATCGGACCTATGCCACCTTTATAAGTGGATTTTACTCTATTCTCACAAGAAATTTAAAGAAAAAATCGGAGCCTTTTTTGAGAAAATCTTGTTTTTGTAATTTTTTTAAATTCCACATTTTACACGCAATATTGTGCGAAAAGACTTAACATTTTCAAAATAATGTATATGACCTTAAAGAAGGAACTCACTATGGAGAACAAATTTTATTTGAAGAAAAAATCTCTTTCTTTAATTTTGTAGCAGTCGGAAGAAGCCGAAAAAAATTCACTTTTGCAATTTTCGAAAATTTAGTTAACCGTGAAAATCGGATCTACGGCACCTTAACTTTAACTTTAACACAGTGTGTTACACACAGGAAGAGTAACACACTTTACTCTGTTCTTACAAGAAATTTAAAGAAAAAATTTGGAGCGGTTTTTGAGAAAATTTTGAAAATGTCCGGGAAGTTTCATGTAAAATACCCCGAAATTTTATAGAATCTTTTTCAAAATCTCAAAGCTTCGACTCGAACAAGATCGACCAGGGAATATCCATTTTGGAAGAAATCGTACGTATGGTTTAAGCGCTAGCAGTGTTGACAGACAGACGTTTTCCTTTCAATTGATTTTTCGGTATCAAGGACCCACAAAAGAGGGATTCTGGCTACACCACGTGTTGGGGGATTTTTTTTCTCTTAATTTAACAACTGGATTTATCCACTTTGTCGTTATCACGGCCCGGCAACATTTTTTTTCTGGCGAAAATTGGCCATTTTTTCGCGCAGCATTACATAACTTTCCTTATACTACGTCTATTTCTCCACATATACGTACGTATACGGGAAAGTAAAAATGACAAACAATTTCAGTAGAACTGAGTAAGCACTGCTACAAACAGAATTCACAATCACAAGTGAAGAAATAAAACCATATTTGAAACTTATTTCAAAGTTGAAAGTGATTGGATATAGGATTTGGTTATCAGCCTCCTCATTCTAACATCTAAATGTGGTAAAGTCGATGCTTCTATTTCTCTCTTAAATTTCGAAGTAATTTCCAAGTTCAGATCATATCCAAATGCCCATTCCACCAGAGCTTGTTGAACTTGTAGAAAGCCATTAACAGTTCTGATATTGATGTTGCTCTAGGACGCATTTTCGCTTCCGTTAATTGATCATTACGTTCCAGGCTTTCTTTGCTGATTATTTCCTGAAGCTAATCTTCAGAGAAATTATTCCAATGTGAGATGCACAGATTCTGAATGAATTTATGTTCGTCTGGCCAAAACCCTTACCTCCAACTTAACGCAGCTGAATGGAATTTTACAATTCTGTATTTCTATACAAATTCATATATGAATGTGAATTGACATTCCAAATTTGACATTTTTGCGGAACGTGATACATTGAGCTCCGGTGTCTGTCAAGTTCGGTTCCCAGATGATGTTGATAAAGCAAAAGAAATGTGCTTGCTTAATAAAATGTACGACTAAAAGACTCGCACTCGCGAATGTTAAAACTGGTAGCATTTCTCTAATCGCGAATGTTCGGAATTCGCGAATGTCGAGGGATTACTGTATAATGAAATACGCTCTAAAAATTCAGATAGGTTGCATAGTAATCCGGTGCATTTCAGCACTGTAGGCACCTTAAAGCCACAATAAACAATTTGTTTTTATAGAATCCCTCCCAAATTTTCAAGAAAGATTCGGCTAAAGGTAAGCCTATCGATACGTCTTGTAGAGAGCAATCTAATGTGATCATCTCCTTAGGTGGATTTAAAACTCCCCAAAACTGAGGTAGGTAGTAGAATAGGTAATAAAATTCATAAAAAAAAACTAGTGGTGCTATAGAATGGGACAGACATTCCCTTATTAGTTTTCTATTTCTTTGGGACTGGGCTAGCTATTCGGAATTGCCACATACTCGTGTCAGCTACAATCTATCGCCACCGAAACTACATTTTTTCACATTTTCTTAACTATTCGGTTCCCTAATGGTAGAACGGAAATATTAATTTTAGAATATTAATCCGTCCGTCCGTCCGTTCGCCGGCCCGCATTTTTTTGAAGCATTTGGTAGTTTTCGCAGGATATTGTGTGCAATTTATGCATTTAAAAAAAAATACAATAACACGATTTTTTCAAAAACGGCTTCAATTTTTTTTTTTTTAACTTTTGGCATGAATAGCGCTAAATGTACTCTATGAGATGACATAAACGCCAATAGGTCTATCCTTTTGTTTTTTTCAAAAATTATTAAAATGCATGTTTTTTGACTTCTCTCACGTTATTAATATTTACATTAGCGGCGATATGTTCACATTATTACATTAATGAGTATGTTGCTTTAAATAATGTCAAGTAAAGTTTTTCGAAAACAGCCATTATCTGTGATAACTAGCTCAAATTTCGGCATTTTCAGAAATGCTCAAACACCATTTTCTCATAAATGGCTCCAAACTCTTTTCTTCAAACTTTTGGAACAATAGTGCTAATTGCACTCATTAATATGACGTAAAGTTTATAAAGTTTATTTTCAGTTGTTTTTTTTCTTAAAAAATTACACAAATGTAAATTTTTTGAAAGATTTCTTACATCTGTAATACGCACATTACCAGCCATTTGTAAACTTTATTAAATTTGTGAGTAAGTACTTCAAATGAAGTGTTTCGAAAACTCAAAAATTTTCTGTGAAAATGAGCTTCAAATTTTTCATTTTTAGTAGCACTTAAACGGCATTTTCTTAAAAACAGCTACAAATTTTTAAAAGAAAATTGCCATTTAGGACGAGGTTTTTGTGTTCTTTAATGTTCTAAAATCATCAACTGAAATGCACACAGACAGGCATTTGTTTCTAACTGAAGTTGAGAGTTTCACTTTGTGTTCACAATTGCAGTCCTATTGGTTTTTATCAAATTCATTTATAGATAATATCCTTTGCTTGCTTCAATCTATATGATAACTTGTGCAAGTTGTCCTAAAGAGTTCGCACCTGCACATTTCTTTTGGATCTTTTTAGGTCTTTGTTTTGCAAAGTAAAAAGTGGTAACACTGAACTGCGAATTTCGTGACCACACATGAACCACATATTAGTATTATTGAAACATAATCAGTTGAAACACCAATAGTAATCTCTGAAACATTTGATCTCATCAAAACAACCACATTGTTTATCCTATTTTCTTGCCATGGTAACCGCTTGTAAGACCACATCACTTCCTGTTTCATAAGTGTGAAAAGACACCAAATGCACATTTTCCTTAATTTTTACAAACTTGTGAATAAGTGTTATAAGACATAATATTTAGAGAACATTTCAATTACTAGCATAGTAGTTTACTTTTTGTTTCTGTTAATTAATATTTTCCTTGATCAATACTTTCAATTTTCATAATTTTTTAGATTTTTTGGATCCCAAATACCTTGATTAAAATAAGGCATTTGGAATATTGTAAGGAATTGAATCCATTTCCAACATGGAGATTCCAGAGAAAAAAGTTTGAAAGTTTTTGATAAAATTTTGTTCTAATATTTTAAAAATTGCGCCATTTTTTAGTTCCCAAAGACTCAAAAACCTAAGAATTTTTGATAAACAATTATTAGAAATACTTTCAAGCTTCTGTGTTAACAAACATATTAAACAATGAAATATATCAAAATGTAAATTTAACTATATTTTTTTGAGATTTCAATCCAAATATTAAACAGTTTCAACTTTTTATTACACAATCTCTACTTTTGTTGTTTCAATGCCTTCAAAAGTTAAAAGAAGGAATAATGGAGGTTAGAGTCACATGAAAACAAAGAAGAATCAGTATCTTTCACAAAGGATAAGTTTTGTTTTCTTTTATTACATTCTGCTCAACTCTTGAACGTATAAATAAAAAGAATTGCCACTTTACAATTAAAATAGGCTTATCTTAAAAATTCTGTGTAAAAAAGAAAATTATAAAACATACTCTGCAAGCCAAATAACACACAAGTGTGTGACTAGGACACTTAGAAGAGAAAAAAAGACATTCCTACTACACTTTCATCAGCAATTATAAACTTGCCATTCCCCAGGATAATCAAAATTTAATGAGGAATAATTTAAATTATCTTCATTGAAATTTAAAATATATCATAATTTTATGTTTTTTATTAAATGATAAGAAAATTTTAGCAATTTTCATTGTTCTACCACTATTAAGAAAAATCAATCTTTAGCTTACAAAATGAAATCACAACATTTCTTTACTTTAGAGGCTTACTATTAGAAAAATTGCTCATCCCAAAAATCTTTGGTGTATTTCTAAAAATTAACTTGTCACAAACTTTTTCTCATTACCAAATTACCTTTTCTTTTTGTTGGCAATCATGTGATCCTGCAAACTCCATAAATCAGTCTATTAAATATTCCCAAAGAAACATAACAATTTTTTAGAAACTTATTTTATGTGATCTATGGTATCAAATCCATCATAGCAGAAAAAATTAATTTTCTAAAAGGATAATCAATAACATGCTTTATTAATTTCTCCCAAGAGTGTATTCAATGCGAAACATATCCCAAAGAATGTATAAATAATACAAGCTATTACTAAAAATAAAACAAACTCTTTATAATTTACTTTTACGCAAAATAATACTTGTTTGAAAAGAATGATATATACATGCTATAGGCATTTTAAACACCCACATGATGGTATTTTTAAATAACAGTTCTTGACTGACATCTTAATTTTTACAATTCAGCATTTTTCAAAATCAATATTTTCAGATGTATTTTCTGTAATTTCTGCATCAGTACTGTAGGTTGTAAGCACTGTATCTTTTGAATTTATAAGAAACAAATTTACCAGTCATTATCACTTAAATAATATTTAACAGAGTGCAAGATTTATTCACTTTGTCACATAGCACACATTATCCACTTGTGTATATATATTTATCAAATACATGAGCCACTTACATTCTATTTACATTTTTACACTGTCCTCACATTGGGCCACTCACTTTTTTATGTCTCAGTCTGAATAAGAATCTGTAAAATTCTTTATTGTCTAATAAAAATTGAACATCATTCACAATACTCTATATTTGTAGAAATTCATTACACTTTGAGAAACATTCCAGCCTGTAGCAATTGTCAAAATGAATATTATCACAAGTGCAGTCAAAGGATATAATAGCACATGTGTTCTATGAAGAATAGGCAAACCTGAAAAGACAACAAAAATTCTGCATAAAAATCAATGTTGAATTCTGATAAAAAAAAGGAATAGAGATTGGATGTTAGACACTAAAAAAACTCCATAACAAGTAGGCAAATAGACATGACAAATATTTTTAACACATGAAGCTGATGTACCCTGCATTGCCAGGTATTTATTCATCACAATCTATCAAACAGGAAAAGGAATGAATTCTGCCCTAACAGCTATCCCGCTGCCCTGACCCACCCTGCTCAGACCTGTCACATTCCTTCCCCCATCCCACCCTGCCCCACTCACGGAGTTCTACCCAGTTCCTCCTAACCCTGCCTCACTCTGTGTGATCAGACTATGCCCCACCCTGCCATGTCTGCTTCAATTATCATTGCTTCTAGTACCATCGTTGCTATGGTGAGCTGTACACAGATGTATTGTTCCATACTCCTGACAAAAATGCTCCATACCAATCCATACTACTTTTTAAAATTTTGACCTTCTAATTCTCAAAGCTTAATTGCACTATATAAGACTGACTTTAAATGCAACTGGTAGGAATTTTTATGGGTTTTAAGAAATGTTTGATTCATTTCAATACATTCATGAAAAACTGAAAGCCTTCACACTTCAAAGTGCATTAAGAGAAGGGAAAGGAAATTTAAAGGAGATGTGGAAAAATTTCATGTATTTTTAGAGGAACTTTTCTCTTCCTTGAAGGTTATGTGTAAAAAATAGTATGAATGTGGGAATAAAATTGTAAATTTGTTTAAAAAACAAAGTGTCTTCTTTAATACAAAATATTGTTCCAAATAAAGTAGCCTAAATTATGTCTGACTAAAATATTCTAACTTAGAAGAAGAAAAAAACAAAAGCAATTTAACAGTTCCCAAAATCAGCCCACACCGTCAAAAATTATGAAAACAAATGAATGGGTTTTTGTATCACGTAAATAACCATGTAAAAAAAAGCAGATATATTGAAACAACAGACAGGCACTCCAATTTTATTTATATACTAAATCTAAAATTTTGTACATTGTGTACGGTATTTTTCGTGATTTCCACACAAAAACATTATTTAGTAACAAAGTATTCCTTGAAATGCAATATGTTTGAATATTAACATATTGGCCAAACAATATTCGACAAAATTTACTAAATCTCTTAATCAGGACTGTACCCAAATGAGCTCATGCTTTTTTATCTGTACCTAAAAGTCAAGTTGTTTACAATTGCGAGTGTGTGACAAAAAAATTAGTACTACAGAAGTGATTGCTCCCAAATTTGGCACGAACAATTTTGAATAACCAAGAATAAAACAGCATTGCAGTAATTCAAGGTTATCTCAAAATGAGCGTTTTTAACAACAACAACAACAACAAAACAAAAAAAAACAAACAAAATTTTGCTTTGGAGCACATGTAGCCTAACTTCAGAAGCTTACCCATTGTTAAAATCAAAATATAAAACAAATGAACTGAGAGCAGAGAAAAGTAACTGTCAACATGCTTTTCCAGGGAATTTTGCAGAAAATGTATATTTCCAAAGGTGAATAGTAAATTATTTTACATTCATTTGTGTAATGTGAACCGTTTCTATTTGAGGCTGATAAACTTTGCCAGTTTTTCTTCACAATACAATATTTATAAAGGTAAGTTGGAAATTGGTCTTCATTGCTTCTAGATGTGATTGTATTAAGTGTACAAGATAAATAAAATGAATGAGAAAAAAACATAAATCTATAAATACTTACACTGATACAAAAACTGTATTAGAGTGGATGATTTCTGTACTGTAGAGTGTGCTCTAGTGTATTGGTATGATATATAAAACCCAAAGAGCATGGATGTGAGTAAAGGTATATTTCTTTAGTATAGATTTCTTGATTTTTTTAAGTTAGAAAATGAGTGAAGTAGACAGGGGGTTTGAGAGTGAGGGCAAGGCAATGCACGGCAAGGTGGAACAAGGAGAGATAAAACAAGACAAGGTGGGACAGAGAGGGGTTGTTAAAATCAAAATATAAAACAAATGAACTGAGAACAGAGAAAAGTATCTGTCAACATGGGGTGTGGTGGGGTGGGGCATTGCAATATCTATGGTTCCTTCACAACAAAAAATCAGCAGCGTGGATCCTAACATATTTGTCCCTCCTCTTCTTATAAAGCTTTTATTAATTGTTCGGTGAAGATGAACGGTAAGGCAAATTCTGGAGAATTCCAGTATCTGCAAAAAATTTCCAAATATCAGCGTAGTAAAATGAAGGAAGGAATCTTCATGGGACCCCAAATCCGAGAGATTTTAAAAGATAATGCAATCACATGATAAGAACAACAAAATAACTGGACAAATTTTCAGTGGTACGTACAAACATTTCCTACAGAAAAACAAATCTTCAGAATGAGCTAATGAAATCTATGGACTTTTGTGTACATTTAAAAATCTAGGCTGTAGAATGTCACGTATGTTACACTTTCTACACTCCCTTTACTAACACAGTTTATAAGGAAATGGAATGTGGCCAATTTTTAGTGTTATGAATGGATTCGCTATTGTAGAAAATAGGTAGGTCATGGTGCAAATCTGAATGAAAAACCACACAATCTGTGTTAAAAACTAGTTTACAAGAATAAGATTATATTTCTAATGATTACTACATGTTTCATTTTGTAGACCTGTGTAATTCTCCAATCTTGTATTATAATAATATGTCCTACAACACTCGGTAGTTTGTAAATAAATATTATGTAATTAAAATAGAATGACAATCAAGAGATCAATAATTACACTGACAATATATTCATTAAAAACTGAAGAAAATACTCACAACTATATCCTAGAAATGTTACATAAATGTAATAACCCAAAGCTATAAGCCAAAGTGTATTTCCAAAGAATCTTGATATAAACCATTCCTGGCTAATTAGTACTGGAACAAAATCAATAGAGTAGAAATTGATAAAATAGCATGTTTAGACATTTTTTTCAAGCACATAATAAAAGCACATACCATTGTAAAAAAATAACTGGAACACATGAAGAATTATAAGGAGTGGGAAAAATGCATTTAGATGCACATCAAATGCATATCCCCATTCAACATCTTGATCTCTACAGGATGGTTTAATTAAATACCTATTGCTAATGAACCTATAAAAAAATTAAACACAAAAATTATACTATTTGAAAATTGACTAGATACACAATTATTTACAAATTATATTAGTATTTACAATTAATTATAAATACATTTGCCACAAAATGAGTTAAGACCTCCAGATATTAATGGAAATTATATTCTTAATTCTTAATAGAAGAATGGAGGGTGTTGTCAGAAAATCTTTTTTGGAATGAACCCCACAGACATTAATTAAGATTTCTCTTAGTCCATGGAAGACTGAAGAAAACTTAGGGGAAAAGTTTATTCTTTATATAAGAAAAGGGCAATACCAGGATTTTACTGGGCAATACAAGTTCATCAATCCATCACATACCACTGAATTGTTTTATGATTAAACAATCTTTCCTTTACATTAGTTCCCTCATTGCTAAAAATTATGTTTTGTTAAATATACACCAATTCAAATATTCACAGAACTAATAGCAGCATCATGTGCACTGATATAAAAATGTTATCTGAAGATCAAGAGAAACTCAAAAATACTGAAACTCAAGTATTCGCTTTAATACAGAATTCAATCACCAAACCAGAGATATGACACTCAACAACTTTCATTCAAATAGCATCAAAGCTCCCAAAGATCTCAAAATCCATTTAACTAGAAGCTAACTCAAAATATTGAGTTGCCCTTTATCTCTACATGATTTTCTTCACAGTATTTCATAACTTGCATTACTTCTTTGTGGTGACTGATTGTTCATGAATGGAAAATTAAAAAATAAATATAATTGTAGATCAAACAGAGCAACATTTCTTTCAGGGGCAAGTAGTTTCTGATCATGTTCTTAAATGGCTTCCAAATGAACTTGTGGTCAATTTTCCGTGAATCAAATTTAAAGCATTAAAAAAGGTGTAAAGCAAAAAAAAAAAATTAAAAAGCGTCACTTATCCCAAAATAATTAGCTGGAGTCATAGATGGGAGCAGCCTAAAACAACAGGAGGCGACCACATTTTTGGGCCTCCTTTTCTTATAAATTCTTTTATTTACAAACATTTTTTCATATAATTGTTTCTATCGAAAAAATAAAACAGTACAAGAGAATGAAATGGTAAGTTTAATGATAGTTAGTATATCCAACTGGTTTTGCGTTAAACCATCAACACATGTGCCAGACTTTGGGAGCCTCTTCCTCAAATGTTGAATAGCAATTTCCCAATTATCAGTTTTAAAAAGGGGCGGGGGAAATCATGAAGTGAACACATTTAAGGAAATAATTTTTTATTAATTACTTGAGGCCACAGGGCCCCTTTTAACTTTTTCAGGGGGGGGGTCATTCCTCCTCCTCCTCCTGTGGTTGCTATCATTTGCAAATTTTAACATTCTTAATGGTTTTCTTTTCTTTAGTTATATTATTGTGATTTATATACAGAATTTTCCTTTCCACTCTAATCAGGATTGCAAGAATTACTTGTGTAAGGTCTTTGTAATCACACCAACTGAAAGTATTTCATGAACCATTTGAAAGAGTTAAAAGCTTACAAACAGTTATTATTCATTCACTTTACATTTGCAGAGTGTTGTGATCTGTTTAGATGAGGTCACCACCGACTCAATGAGAAACACGCATCTGCAGTAGATAAGGACCGTTTAATATGTTATAGATGGCGGTGAACAGCACACAGAACCCCGGTGGGGCAAGAACATAACCATTAAGCAGTAGATAAGTGCAAAGAAGAAATAAAAATATTGTATATGAATGTTGAGAATAGCATGTGGTGTGATCTATTTAATTGTATATTTTTACATTAATCATTGCATTACATTACATTTATACATTTATTGTATACTGACATCAGGACCATTCGTGTACTCTCGGTTGTGTGATCGGGCCTTCACTTTCAAAACAACATTAGTTCCTAATTCTGCCGTCTGCAAACGTAAAGTGAATGAGTAATATATTGGTTAATAACTAGTATTTCATTGTTCTAGTAACTAGTAATGTGCCTATGTTTCAACACTTACTTCAAATCAATAAGAATTTGTAACAGACACATATAATTGCAAATTACTTTAAAAAGCAGCAGAAAGCAGACAATTAAAAAGTAGCAAACAATGAAAACATTTTCATACTTACCAGAAGAAAGTAGCTATCAAGAGACCTACACCTATGCAATCAACAAAAATTACATATAATAAAAATTTTATGAATCCCCAAAATCCAAGTTTCAAAACTACAGCAAATCCAACGGATGAGGCTGTGAACAAGAATATTTAACACAAACTTAAATATCAATTGACTAATGTCACAATTTCTAGACTTTAAAAATGAAGGTCATCAGCACATACCACACAGCCAGAAGCTAAGAAGAACTAGGAATGCAGGATCATCGCGAGCAAATTGTGACTTTGTCTCTGAAAAATTACCACATATTAACCTTATTATTACAAGAAAACTGTGTATTTTCATAATTAAACATTCACAAACACTCTTATTAAATAATTACGTTTTCGATAATGAAAATTTCTATAAACTTTCTGAGGTGCTATGAAGAGATAAAGCATTTGCCAAAAGGCAAATTCAAAGTCCATTTGTTGAAATTTCACAAGACGTCTCAAATATTTGTAACGTTTTGCTGCGGCACTCATGCAATCTAGTCTGAAAAGAGAAAGACAAACAAATGTTCTTCAAAGTGAGTTTTGTACTATCTCACCCAACATAATAAAGGTTTATCTCTTCTCAAGATTAAAAAAATTAACATAGAAAGGAAATTTCATCAATAGTATACTGAAGCAAAACAATCAGGAATTGATTCAATTTTCCCAAGCTATTCCACTTTTCAAAAGACATTGCACAACCAACATACTATTTCACTGCATTTATTATTTCATTAAAATAGTACACCAAAAACAGTGGAAATTAAAAACGTGCAACAATGCAGACCACTCTAGAGACTATACCTGTAGGCAACTGGAACAGGGAGAGGAGAACCTGCTCTTATACTCCCAAGAGATGATGTGCTTCGGCTAGGTGTTGGAGATGTGTGATATTTATTACTTGACATGGCGAATATCGGCGTCTAGAGCTCAGGTTAGCTTAAAATTGTAATTGTTATTGCCATAATATTTAATATATCAACTGATGTGGTTATGTGTCACTTTCTCACCACTGTGTAGTCAATATTTTCTGAATGGCTGCATTACGTCGAAATGTAAAGGGGTACTACAAAAAAACAAACTTATAGATCTATATATTAATCTTTGCTGGGTTTGTTATTCCTCTCGAAGGACTCAAATTTAAATACCATCAACTATGTACATAAACCCCTAACTCACGACTTAGAACACCTCACGTCTGTGCGCAGCTGATATGTCATTTGTCATGGTTATCAACCTAATGTGGAATGTTAAATTTACCTTTCAGTAACAGAAAGTTTTCTCATTTTGCCAGTTAGACAATAAAAGCACTTAACATATTTCTTATTCTTGTCTATTTAGGTTTCATTCATGAATTTTGAAGTCTGTTTTCATGATTTATATGATTATATTTGGTTCGAATTTCCCATTGGCAACTTGCGTTTCCCGGGAGAAATAACAAAGTTCCCTTCTGTTTCCTACTTTATGTAGATGGAGAAGTGACTGCACTGGCACTGGCTGACCGTCTGGGTACAAATGCATTTGTGACAAACAAAATGGTGAAAACTATGGTATTGTGGGAGAAATGCGTTAAAAATTCCATAGTGTTGGCATTTCTTTTTTCTATTATTGATGTAGCTTTATCACAGATTGATGTACAAACTGTTTCTACGCCTGAATTATATAGTGTTGAAGGCAGAGTGTATCCTCCCGATTCGCACATATTATCGAACTGGCAAGCGCAAACTCGTGTGTTAGTAAACGGAGGTGAACACATAGGGTTTTTGAAGTAAGCAATACGCATGGATTTGTTTCGTTACAGCTTCACTTTTTAAGTTTATAATAATATTGCCAATGTACTATGATCATTATACATAACATAGTTCAGGGTTAGGAGAGCTTGAATGCAAATGTTTGTAATTCTTATGTTTTCTCAGGGAAGATGGTACATTCATTATAAATAATGTGCCTTCAGGCTCCTATGTTGTTGAGATAGCCAACCCAAACTATGCATATGAGCCTGTCCGAGTGGAAATAAATTCAAAGGGTAAATTCAGAGCAAGAAAAGTTAATTACATTCAGACATCTCAAGTTATTCAAGTTTCTTATCCCTTAAAGTTAAAACCACTTGCTCGATTGCGATACTTTCAAGTGAGAGAACAATGGAGAATAACAGACTTTCTCTTCAGCCCAATGGTAAGCCCTTATTATTGAATTTTATTTACATTTGTTTTTATGCCATTTTATTACATTTTAACTGATTGATCACAGGTGCTGATGATGGTTTTGCCACTTCTCCTTATCATGATTCTCCCCAAGATGATGAATGACCCTGAAACCAGAAAGGTAACTTTATTTCTACATGCATGGTTTAATGCATTCCGTACATGGCAGAAAATTTTTATTGCTAATGATTCCAGGAAATGGAACAACTGAATAATTTGACAAAATATGATATGCCTGAAATGTCAGAAGTGTTAACTTCATTCTTTGGTGGTGAGAAGCCAAAAGGACGTGCAGTGAAGGCCAGCAAAAAGCGACAGTAATTGTGGTGTGATATTTACAGAAGTCCAGTAAAATTAATTCTGACTCTGATACACTATATCCATGTTAATTATGTTCTTGAATCTGAAATCACCAGACACTTTCAGAAATATTTCTAGTGTATTTATAAAATGTTTGTTGTATTTGGAAGATTTAATTATGTAAATTACACTGTATATACTTAATAGGAAATTTTATTTCCCAAGTAAATTGTAGTATTATTCATGCCACAAAACATTCAAAAAATCTGGTTCATCTGCACATCACAAGCTTAAAAAGTAAATATTTTATAACAACTTGAGTTATGTATAACTTTTTTAACAAAGCAGATAATTCAGAAGACAACTTTTTTCAAGAAAGTGCAGAGGATGGTTGTATTTGACTTGTACAGTGTTAATTGAAATGTGTAAAGGCCATCCTGGCTGTTAAAAAATAAAGAACTTTTGTGGTATAAATGTAATTGAAGTGATTTAAAAAAATCAAAAATACCACTTTATCACATTCTTTTCTAGTAATTCTCCTTCCAAATAAATTATGTACAGTTGTCTGAATGGAAGGCAACCAATTTAAAATTTTGATTTTAAAACAGGTGCCCGTTAGAATGTCAATAAGAATCAAGTTTATTTCTCCATAATTCCTTTTTGAAAAGTCTCCTTTGGATAGAAAATGTTATTGAAGGAAAATTTTTACTGTACCTTATTTTTATTAAGACATATTTTTGTAAATGTATTAGAAGCCCATTGCTTGGGAGTTAAAACTGGCCTAGACTCAGTTTAGCGACTAGCAAACCAAGTAGATTTTCATTATCTTTCCACCTCCACAGGCAATCATTTCAACTTTCCTTCACTTATTACCCTGCTCCAAGATTGGTAAAAAGGTTTGGATGGGTTCTCTCTTTCATTCTCTTGGCTCCAATTTTTCAAATGAGAACAGGGAAATAAGCTTCAAAATTAAATATTATGTAATTATGAAAAAAATTATTTAAAACCAGTGTCCTATTGCATTATCATACACTTTTGAGTGAGAACAGTTTGTATGTTAAAGGAAACATTAAATGATATATTATAACTGAAGTTCCCTAATAGGCGTTTTGAAACAATCCAGTGATGTCAGCATTGTACATGCAGCAAGTTTAATGAAAAAATTCAGAGCTCATTGGGATAATTTGTTTTTAATACAGAATGAAAACCACTAAGGTTTTCAAAATAAATTACAATGACATGTCACTTTTTTTGCATACTTTTGTAACCCCAAAACCTGTTTTGTACAGGAGAGTGCTATTTAATGTCTTTGCAACTCCATTTCCTTCTCATTTACAGACAATCATCAGGAAAAACAATCAGATTCAAGTAAAATAAAAAAAATAGTTTTGATTTTTATCTTAATTTCAATTTTTATAAAACTGAATTTTTGGATTGGTATAACACCGTCCATGAAATATATGTCACCAAGCTTCAATTTGTATGTCAGAGACGAAGTCTTGTTCCACATAAAAAAACAACAAAATTTAGATTGATTTACTTTTAAATCTGAATTTTCAATTTTCTGAATTACAAAAGTGATCAGGAAGAGCAATGGTATATTATATAACTAATTGTGTAGAACACATTTCATTTAAAAGAAAACCCCTT
The DNA here is from genome assembly GCA_031308135.1 of Acheta domesticus. Classification (NCBI taxonomy): domain Eukaryota; kingdom Metazoa; phylum Arthropoda; class Insecta; order Orthoptera; family Gryllidae; genus Acheta; species Acheta domesticus. Next base: position 87,962,447 of record JAHLJT010002406.1, read on the forward strand.
TTTATTATTGTAGTTGTGAGAAGACACCAAACACATTTTAAACTTTTGCAATTTTTGAAAATTCAGAGAATTCAATGAAAACGTGACATGCTTTATATTTGTTGGTATTTATTGTCCGAGAAAACAAAAAATTGGTGTCAATTTTTAACATGTTAATGCTTCAAGTGAAGTACACCCAAAACAAAATACATCAGTTTCAAATTCCAGGGCCTGTGGAATCAGTCAGATCAGGTGTGGAATATCAATTTTGGTGAAAATCCTGCCAGTGCTTTAGTGCTGCTAGTGTTGTTGGCAGGCATAATTTGCCATACATCAATATTTTGGTATCGGAAGTTCCACAAAATGATTTTGACTACATGTTTTACAGGGAGAAATTTACTTTTCGGAATAAGATTTATCCAATTGTTTGGTTTCTGGGCCCCCATAATTTAAGATTTTTTGAAAAATTGCTGTTTTTTGCTTCATTATTACAATTCTTTCTCTAGTCTATGTAAGTAGTAAGAAGAAAAAAAAAAACCCTGATAAAACGTTGTTACTTTCATGAGAAGCACTAAAAAACCACAAAGCTATTTGGAGATGCTGAAATTGTATCATATTTTGTCTTATATTCCTTATCAACCCCTAATATTATTTTCAATAATAATTACTAAGAATATTTGACAGTAAGCAGTTTATAGAGCATTAAGAATAGTCAAAATGTAAAGAAACAGACATCTATTATAAAAAAAAATTATTAATTTTATTTTTTTTTTTTTATACAAAATCAACTTAAGTATTATACACATGGTGAGAAACTCAATGAACTTGTGGCTGAAAATATGTTTACAAGACAAGGTGGTAGAAAAAATAATAAAATTTAAATCAACTAAAAAATCACCAAGAACATCTCGTTCCTACATGCTGCAAAACTGCTATCACTCTTTCATATCAACTGAAGTATTCCATTTTATTTACATTTGCTTATGTAAGAAAGTATTTGAAAACTGGAAGAACTGAACATCATTTCACACTATTTTTATTCTAGCACCAAAACACAGATGTTTTCGGGACAAGTATGTTAATGGAAAAATATCACTATCCTGTGAGGTAGAGGTCTTTCAGGTGTCCTTTACTCAATTATTACAAAGACTTAATTTGAGCAATAATAGAATTGAGATCCGCACTTGAGCATACTGAAGAGAATAATTTTCGAGCATGGCTTTCTTTCTCTATTTCCTTGGCCTTAACATAGGCTCTTGATGTAATAAAAGAAGGAATACCACCCAGACGAGCAGCATTGAAACCATAAGACTTCGGGCAGGCACCTGCCTCAAATTTGTACAAGAAAGTCACAGTCTCTTGAGTAGGGTCTTCACTGTCTTCTTCTACCATACAAGCCTTCAACAAAAGAACAAATTATCACTGTTCACGAAAATCTTGAGTGCATTCTAATATAAACTCAGTTAAATAGAAAATATCAAATGTAGTAGTGAGGTCACTGCAATACACTGACTGCTTTAAAGAGTCTTTAACATTTATTCAACAATAACACAATTTTTAGCAAACATAACACACAATCTTTATCATATGGACTACTATATTACACTAATACATCTGTTTTTTTTTCCCCAGGGCTATGGAAAGTACACAATGCTCCTTGTACACATCATTTGAATACTAAAAATAAATAGTGAAACCAGTCCTACGCAGTTACTAATGGTTTCAGCAAAAACTGACTGAAAATAATAGAGGTGTCCACCTATTCAATTATGCAATTACAGGAAACATACTCAGGTCTAATAGTGTTAATTGCTTTGAAATAACAACTTCCCACACAATCATTTTAATTACCATAAACTACAAAAAAAATTTAAACAGAACACTTGCTTACTCTTGGCTGGTGTCAAACACACTTATCAGTTCTCTTACTCAAGAAATTTACTTTATGTCCTCGCTGAACCAAACACATAAGCTAACTTGCCTATTCTACATATTTTTAAATTTACAGCTGCAACTCACCATATGTCTCATTGTAATATCAGGCAAGTTCTTGAAATCATCCACCAAACTGTGATAGTGAGTTGAAAATAATGTCCGACAACCCAACCGTACAAGTTCTTTGACAGTTGCAGATGCTATGGCTGTTCCATCATGGGTAGATGTTCCCCGTCCTTAGTAAAACAAGAAAAATCACATTCATTGCCAGTAAATTCTTACATTACATTTCTTACCCTGCAGTAGTTGTGCCATATTTTGAAACATTGGAAGTTACAGCAGACAGTGTCCACATGTAGCAAAAGTTTATAAAGGCAAAGTAGAAACAGAAACAAAAATAGAACTTATAATCTTGTAACTTTAATGTATGGAGAACAGCTTCAAACATTATATACCAAATTGGTTAACTTCTGAACTCAATGACAAACCAAACAATTTTAAAAATCCATACAACGCTATTCATCATATTAGTAAGTTAACCTATTTGATTCACTTTACTTAAATACCCATTCTATTCCTTAACATTCTGAACAAAGTATGTAACACCAGTGGTAATATCAGTCTAGGAGTTAGAAATTGCCAATTAGTCTGAAACCACTCCCCTTATCAAATGGAAACTAAAAAACAATTTCCCCCCCCCCCCCCCGAGGGTACTGAAATCATGTTATTCATTAGGTCAAAAATATTAAAAAGAGAAAAATAAACTTGTGCAGATTGAGTCTAATGTGAGACAACTACAGGATTAAGATTGCTATTTTCAGATAGGAAATTTACCCAATTCATCAACTAAAACCAAAGAATGTTTGGTTGCTTTTCGAAGAATTGCTGAAGTCTCACTCAATTCAACAAAAAATGTACTTTCTCCTGCCATGATATCATCACTAGCACCGATGCGAGTAAATATTCGGTCAACAGGAGTTAAAACACATTCGTCAGCAGGTATGTGACATCCCTGAAACAAAACATTTATGTTACTAATTATGATGTGGTGCAACTATACACTGCAACATGTTCTAACATTACCATTTACCAATTGAATGTAATATACTTACTAACATTTGGAAGAACAAGTGTATGAACAACTGTATAAACAATTTTTTCAACAAAAACTTACTTGGAAATAGTAAATATGGCATTATCAACAATTTAACAATTTGAAAACTTGATTTACAAATCAAATTTTCAGAAGAATTAAGTGCAGTTGAAATAACCATCACAAGAGGGCATTTTCCATTAACATTGAATAGACAATTCATCATAATGTTAACTATAAAAATTAAAAAAGAACTAAACAATGTACATACTATATGTGCCATGATGGTTAAAAGACCCAACTGTCTCATCAAGGTAGACTTTCCTCCCATGTTTGGCCCAGTCACCATTATCAAACTTGAACATGTTTCATTGGAATCTTCACATCCTATCACAGTGTCATTAGAAACATAGCCTTTGGCACAAATAATACTAGGGTGTCGTCCATCTTTAATATTTACAAAAGGCTGTAAATTTTTAAAGATACAATTAACAGAACTTAAGAAATAAAACTATAAATCACAAAGAGGCAAACTGAATCATGTTATACTTTGTGTCCATTCTCAACCAATTCAAACTTCGGAATGCACAGATTTCCTCCTGCATTCTCAGCATACACAGCCAAGGAGAGCAATACATCAAGTACTGATAAACACTTAATGACTTCACTCCAGAGTTCATACCTATTAAACAGAATCAATTGCTTATACAGTTATAATCTTAAATAAGTTTACAAGTAAGTCAAAACAAGAAAATTAAGAAAGTTCCTTACTTGGAACTGAACTGTTCAAAAACTCGACGACTCAAATCTTGTAAAACAGATTTCTTCCGTTCTTCAGCTTGTATCAATTGAGCAAGGAGATCCTAAAATTAAGAATTTGTTTCAATTCAATCCATTTTACATCAATCAATCTTACTGAGAAATCCTTTTAGTCTTGAAAAAATAGACACATACCTTTGACCTGGATGTTGCAAATCGCTTGAAGCCTTTTCTTTGCGACTGCAATTCATAGTCATTTCCTGCTTTTCTAGCAGCTGCTTCAGGTACTTCCAATTGGAAACGTTTCTTGTCACTGCCAATATAGGTGACCTACAAGAGTAAATGTTTAAATCATACAGGAGATGAATATCTTGGATTTGTATTGTGTAATAATAAAGGGAATATTAAAAACAATATGAAAATTAAACTGTTAAACAAGTTTTTTACTAACTTTGCATCCAAAATATTTCCTTTGTTCTTCCAAATACTTTTGTAGCTCATCATTGACTCTTTCAACTTCTTCCAAAATATTATCATATTCTGGGTCAACACCGGCACTAGGAACAATTCGGCCTTCTTTGGTTGCAGTTTCATGATCAAATGCTGACTGCAAATGAAAGGCATAATATTAATGAAAAAAAAATGTAGGTGTGTTAAATAACAGTTCCTTCACAAAATACTCACATAAAAAAAGTTAAGAGACTCTTCAATTTTAGGAAATCTTCCACCATCATGATCCGGAGTATTAACACATTGAAATAACAATTTTGATGTTATTTGTACACTGTCATCTGAAACAACATAAAAAGAGGCATAATAAGAGAGTTGCACAACTCTTATTTTAATGAGAATCCTAGGACGTTTTAAAGATAACATTACCACATAACACAGCATGACTAACGTGAAGTACATTTTGTGGTTTCCGAGTATCAGAGTGAACAATCAGGAAGTAAAAAATGGCAAAGGGCATCAATAAAGAACTTGCCTTCTTTCATATATCTTACCTTGGAATAAACCAATAATTTCCATAGATGACCTAAATCCATTCAATGTTGCTATGAAATTTTGTATTTTCCGTTTTGAGTATACTTGATCTTCATAAAATATAGCCCGACTATCAGGATGTGTTTTAGAGCGAACAGCATTACCTTGCGCATGTATGCTGTAAAGTCACATCAAATTCAAAATAAAACAATACCAAATCTCGGAAAATTTACAAATTCCACCAAGAAATATTACATACCTTGCAAGTAGACGCTCCAGATCTGGTAACTGTGATAACTTTTCTCTAACTTCTTTTACTACAGAAGAATTATCACGAAGGTCAGTAATTGCTTCTTGGCGAGACTTAATGGACTCAATATTACAAAGGGGAGAACATATCCATTGTCGTAGCAACCTATGTTCAGGCAAAATTTTCATGAAACTCACATTCATCATACATCATTATACATTCAAATTTAAGCCCCTCTTAATTTCAAACAAACCTTTTCCCAAATTTTGTAGAGCAACAATCCAAGTGATATAAAAGTGCACCTTCTTGTCCTCCAGGACATTCCAAAACATCTAAATTCTTCAGAGTAATGCCATCTAAAATCTAATATATCAAAACAGTGTTTAGTTTTAAGCTTCTTTTAATATAAAATAAATAATATTAAGCATCTTTCTGTACACATACCATATGTTTAGGCATTATTTCTTTTACAGTGGTCTTTGAGGAATCAGATGAACTACTAGGAACATACAATTCAAACTGACCCATTGCTAATAACTGGTGATCCAAGAGACACTTTTGTAAATACCAAATAACTGCTCCTAGAGCACTGACAGCAAGTGCATACTCATCCCGAGGAGATAAACCAACAGTATCAGCTGTAAAATACAAATTTCAAAACTAGAACATTTTCCAATTTTAAACAAAAAATGTTCTACAAATAGTAGGAAATCAAGCCAGAAATGTCATTTAAATAACTCACTTAATGGCTTTCTACCCTTTCCATTTCGCATTATAGCCCTATTGTTTTGTTAAAACCTCTCCAACATATATTACTGGTAACAAAATTATTTTAACACTAAAACACCCCTCATATTACAAAAATCTTTTAATATGACATTTGTAAGGTAAATGATATGTTTTAGATGTAATATAGTTTTAACTTACCATCACTTAAAAATTGTTTCAATCCTTCAGGCCAACCAACACCACCAGTTTCCTTCTTTGGGAAATAATCTCCTTCTGCTAATTTCATTAGCGTTTTATCCGCAGGCCAAAATTCTGATTTTGAAAGAGGTTCCTTCAAAACATTAGTTAGAACACTATTCAGCAACTGTTGGGTTCGATCGGTTGTAGATTTCTTTAAATACAAGACCTATAATTAATTTAAAAATATTAGTACACTGATTTTTGAATCAAGAAATTTACTAATCAAATTAGATTCTCTTTGACATTATTTGATATTTAACCATTGCATCTATAGTCAAATCATGTCCTAGCAGGGACAAGCTAACATGTTTTGCTCTCCACATAAACCTATGTCAGCTTGCAGGGACTTTACTACCAAGCATCTCCCACTAGCATAACACCGCTCTGGCCAGGACAAGCTCCAAAAACCCCACATGTGTGAAGTACAAGTCTGTGTGTGTGTGTACGTGTGTGGATGTGTGTGCATGCGCGTGTGCATGTGCAAGAGGTGAAGACAGTACAAGGAAAAGGAAGGAAAGATTATGCTTGATCCTTGGTGAGTTTGTTATGGAATTGCTCCATCGTTCACCTGGTGTTGATCAGAGAAACCACGTAAAACTATTGATGAAACCATCTGGACACTATATCTTTTGAACTTCAAATTGAGATGAAACAATTTCAAATTGGGAACAAACAAAATCAAGTCGGGATCAAACAATTTCAAATTGTTTGGACCAAACACATTCAAATCGAGACCAATCGCTTCTAAACTGAGACTTAACAAGATGAAACATGAAAGTAAATAAAAATCAGGTTACAACCATTTAGGGATATTATCTACCTGATAATTTAAGAGCTCTAGCACATATTCATATTGTTTTCTTTTATTTACATCACTGTTAATTTTTTTTGGGCTCTCTACGAATCTTTCATCATAAACATTACACCACCCAAATGTTGACACAAACATTTGGTAGAACCAATATCTTGATGCTGATCTTCAAATTTACAATTCAGTTTTTTTTATATTCTGGGATTTTCCTCTATGTACTGAATCATCAAATCCCTGTTCCCTTGTCTTTGTTCACCATGTTATCACGGTACTTCATCTTCACTTTTGATCCACCGCTATGCAGTTGACCTCTTCAGTCCAAGTGAGCGAGTATTAGAGAGTCCTCTCCAGTCTCCATTCTCGCTATCATCATCATCATCATTATTAATAATTATTGTTATTATTATTATTATTATATACTGCAAAAATTAGTATTTTATTCCTCTCAGCTTCCTTTTTCTTTATGTAAATCATTATAACGCAATTACCTTACCCATACACGGAGAAATATAGGTTAGTTTGGCTAACAACAAAATGAAACTAGCAGATTCAACTTGTTTTTTTTCTCCATTTGAAATTGTTACATCTCAAATTGCTTGTGTTTAATCCAAAACTGCTTGTGTTTGTTCTCATTTTGAGTGTGTTAGTACCCAATTTGAAATTGTTTGGTCTTGTTTTGAAGTTGAAAAGGTATAGAATTCTCCTGCAAACAGTGGCTGAATTCAACCTTGCTAACTATGTAGTGTCAAAAATCCTGCTACCATCAAGACTCAAATCCTAGGAACTCCCTGCCTCTGACAGGGAGAGGCACTGCAGTGAAATCAATTGGTGCCTTGAGCCACCTAAGTCAGTAAGCATCATGGTGATGAAATGATTTTCAAATTTAATTTTTGTACTGGCAAGTAAAAAAGTTTCTAGCAAGATGTTTCAGAATTAAATACCTCAGTGATAAAGACAGTTAGATAAATTAATAACATAAAACAAAAACATGAAACATGTAATGTCCGATTTTACAACATATACTACATACTATGTACTACTATATACATACTATGTACTACTATATACATACTATGTACTACTATATACATACTATGTACTACTATATACATACTATGTACTACTATATACATACTATATACTACTAATATACAATATACCATGGAAACATGCAGAAAAATTGCATGCAAAAATGCTCTGGAGCAACTAAAGCTAAGTTTAAAAGTTTAGTCAAAGCATACCTGAACAGGAGGATTATGAGCAATCAACATCCTCAGTTGGGAGGAAAATTTATCGTCTGAAAACTGTCCAATATTGAATACACCAATTGATGTATCAATGAAACAAACTCCATATGAGCTTCTACTGGAATCAAGTTCCTATAACATTTGAAAATATAGAAATTCAGCGACCCAGTGGCACAATAAATGCAATTAATAAAATACAAGCAGATCAAATCAACAAAATCAATCTAAATGTGGATGCAATCCAAATCTATTAGCAGTGGCAATCATACTGTCAGTCATATTAACTCTGAAGACAAGTCAACTTTCAATAAATAAACATTTTCAATGCTTCTTTTCTGTATTTTTTTAAATTCGTGAATGAATTTCTTCATACTACTGAAATAGAAGAGGATGGCAACTTTTCCTACCTTTTCCTCGTTTTCCAGAAGTTTTAAAAATGTTGCTTCAAAAAATTTCTTTAAATAAAGTATTAAAATAAAGGATGACAAATTGATATTATGAAGCTATTTTTAGACCAGCTCTTTTCTGTTGTACCTATAGTTCTCTAGAATTAATGCATTGTGAAAGAGACTGGGATATCACAGATTTAATACACACATAGTATCTCTAATTATCTATTTGACATCTCCAATTTCACAGGGGAAGAAGGAGAGGAGAAAAAAATCTTAAGACTTCATATGGTTCTTTTAAAATTTCAATACTTTCTGAACAGTAAAATTTCTCGACTTTGTTTTGACATGTTTTCCACAAAATGTTCCCCCTAAACAAACAAACTACATCAGAGATCACAATGCACAAACTAGGAAGATAAAAATTACAAATTACTTGTTGAATTAGAAATACCTCAATTTTGCCTTTAAAGTCATAATCATCAACAAGAAAAAGCATGTTAAGCTTTTCCAGTCCTATAGAATTTATCAGTGAAATAGAGTGCAAAAATTCAGTTGATAATTCAAAGAAAGAATGAGCTACTTTTATTTGCAGTTGCATAAGTTCAGTTCTTAGAAGCATTGCTAGAAATTTGAAGCTTTGCCTTAATTTATAAGGCAAAGGGAACTAAAAAGTATTAGCATGGAATTAGTAACTGATTGACAGAAAAAAAAACTAGTATGAACATTTATACGTATATTTCCTGTACCATTTAAATTCAACTAACAATGGGAAGGGTTAAAAATATTAAGGTGTTTAGAAGGCTAAGAAAAGACAAGATAGCCTGTAAAAAAAATATTCCAACAATGAAACCTACACTGAAATTGTTAAACATAATTTTTAAAAGTACATAGATGTACTTTTACAGTCAACAAAGTATCCTGAAGATCAAACACAGCATAAGAATAATAAGTCAAGTTCTTTTGTGTAACCATTTACTTTATGTAATGAAACTTTTATGGCCATTTAATTTTGGACATTTGTCCTCATTGATTTTGACTGAACACTGACATCTCAAGTTACATCTGCATATTTTTGTTAAGTTTTCAAATAACTATTTTCAGTAATAACGTAGAAACAGGCATGTGCACACAGAGAACAGAAGGACTTTGGAGCCAAAGCCCTCCTAAATATTTTGAAAAGAGTCCCAAAGGCTTATAAAGATATAGATGTTTAACCTGACAATTTTGGGAATTATTATACATTTGGAGAAGAGGCTTCCCAAGTCATCTGACGAACATGTAAGAAAACATGTAGATAGAAGTGTCGATTGTATCATTAAAGTTTTGATTAATTCTAGAAGTATGTTCCATTTATTTTCTATTAAAACTGACATAAGTAAATTAAAACCATTATTGCAAATGGGGGGCCAGAAATCTAATTGGCCCCTCTTCTTGCACACACCCAAGTGTACAAATAAGGGATTTTTATGTGCGAAGTTAGTCTTTTCTTGAGGAAAAAAAATCTTAGCATGAAGAGCTTTTTAGCTTAGTTTCAATAACCTAGAACAGAGACTAAACAGATTGTGTTTCATAATAGACGCAATTTTATAACATTATAGAATATTTTTCTATTTTTTAAAATTTATTTTACAAGTGACATTGTTTTCTGCACAATCGCAATCCTCCCCAATCTGTCAGTGTCAACAAAAAACAATCATGCAAAACATCATAATTTCATATACTTAATGTAAAAATAATTGTTTTCACTACAAGTTTTCCAACTGCATATGCAAGTAACTTTTTCTTTTAAATTGAAGCTAACACAAACCTTTTCAATCAATGCCAACAAGTAATGAGAGGAAGCTTCCTGAGCTTCCCCATCAATCACGCTAAATGTTCTTGTGCCTTTAGTAGTGATTTGGCACACTTCTCTTTTAACCACTTTGTCAAACTTTGTCGCCCGAAAAGCTGGAAAATGAAAAAAAGACAGCTCATTTTCTCTTTTTAAGATTCACTGCATTATTCTTAAATTAAAACAGGTCCATGCTTTTTCAGCTTGCTTTATGTTAAGTGTTATGTGACACACTGCACATGCCACAAAACACTTAACACAAAAATACTTAGAATCTAAGGATGTTTATATTATACTGTAGTGTTGGAAATTAAATTCTAATACAAACATTTTAAAACATGAGGTGCACTCCGAAGTTTCCAGAACTACAGGCCTAATAACTCTCTTACTTCCATGTTTTCATGCATTACAATATGGATTTCTCAACTGACTTCAAAGCAAATGCTACAAATTAGACAAACAGGGTGGCCACTATGGATGGCCTCTAATTCAAGTACCTCCTTTCAAACGTTCCGCCATCATATCAGGAGTTTCCGTTTGTTCGACTCTAGCAACTTTAAAACCTTTCTCAACAAGAGCCGATGAAAAGCGTGCATAAGAAATTTCTGGAAAGCCAGAATGGGCAAATTCACCCTAAAACAAAAGCATAAGGAAACAGTCATTCCTCAGATTCATAGTAAAGTTGAATATTCTCAACTTCCAATAACTGATTCTTCACATTACCTTCATATAAATTAAACCCAATTCATTAACTCCTGTTACAGCATCCATATGATATAATTCATAAAATTTTCCAACTTTAAAGAAAAGAACACAATCAAAATTTTGCGCCTTAATATCCCACCACTGTTTCATGCCCTAGAAAGAGGTATCATGGTTACAAATATATAAAAGAAATTAATAAAAAAACTTAGACGAATGAGTTATAAATGTTATATTATTTTAAAATCACTTTGCATTATATTTTTCATTCTTACAGGGCTTAAATTCTTCTTAAAATCTTCAGGCACATATACTGTTCTTGCATTATACTCTGGATCATCAGGACTTCTACGCTTTGCATCTCGTATTTTATGAGGTTTGAGAAATTCATACTTCAAATGTGCCCAATCGTTTTGAAATCCTTCATTTTTATTTTCTATTGGTTTTGACACAGTTTCTTTTGCAAGAGATGGTCTGGGTAGATTAACAACTGCAGGTTTACCAGAAGTCAGTTTCTGTTTTTTAACAGCTTGATCGGATTTTGATTTCTTCTTTCTTTTCTAATAGGATTAAAAAAACATTAAAAAATATTGAAATGCAAGAAAAATCAGACAAAATTAATAAGAATGATAAGTTTTTTGACACAAGCAACTAAATTTCTATCATAATGGCACCTGTCAATGAAGATACTTATCTCTTAGAGACCCAACAGAACTGTTCTCTGACTAGATTTTCTTACACCGTTCTATTAGGCTATGTTAAAAACACATTTTTCTGTCCACAACAATTTGAACATTTAATTTGATGAACATGAAAATCGAATAAAAGCTATGAAACAGAGCTTAAATTAACCCTTTTAGCCTACTTCAAATTAAGAAGAATACAGTTGACTCCAGTTATAGTGAACTTCTCAGGACTAACATGTTTGGTTCACTATATCCAACAATGTCAAAATCAAATAGAATTTCCTCACAATGATTGGTTTTATTTATATACAGATACACCAAATTCATTAACAGCACGAACTGAATATTTCAGTATCTTTATTTGCCCTCAAAAAATGAATTATTTTCAATTGTTTTGGAAACACTGAGGCGATATTTTCCAGGAGGAAATTAATATCCAGGACTTATTTCCTACGATCACTATACCCAAGGTTGAGGTTCACTACAACCAAATCTTCTTATGTTTATTTGTAATATAAGTGAAGTGGGACCAATGAATTAAGTTCACTATAATCGACGGTTCACTATATCCGAATTCACTATAACAGGAGTTGACTGTACTTTTCATTTTTGATTGTTCAGACTTACTGTTGTTACTAGAATAATATTTTGTGACTTGAAAATTGTATCATTACTAGGGGGTGGATTTTGATGACCTAAAACATCACCAAAAATGAACAATAAAATGCTCTTAAAATGTTTCAAAAATGCCCAAAAAGCAAAGAAAAATGACAAACAATTGTATCAAAACCAATTCAGATGAACAACACAATGTTCAATAAGTTATTGATGTAATCAAAGATTCTTCCTTTCATTCAAGTGACCTCAGCCTGCAAACTTTTGGTTTGGACTGTTGTTTACCAGAAAATCTCTGTCTTTGGTTATCGTGAAATCAGCTGAACTGACAATGACACTGATGGGAGTCTTAGGAACCTTAGATTACATACAACAGCTGATATTACAATTTCTGAGAAAAGAAATCAAATACACTATTCAAGAATTCTGAGGAGGACATTATTTGTTGCGTCCCGTAAATATTATTAGAAGTAACATTAAAACGTATTACAATCTTTGAAATCAACAAAAGATGCTTTAAAAATGACAGGAAAAGATCAAAAATGACTTATTAGTTGATATCAACAAAAAATGCAAAATAGAACAAAAAAGGCATATAAAAAGGGACATTTCCTTCTGTCACAACATAAAATTAATCCCTATTCTAATGGGCATTGTCCTAACATGAAAAAATGATATTCATTAAAATTCACCCCCTAATCATTACTTTAGACATAAGAGTTTGTGAGAAAGCTGATCCAGCATTGCTGACATAATTTATGGATAAAATAATATACAGCTAAATTTTTCTAGAGTGGCCACTGGGATTTGCGAGTACAGGAGGAAGCTGAAAGTGGTGGCAGAGAGCCAGAAGGCAGCGCTCACTCGCGCTTTGGCTCGTCTGCCCATACCAAAAACATAAGTCTACTGCACATGCCGGCGAACGGCCTGGGAAATCAATTTGCTGTAGTGTCTTTGCTCGATAAGGGAGAAACACCAAATTCACGGGATGGCCTGACTCTGTCCTCATCATCCATATGTTTTCCACTGTCACTGATACCTGTTTCCTCACTAACATAAGTTGTATCACTATCACTGTCTTTACTATCGTTCGCTTTGTTTCCTGTAAAACCAACGATTTCTTGATATGGTGCATTAAATCATTGTGCGATGAATCACACTCTCATTGAATCTGTCGAGAGCAGATTCCACATCCTTTCTCTTCTCTTTATTAGTAGAAAATGAACACGAGTCTACTGATTCAATAGAATTAATTTCCTTATTAATTTTGCAGATTAAAATAGATCTGCCTTAAGAACTTGTTTTGATATTTTCAATACCTTCTTTTGCTCTTCATAAATTGATATACTTTTGCAATGACTTCACGTGTAGGACTGTGAAGGATGTCCATATGAAAGTTGCTCTGAACAGGATGCATTGCAATGATCACAGCAAAATAATAATCACTAACACAGAACTTCATACAAATAGCTGTACTCTGTTAGAGAAATGCAACTGAAAACTGATACCTTGCGGAGACTAATAGTCAGGGTCAATGTTTACTCAACTGGAGTAGTGCTGTCAACACGTCCCGGGAAGGGACGCGTTCCCCTCTAAAGTGATAGGTTTATGGAATAGACTCTTCCGGCAGGTCTCAGGCCTGACCTTGAGCAGCCACACTAAAATAATTTCACTGTATGTAATCTTCACTTTATTCTGAGAGCAGTTTCTTGATGGCAAAGCCGTCATCACACCAGCAGCAGTGCCTGCAGCACTATCTCCCAACCCTTGCCATTCATCGCTGGATTGATAATGATGCCAAAACTGTCAAAAGACAGTTATCAAAATAAAATTAAGTTGACAAAGAAGATATTTATTATTTCATTCAACCAAGTTTACCAGGTGTCCTCAAACCTGAAGTATGGATCTCTTTCACAACAAATGTAACACACTACTAGTACTCAAAAATAAAAGCAAAATTCAATCATTAAACTGCAGCAAATCGTCATAGTTTAATATTTTAATGAAAGCAATAGGGAACTTCAAGAGGCCATTCACACTTGGCAAACATAGAATTTTATTGACTGCCAAGTTTTCAATTTCACGACTCCTAATATAAAGTTTCTTTTACTGTAAAAGTTGTGAAAATGAACCTCAATCAAACAAATCATACAATTGCATTCATTTTGTGAGTGTGTGAGAGAGAGAGAGTTACAGAGAGTGAGAGAGAGAGTGAGAGAGAGAGCAAGGGAGAGAGCGCGAGAGAGAACAAGAGAGAGCGAGCGAGAGAGCGAGCGAGCGAGAGAGCGAGCGAGAGAGCGAGCGAGCGAGAGAGCGAGCGAGAGAGCGAGCGAGAGAGCGAGAGCGAGAGCGAGAGAGAGCGAGCGAGAGAGCGAGCGAGCGAGCGATAGAGATAGAGAGAGATAGAGAGAGAGAGAGCGAGCGAGCGAGCGAGCGAGCGAGCGAGAGAGCGAGAGAGCGAGCGAGCGAGAGAGCGAGCGATAGAGAGAGAGAGAGAGAGAGAGAGAGAGAGAGAGAGAGAGAGAGCGCCGTGCGTGCGTGAAATAATTTGAGCACATAGATAAAACAAAAAAATATTTATCAGTTACATTGCTTATTTTCACATTCCATTATTTTCAAGTTAATTTTTAGACCAGAAGTGCTCATTTGGACTCTTAAGGGACTTCGAATTCCTAGGTAAGGTACCTAAAACATTCATTTATTTAAACCTGCAGATCCCTAATCACAATTCTGCCAATTTAATGCATCTCTTAAAAACACGATAAGCCAAGCAATTGAAGAAAAAGCAACTGCCATCAAATGAACATGAAAGGCTTAAGATAATGCAACTTGAATATTTATATTCTTATAGTTTTGCAACAGAAGCAACCAAACCACTGCAGTGTTTCTACAGTAAAATAGACTCACTTGAATGATAGGTTAAACTGCACGATATTACATTTACAAATCCTTTACTAATAAAGGAAGAACATCTTTCATCAAAATTAATTCAGAACATTAGAATACTATCAAGCTTGAACTTACTGTACGGTCAATCCATTCTGTAGTAGTTATGTAAATATCTATTTCATAAACATATCCAGTACTAAGAAAAGAGTTTCTATTGCAAATGACTTTTCTTTGTGAAGTAAACTTGTATAATACCAGTAACAACATAGTATTGTTCATATCGCATTTTTCTTCATACACGAATATACAACGACCCCATATTTTTAGAGGTCGAAAACACAAAAAAATGCTTATCTTATATTCAGGTAAATACGGTACATGTATCAAACATGTGCACATACAGTAACAGAAAAAGACAAAATTGAGAATAATTATTGAAATGATTTCATTTCAGGTAGCTGCACAGCACTTTAGTAAATATTTAATGTAAGAAGGATAATTACAAAGAGGAAAAGAATTCAACACGAACCACAGGGGAATCTTCAGGTTCTTCTCCACTGAAAGCTTCATCAGCAGAATCAACTCCTGAACTGGCAGAATCAGACGCATCATTCAAATCATCATGAGCTGCAAATAAATAAATAAATTTAACACTTTTCAAAACCCTCAATAACATGTTTTTATACACTAGACAGAAACTGAAATTGTAATTGTAATTGTAAACTACACAAATTCACAAAGTGAATATTTGAATCCACAATTTTAATTATTATTATTTTAATTATTGTTGTTAAATGCATTGAAAATCCCTTTTCTTTACTGCTCGACAGGATGAGAAAATTATGAGACCTATCTAAAACAAAAAAAGAAATAACTCTTCACAAAAATCTTATAACCAGCGCTCGGATTCTGATGACATGTCATCTTTTCATTGGTGCATTCTAGTAGCTAACTTGTAAATGTGTGTCATTATATGTAGGTGATAATGTACTGTAAATGTACTGGGTCATTTTTTGTCGTTTTTTGCTATTTTCCAATTTTGAGGTCTTTTTTCTGGATCGTCGCATCATTTTACTTTCTCGCGCTTATAAAGGAACAGAAAGTTACGTAATGTGCATGAAAAAACAGCAAATTTTCGGCAATAAAAACCTCTTTATTATGGGGCCCTGGTAATGAAAAAGTGAAAAAATCTAGTTGCTAAATTCAGAAGAAAAAAAAAATCCTCTAATACGAAGTGTAGCCAGAATCCACGTTTTATGGCTCCTTGATACCAAAAAAATCGATAGACAGTAAAACATCGGTCCGGCTGTGAACAGCCCTAGAGACTAAACCATTCAGCTGATTTTCTCCACACTCCTCAATCGATCTGGCAGATGTTGGGTTCCTTGAATTTGAAATCATTATTTTAATTCCGGGGGGTACTTTAGATGAAGCCCCTGGGACATTTTCAAAATTTTCAAAAAAATGGTGCCAACAATTTTGATTCAATTTTGTTGTTGGATAGTCTGAAGGATGTTTACGAGAATGGCATAGGTCTTATATTGGTTGAAAACTGCAATTTTTTTTTAAATTGAAAAAATTCAAAATTTTTTCAGTGTGTTCCTGCAACTACAATTATGAAGATAAAATTTTTTTTCTTAATGAAATGTGTTCATTAAAGACAGTCCTTCAAATAAGGTCTCGTTGAATTTTACGAAAATATGAGTATTTTTTGAGTAATTAAGAGACAAAACTAGTCAACCACTCATAATTTATTGTGCTTCCTGAACGTAAAATGAATAGTGCTGCTAAGCAGTTGGATGAATTGTAAGTTAGAATTTGTATTTTATTTCATATTTCTTTGTTCATTTATTCTTCGAGCTTCTGTTATAAGTTTTAAAATTAATCTTTTAGAAATGATACCTATTTTAAATTGTGTCCGTTAATTTAGTTAAATGTGAAAAGAAATAGATGATTTCCCTTTGCTTAATATGATGTGGAAATATGTAATGCAAGTAAATGTTGTATATAAAAATAATATATTTAATTATTATATTTTTACTTTCCTGTATACTATACGTATGTATAGTATAGGGAAAGTTATGTAATGCTGCGCGAAAAAACGGTCGATATTCGACAGAAAATCTATTATTACAGGGACCTGGTAATGAAAAAGTGGATAAATTCAGCTGCTAAATTTAGAAAAAAAAACTCCTAACACATGGTGCAGCCAGAATCTCTGTTTTGTGGGTCCTTGATACCGAAAAACCAATTGAAAGCAAAATGTCCATCTGTCCGTCCATCTGTCTGAACAACGCTAGTGACGAAACCACTCAGCCTATTTTCTCCAAAATTGATACTCCTCGATCGTTCTGGTTGATCTCAGGACACCTTGAATTTGAAACCAGTATTTTAATTTTGGGGGCTGCTTTACATGAAACCCCCGGAACATTTTCATAAGTTTCTCAAAAATGGTTCAATTTTTTCTTTAAATTTCGTGTAAGAATAGAGGAAAATACACTAATTAAGTTGGCATAGGTATGATTTTCACAGGTTTGAATTTTATTCGGCGTCTTCGTCAAACTACAAAATTGCAGATAGAGATTTTTCCTTCAAATGAAATTTGCTCTTCATAGTAAGTTCTTTCTTTAAGGTAATGTACTTTTTTTGAAAATTTTAGTAGTTTTTGTGCAATATTGCATACAATATGTGCATTTTAAAAAATACAAAAAGATTTTCTCAAAAATGGCTCCAAACTCTTTGTATAAACTTTTGGTAGGGATAGTGATAACTGTACTTTATTAGATGACGCCATATTGCCCTATTCTTATGTTTTTTCAAAAATTGCAAAAATGTTTTTGACTTGCCTCTCACGTCATTACTATTCACATTAGCGGAGATTTGTCCACACTATTATATTGATGAGTATATGTGCTTCAAATAATTTCAAGTAAAGTTTCTCAAGAAACCAACCATTTTCTGTGAAAACTAGCTCAAAATTCCGCATTGTCAGAAATGCTCATACGCCATTTTCTCATACATGGCTTTTCTTCAAACTTTTCAAATGGATAGTGCTAATTGCACACTTTAATATGACGAAGTTCATTTTGAGGTATTTTTTTGTTTTCTCAATAATTACACAAATGTAATTTTTTTGAAATGTTTCTCATATCTTTAATATGCACATAACCAGATATTTGTGAACATTATTATATTTGTGAATGTAAGTGCTTCAAATGACTTCAAATGAAGTTTTTTGAAAACTCAAAAATTTTCTGTGAGAAATAGCTTTAAATTTCGCATTTTTAGTAGCGTTTAAATGCCGTTTTCTTAAAAACAACGACAAATTTTTAAAAGAAATTGCGAGGTAATGTGAGGGTAATCATGGAGCCATGTATGAGAAAATTGAGGGTAATGTGTTCTTTGATATTCTAAAATTAATATTTCCATTCTACCATTAAAAAGACTGAAAAATTAAGAAAATTTCAAAAAAATGTACATTGGGCAGCGATAGATGGCAGCTGGTTTTCTCAATGAAATGTATTTATCAAAATTACATCTTCTAATAAGGTCATGCTTAATTGTTTGAAAAAACAAGTTGTTTTTCTATAATTTCATGACAAACATAATAGCCCACTGAAAATTTACTGCGCTTCTAACAGCCGGATGCGTCGTAAATTACAATTTGTAATTTTGTACATTATTTCTTTGTTCGTTTTTACTTTCAACCTTTTGTTAAACATTTACACATTAATATTTAAAGAAATTATTAATTTTCAAATATTCAAAACAAAAATTGCTAGCTCTTTACGGGAGTATCAACAATACAAGGAACGCAACAATTTAATTATGTTCTGTTGTCATGAATTTTTGTGAATTACGTGTCATTGTTGTGATTTAGTGTATGGTATCAGGCTTCTTTTTCTAATACAAGTTTACAAAACTTTTGTATTACATTTTTATGCAGTTGTAAAAATCACATAGTTTTGACAAGACTGCGATGGAAACAGTGAGTTGTTCACTTCTTGGTTGAATTGGACATTTTCAAATAAGATGTTAGTAGGGCAATATTTCAATCCTACGTTGCCATTTCCAATAACATGGGAAAGTATCTGCTGTTGTAGCACCACTAGTTTTCTATTTCTTTTCATTTTCTTGCTAGTGGTATAAACAATGCTAATTGGCAAGATGTGTATCCCATACGAATTAGCAGTCATTGTTGCTTGTAACCCATTGCTGTAACGCTACAATAATAACAGAAGGCAATAGTGACTACTGCATCTTCTTTTGCATTAATATATACCAATAGTTTTATTTACAGCTAAAATACGTATCATGCATCGTTGGTATTTATGACATTTTGCGTGATTTGCAGTAAATTCGCGTTCTTTTTGCACAATTTTGCTTGAAAATACATGTGAGGAAGTATATGCTGTTGTAGCACAACTAGGTAGCCATTTTTATGCATTTCCTTTCCTCTCTCGTTTTTTTAGTAAATATTTCAAGAATTTACAATGTCACACAGAAACAAAGTTTTGATTGAATCATCAGTTCATGATGAAATTCATTACTATAGTGGACTCTGTTTTTCAAACTCCCAAACTCACATGGATCTTCGGTAATGTCCACCTTTCAAAACTGACAGTTGAAAGATTGGAACTAAGGATTACATTTCATCCTAAAATAAAGATTTATATTAAATATATTTTTATATAAATAAATTATATTTAAAATTGTAAAATTCACTGAATAAATAAACATACTCATACAATTTTTTGAGTATATTAAAAAAAAAGGTCATTTTTACCTTCTTTTACATAATTTTATGGGCCATTTTCCTCTTATTGTTAAGAAATTATATGTCATTTTCAAAGAATTTTTAGGCCATCAGAATCCAAGCCCTGCTTACAACTTACATTGCAAGCAACATGAAAAATTTTAAATGAATCACAATTACCTGGTTTATAATCATCTTCCGAGTCGTCTCCATCCAGTAACAATTTTTTAAGAGGTGGAGCTTCTTGGTTTTCCTTATCAGCATCTAAAACAGCATTCACACAATTAACCCAAAACATCCCCAGTCCACTCTTTATAATATTTCTCATTCAAGTCACTTACCATTTGCAGAACTTCCAGAACTATTCAACACTGCTTCATCATCAGTATCTAGAACATATAAGAAGTCAGTTCAAATTTGTAAGTGTCAAAAATTTCAAAGAACACTCATTCACTATTGTACTTTTTTCAATAAATGCACATCATTATAAAATATAACAAAATTAAAAGAGGAATATTTATACACAAAAATATTATTCTGAGGAACTGAAAGGGTTGTTAATTTCTGAACCTCTGAGTAGAGAAAGATGGAGAGGATTAGGTGTAAAAACAAAAATTGAAATTCAATTAATTTTCCCCCCTCATTTCAGGGGCAGGAAACTTCTGAGCTCCTACTCACAGTAATATTTTTGGAGTTTCTGAAGAGATTCCTCCTCAATTTTCAAGAGTCCTTGAATTTTAGTTACAGCCTGAGGCATCTGAAGCTCATGCAAGTTTAATTCATGATTTGGCTCACATTTTGTAGCATGGTTTTAACTATCATATAGCATGTTTAGAACCATTATAAAGTTCTAAATTTCTTTAACAAATTATTGTAATACAATTATGTTTTCCCTAATATTTCCAAAAGCTAAGTGATGACGTTTTTAAGATTTCAAAAAGTAACAGAAAATGTCTACTAAATATAAAACTAAATCAATTCACTAACAAACTTGGGGCTTATTTTTAATAAATACATAGATAAAATAGTTATAAATGAATTTCAAATGTTTGTTTTCAAAAAGAAAGCATCGCAAATTCAAATCTACACAAAGATTCAATTAAAACATAACTCAATCATTTGATCATCACTTATGCATACCTGATCAGTTTTGACACCTTAGTATAAACTTGCACATCAAACGAATTGAATAAGTTCAATATATAAATTTTTGTTTAAGGTCACCCTTTGAACACCACACTCCTTCCCACCAATGCAGAGGGGGATGGTTGTTTATGTTACATTATGTTGTATGGTTCAATGTAAGATTTTTTTACCCACGCTCTTGTGGGTGGATCATCAAATGTTAACTATTAAAAAAAAAAAAAGAATTATGAACTTAAAGCATGGCATATCCAGCAACCTCTGGAATCTGACAGATTAATCCTTTGATCTTGTAGTGTGCCTTTTATGTATGTGACAGCCTTTTACTAATTGTGGGTATCTGCACCAATACATTATAAGATTTACCCTTCTACTGTGGAATGGTATACAGAGATGGAAGAGTCACCACAGTGAGACACCACCTTATTACTGGCCACCACAGTGTCAGACATACATATTCACACAGCCCCTTTCCCTTCACCTACATAGGAATTAAACTGTACCCTACACACAAATAAACATCCTCGAGTAAAATGATCTTGGGGCAAGAGGGTGCAAGGTTCTTGGAAAATCTCCATTTTCCAAGAACCTTGCACCCTCTTGCCCCAAGATCATTTTCCTCGATTTTACTATGTTACTCTGCAGTTTAGTTGTGGATTTCAATCCAACTCACCAACATCCATTGAAGCATCATCTTCTTCACTTCCATCCTGATCCGAAAATGCCACAATCAATTTTTTACGAGCTTCTACAGACATTTCAAGAGCTTTGTCAGCTTCTGAAGCAGCATTTTTCCACTTAGCAGCATCTCTGTTTGGAGCCGTTTTATCAGAACTATTTTTGTATGGTTCAATGTAAGGTTTTTTTACCCACGCTCTTGTGGGTGGATCATCAAAGAATTGGACATGAATTGAATCCCCTTTGACATGCTTGAGCAATTTTGGATGGTTGCATACTAAACTTGGCCACCATGGATATCCATGAAGCTTTGACCAGACAACATCACATATTTCAAATGCTGCAGAGAAAGAATATTTCCATTTCAGTTTCCTCATCTACAATTTTTCTGAATGGAGTTAAGCTTTCATTAAATGAAGAATTTGGTAAGTAATTATACAACACAAAAAATACATAATTTCAAACAGTATAAAAATCTCAAATATCTAAACAGTTCAAAATGCAATTCAAAAGTTTAAATTAAAAAATTCAAGTATCTACCAGATGTCCAATTCTCCATTTTTCCATTCAGTTTGGTCTGTGACACCATGGAGAGTGGTTTTGAAAGTTTGCTTCTTTACAAAATGTAATTAGTTGTAAAAATAGAATATAAGAAGGAATGACATATGTATTAAGCTTAGTTCATTTGCACCTGGTACACTATTATTAAACTTATAATAAATTGTACTTACATACAATTTATAAGTTAGAAAAAGTATAATGTACTATAGTTAATTATCATTACCTAACCTAATGTTAGAAAGAAAAGGAAAATTGTAACTAAGCTTATAAGAATTTCTGTTTTATAATTAGACTCCTGAAGAGGAGGAAAAGTGCTTCTCGAAATTTTGAGAGAAAGTAATAATTTAAAAAAGCATAAAAACACATTTAGTAAATTTCCAAATTTAAAATATGGCCTTTTATTAACCTTTTGATTAACATACTATAGTATTAGACTGTCTAAAATAGAACTGGACAAAGAAACTTATTAAAATCCAAAGACAGCCAGAAGATATTGGAATCTACACAGTTGATTTATTTTTAAAGTCTCCTTTAAGTTTGCAGTTCATTGATGGATTGTTCAAAGACCTTATTCTCATATAGTGACATAATAAGATTTGATACTGTAACAATGTTATATCATTACACCAATAAATTACAAAAGTACAATATTCTACAGTCACCCACCTTTTTCCGAAACCTTGCTACTTTTCTTCTTATTGACACTTACTGTTGGAGTAACTTTGTTACTTTTTGGTGTTGACGGTGACTTCAATTTACTTTTGGGAGTTTTGAGATCTTTCTTCGTATCAGGGGTAGTTTTGGGCGAGCCCAGTTCATTGTTCTTCCGAGCCGGAGACACAAAATAATTAAACAAAGTATTTTTTTGGGACATTGTCAAAGTCACGTCAGTACTTCCTCTTTTAGTCTACAAAATTACACCCCAAACACAATACAACACTTTATACCATCAATTATGATGTAGGGATTTCGCGGAAATCGCACACGTTCAGAATCTGAACTTCCACAACTCTTTCGTACGAGCCTCAATTTCTGGCGGGAAGCGCTAGAAAAAAAAGGCTGCACCCCTTAACCTTTATATTGCTGAAATGATTTCAACTATGTAAGTAAGTTAACTTTGGCATCTAAATGAATGGTTCTTATCATATTAACGCTATTTTATTCCTAATGTATTAAAATTTAGGCCCGCTACCGGCCACCCTCTTTGTAAAGAGAGATTCATGTAAGAACAAGCAATTTTGACAGCTAGTGCTGGCAACATAACCGAAGGTTCTGTGGTCGTTGTGTCCTTGATCCCATTGAACTCTCCTTCCTCGATTCGTTCGTTTGCAGTTGGCTAACTTGTAAATGATTTCGACGCTTCCTTTTGTGATGTCCTCGTCCGCCGAAAATGTAGTGCGCCATGAGAAATAATTGAAATTAGGAAGTGCAGTGCAATGTGCTCATCATGTAAAAATTTCTTTTTTTATACACATAATATGGAATTTACTTTTTGTGTGATAAGTATTATGTTTATTTTAAAACCGAGTCTTGAATGTAAGATGAGTACTGGTGCACGTGTTTCCTGGCTCTTGTGTTGTGTTGATTGTGAGCGTTTCGCGGTTCTGTGCTTTGCGTTTTTATTTATTTTTTAAATAATAACACCATTGCGAATCGTGGAACGTCGGAGTGGTCGCAGGAAGAATCCTTGTTCACGCCAGCGACAAGAGGATATTATATTTCTCGCGAGAAAAATCCGAGAAATGCAAAGGAAAGGAAGGTTAGAATCCGGTTCTGTTGTGAGCCTCATAATGGAATAGCTGAATTCGAGCAAAAGTACTGTCACGAAGTAAGTTTTTATATTATAATTACACTTTAATAGCTGTTGTTGTGCAATTGATATAAGTGTAACTGAAGGAATTCTGTTTATTTAGGTATTATAAAAAGGACATCAGTGAATTGAGAACTCCTGGGAAATAAGGAGGCGAAGAGCATATGTAATAGACAAAGTGGACGAATTTGGCGAAGGCATCATCAGGAAAATGTTTTACGGGATGTGTGAAAAGGGTAAGTTATAATTTATATTTTATTACTTGTCCTGTATATTTATTTTGTAGTAGTATTGTACAGGAAAATCAGAACTGTACTGTATTTATGGGTAAAATAACAAAGATGATCCTGTTGTAGTATAGTTTCCATATATTTTAATTAATGAAACTATAAATTTTGTCGTCTATTACATTTCACTTTATCTTCAATAGATCCACATTTGGTTGCCTGAGAATGAAGAAGTTGGCCCTGGACCATCTTTCAGATTGTACCTTTGAGACTGGATATTACTAATTTTCTAGGGAAGTATTTTCTTGATCCCCAATAATGACAAGCCATTGTACTTTAAGAGAGGAAATATTCAACTAAAAAACAGAATTCTAATTAACAGTTAACTAAATCGAATACTATAATACTATTGTCTTTTTGTTCCAGGAAACTTCTACTGACACATGAAAATAATTAAATTTTATATAAACACAAATTTAAAGAATAAAAATCTACAAATACAATACACAATGCAACTTCAAAATACAATCTACAAATACCATACAATATACATTTAAAAATATATAGGGTATATTATAGATTGTATTGTAAAGATGTGTATTATTTTTGTAGATTGTATTTTAAAGTTGTGTTGTGTATTGTATTTGTAGATTTTTATTCTTTAAATTTGTATATTATTTATGCCAGTTTTCTTTGTATCAACAAATATATTATATAATTATCCATAATGATAGGATACTGTTTTGTAAAACTTCGTTTACAAATTGTGTTGTTTCTGTACCATTTCTTTAATTTTGTTTTCATTATTAGTGTGCTTGAACTACATTCATTAACTTATGTGAAAATAAATAAAATATTATTATTATTATTATTATACATAAATGCTGGGATGGATCTAAATTTGGAGCTCAAGTGTAATGGCAATTCCACCCCATTGGTCAAAGTGATAAATAAATGTTCTTGTGAATTTTTCTTTTTATTCACTTTTATAGGACAGTTTTCAAACCCATCTATTCATTTTATATTATTGAGATATGTTCTATTGATAATTAAGAATTTAAAATAGATATTAATTGGTTAAGTGGATGCTTGTAAAGGAAACAATTCTGGAGAAAATTTAGTAAAGTCTTGAGTTGAGGATGCAAGAATACAAGTAAAAGATAGCGTTCACTGATAAGATGTTTTAATTAGTAAGAGTGAATTTAAAGGATGTGCCTATTATTCATCCAAGAAATAAGAGATGAAAATAGACATACTAGGTTAAGGAATGCATTGCCTTGTTGAACATTTTTGACATACAAAACAATTAAGTCACATTTGAGTTATGAGAGCAATTGTATTAAGTATGGAAAATCGGGGTGTTGTAATTATAAATAAACCACTCTTCATTACAAAAATACACGGGTCCTTTGCTGCGCTGTGAGACTCAAAGAAAAGGTATTTGAACGTTCTCTGAAAAATATTTTTTCTATTTACATTCGTGGCAGTTTTCTTTTACTTCATATGAGAATATGTTAATATATTTTTCCACATGCGTAATTAAATTTCAATATTTCGCGGACTCGCGTACGTGCATATACATGAGTGAAACTCTTAGACTTCTGCATATATATAGTTCTCTTCACGGGAGCCATAAACAAGCCCTTTAAAGTGAGGTTACGAAGAGGCGTGGCTGAACAGCTGCCGCGGCGGAGGGATACTTCTCTGAATTACATGTGATGTTCACTTGTTTAGCGAGCTGTCACTTTTGCTTTTTCTTACGTGAATTCTTCTATACACAATCTGGTACACAATACTCGTCGCTCCCTACCACCGTGCTTGCTCCACAAATCCGAATACTCCTAATGCTACAGTGCCTGAGCACGTGACTTTCCCTTTAATATTTGTCACCAATAGCTTGTAATGAAATTATGTTCCGAAGAGCGGAACTTTTAAATGACTCATTGTCAATGCGAATATTTTCAATATGAGAATATGTTAATTGTTATGCAACTGCAACTTACAACGAAACGAATTCGTTATTATTATAGCATAATATTTAGCATAATATTAGCATAATATTTTGGGGAAACACATCTTATAGTTCACAGACTTTCAGATTACAAAAAAGAATTGTACGAATAATAAGCAAATCCAACCCACGTGATTCTTGTAAGTCACTCTTTATTAATCTAGGAATTTTACCATTACCTTGTCTCCTGATTTACGAATCAGTAGTTTTTGTCAAAAATGACTTACTTAAGGACGGGAATATATTTTCAGCAAACGCCGATGTCTATAAGTATAACACACGACGTAGTAATCATATTCACCAGGTGGCAGTATCAACAGCTCACTACAAAAAATTCACATACAATTCATGTACATTACTCTACAACACTTTGCCAGAAGACATTAAACGATTAAATTCTATAGAAAAGTTTAAGTCCCAAGTAAAATCTTTTCTGCTGCATAACTGTTTCTATACAATTCGAGACTATACCGAGCATCAAAAAGGAAAGTAGAATTAATTTTAACAATGATAGTTAATGTAATTATTTATCATTTGGACTGTATAATTCTAAAGAACCTGTAACAAGTATTGTACCACAGTTTCTGGGTTGATG
Source organism: Acheta domesticus (assembly GCA_031308135.1). Classification (NCBI taxonomy): domain Eukaryota; kingdom Metazoa; phylum Arthropoda; class Insecta; order Orthoptera; family Gryllidae; genus Acheta; species Acheta domesticus. The sequence goes on from JAHLJT010002406.1 coordinate 87,989,370, forward strand.
GCCCCCATCTCGATCAGGTTTTTCGTCCAGTTTCCCTGATCCTTGAGCAAATGCTGAGATGGTCCCTTGTTTTGCTTCTGGACATAAATGTAACTTCATTATTTGTGCACGTCTTCTGAATTTCAGTGGGAAATATAGTTATTCAAATTATCGTTTTTCATATTATCGCGGCAAAAAGTATTATTCTTTCATGAAGAACATGAGGGTTCAGGGCAGAAATTTATAGCTAATTTACCTTTGAAAATATATTTTATTATATAGGAGCGAATATTTTGTCAACAAAACTCGAAAAAAACTCTCTTTTCTGTATTCAAAATTCGACTAGAATATGGTTAGGATAGAGACCACAGAACTATGAAAACGTGCACAAAATTCACTTCTCCCCATAGCTCGTCATACGCAGTTTTTAACTGTTTTTGACGTAAATAAATAAATAAATAAATTCACAGATGAAGAAACGTTGATAAATAAATTAGAAGGAATCCATCAATGAGCGATTCATTCCAAGTATTATTGGTTTATTATTCTGCAGGGACGACCAGAAGGGGGAGGCAGATGGGGCAACTTATCCCTGACCCTGGCTGGGGCTGCCATTTTTTTCATTCGAAACAAAAACGTATTTTCTTCTAATGTAAAATAACCACTAGAATTTATTTCTTTGGCATGGAGAAAATAATTATGTTTGTGAATTTGGAGGGGGGCAAACGTTTGTTAGAAATAATGCGTATCCTTAGATTTACTACCTCAGGCCTCTTGATTCCTTCGGGGGTCCCTGATATTCCTGCAATATAATATTTTCATTATCACTAGCATGAATACATCCTTAGCATTAATATTACTTTTAACATTAATATTCTCGTAACCACTAGCATTAATACAAACAGCATTCCAACTCACGGGGGCGGCGGCTGCTGCCGCTAGCGATTCGCGTAAAACACACACGTGGCGATGTACAGTGTGTCAAAAGTATTGGAACACTTCGGAAATTTCAGAAAATGAATAAATTTAAGGTGTAAAATAAAACACAAATTAAAAATTTTAGTCGCATTGAAAACTGTGTATATTTTGTAATTGATATCAGCAAACAAAAACATAACTTACAGGACAATTTAAAACAAAGTTTACAAACATTAAAATAAAAAAAAAAGGCAGCCAAAAGTATTGGTACACCCAACTGAACAGCGGTTAAAAATTAAATAAAATGGTATCTGTAAACAAATTAATATTTGATGAGACGTCCTTTGGCATTTATAATGGCTTCTAGAAGTCTTGGCATTAATTCTTTGAGCTTCACCATCATATGTGGCAAGATATGACCCCATTCCTCCTAGAGTGCGTGCTTAAGAATTTTTTTTAATAAAAAATAGCTCTGTTCCTAATTTTATCTCTCCAAAATATTCAAAAGGATTAATGTTTGAAGATTGTGGTGGCATTTCCAGGTATCATGGTGTATTAAAAAGGATCCACATTCTTATGTTTCAAGTCCTGTATTGAGGATCATTGTCCTGCTGAAAAATGAAATTGTCTTTGAGGCCCACTTTTTCAGCACTTTTGTGCAATTTACTTTGTACAATATTGAGGTACATTGCATGGTCCATTGTACAATTAATAAAGTGATGATTCCCCACACCAGAAGCACTCATCCACCCCCAGCTGAGTACAGAACCACCTCTGTATTTCACTGTGAGCTGGAGGTTCTGTTTGTGAATTTTGGAGTTTCTCTTCCTCCGCGCCATACATCTACCATCTGTACCAAAAGTATTAAAATTACTTTCATTGTTTCCACATTTATTGGGAACTGTTTCAATGATTTTTAGAAAAATTCTAAGTGATTTCTTTTTTTTTTCTGTTATTGGGTCATTCCATATTAAATCAACACAGTCATTTTACATCACCATCTCAGATTCAGATGAAATTTGACACATAGGTAGTATGAATGAAGAATAAGAAAACTCAAATTTTGAGTAAAATATTTCCACCTGTTTGTGAAATACAGCCATGTAAAATTTTACAAAATTGGGTTCCCGAAAATTTTAAAATTGATGTAGAATCTCTCCAAATTAAGATAGCTGAAATAGGTGTCATTTTGCAGCTTTCTTTCTGGCCTTTTATATGATATATAATTCAATAAGGATTGGGTTCAACAAGTTTTTCAAATGTGAATTTAAAATTTTGATTTTGAGTTTTTTCAAAATGCTAATCTTCAAAAAAATTGAAAAAATTCTAAAATAATCCGTATATGTTTCCAAACAGATGGTGCAAGTTTAAACACGGAGCTGCAATGGGTTCATACGCTAATCTTTACTTAAAATGCACAATATTTACTTACTCTAGAAAGACAAAGGGAGAGAGAAAGAGAGAGAATGAGAGAGAGAAAAAGAGAGAGAGAGAAAAGAAAATGTATTAGATGCTCCTCGATTTTTCCCAAGTTCCTGGATATCTACCGACACCACAGATACCTCTCACATGGCTGGAGAATGCATTTCCTTTCAATTTCTGTGGGCATTGAAATTTAGTCATAAAGATGTTTCTGTATTTTTCCAAATTTCCTGGTTGTGATAAAAGAGTGCTTCTTAAGAGGCTTCTAAAACAGGGGTTCCCAGTCTTTGAGACCAAGAGATCTCTTACATTTAACAGGAATTTCAAGGAACCGCCATCCCGAAACTGCCACGAATAAAGCAAACCAACATGCAAATAGGTAGCTCAGGTCCCTGAACGTCTGGCAAGGGCAATTCAAGAGCAATTGAGAAAGTTCTGCACGATGGGAGACTTCATTGTTGAAAAACAATGAGTTTCACATTTCAACTAAACTGTTGGAATCAGTGGCTGTTAAAAACTCATGTGTCAGTGCAATTTTAAACCTACAATTTGAATTGCATTTATTCATCACCATTAGTTTTTAATATTCATCTATTTTAATACAGGTTGATACTAGAACATGAACCTAAACTGCCTTTGTGTGCCACTGTCTGGAACTGGTCTACAGGACTTGAGACTTACTAATAGAAATCTCAGAATAAAGAAGATGCTGTAGCAATTTTTAGTACATCCAATATTCAACAGATGCACAATTATGTTGTTGTTTAGTACTACCAAAGACAATTGAATCAGAATTCTCTTGACATTCTTTAAAATTTATTGAAATTTGGAGCTCTTCAACCTATCCCACTGGTTCCTTGTAAAATTTTGGACCTGACTGGATATATGGAAGAGGTAGGTGCCAAAGGATATTCTGATTTTATACTCATACATCCCAATATTTTATTTACACCATAATGGTATACTCAAAAAGAAAATAAATGACTAGACCCAATTGAAATATTTTTATTACGGCCCATAAAGATTACTATTCAGTTCTAAAAACAGTAAGTTCCCATCACAATTAATGGATTAAAATCTGTTTAGAAATTTACCAGCTTCCTAACTTTACAACACTTAAAAAGTGCATAATTATAATCTAAAAATATATGCCTGTATGTTCATTATAACCTATTTAAAACAATATAAAATATACAATCTTGCAACAAATATTCATTATTATTTCCAATATCAAATAATTCATTGACCGAATTTCCTGACATTCCCATTCACTAATTATAAATTGAATAAAAAAATTTGATAAAATAACATTTTTTTTTTGAACAAAAAAGGGCCAAAGGTAAAATTTATTCCAATTGGTATCAAAATGCTGGAAAAAATCAATGTTTTACTGTAAAAACTACATTCATGTGGAAAGTTTAAGCTTATTAATATCACAATGCATTTCAGTATGCGATATAGTCATAATAATACAATTGTTGGTACCATACACTCAATACATACAAGCCTTTAACCAACGTTTTTTAAATATTCCTGAATAAAAATCAGTGACAATAAATATTACAGTACCTATTCATACCAGTATAAAAAGTGAAATTTCACAATTAACATCAATATGTATTGATAAATAGTAAACTGCCATATATGATATTAAGGTCACTACAATACATGTAACTGCAGAGCAGAGCAATTTGACAAGTGACTAGTCACAATTTTAAAACACACAACTGCATCAAGCGACATAATTACTAAATTACAATAGCAAACATGTAGTTTCTCTTTACTTTCCAAATTTTTGTTTTCTTTATGCTAGAACATACATATATTTTAGGAACAAAGCTGTGCTCCAAAGTTTTCTTAAAACCACACAGTGCTAAGAAAACACTTAATTGAAAAAGCTCTACTATACAACAGTACACCTTTTACCCATCTTGCAAAAATATACATATTGTTTAAAGTCAGAACCACTAAATCTGATTGAACACAGTGTGACAATTTTTTCAGTGCCAGTGATCAACATCAAGCTGAACGAGGCAGAAAAAAGTCTACCTCATGATAAATCTACTCTTTTACTATCTAGTCATCATAGAACAGGACTGTAACCAGGAAGAGTCTAACTTTTATCAATACAATGGTTAGTAAAATAACAAATTGTAATTATAATTTGATTCTTGCAATTACCATGGATAATAAAATTATTAGCACAGTATTATATCTTCAAATTATGCTAGTCCTGCTCATAATTCAGCAAAAGTTGCCGTGAAAATTAGTTTTTAAGGGCACTTGCAAAACATTTAACAGATAAACTGAATAAAACAGGCTGTTATTACAATTTTATTTACTTACTTGCATTCATTATCACCGTTTTCAAATTGAAATAGATGAGGCAAGAGATATGTTTATATCAGATGAAAATGGTATTGAAGATCTCATATAAATTCCCATGCACATTACTAGAAATATATTTATATTTTGAGAGATTATGGAAAAATTACATAAATGAATAACTTTCAGTTGAACTAGATCAGGTAACAAATAACTGACACTTATGAAAGAGAAATAGTTTATTGTTATCAAAAAATTTCTTAATTGATCCCCATTATTTTGCTGTTGAACCACATTGCTAAAAAAATACTGTGCAATAAATGAACTACTGGAAAATTAAAATGTCTCTTCTATCTGAATGTCAATAGCATTAGTGATAACCCATTCAAAAACGATAAAAATTTGATATTTCTTTCAAATGAGGTCAAGTGGCTGTGATTTTGAAATTTAAAAGCAGCAGTAGCACTGGCTCGGTGACAAGAAGGGGTCATAGTCCTCCCTAACAACATTGAAAATGCAAGAGGGCATTGATCCCAATGTATTTTGATCAGGGCTGGCCTAACACGGCAAATGCACATATGTGTCACACATGGCAAATGCCTGGTCCAAGGCTCCAATCTGGTTGATTTTGAAAAAATTAATATATCTTTTTATTTTTGTCTAAGACTTGTCAACTAGGTAATATTTTGTTAATGTTTACTAATTATCTTCTGTATTTTGAAACTATGGAAAGACTCTTGTATTAATTAATTATAATGATGAATGTGAAACACTGACAATTTATTTTGGTGGGATCATTTAGCAAAGCTTGTAAAAAGTTTTTACTGTTATTTATTACTGATATCAACTTCAGTTTTACAGATTCAACTCTTTTGTTTTTTAATTAATGTTGAAATTAATTTATTTTATTTATTTCACATATATGCAGACAATTTGCCCATGAATTTACAATAGGTATCAATAAAAGTAGTAACTCATTGAATTATGTAAATCAAAAGTATTATTACAAAATCCATAGTGGTAAAAATTATTCAAATTGAAGTAATTTATCTCTAGCAATCTGGAGAGGAAGAAAGAAAAAAAAGAAAAAAGAGAAAAAAGGAAAAAGAAAAGAAAAAAAAATATAAGTTAAAGTTACCGTGGAGTATTATTTTTACTATTTACCGTATTTACCACTGGGTTTTCATATGTATGTCTGCAGTAGATATCCAGAGTTCTTTAATAAAAGCAATGGGACCCAAGGATTCATAACTCAGCCCCAATTTTGAAGTATTATTTTAGAAAATTTTCATCTTCAGAAATAAAGACATTTGTTCTTTGATTTCTGATCTTCGTTGCCCGTTTCCAATAAACCTTTCTTACAAGGAAGCTGCAACTGGTACATTATTTTAAACAATGTTACTGTTCACAAATTTATCATTTGAAACATACACAGTGCATTCAGTGAAAAACAAAAACAGAATATGACAAAATGAAGACAACATTTAGAAGTTCATGACAGTATCATCTATTTCAATACTGACATTATGGATTAAGGACAAAGAAAAATTGTGAACCATTTGTATTTTCCAATTTTTTTCCACTCAAGCTGTAAAGTCAGCATTACTGCAACACAAAATAATGTGAGATATAGTACTTCAATTCTGGGGTTATTAAAGTAATAATCAATAAATATATTTTTTGCAATCAATAAATTATGGGAACACTTCATTAGGTTCACAAGTACTATGTCATTATTATCTATGAAGACATAAAACATACAATGTGATTATCATTATTGTATTTTAATTTTACATAAGTGTAGTCAGGTATCCAGATACTGTACTAAATTCACTTGGTCATATTACATTTTAAGGAAATATACATAAAACTACTAACCAAAGTCATTATCTTTGCACTTACATAATACCTCTCAAAAGTGATTCAATAATGTGCACTATTTTTGCTCAAAACTTAAAAGCACAATTTTGCACATTTGTCCTACATTTCTTCATCTATACACAAAGCACATTTCTGTGATGTAAGGGACAATAATTAAAAAAGGCACTGGTAGCAATGTACATTTCAATAGGCATTTACTTCTTTATGCTCTTGAACCATTCTAGTTTCATTTTATATGAAAAAGGATGTTACTGATAATTTTTCTAACAATTTTTTTAAAGATGAGTAAGTCTTACAAGACAGAATGAAAACAATACCTAAAAACTAATTTCTGGAATACTAAGTATTTTAATGCTCTTAAATAATTCTAAAAAAAGGTAAATTTAATAATTTTCTTTATCCTCTGAATGAAAGTCCTTTGATCAAACAATTTTTGGAGATAGAAGTAATTAATAGAAAAGACTTGCTTGTTGGTATCACAGAAATAACCTCTCTCCGTTAAATCTTAAATATAGATATTTGATGGAATTGAACATACAAATAAAAAAGAAGTTGATTTGGCCCCTGATGCAAACAAATTACAAAAATACTGATAACAAGCTTTTAGTTCTTTGGAAACTAGAATTAAGTATTCATTTAATACATAGTTAAAAAAATGAAAAGTTATACTAAAACTTCAGAAGTTTTTTTTGAAGTGATTTACACTCCTAAAACAGTACTACAGATAATATACATTAATATGACAATGCAACAGAGCACATGAAGTAATTACCAAGCTAGTCATTACTCGGTTGATATGCTTCAAGGGTTCATACCTGTTAAACAAGTGTTCTAAGAAGAAACTACAGCTATTTATCCATTTATGCTCCCCATTTCACATACCATCTTCTCACATATTAAATGTCCTGATTAAGAATGGTGATACTTATATACAGTTGCAACTATTGGCAAAGTGTTTTAATATTTAACATGAAAATTTCCACCCTCTCTTCCAACTTTCCCCCACTCATCAGAGATTCTATCATAGATTATGTATATACACTATGTACAATACTCTTTAAAATTAAATAAAATAACCAGTTACCACGATAACATTTTAAGAATGTGTTAAGCAATTACTAAAGTAATTACTGATGGAATGTTACTGATATATCAACCAAAATCAGGAGAAATTGTTTTAAATATTTGAACAAAACATGATACTACCACGTACTATTTGATTGCTACACTCTATACTACTGCTTTTTAAAAACTTGAGTAATTCTTTTTAAATTCAACTTTCTAGGGGGAAAAAAAGAGAAAAAAACACCAACAACAAAAAACAAGGAAATTGATTTGACTGACTAGCAATTGATTAAAATTATTGAGTACCAACTGGACCTACATCCCAAGGTAAGGTTCCCAAGAGATTCCCAACAACTTTGTTTATTATAATCGTATTAAATTCCATCAAGGACAAGCAATAGTGTTTGGTTTAATATTATCTTACATCACTAAGGTGAAATAGAAGCACTATACAATTTCAGAAATCTATCACCTACTAGGTTTTTGATTTCTCTATCTACAGTTTTTCACAGACAAATTTCTGAGAGCCTAAATTATTAACAGTTTTGAAACAATATAAACCAACAAACTATTACAGGCATCAAAACAAAACTGATATTTTTAATGTATGTTTACTGAATGATACATGTTTATTCTGTCACCATTAACTTTGTTAAAATTCAAAAATAATAACTGAGAAATTGTTTCATAAGGATTAGTAATAAGTGTACATAAACACAAGTATAAAATATATTTAAAAAACAAATAGTACATCATTGCATGTTATAAAGAGTACTAGGAATGTTGGGAGAACAAAAAAAGTGCAATTACAAAAACTACAAGATAATCTGTATAGTTTTTATAAACATAGTAATGATTATAAAGCATAAGATTCCAATACAACAAAATATAAATCAATATATCAACAAATTATGACATTTAATATAAGAGTATATTAACTTTTTATAATACTTCATGGTATAAAAATCACCTTATTAAAATACAATACAATTAACTTCAAGAGTCTTTTGAAGTTCTACCTTTGGTTTACAGGGGAGTTACATTGCATGTTATACACACCAACAGCAGAGACTAACATTGCTTAATATTCAAAACCACATTTTCACTTGAACAGCATACACTAATATCATGACTACTCTATTACAAGATAGAAAGCTTCAAATATCTTTGCAGAGAAATGCAAACAGATTCATGAGACTCATGTCTCAGAATATTCTCATCATAATTGGTCCATCATTGTCACAGAGCTTTCAGCATTCTTGTATTCAAAATACAGCAGTAAAAGAGAAAAAAACAAAAAAAAAAATTCACATACACATCAAAAGTAAAATAAACACAATGGAGCTAACTCACACACACACAAATCACTAGAAGACTATCACATTACTGATTATCTATAAATTTGAAAAAGATATTTTATTTACTTAAAATTTACCTATTTTAGAAATTCATATGCTTAATAGTAGCAAAGTAAGTTGGGAAAGTCAATTATTAAAATTTAGAACTTCAGTTCTGTAAATATATGCAGCATTATAAATGCAGTCTTTTTTAAATCTATTCAGTATAAGTAAAATAGTACAAAGTTATGATTCACTGTTATATCAAAGTTTATAAATATGCAAATCATTACTAATTTATTAAGACCTTACTCATCAGTCTCAAAACTTTTTCTTTCATCATACATTAATGCAGAAACTGGGCAAGAAAATGAAAATCATACACCTACAGATAATCATTTGATTATCTTTAGGTGTTTGATTATTAAAGTAGTACTCAAGTTGTACGCCATTTAACAATAGTTTTGGATTTGTGAAACAAATTATAGGCACACTCGCTTTGATTATGGAACAATGCCATTCAAATTCAGTAATCCTAAATGCCTTCCAACTTCTAAAATTACTTTTAAGGGAATATTTTTAACTACTCACAGATCACAGATTATTCGAGATCTTAAATTATTCTGAGAGTCAAACCTCTTCAATAATGTGTAGCTTACGAACATCTTCCCTGAAATCACCTTATTAGTTTCAAAAGCACCTTACTGAGAATCTTCCCAAAACACTGTAAACAGGGAAATTTGTTCTTGTCTCAATATTGATTCAACCACATGTTGAATTGCAAAATGGAAAGACACTATTATTTCAAATAACATCACAAAATTCTCATATGCAATCAAAAATATGTATGTAAATGTGAAAGTACTTTTCTTTTATGTTCATTTACTCCAATAAATTCAATGGCAAATAAGATAACTGAATGTGAGCGATAATTATTGTAATATAGCAGTCACTGATCAATGAAAACAATTATCATTGCAACATTGAAAAAGTTATTATTAAAGAAAGCAAATAATAAATGTAGTTGCAGTAACAATATACTATATTTTTTATTTCACGAAAACAATGAAAATTAGCTTTTTCTTTTTACAATGAATTACAGAATAACAGAAGAATAAATGTTGCAAATGAAGATAAATTTAAAAGTCCTCCCGCTTCACTTTAATTTATTTTGTATTGTGATTAGTGCAATAAGCAAGCCGTTTCCACTACCCTTTCATGGTTCTCGCAAATATCAGGAATGAAGGTTGAGAAAACATGTTTAATCTACATTTACTCTCCTAGGATTTAACTTGCAAATATTTCTTATTACGAAAATGTAATACTAAATTCAATAATTAACAAAGCCCTAATAATAAATCATAAAAAATGAATAGATTTTACTAAATCAAATTATAAAAAGGCTACCTTTAAAAATTATAATTTCCCCAGAACTTAAATATTTTTTTAGAGGTGTCACTGTTGCATTTTACCTTGAATACATGCGAAAGGATATTAATTGTAATGAAATGGGATTACAAAAATGTATAAGTGTGTTAGCAAGACTCACACAAATCCTTGGGAAGCATCAAAGACCTTATTAAAGAACTGTTTACCGTAGGAAAAGACTATTATAACCAAGTTCTATTGACACAGTTACTTTTTATCTTATTTACTTTCTCCCGCTTCTGCAACATATGTTTCTAATAGGCCAATCCACCATTCATGTTTCCTCTTAACTAATTTGATTCAAAATATTTTTTTTAATTCAAAGCAAAATTGAGAAAATGTAATGCCCATAAGCTGTCATGTTTTCATTCAATTTTTCAGTTATTACTATGTAATTCTCATTTCCACATACAGCATTTGCTTTTTTAACATTTTGAATGATTCTTTGATGTGTGGTTAATCACCTTTGGTTACATATAATTACTGGTCTTTGAAATTCTGACAATCTAAAGAGGCACTTTTTAACTATTGCAGAAAAGTTATTGTATGTTATGCTAATCTTGCAAGCCAATTACAGAGTGAAGGAAGCTACTTTAAAAACAAATCATGAGCATCATTTGCAAAGTTGCCAAAATTAATTTTAATTGAGCAGTAACTTCAAAGGAAATGAAAAATAAACCAAAAGCAACTGCAATCTAGTCAAGATCATTGCTTCAAACTTTCAATACAGAAAATCATACATTAATTTACAGAAAACAGTAAAATTACTCTCTAATCAGTAATGCAGCTTGTAATCACAGCTTACTATGGAAAACTGTTTCTGAATTTTGACCTACAAATTTTTCGTGGATTTTCTCTTCCCAGTTTGAAACCCATGCCTACAGTTTAGGACAATACAAACATTAACACCATCGATTTCAATAAATTTGGTAACAAAAGAAACATTTCAATACCAAAATACTTACATTCATACCAAATGTAGTATTCTAGTTCAAAAATTTTCGTTGATTTCATCATGTTTGACTCGATTACAGGGATGTTTCATGATTTCATGTTCAACTCAATAACACCATGTTTGACTCCTAACTTAAGATTATTCTACACAAGGAATTTCATATCTTAAACTTTTATTGTTAAATCTTAATACGTTGGCTGCAACAATATTCAGGATAATGACGAACCTTATGGCCGAGCTTATCTCACAACTCATCATGACTGAGAATCAACTGTTGATGCTGAAAGCCAGACTGATCAATTCAGTGAACATCACGTTGTTTCTCACAGCAGCCAGCATTATATCACGTATCTATGAAAATTTCCAATATTTTTGCAATTGATGCATCCAAACTATTCAAAGAATTTGAAATTGTTGAAAATACATAATGAACTCTATCAAACATGACCTGAAATGAATATTAATGAATAAAAATTTATTTGTTTTAAATTATTAAATTTGCTTTTGTTTTGCTCCTTTCTGGGTAAACATTTCATTCGCTATCCCTGCTCAAATGATATGATGGTAGGGTGACATATATACATATTAGGATACTGAACACTGGAGTGAGATCAAAACGCATCATAGCAAAGAAACACATTAAAAAAAAAGGGGGGGGGTAACATATTTAGATGAAAAGCTGCTCCTAATTCCTGATTTCTAACTAATCTCTTTACTAAGATAAAGGACAAATGAAGAAAAACAATTTGTAAAAATGAATGGGATGAAAGAATATTAATATCTATAATGCAACTTTAAATACCATTAAAAGAGGGGATAAACAAAGTGAACAACACTCCAAAAAGCACCAATTCTAAGCAATAAGATTTACATGCTCAAAAGATAAGTGGTCACTACATTAAATCAGCATTTATTTTCTTTATTCTTATTAATTGTAAATAAACTTGAAAGAATTAAATTAGTACTCTTCCTTTTATGAAGAATCAAATAAATGGAAAGGATATTTTAACATTTAAAGTTTAATTTTGATTTGTATGAATGGAGTAAACATACACGGAATTAATGAAGAGAATACTTTTATCTTCTCAGTAATGTATCACTGTTATACTTTTGCATTTAAAACATGTTCTTCCACTTTTTCTTATCTTACTAGCCAGCAGGTATACTTTTCTCATTAGTCTTCTTTCAGTTAGATATACAAACCAACCTAGGAAGCCTATTTACAAAAATCCACATTAAAAGCACAAAAATTATTTCTTAAGTTAACAGTAATTCAATACACTGTTTTTATAAATGGAATATATTGCAATATGTAACAACTCGATAAATAAACTGTAATTGTTGATGTCTTAACTAATTGATAAACTGATGCGTTGATTGCACTTCATAACTTCACTGCAATATGAGAAAGAAGAAAATGATTGAAATGGAATGTACAGCTTCCAGAAATTCTAGTTTCGGCAAAAGTGAAAACTCCTATGATCATAAAATCTGTCAAGAACAGATTTTTAGACATTCTTGAAATACATTTTATGGAATACTGTGCCATAAAATTCTAGTAAAACTTTTCAACATAATAACAATTCATAAAATAACTGATATATAAACAAACATGCACACAAAGCATCAAATATTTTTTTGACAAAAATTTTTTGTAAGTGCAGAAATGTACATTCTGCATATAACTATCAGTCAAAAACTGATTATCTACTAATATCTTTAATATAAATTTAAAAATTAATAATTGATTTACTAAAGTACTAGCAAGATTCTTCTATATATTTAAACAACGAGTGTCATAGGATCCTTTAAATAAAAACACAACAGTTGTTTTATTTATTTACTTAGTTCGGCAGACTTAATTACTGTGTTGGATATTATTTGCTATTTCTTTTCTCATAAAATAAACAAACAAAATGAAAATGTTGACTCTCTTGAAAAAATAACACACAATCCTTCAAAAAATTTACTTTTGTAATTGATTCACAAGAATATGAGACAACACACAAAATGTAAAAAAAAAAGGTTAAAGTAGGGTGTACGGTACCCCCTTAGAGAAACGATGCGAAATGAATAAAACTTACCGATAGGCGATTTTCATGGCTTATAAACTTTTTAGTCGCCCTCATTCGGTTTGTCTCCGCCGCATTATAATGCCAAATTACTTTCAATGGCAAGTTTTCTCGCTTCGCTCGCCCGGATCCAAATCACGGCGAGGCTCGGGCCTTCGGCCCTCGCGTTCACTATAAACAACCTTGAGTCTATCCACCGCATAATTACCAATACACTTTTATAAGAAATCACAAGTAAGAACTTTATAAGAAGCCTCTAGTATTTAAACTGCGCAGTTGCGAACACATGAAAATGCGCGAAATGCCGATTTGAACGACTTCCGTAAGTGGTACCGTACACTAGACTTCAGCCAAAAAAAAAATGAAAACATTACCCTGAAAAACTCACAATTATAACTTTGCAGTATTGCTGGAAAAGTAATGCAGTATTATGATAATACTAGCATTACAAATATTAAAATTATTTGAAGAATTATGTATAAAAAATTATTGCTATATTCAAAGGATAAAATACAAATATCTATTCCCTAAAATACAATGTTAGCAAAGGGTAATTTTCCAGAATACCATTCACCTTTAAAAGAGCAAATTATAAGAAATTCATTATATCTTTCAATACAAATATTTTTAGTGATCTGAGCATCTCAAAGATGACAGCTATTTTTTCTAGTATTACCAGTATTTCAGGGAATATTCTGAGACATGAGATTGTTTATTATAAGGCTGCTGAGATATCACACTAAGCCACATGAATTCTTCACTGTTGACTAGCTTTTTGCTACTTAAATTTGATGTACTATTCCTCCTTTTAATCTGCATTACCTCCAACATATAAACAGCATGAAGATCGCTGTTCTGGTTGCTGGCGACGCAAGTCTACAGTATCCCCTATATAAGGTCGATCAAGTTTAGCTTCAAGGCGTGCCCAACTTTCAACAGCTAAAGAAAATGCTTGTTCAACATTTGTAGCATCTTTAGCACTAGTCTCGACAAAAGGTGGATTACCATTTTCTTCACACCAGGCTCGAGCTTCTTCCCCAGTCACTTCACGCTGCTCAGAAGCCATGTCAACTTTGTTGCCTACTACAATAAAAGGAAACGTGGTACCTTCTTTAACATCAGCGTAATACAGGAATTCATTTCGCCAAAGAGCCAAATTCCTGAAGCTTGTACGATCATCAATTGCATATGTTAGCAAGCATATATCTGATCCTCGATAAAATGGAGTTCTTAAACTTTTGAATCGCTCTTGTCCAGCAGTATCCCAAATCTAAAATGAAAAGGATTTTTTTTTTTATTTTTATGATAATTTACAATTTCATAGATTTAGTTAATTGATATTTTAAAAAATACCTGTAATGTGTACATTTCGCCATTTATTTCTATATCTTTATTTAGAAATTCCACACCAATAGTGTGAAAAGAATGTTCATCAAAATGATTACTAACAAATCGATTCATGAGGCATGATTTTCCAACGCCACCGTCTCCCAGGATCACTACTTTAAGTAGCGTATTTTTGCTAGGCTGTCTGGTATGACGGCCTTGAATATTACTAGAAGCCATCTCTCCTGTCATTGCTGTAGGTTAGGGTTACGTCATGAACACAATAGAAATACAGAAGCCGTCAATGTGATGCGAAGCATTCATACATAAAGTAAATGCAGTATCTGGAGCTGCAAAGAACAATCCAACGCAAATTAACCAAATGCATCAGATATACACATAGTTACATTAAGATGATATTGGATCCATTGGCGACAACTGTTCCTTACGAACGCAATTTCACTACCTTTGGAATATTAATTTCAAGTCTGTTCGACATTATAAGCATCCATTCATAACTTATGTTGTTGGAATTTCATTCCCCGGTCATTTCTTCCCTTCACATTAATTCAATGCACCCCCTTCCACTACTTGTCATCTTCACTTCCCCTCCAGAGAATACAGTTCCCCCACCTCCATGGATTGTCCAGAGCGGAGCACGACAATTCCGAACACAGAACAAGTGCCAACCAGAGAATATTATAAAATGGAACAATGGTTTCAACATTGACCATTGAACCTTTGGTGCCCTCCCGGCCTCTTTTGTTTCCAGATTATGAAGCGGCTGCGACCATAGACGATGTTAATGATTTCTCAAGCGGTCAAGTACAGGTTAAGAAAATGAAACGCATTATTATGTGCGTTAAACCCAGTTCTCTTCGCACAATTAAGGAACGTATATGTATGAGGAAGGAAGAATCGACTCGATTCAACTACCCAAAATTATGGCAAAATCAGAGTTGGACAATTATTCTTAACGTTCTTCCAAGGGACAATTATTGTGGATATAAAAAAAAAAAAAAAAGAAAAAAGAAAAAAAAGAAAACAAACTACTAGTGTTTGCCCAAGCCTTTTTATTGATACATTTTGTGCATATTACACATTAGACACGTGACCATGATCATAAAATTTTTAGTCTAATCATGCAATGGAATAGGTACCAATAATTCCCGAGTCTTTGGACATTTACGGTAGAAACAAATTTGTTGGACTGTGTATACAAAATCATAATACAAATTAGTCTTTTACACGATATAAAAATTATATATAACTATTATGAACTTTCAAAACGTTTTTTTACACAGGTACACAAATATTTAACAACATTTTTAATAAAATACACCTGCATTAATGGACGGATTTTTCAAGCTGTCAAATGAGCAGTGGCACAACGCCATGAGTGGGGCCAGCCAACCCCCCATTAATGATTTGTGTCCTACAGACGAGACGGAGGCGGTATCATCTCCAGCTCTCCTTGTCTCAGACGATGACTAATACTTACAATGGTAGTTTTAACCAATTCTGAATAGACACATGCGCAGATAGCATTTCTCTTCCACAGTACACCACACACGGTTTGTAATCTTTTTTTTTCACGTTAAATAAACAAAATCCTTTACTATCTCACCTATAAATTAGTACCTACTCACATATTCTGCATAATGCAACATTCTCTGGAAAGAAATAATAATAATAAAAACCAAACTACAGAACAAAAGTGAGCTGGATACTTCACCTTCCCTACCTCCCCACCTCTGCCTACAGGACAATTTTGGTTGCACCACTGCCAATAAGTTTGTTTCATTAAAGTTACTTTAAAATTCTTCAAGAATAAGAATATACTCAATTTGCACAAGTAAAAATCTTATATTTATATTTCTATACAGTAATTTCTTTTCTCTACCTAGAATCATCTCACTACAATTTCAACGATGGAAGAACTATTTGCATAGTGATGTTACAAGCATAAATATGTCACAGTATCTTATCAATTAGCAACCAATATACCTAAACGTATTTATAGATCATAATACATCATCATACTACCTTGTGCAGCAATATTTCTTTTCCGTGGGAGGAAAACATGCAAGGCATGGTACTTTTTGATATGTCCTATTAGAAGTCTCATTTCTACCATGAAAATACAACATAAATTTCAAAATTAAGATTTTGTACGCCCACAATTCTAAAGGTTAATGAATAAGTTTATATCTGCATCCTAGAACAGATATTGTGCAAGTGAAGAGCTGTATTAATAAATCATGAATTGCTAACAGAAATATTGTGGAGTTTAAGAAACAATTTGGAAAATCATTCCACAGAGATCAGACTTCCAACTAGACTTGTACATTTTCCTAAATAAATTAATAAACTTGTTTCTAAATAAATAACAATACTTTTGGTGGGAAATTGTAAAAATACAGCAATCTTAAAAATACTGTTTAAAAATACCACACAAACTGGTTACCAATTTCCGCTCTCCAGAAAATTCAAATTTACTAATTCTTCTATGAATGGGGAAAATGGAATGTCCTGCTGGAGAACCATGACATTTTTACTGCTCTCTGTATCATGTTCAAAGTACAAAACTGTGGCAACCAAGAGGTCGGAGTTTAAATCATGCAAGTAAAAAGAGGATATCTGATCATACTGAATGGCTTCTAAGCCCACTCTGTCTAAAATTCTTCAGGTGTTAAAGACAACTAGAAAGTAATAGCTACATGGCCTCCTAGTACTGAAGTGGAATAATTACAGATCTTTACCAAATACTTCATGAAAAACCTTCATATCCTGTGGGAACTAAGTTGTTTAATGACAATTCTCTGCTTTCCATTGGAGAACAAATTTTGGAAGCTAAAAATTGTTTTACCAGCAGTGCAGGAAACTTTCGAAAGACTACATACACAAATATTATAAAACAAGAAAAATTACACTAATTTATATGAAACCCTTGAGGGAGGAAAGTTCAAGAATAGGCACCTATCCTGGTGCCTAACTTAGGCAAGGTGAACGGAAAGGAAAATTGGATTATTAATTAATTCCACAAGAATTGGAGCAAAGCATGTGACACTAATACGTGTTAATGGGTTAAAATGACTTAAAAATATACAATAACAGAACTACCAGAGATTATAGTTCACTAGTTCATTACAACCTTTACAAAGATACTCTTCTAGAACAAGGTGTTGCAGTGTGTTCTGTGGAAAACTAGGGTTCTCTAAATCATTGTAATAAGAAAGAAAGTTTTCTACAAATGTTTGTGGTGCTTATAGTCAAAGTGCTCTTAATTATTAGAGCAACATTTCAAAGTTTTGTTTTCTTAACTTAATCTTAGTTGGAACACAGCACAAATCAAAGTAAAAATTTAGGTTCCAGAGAAATATAATTTTTGAAGGTTCAATGAACAAAATATTTTGATAACCTCTGCTTTTATTAATACCTTTGTAAATATCATTACTACGAATATTTATAAAAATTAATGTTCATTTCATTTTCAATAGTTTGACCCTAACATTTATTCTTTTAAAGCACATACAAAATTTTCATGGAACTAAATATTAGAAATAAGCCATGCTTGCAAAGCACTGAAGACTCCTGTTTCTTTGAGGTTTACAAATTTGGAGGAATTCCACACTAAAAATTAGCAACTCCAAAACTATGAATTACATTTCACACATATTTTAATAAATAAAATGCCAGCACAATACATTGTAATAAAAAGGCAATAAATGTATGAAATATGCTTAACACAGATTGAAAAAACTCTTAAGAATTGTATGAACTGAAATTTTCAAAAATTCTCTTAGGAACTATACTCATACTGTTTATTAATACTGTCAACAGCATATGATAATACTGAAAACAAAAAGAAAATTTTAAATAAAAGCAACTTTCCTTTAATAGAAGTCTGTGAAAATTATGTCAAGTACATACATGAACACCTACACTTAAGTGAATTGTAATAATAAACTCTCAAACATATTTTTGTAATTAATTTTTGAAATGGTAATTATTAAAGAAACTCTTACTTCCCAAAAAGTGCAAAAACTTAACTAATGTTATAATTAATTTCAAAAGTCATAAGGAGACCTCACTTTTTAAAAACACAAATGCTCCTTCCCCAAAGCTTTGCTCACCACGAGACATCTGTCAAATAGAAGTTAAATATTTAGAAAAAACAAAAGAGTTGTAAGACAATCAAAAACTTTTAATTTTTCATATTTCTTTTCCTTATTTACAGATCCATCAAAAATTGAATAAAAATATTATACTTCATATGCTTTGAAATTTAATTTTTTTTTTTTCATGCAATCGTGGTAACTGCATCTAAAGATCCAAAACTGATTAAACAAATAATGCATTCTAATTTGATTCATGCAATTGATATATAGTGCATCAGGAAAGTCTCTGTGCATCAAGATGAGTCGGGGCTTCCTGTTAAAAGTTCCCTTTATATTCAAAGCAACCAAATCACTAGGAAACAAGTGAAGTGGGCACCACTTCCAGCATGTTTTGATTGGATTGTGGTGAGTACTCTATTTATGTTTTCTTTTATTACAAGCTGCAAATCACGCTTACCAACATAATTTTCTCATGCTAGCACTCTCACTGGCAAAGTGCCATTGCAGAGAGACTTTTTTGGCGTTCTACATTTGCACTTATTATTATAATAAGAGTTTCAATATCATTGAAAAAACAAAAACAAAAGAGAGTAAATAATACATTAAAAAAAGGGGGGGAAAAACAATAATTGTGCAGCAGGTACTGAATTTATATTAGAACATCACAATTGGAAGTTTTTTAAACAGTGTAATTATGCAGTGCTTTAAATAAATACTTTTGACTTATTCAGGTTTACAACCGAGGTTCAAATATGAACTGAGACAACATTTCTCACTCACACTAATTAAAACTATTAAGTAATTAGAGATCAGAAAGTTGCTTTCAAGATCCTTTAAACGAAGATTAAAAGGTATTCTCCAAATAAGATTGGCATTCTTAAAAACATTTACATTAATAATTAACAAACTTATGAACAAGAATAAGATCAACTTGAAACTTCAAAATATAAACTTCAATACTTATTGCGTATGTAAACAAAAGCTAGGGGACCAGGGCTAAGTGGTCAACTATTTTTTAATTCTTATTTTCACAAAGAACCTAAGAAATTTTAATATTGTAACGAGAATCTTTTGATTGATTCCTTGGCTAGATTACAAAGCTAATCATGAGAATACATTACCTCCTAATCCACTTAAATATATAGGAAAATTCTGAGGAAAATTGTCCCAAATTTCTTCCCATGCCACGCCTAGAATTTTGAACTTCTAATAACGGTTTTTTAAATTGAAAATACAAGGGGCTTGATAATTACATACTTTATTATGAGTTATGCATGCATTAGATACAATATTGTAATTACCAGGTTTTATTATATTATTTTGACTGGCATAATTTCCTCAATCTAATAGGAATGGTGGAATTTGATTCATTTTCCTAGAAGTACAAATTGTTATTTTTCTTGAAGACTTCATCTTTTTGGCCAAATATTAATTAATTTTTTTACCATAAAAATGTCACCCTTTTCTTGTCCTTCAAGAACTTTGTTTTTTCCACTTGGCTTATTTTTTCTTTGCAATATCCATTTCTTTCTGGTTTCTGCAATCACAATAATTTTACCACATCCACATCCCATTTGGAGTGAGAGGAAACAATGATTTACTCATCTATAAAACTGACTCTTATGAAGTTAATACTTTTCCAATCTTAGTACAATGTATCATATGCATAACTCACAACTATTATCTGCCTTACAATAATATGAGAATTAAATTTTACATTTCACATCCTTAAACACATCTGCCATTATAAATAGTGTGTGTTGGCATAACTGAATCAAATTGTCAATGACATAATCACCTAATGAGATATTAATAGTCTCATTGAGACATAGCAAACATTTATGATTATAACCTGTGACGACAGCTTGGCTTAAGCCCTGGTCTCAGCAAGATGCCTGAGAGCAAAATTCGAGTTTTAAAAATAGAATAATTAAAATAACTAGACATTCCTTGAATATTATTATGATACCTAGCAATTACAATTTTTAATAGTTCTTATTGAAATGTAAGTTTTTTATTTACCAGTACATGGTTCCATTCAAAAATTCTGTTTCTAGATTTTTTTCCCACTATTTGAAAGTAACAGCTATTGTGTTTTTCAAACAATCCCAATAACAGAAAATGTGGGAATGAAGAGACAATGCAGACGAAAGTCTACAGAAACATTATTTCTTTAATTCCATTTTTATGATAATGTTCAATCTAATCTTACTTTTAAATATGAGAGATGTGCAGAACATTCTATTGTTTGACTTGCATGCAGTCATTCACAGCAGAAACTTGTCATACAAATTAACCTGCATTATAAAGAAAATAAAAAATGCCACTAATAATATTTATAAAAAAAGCACCAAAAGGATGTTGTGAAATATATTTCAAAGGAACAACAAAAAAAGATAAAATTAAAAACTGTTTTATGAAAGTTCGGCTTGTGTATGTATATTAAATGACGATATAGTATTATTCCCTCCCCCAAAAAAACACACCTTTCTTTCAGAGTTTGGTACACAACCATATTGTTTAACTTAAGAAGAAAAATTAGTACAGCCTCAAGTTCATCAATCAAGTGAATATAGATAAGTCTAAGTTCAGGTACACCTCAAATACACGTAGCATTCATGCTGAATAGCTGCAATGACATCACCACCAAAGCTGAGAACAGGCAGGAAGAAACTGCACAATACTAATCAGCCTCAGGAAGTATACTACTTTGAAATTACACTTTCTGAAGATGTCGCACACTGTCTGGGAAATCTACATTTTGCACTGACTGGTGTCTTCAAAGTTTACCCGTTTGTACGTTTTCACTCTGCCGTGGGACCCAAACATTCTTATACCATGAGGAAGTTAAGTGTTCAGTGGAATGTTAATTCCATGCAAAAATAAAAATTGTCCAGAGATAATATACGCGCAGAGATAATATACGGCATACAGAGATAATATACGGTGCAGGAAATAGCTCACAAGTTTTATTGGTGAAAATCTTGTGCAAGAATCCCGACAACAATGAGTAAGCAAAAAATTAAAAGGCAGAAAGGTTTTGTAGGAACAATGTTACATTGGCAAAAATAAAATCATTTACATTCACAATTGAACCATCAATGTTTTTAAACATAAGAAGTTTTAAAGCTTGTTAAAGAGAGGTCTAACATGAAATTTTGTGGGCCAAAAAATTTAAAAAAAATAAGAGCAAAACTAAGACTGATCACCCAGGGTCAGTCCTCAGTTCACTGAAAAGGGGTACGGGTAGAAGAGGGAGTCCCTTTGCCTATAGCTCATGTGTTGGCCACCTATACTTGTGCATAATACATAGAAAGAGACAGGAAATATTAGGAGGGCATCAGGGTCATCTCATGTGAGAGGTAGTCTGATCAATGATGATACAAGCACATTGGTTGAAACGCACCAACTGACAGTAGTACCATCAGATATTATTTTGTATTTTAACTTTATAAAATTGTGATTATGAGAAATTCATTCACAAAGAAATCAATGTTAAAATATTTAGCTCATGACAATGAAATTCAAAATCTACCGGCTTTCATTTATCGATGTTTAAAACAATATTTTCAAAATACTGACATAAATGTCACATCCATATTTCATAGCTAGGTTTACACAAGTAAAAGGAAATAATAAAAAATTTAACTCCATTTATCTCAAAACATTATATACTGAAGGAGGATTGTTTTTTGGATCCAATTGCATACATGGTTCTTCCCAATTCAAAAAAGAGACACAGATGAACACTACTTAAAAACAAAAAAAACAAACACACATACACACACACCATGTAGTCGACTCTGGACTTAGTGAACTTTCGGTTGTCATGAACCAAAGTCTCTGGTCTCGATCTACATATTTTAATATTAAACACTAGATTCAATTAAAGTGAACTCCCCACCCACTAATAAATGATTCAAATAAAGTGATCTCCCACCATTGGCTCTAATGAACACCAGAAATATAACTTTCACAGAGAGGGGGAGGGAGGGAGAGAGAGAGATAGAGAGGGAAAACACACACAAACAAACAAACTTTGCTTCCAAACTGCATTTTCCAATAACATTCAAATGTGGAGTGACTTATGAGATACATTTGTAGTTATTAGCATTTAAGGTGAACAAAAGTGACTGAGGGAATTGAGAGAAACTGAGAAAATTGTTTGAGCTTATCCACAGAAATTCTGTTGTGTGATGAAAATGTCTAAATTGACACGATTTGTGAGTCACAAATTAGTGAAATCTCATCTAGCTAGGATGCCATTAATGCTGTGAAAGGATCTAGAACAAAAGGAAAAGTGTGACTACAAAGAGGATACAAAGTAAGAAAGTGTTCTACAGGGTAAGATCCATTCAAGAATATTGAGATTACTAAAATATTTTGTACGTGAACACAGTAGAATGAAGTAAAGAGAAAGCACAGGCTTCACAGAAGGATCTGCAAAAAGTATTAATAAAAAATGCACACAGCAAAAAGTGATGAAGTTTACCACTTTAACAAATAAACTGAAATTTCAAATCCAAAATGTTTACTGAATCTCTGTAATAAGAAAATCAATCTTTGAAGAGCAATTAGAGCATTTTCACATTATCAGATATAGTGAATAAAACACATCAGTCTCTAGATGTTCCTGACATCAAATAACGATAAAGTACATAAAGAAAAGGAAACTATAGGCTTTTTGAACAATTTTAAAAATAAGTTATATTGATGTTCATGTAATGTACTTAAAATACTACAAAATAAATTATCAACATAATAATAAATTTTACTTTTCAAATAATAAATAAATGCACTACTTCTTTGCATAATCACAACAAATATCTGAAGTTCTTTCTCAAGTACAATCTCATTTCTTCACTTCAAAAAATATTGTGAGAGAGCAAACAAAAGAGAAATTCCCTCTTAAATTGTCATGTACATGAAAGCTATTATATATCAATACAAAGAAATTCCAATTAAAATACAAAGAAACCATAAAAAATATTTCCAATCCAAAGATATCCTCTACCATTCACCATTAAGTATAAAATGCCTATCAGTGCAAAAAGAATTACTTAACAATATTGCATACATTTTAACAATATTCCACATCACAGAAAAGTTAACTAATTATGTTACAACATGTTTGAACATATTTTTGGTACAACAGCTCATTAGCCCTAAATTCTTGCACCATTCAGATCATTAAATTCTATGGCATTCTTACATATGCCATGCATGCTATTTAAACTGCCAAATATTACAAGCACAACAGTTGGGCAGTGACAATAACTAATGCTATACTGGCATGCTTATGCTTTTACGTTTCTAAGTTCCATAGCCAATTTGTATCCCAGCTCAGGCCTGCGGTCACGACCCTCAACCATAGCTTTTACCTAAATGAAGATTAAAACATGTTAAAATAGAAAATCATAAATGATAATACACTCATGTAAGTATAACATATATGAAATGAGGAGGAGAATGAAAAGAATTGAAGGAAGTAAAAGAGAGTGAGAGAATAACATTAAAATAGCAAGGAAAAGAACACACATGTCAAGAAAGAAGCTTCTGAAGAGATAATTAAAGAACAAGAAAATATACTCAAAATATTTCAGAAATATTCATATCACTAAAATATTTTTTAAATAATAGCTTCCATCCTTCAAAAAATATTTTCAATAACCATATAATTTTTCTCCTTCTAAAATGAAGATGCTTTTGCAGCCAGATCTGCTAGATCCATTTTGGATATTTCAAAACAACTTTGTAAAGTTGACATAATGATCACAGCAAAAATTCTTCTCAAAATCTTAAAATTCATAAACAAATGATCACTGGAAGTTTTTTTATGACAATATGTTAATGCAGTATTTTTGTTACATATGATTAGAGACAGATCTACCAAGGATGCAATATATGTGGAATTAAACTTACTTTACAAATGCAATATACATTTTTTAAAAGAAAATGATCTCTTTAAGTCAATTAATATTATTAGATTAAATACAACTGAAATGTTTGGATCAATATCAGTTGAAACATTTTCATCTTCATAAATCTCTCCTATATTTTAAATTCACTGAAATCCAGATTACACTAGGGAACAAAAAAAGGAAATTGTTTTCATACCTCCAGGATGAAAGTATGTGATTTCAGAGAGGAGAGAGAAGAGTGGAGAAAAAGGGAGATGGAGAGGGGAGAGGGGGAGGGGAGTTGTGGAGAGGAGAGAGAGGGGGGGGGAGAAAAGAAACTGTCAAGGAAGATTGTATACATACTTAAAATATTTATACAATTTATTTCAATGACACTGCATATTAATTGCATTGTTTTTTTTTTAATTTTCATTTGATATTCTGTAAGTTAATTGGGTGTTACTTATGCATTTTTTAAACAAATAAACACATTTCATTAACAACTTCCCCCCTAATATGGAAACGGAAGGATAGAGAAGAGGTTGGGATTTAACATGCAAGAGTTCTCACATAGGTATGCTAGTTTTCCATTAATATGAAGAACATTGTTCTTTCTCATTAATTGATGCAAAAGAATAAAACCTAATTTTATATGAATTAATCAAAAATAACAGTAAATTATTACATTATTTCAATTATATTTTTCTTAAATATTAACTAAATATGAAAACGTATTACAAATATTGTATGGTGGGGAAATAGGTTAAAGAGTAATTGTAAATAATAATATCTGTCTTATTAGACAAATTTAATAATTATGTCCCAAAAATACTACATATGCAAATATAATTGAGATTGCAAAAACACTATTTAAATAAAATAATAATCTTTTTCCACCATATTTCTAAGACTTTTAAGGATCCACCAAGCAGCAGATAGTTGAAGTGGGAGGGGGGTTTCACCAGCCCATTGCAGTCTTATGAACTGAACATGTTCAATGTAGAGCAGTCACATTGTGGTCAATTACATAGCAAAACATTTTCTTTTAAAATTTTGAGCTATTTAAAAAGATGTTCTGAATCTATTTAAAAAGATTTTTCTGATGAAGGAGAACTTCTGGATGCTCAGACAAGATGAAGAAAGGCAAAGATTTTTCATTTGAATGTTCAAGGAAAAGCTTGAAGTTTTGCACTATCTAAGGAAACTCAAAATATTCATGAAGACCACTAATTGGAAGACACCCATTGGAACAAAGGAAATGTTACTGATTTCACTGCAAACTCTCAGAAAAATTTCAAAATCTATTCTTGCTTCATTGCAAACAAATGTCTACGGTAGATCCCTACTTATTTAACCAAAAGCAATGACGCAGTTTTTAATGCAATTTTAATAATAGTATTTTTTTAAAACTTAGATCAGTGATTGCCAACTGGACAAGGAATGACGTTGGAGTTCCCCCCCCCCCCCTGGATAAGGCACTCAGAGAAGCAGTGTGAGCAAAGGGGGGAGGGAGAGGGGGGCAGACGGTGGTTGCCGGTACCGAAAACATTGGCAGTGGGCCTTTGCAAGTGTTTCAGACAACATAATATCTACAACAGTTAATTTTCTTTCTGTTAGGGAAGATAGGTTTCCTTTTGTAGATACTAACAATGGCAAAGTGTTTAGTGTGTTTGAAAGAACTGTAATATGTTAAAAAGTTCAACTTACAGAAGCATTACATAGCTTTGATCTGCGAGATTAAAATAAATTCTGAGAATTTACATAGCTTGCAATTATGGGATGAGTAAAAGAATTTGCAGATTAAAGATTATGGAAAAGATACTGAAAATCACAAGGATTTACAACGTTCTCAAACAAAACAGTATATCAAAAAAAATGAAGCCTGGGGTCAAAATTCTCTCACGTGACCCCTACCGGGTACCTATTTGTTACATATTTGTTTACATTAATTATTGTTTCAGAACAAACTAATTCATTACATTATTTACTATTGTATAAAATATTATTGTCCTAAACAAATGAAAACACTCTTTTCCAAAAATGTTATCTAATAGAAGAAGGGAAGTGGAATTACAGTACTGGTTATGATAAAAGAGTCAGATATTGCTTTGAGTTATGTAATTATGTATGTTCTATTATATAATTCTTCATATTGTTATTGATTCATTAACATTCTAAACAATAATTACCAGTTAAAAAACATAATTATCTATTTTCCAACCAAATGTTTCCCCCACTTCCGTAACATCATTGGAACACTGTGTGCCCGCTGCTGCGTTGGACAGTACCATTGCTCCACCACTTGGCTCAGAGAGCAGATTTTTGTGTTGTCAGAGCATTGAGTTGGTAAGCA
This sequence comes from Acheta domesticus, assembly GCA_031308135.1. NCBI lineage: Eukaryota > Metazoa > Arthropoda > Insecta > Orthoptera > Gryllidae > Acheta > Acheta domesticus. The sequence goes on from JAHLJT010002406.1 coordinate 88,016,452, forward strand.
CTGACTTAGATGGTTTCCCCAACTTGCATGGACAGTCTGCTCTGTGACAAAGACCCTTTCATGTGTAAGGGTCTTTTTCACATAAGGAAACTGGACAATCATGTACAAGGCATTTTTTAAGAGCAAGTTACTTTTGACACAAATCCAACTTTAAGTTATTCACACCCACCCACACACACAAACAAAAAAAGTGGGGAGGATTTTATCAGAACAGCACTTCCAAATGCAATCTCTTTTCCTTGGAAATTAATAAAAATCTCTGATTTTTCCAACAAATGTTAAATTTCCTGACAATTGCACATCTGTCACCATCCTGATAAAATAGACAATGCTAACAGATGTACAATTTTGCTTTCAAACATTGGATTTTAACATAATCAGACAAAAATCTTCAAAAGGCAAGTTATAGTAGAAACTAAGATTCATTGTAACGCACGGACAATAAATATGAAAGTAATTTGGATATAATATTTTACTTGCCTGAGATGAATCTACAATGACTCCATTGTGAGAAGTAACATTCTTTTTTGTCTGCTCTATATCTTCGAGGTCAACACCACGTGAACAGTCGTCAATGAGAATAGTTCGATACCCACTAGCTAATGAATCAGCAGCTGTAGCTCCTATTGAAATAAAATAAAATATATTCCTTAATTGCAATTAATTCTCAATTTTTCTTAACAATATTTTATTAGTGTGTTTCATAATGTGTAATGGACATATATTTGATGTTTCTACATATTTAAGAGCAAGAATTGGTATGTAAAATCAATATACAACAATATAATGAAAAGAAATGTCATAATAATGTACAGTAGTATAACTTTCTTTACAATTTGATAAAAATAATTTCAATGAATGAATGAATGCTGACAGCAACTAAATTGAGTGGGGAGTGATGTTTTTAAATAATTCAAAGAGTTGCCAAATGAAGAACTTCCAAATCATCATAGAACACAGGTCACACATTGTATATTTCACAAAAGAGTAAAGCAGGCATATCCAGCATTACAAGAATGAGCAAATAGTAGGCGATCTGTATGTCAAGAGGTTGGTGTTAATTCAGTGCCACTTCATTATCTGTTAATTTGATATAACAAAGCAACTTTAGGGGATCATAAGATTTTTTTCGGTTTTTGTGGTTGTATTGCATGGGACAAGATAAAATGTCAATATATTGCTCCCATTCAGTTAGACAAGATGATCATCCTTGGATTAAACTGGACATGAAGATAAATACATCTCTTAACAACAAACACAAAATTAATCCTCCAATCTGCAACAACTTTTAGGTTGGAAAATTTCCTTGGGCTGGGTTGATAGTGACTGACTGGGCTTGTCTGCACTACAGAAAGTATCTCTTTGAAAATATACAATTAAGATTATTTTCAGTTTCTTATATTGCTGTTGAAAACACAAAATTTAAACCAAACATTGGTACATATAATCATTCTCTTCACAGGACAATTGAAAATTAGAATAGATGGGTTACAAAATACTGAAAATTAATTTTTCAAGCATCATTTGTTTTGCTTCAGGTAGGTGTTCAGCTCATCACATACATTGATATTATAAATTGTGGATGAATTTTTATTCTTGTACAATTATTTTGTGTTGTTTTTATTATACATTTACTTCATTTTATAAATAACTGTATATCTATTGATCAACTCAAATAGACTGATGTTAAATGTAGAGGATACTTCAAAATGAAGCCAACTCCCCAAACTTGCATTCAACATCTCCATATCCTGCATATATAAATATATTATTTTCATTATTACAAAAAATGTTTAACTCACCAACACAAACATCATATGCAAGTCCACAAACATAAATATCAGTGGCATTTCTTTGTTTCAGTTCAGAGCATAATGTTGTATCTGACAATTTTTTGTTATCCCAGAATACTGAGTAAGAATCCACATCTGGGTTAGTTCCTTTGTAAACCTTAATAGCATTATCCACAACCTGCCAAAAATTAACACGAGAATAAAAACAGATAATGGTAATGAAAACAAATAATTATTAAAAACTCTACAATAAATAAAAACAGTAGTTCAGAACGATGTTCAATTTCTTGGATATCGAAACATAGAATAAATGCCTTTTAATACCTTGAGGTTTTTATGTAATTCTGCACCCCAAGACTCTTGCACACAATGCCGTGGCCACAGGCGCTGCTTCATAGGAGGTGGTCCTTCAAATATCACTGTATCATACACTTTGGCTTCTTCTGATGATTTCTAATTTATTATAAAATATACATTATAAATACATTAATGTAAATAAAAAGCCAAATAGACAATGGAAGTAATTATTAAATAAACAAATATAAATGGTAATAAAAAAATCTGAAAGCTTAGATTCACTTTGAAAAGTATCAAAATCAACTCACTGGGCTAGAAGGATCCACTTTGCGAATGTGTATATTATCAATGAATGATACATGATCACTGGGATGCCAGTCAAGTGAATAAACTACAGCATCAAAATCGACTGTATCCAGCAGCTTATTAATCGGTTCAATGACCTAAAAATGTACAATTCTGGTTTAGTCAGTAATTCCTTGCTGGTTTATGTAATTTCCATTTACATAAAATCATTATCCTATATCTTTTATAGAACGACTGATTAACTAAGGTTACTTCAGAAGAATATCATTGTTTTATACTCACTTCAGCACCATTCTGTTTTGCAGAGCAATGACTAATATTCAGAGTCCCCGAAATAAAATCATTCTGCACATCCACAACCAGGATTACACTTATGGGACGTACAATCTGCATTATACAAGTTCAGAAATAAAGCAAAAATATGGTTTGTATGCATTTTATAGTACAAACATTATGGAAACGTGTATACCTTTTTAATCCATTGGTTCCAACAGAATACAAATTCTTGTCGATCAATAAATCCATCCTGAAAACAAATAACAATGGTTTCACATTACCTTTCACAAAATATTTTGAGGTTTGCATAACTTTTCTAAGACTAACTGATTTTCAAAACACACTACCACTGGGTTTCATACTCCTTTGAATGATACTTTTGCTTTCTTTGAACATCATCAGGAAATTGTGCTTCGATTTTTCCTCAAATAAAATCATTTGTAATACTACATAGGAAGCACAATACAATCCAAAAATTCTCATATCTGCATCAAGCTATTATTTTACTAAATTGGAATTAATTCTATAACAATACGAAAGCAGTGTTACTTCCTACATTTGAAATAAAATCTACAGCTGTTCTGTGTTTCATTTTCACTCAAAAAATATATGACATTTAAAATTTTCAAGCCTGAACCATTATGATTGACATTCAAGAAAATGCAAAATATACCTGAAGAGGTATGTCACACCTCTATATTAGTTAATCCATATCCTGTTTCTTCACACTTTTTTCATACAGATTCATGTAAAATGACCCATTACATAGACAGTCTTCTTTTTCATACTCAGAGAGGAGTAGAATTGATTGGATTATCACTTAATTAATGGCTTCCGGTAAATTAACCCACGCAGATGGAGTACTCCATTTCTACCATTTTATTTATTTGAACAAACATATCAAAATAAGTAGGTAATATGGAATACATTTTACCACCAAGATTTCTTATTAAAGGTAATCAAAAGTAACAAAAAACACATTTGGTACATATTAGTAAATTAACTGTATTACTATTAGGATGGTGAAAGCAGTATCTTAAAAACATAAGGTTATATCAATAAATCGGTTAATGTCTAAACATAAAAGCATTACAAGTAATATGGCAAATTCTACTAAAAACCTCAATAAATATATTTGTATACACTATAATTTACCTCATTTTTATCAAACACAGTAAACATTTCATGAACTTTTTTTGGCTCCACATTATAAATTTTGCCCCTGTCATTACGGAACAGGGCACGGCATACCAAACTGAATTCCCTTTCATCCAAAAACCCATCCCTGCAAAAACAAAAATACCAATTTTTGTATGATTCCAAACAATAAAAGCACTCTTTATATACAACTACACTATATATTAAAAATTGTCATGAATTGCAAGTACCTAGTAATATATCTAAAAAATTCATCTCCAAGGTTCATTGTCCCCTTTTCCAGGAATAAGACATAACCCTAACAAGGGTTGCAAATTAAGCAGTGTAGGATACAAACTATAATAAGCAGCATGATTTCTGTCAACAGTGCTGTGTATTCTCAAAAATATTTGAAGTGTTTCCATGAATGAGATTGACAAATTTCTAATAACATAAATGACATTTTGCACTCTGACAGACGTTCAGGAAAGCTGTGCAAGTGAAACAAAATAAATTAACGTAATTACTTACCCGTTTTTGTCAAAGGCTGTGAAACAAGCATCCATTGCCTCAGGGGCTAGTACATCGTATTGATCGATATCACTCTCCTCTTCATCTACCTTCTCACTCTGTTTTGCCATAATAGGCACTGCGGAATTTGTATTGCGGTAAAAGTCCGGGATATCCGTACCAACTCCAGGCATCGGGACACTTGCAGTGCACCTGCTAACGACCTGAGGAGAAAATTGCCGACTTCTCTTCAAACCGGCCTTCAGCGCGCTACTCATTCAAAGAAGCACATGCCAGTCATTGCGTAATGCGTACGTAATACTCGGTCTTTCCCCATGCAGCGGTCACACAAGTTCGAACCGAACTGTTCAATTTTACTAATGACGTTAATGACAGCGAAAAATGATACATGAGTATTGTTTCCTCTATCAAATTGGGTGAGATTATGAACTCATTCAGTCGAACTTACATCAGAAAGTGAAATAGTGTCACGAGATTAGATGAGAAGAGCGCGTGAACCTTGACTTTTTACTTTCCCGTATACGTACGTATACACGGAGTGATATACGTAGTAGGGAGGGAAAGATATGTAATGCTGCGCGAAAAAATGGCCAATTTTCGCCAGAAAAAATTCGTTGCCGGACGCTCATAACGAAAAAGTAGATAAAACCAGTTGCTAAATTAAGAACAAAATCCCCTAACACGTGGTGTAGCCAGAACCCCTCTTTTGTGGGTCCTTGATACCGAAAAACCAATTGAAAGGAAAACGTCCGTCTGTGAACATTGCTAGCGCCTAAACCATACGTACTATTTTTTTCCAAAATGGATATTCCCCGGTCGATCCGGTTCTAGTCGAAGCTTTGGATTTTGAAAAAGATTCTGTAAAATTTTTCATGAAGTCCCCTGGACATTTTCAAAATTTTCTCAAAAACGGCTCCAAATTTTTTCTTTAAATTTCTTGTAAGAATAGAGTAAAATACACTTATAAAGGTGGCGTAGGTCCGATTTTCACGGATAACTATGAATTTTCGAAAATTGCAAAAGTTTAAATTTTTTTCGGCGTCTTTCTGGAACTACAAAATTGAAGATAGAGATTTTTCTTTTAAACAAAATTTGTTGTCCAAAGTGAGTTCTTTCATTAAGGTCATGCACATTTTTTTGAAAATTTTACTAGTTTTTGCGCAATATTGCACGCAATATTTGAAATTTTAAAAATTACAAAAAACAGAATTTCTTAAAAATGGCTTCAAATTTTTTGTTCAAACTTTTCGAATGGGTAGTGCTAATTGCACTCTTTAATATGGTGTAAAGTTCATTTTGGGGTATATTTTTGTTTTTTCAAAAATTACAGAAATGTAATTTTTTTTAAAGTTCTCTCATACCGTTAAAATGCACACTTCCAGCAATTTGTAATCACTGTTGAATTTGTGAGTGTAAGTGCTTCAAATGACAACAAATGAAGTTTTTTGAAAACTCAAAAATTTTATTCAATAGAGCTTCAAATTTCGCATTTACAGTAGCGCTTAAACGACATTTTCTTGAAAACGGCTTCAAATTTTTCAACTAAAATTTCCATTTAGGACAAGGTTTAAATGTTTTTTTAAAATATTCTTAAAATAATATTTTTTTCTACTATTAGGAAACCGAAAAAGTAAAAAAAAAATGTTGTTTGGGCGGCGATAGATGGCAATTCTCAAGAGTAGAAAAATTAACTTCGGGCTATTATGTGTGTCACAAAATTAAAGAAAAACTACTCGTATTTTGAAAAAATTAAGAATGACCTTATTTGAAGATGTAGTTTTGATAAATACATTTAATTAAGAAAAATGTATTTTTAAAATTGTAGTTGTAAGAAAACGACGAAAACGAAGCGCAGTCAATTCCGAGCGGGCTATTGTTTGTCAGGAAATTATAGAAAAACTACTCATATTTTCAAAAAATTCAACATGACCTTATTTGAAGATCTGTTTTTGATGAGCATATTTCATTATAATTCATTTCTTATAAGAAAAACAATAGTGTCTTCACAATTGGTAGTTGTAGAAAGACGCCATTTTTTTATTTTTAAAAATTTTTGCAAAATCAGGCATTTCAACAAAATATGAGCCCAACATTTCAGAGGGTGAGCCCTGCAGGCTTCGAATAGCCTTTTCTGAGCTCTGCCATTATGGGAGAACCTCGACAACGCAGTCTTGAAAATTGGTGTTACAATGTGTGGGGTTTATTATATATCGTAAAGTTGTCCTCCGCTCAACCACCAGCTCCATCTCCAGCAGAGATAATAGAAATTCTATCAGGAAAATATCGAATTTGTCATCCAAATACATTTTCATTTAATCTCATATTGAGCGAAATTCTTTATAATTCTGGAACGTTTGGTATTTCCTATACGAACAATTTTCAGAAGTGATGGAATGGGAGGGGGAAGGGAACTATATATTGAAAGAAAATATGTGCATAAACGTTTTAAAAAGTTACCACAGTTATTTCCTACATCACGCACCTTATCGTTCAAGCTCTGACACCAATGAGATGTATAAACTTTTTCATAATTTCCGAAGATCTCTCATAATCTGTTCACACTCAATGCATGGTTGTTTACAATCCTCTTATTCTTCATTTACCTTACGCACAGTATATCTGAAATCTTTTTCAGGAGGGAGAGGGCTTATCATTATCCATTTTCATTCAGGGAAAAGGTATCCCACAAGTCTTGCTTGAAGGAATAACAACGACGGAAATTCGGATTTTAGTGCCTACTGGATATAAGACTCTTTTGACGCAAGCGCATCGCAAATTGTCTTCTCATATCCAAAATCTCCCTCAGTGGACTTTAGTGAAATTAAAACAAATTCTGGGACAGCTTCCAATTCGCGAGCTTAACTTGGAAAATTTATTTCAGTTATATCCAGAATATAAATTACTCATTACGTTGATAAGTTCGGTCATTATCTCAATCGTGACCAATTAATGAAACCCCGTATTTTAAAGAAACATAATTTTTTCATAGCAAATAATTTCACAGTAGTTACAAAATGTAAATCTATAGTCATACAAGATATAAGCATTCATCACATTTTTATTTTTAAAAAGTTGTCTATAGAAGCGGATAAAACTTGTCTGGACACTTACTGTACCTATTTTCATCTGTATTGTGTTTTACACATGTAATTACAATTTTATATTTAAATGCGTTATTCATCTCATCAAAAATGTTAATAATTGGAAAAATCATTAAAATATGCAAGTAAAAAGGAGTAACGCAGACAAATTGCATGTTTTTCTTGTCCCTCAAATGTGCGTCCATTCTGCGGACAGATGGTTTCTAGAAGCAAAGGAGATTAAAATGACACGTTCGGAAAAGAAAAGCAACCACTTCAAAGAGTCGAATTTCGAATTTCGGAAGCGTTCCCTTGCCCTCGACGGCGAAGCCTATGGTTATTGCATCTAAAATTCATCTGGTGAGGTCCTCCCAACACAAAATTCTGGCCATGGCTGGAAGTGCCATGTAGCACGTTGTAGGAGCGCCGTGCCAGGAGATCGCCCAACGTCATGCGCCACGCGCTTTCGCCGCTTGCCACTGGGTGGCTTTGGAACCGTTCAATAAGACATTGATTTTTAAGCTACGCTTGGCGCATCCTGGTCTCTGAGCAAGTTCCTACTCCGCTGTTGCGTGCATATTCTCAGGAACTTATTTCGAAAACGTAAACGTGCCCTAAAACGTGCATTTGAGTCTATGAGGGATTTATTATGAGCCGAAAACTTCTGCGTCAAATTTGGATGTAGGGGTTCGACCATTGAATAAAATCATCAGAACGAATCAGAATGATATGTTCCTTCTAATCATTATTATTTCTACTTTCTCGTCCTTACGAAGGTACTTCGTAAGAGAAAGTAATTTAATAGCGCACCGGAAAATCGTTAATTTTCGGCAGAAAAATTCTTATTTTCGGGCCCTGGTAACGAAAAAGTGGATAAATCCCGTTGCTAATACAGAAAAATATTTCCTCTAACACGTGGTGTAGTCAGTGGGACCTTGATGCCGAAAAGCCGACTGACGTCGGCAAAACGTCTGTCTGCCCGTATGTGGTCAAGCACGCACCTAAACCGTTCAGCAGATATTCATCAAAATTGATACCCTCAATTGATCTGAACGATCTCGTGGTTTTGGGAGTTTCAAATGGATATTTTCATTTTTGAGGGTACTTTACACGAATTTTCAAAACATTTTCAAAATTTCTCAATAATAGCACCAAATTTTTTGATCAAACGTTGTCTTCGGTCAGCGTAAGGACGCTTAAGAGAAGGCATAGACCTCATGTTAATTGAAATCCCAGATTTTTTTTTCAAATTGCAAAAGTTCATTTTTTTGGTTGGCTTCTACAACTACAATATTGAAGATAAAGATATTTACTTTCCCGTATACGTACGTATACACGGAGTATATGCGTAGTGTAGGGAATGTTACGTAATGCTGCGCGAAAAAAACGGTGGATTTTCGGCAGAAAAAATTAATTGCCAGGCCTTGATAACGAAAAAAAGGGGGGGGGGGGAAATCCCCTAACATGAGGTGCAGCCAGAATCTCTTGTTGTGGGTCCTTGATACCGAAAAACCAATTGAAAGCAAAAAGTCTGTCCGTCTGTGAACAACGCTAGCGACTAAACCGTTCTAGCGATTTTCTCCAAAATTGATATTACTCTATCGATCTGACTGATCTCGTGGTCCCTTGAATTTGAAACCGACATTTTAATTTTGGGGGGTACTTTACATGAAGTCCCTGGGACATTTCCAAAAGTTTCAAAAAATGGCACCAACAATTTTGACAACATTTTGTTGTTGGATAGTCTGAAGGTCATTTAAGAGAATTACGTAGGTCTCATGTTTGTTGAAAACTCAGAATTTTCGAAAATTGCGAAAGTTTGAATTTTTCCCGGCGTCTTCCTACAACTACAAAATTGAAGATATTTTTCCTCTAAATAAAATTTGTTTTCCAAAGTGAATTCTTTACTGAAGGTCATGTACATTTTTTGAACATTTTAGTAGTTTTCGCGCAATATGTGCAACTTAAAAAAAAAACGGCTCCAATTTTTTTCTTTAAACCTCTGGTAGCGATAGTACTAAATGTACTCTATGAGATGACAAGAACGTCCTATTGCTCTATTCTTTTGCTTTTTTTCCAAAATTACAAAAATGAAATATTTTTAACTTGTATCTCACGTCGTTAATATTTATATTAGCGGCGATTTTTTCACATTATTATATTTACGAGAACATGTGCATCAAATAATGTCATACAAACTTTCTCGAGAACTCAACCGTTTTCTGTGAAAACCATCTCAAAATTCCGCCTTTTCAAAAACGCTCTAACGCCATTTTCTCAAAAATGACGGATAATGCTATTTGCACTCTTGAATATAACGTAGCATTCAATTTGGGGTATTTTTTGTTTTTTCAAAAATTGCACAAATGTCATTTTTTTAAGGATCTCTCACAGTTAATATGCACATTCAGAGCAATTTGTAAATACTACTGTATTTGTGAGTTTAATGTTTTAAAATGACTTCTAAAGAAGTTTTTCGAAAACCTGAAAACTTTCTGTGAAAATTCGAAAACTTTCGAATATGCAGTAGCGCAAACCAGCGCAGTAGCGCAATAGTTGGGTCTGGTCTAGCTATTCGGAATTGCCGCACACTCTTGCCAGCTGCCATCCATCGCCGCCCAGTGTACACTTTTTTGACATTTTCTTAATTTTTCATTTCCTAATGGTAGAACGGAAATATTAATTTTAGAATAATAAAGAACACTAAAGCATCGTCCTAGATGGCAATTTTCTTTGAGAAATTTAGAGCCGTTTTTAAGAAACTGACGTTTATGCACTACTAAAAATGCGAAATTTCAAGCTCTTTTTCACAGAAAAATTTTGAGTTTTTGAAAACCTTCATTTGAAGTAATTTAAAGCACTGACACTCACAGTGTCAACTTTTTAAACAACGATGTCTTCCACCAGAAACATCGGTGTTTTTTATTAATTATTTTTTAAATATTGTATTTGTTCCAGTTTTGATTCTTCACTTCAAAATGATATATGCAGTATGTATAAGAATTTGTTGTTAGTTTTTGTTTTACTATAGTGCAATTTTTCTAAGTCTGCCTGTCAAGGCCTATCTTCACGATGGAATGTCACGGTACCTCGAGTCTTTCTCAGTCATGCCGCTAGATATCGCATGATCGCGACCGTATCAAGCAGTGCTTGCAACCATGCGACATCTAGTGGCAGGACCGAGAAAGACGTGAAATGCCGTGTGATCGGCCGAAGGAGCTTGAGAGGCAGAGTTAGAAAAATCGCATTATATAATCCGGCCCTCCGACGGCCTGAGGGACAGTGAACTGGCCCCCCGTTTGAAAACTTTGAGGATCCCTGCTTTAAACAGTCGCGATCGTGCGAAATCTAGCGGAACGACTGAGAAAGATGCGAAATGCCGTGACATATTCCATCGCGAAGATGGGATTTGTGTTGCCTTGAAGGACAAAGAGAAATCGCAGTATAGTGTAATTTTTGGAGAGAAGAAAAAAAAAGAAGAAAAAAAACGTTGTCATATTAAAGAGTGCAAGAGTGCTATCCGTTCGAATAGTTTGAAGAAAAAAATTTGGAGCCATTTATGAGAAAATGGCGTACGAGCGTTTCTGAAAAGGCGGAATTTTGGGATAGTTTTCACAGAAAACGGTTGAGTTATCGAGAAACTTTACTGGACATTAATTAAATCACATGCACTCGAAAATACAATAATGTGAACAAATCGCTGCTAATGTAAATATTAACGACGTGAGACACGTCAAAAAAATTTCATTTGTGTAATTTTTGAAAAAACAAAAGAATGGAACAACATGGTGTTTATATCATCACATAGAGTACTATTCCTACCAAAAGTTTAAAGAAAAAAATTGCAACCGTCGTTTGACAAAATATTGTTTTTGTATTTTTTTAAATTGCACATATTGCACGCAATATTGTATGAAAACTACTAAAATTTGTGCCTCACTTGAATGAAAGAACTCACCTTGGAGAAAAAAATTTATTTTGAGGAAAAATCTCTTATTTTCAATTTTGTAGTTGTAGGAAGACTTCGAAAAAAAATTAACTTTTGCAATTTTCGAAAATTCAGAGTTAACCGTGAAAATCGGACCTATGCCACCTTTATAAGTACATTTTTACTTTCCCGTATACGTACGTATACACGGAGTGATATACGTAGTATAGTGAAAGTTATGTAATGCTGCGCGAAAAAATGGCCAATTTTCGGCGGAAAAAAATTAATTGCCGGGCCGTGAAAACGAATAAGTGGATAAAACCAGTTGCTAAATTAAGAAAAAAAATCCCCTAACACGTGGTGTAGCCAGAAACCCTGTTTTCTAGGTCCTTGATACCGAAAACCCAATTGAAAGGAAAACGTCCGTCTGTCCGTCTGTGAACACTGCTAGCGCCTAAACCATACGTACGATTTCTTCCAAAATGGATATTCCCCGGTCGATCTGATTCTAGTCAAAGCTTTGAGATGTTGAAAAAGATTCTTCAAAATTTGGGGGTACTTTATATGAAGCCCCCCTGGAATTTTCAAAATTTTCTCAAAAACGGCTCCAATTTTTTTCTTTAAATTTCGTGTATGAATAGAGTAAAATACTCTTATTAACATGGCATAGGTCCTATTTTCACGTACAGCTCCGAATTTTCGAAAATTGTGAAAGTTTGAATTTTTTTCGGCGTCTTTCTCCAACTACAAAATTGAAGATAGAGATTTTTTCTTCAAATAAAATTTGTTCTGCATATTGAGTTCTTTAATAAAGATCATGTAAATGTTTTTCACAATTTTGGTAGTTTTCGTGCAATATTGCGTGCAATATGTGCAATTTTAAAAAATTGCAAAAACAAGATTTTCTCAAAAACGGCTCCAAATTTTTTCTTTAAACTTTTGGTAGGGATAGTGGTAAATGTACTCTATCAATGACATAAAAGCCATTTGGTCTATCAGGTGTTTTTTTCAAAAATTACAAAATGTAAATTTTTTTACTTGTCTCTCATGTCGTTAATATTTACATTATCGGCGATTTTTTTACATTATTATATTTACGAGTATATATGCTTTAAATAATGTCAGGTAAAGTTTCTCGAAAACACAACCGTTTTCTGTGAAAAGTAGCTCAATTTCGGCATTTTCAGAAATGCTCAAACGCCATTTTCTCGTATATGGCTGCAATTTTTTTCTTGATACTTTTGTAACGAATAGTGCTAATTATACTCTTTAGTATAGCGTAATGTTTATTTTGAGTTATTTTTTAGTTTTTTCAAAAATTACATAATCGTAATTTTTTGAAAGATCTCTCACATCTTTAATATGCACATTACCAGCAATTTGTAAACATTATTATATTTGTGAGTGTAAGTGCTTCAAATAACTTCAAATAAAGTATTTTGAAAATTGAAAACTTTTCTGTGAAAATGAGCTTCAAATTTCGCATTTTTAGTAGCGCTAAAGCGCCATTTTCTCTTAAACGGCACATACTTTTTAAAAGAAAATTACCATTTATGACTAGGTTTTTGTGTTCTTTAATATTCTACAATTAATGTTTCCGTTCTACCAATAGGAAAACGAAAAATTAAGAAAATGACAAAAAGAATATACTTTTGGCGGTGATAGATGATAGCTGGCAAGCTGGCAAGAAAGAGTATGTGGCAATTCCGAATAGCTAGCGAAAACCCAAGGAAATAGAAAACTAATACGGGAAAGTCTGTGCCATTCTGTAGCACCACTAGTTCTTTATTCTTATAAGAAATTTAAAGAAAAAATTGGAGCAATTTTTGAGAAAATGTTGAAAACGTCCGGGGTGTTTCATGTAAAGTACCCCCCCCCCCATTTTGAAGAATGTTTTCCAAAATCGCGGCGCCTCGAGTGGAACCAGATCGACCCCGGAATATTCATTTTGGAAGAAAACGTACTTATGGTTTACGCACTGTGGTTGTTCACAGATGACACACGCATAGTCGGACGGACAGACAGACGGCCTTTTTGAAAAGAACCACTTTTTCGGTGTAAAGGGACCCCTAAACGTGTATTTTCGTTCAAATCTCGAAATCGATTTTCCGCAGCATTACATAACTTTCCCTATATTACGTATATATACTTCGTATATACGTACGTATACGGAAAAGTAAAAATTAACATTTTTTCTCAAAAACCGCTCCAAATTTTTCTTTAATTTTTTTTTCAGCTCATAGGAGAAGGTAATCCTTAAAATAATGGCGCGGATATAATTTTCTTTGAATTCTCTGAATTTTCGAAAATTATAAATTTAGAAATAATCCGAGAAAATATGTACAGTATAAGAGCACCACAGTTCACTCTTTGTGAACGATACAATTCCATACGTTCCGTAACGTATCAATATAATTCCTGGTTGTAAGAAAAATCTAACAATTTCAAGCGAAATGAGATGTTAGTTGAACTATCACAATTCCTCTATAACAACCCTTTCAGATATTAAGATCTATATTACGCTCATGATCAATTTCCAGATCTTTGCTGTCGCTGTTGTCTTCCTCCGTGATTTTCAAAATATTTCGTTCGAAATTTCTGAAGAGGCAAAAATTAAATCAAGCCACGGGATGCGTCAATGGTTAATAGAAGACAAATTATTTACATTATATTTTGTTGATTATTACTCATTGCTAAAGAAGATTTAAGTTTCATGTAAAGTCAAGTAAGTTTTTAAAAGTAGGGCTCGAAATTAATAAACCTGAATATCTATTTGTTGGAAAGAACATACGATCTTCGAGGAAATAACACACTATCGATGGGACAAAAAATTGTAAGCACTTAGGTATAACATTTAATAAGGAAATAAGCCAAAAGAAAATTAAAATAGTATATACTTGGGCAGTAATGTGACACGAACTATGAATTTTAAGCTGTAGAACAACTTTACCCCTGATAAGTATATTTAGAGCGTATACTTAGATCTATAGAGCGTGTTTGTGTAAAAGAAGAAACTGCGTGTTTTTGAAAGGGAATAAAAACGAAAACGATTGAGTTACGACACAAGTGAACAGATTAAAAGAGGAATTCAGGAATTCAAGTCCCAATTCGCCACTACATACGTGTATACGAAACAGCCTGTTATTGGCCTGCGTGGCTGTTATTATCAAATAAGTTGTTTTTACGTTGTTTTATGAACCGTCAGTAGACGCCGAAGAAAGAGTAAAGAGCCAAAGAAATAACGAGATGACCTTAGCGACCTACTGATTGTTCTCAGGTAGCATGAATTCAAATTCTTTAATTCCGGGGCAAGTCATTACAGCAACCACGATTTGGGTAAGTGGCTCGTTAAGATAATACCCGGTTCAACATCCTCACATACGTTTTTATAAATAGCAGAAGATTACTCAAATTATACGGCCAGTGATTAGCGTTTCCTGGAACTAAGAAAATGAACATTTTCATCAGGACTTTAGAGGGCTATCCTTTGTATTTCTCAACGGAGGTTTCCCAAATCTTGTACATGACACAGAACAAAATAACTTTCCTGCTCTGCCTCCTCCTCCTCCTAGCACTCTGTCCAATAAAGGGCGAGGCCCTACGTGATAGAACGAATAAAACGAGTGGTGTTATATCTCATACTTTCTCATATTATGAAACAAACTATTATAATTACTTAACTAAAATTTCATCCATCTCCTGAATCACTCTCAACCCCTAAAATATAGTGCGAATTTTAGAATTGTCCATAAAGTAATGATATCACCTTTTATCCTCGTAGTAAGTAGTTGACATTTGAGGACGAGTATTCAGCAATTTTATATAACTTACAACTAGCAATGTACATAAACTATCCAATAAATTTTGTGTACTTACCTAGGAAGAATGATACAACTCTATTTTACATTATTGAAATAAATCTCCAGAATACAATTTTGATTCCAAAGTAAAAGTAACAACTGTATAATCATTCGATGATTCTTTTAGACCTGATAATAAACAGCAATTTAAGAGAATAGTCATTAACACAAGATAACAGAACAACGCAAAATGCAAACCGATACGTCGTTCAGTCAGCTCAGTCCAGGGCGCATGAAGTCGTAGAGTACTTTTAAAACGTGCTCGGGCGTATTCTCTTCCCATTCGGCCTTCGTGCTGTCTAATTGCTTTCTGGGCGGGGTTCGCGTGAACCCAAAGCGCCATTCTGCCTGGGCGGAAGTGTTTAGAGGCGTCGCGCGGGCGTACAGTTCGGCCTCGACATGACCCTTTGTTCAGTGCAGTTGCTGACGACCAGCGAGGGAGACCGCCCACGGCGATCAAAAAGTAATTTAGGAATCGATTCTGTTACAAAATACGTGTACAGTGATGTTTAAAAATGTAAATTACAGGAAAAAAATGTATGAATACCAACCCATCTCCGTGATTCCTGTAAGCAACAGTTCATTGAGCTTGGAATCCTAATATTGACTCTTCGTTTACAACAGCTCGTTTTAAACAACGGCATTAACAATTAACTACCAAAAAACCATGTAATATAGTTCGGTGGCGTCTCTTGCTCGGTGAGTATAGAAATGCTATCATCACGTTACGGATTAAACAAATAATTCAAGATATCTAGACTATATCGTCCCACGTACTTCTTAAGTGTTATTATGAAGCACGTTATTGACTACACATTCTTTGACAATTGTCAAGGTTTTCGTTGCTTGCTCCGACAGTCATAAACAAAGCACTAAAATGAAAAAAAAATACATTGAACTAAGTGTGCTACAATATAGCACAGACTTTCTGGAACTACGTAGTTGTATCTTAATCTGGGGTACCTTTTCTCTTTTACCACAGCAAGAAAGTAAACAACATATTTAAGAAAAAATATTTGCCTTCAAAATTGTAGTTGTAGAAAGCCTTCAAAAAAATTTTGAAGTTTTTCCAATTTTCAAAAAACATAACACCTGCGCCATTCTCTTAAACGCCCTTCACACAATCCAAAAACAAAGTTTAATAAAAACAAACAAACGATGGAGCCACTTTCCTGAAAATTTTGAAAAATGTCCCAGGGGCTTCATGTAAAGTACCCCCTAGAATTAAAATATCGATTTCAAATTCAAGGGGTCGCGAGAGCCAGATCGGCAGACGTTTTGCCGTCAATCGATTTTTCGATATCAAGGACCCATGAAATACGCATTCTGGCTACACCACGTGTTCGAGGAATTTTTTCTGAATTCAGCATCTGGATTTATCCAATTTTTCACTGCCAGGGCCCTGTAACGAGTTTTATGCCAAGAATTCGCCATTTTTTCGAGCAGCATTACACAACTTTTTCTCTACCGCATTAGCGAGAAAGTAAAAATATGCAGAGAACATCTTAATTTACGCGATGATTCCCCTTTCGTTACTGCACAACAGACAATTTTTATAGTGATTTTGATTGAAAAACATACATTTTTCAGCAGTTTTCCATTTCTAGGGCCCGCAAACGTTTTTATCGAAATCAGACTTTCAGAATATCGCAGAGAATTGTACGAGTCTCCAATATGGAGATTTCTGGGGAAAACAGTGCAGTTGTTTTTGAGATTTGTTTCCAGTGTTTTCAAAAATATGCGATTTTTAGTTCCCATACACTTAAGAACTTATGGACACATACAAAGCTGAGAAATTGACATGAAACATGAATCGAATTGAATCGAGTACCCTTATATCTCCGTCTCGGTCTCTTCATCTGTAAACACAGACAGGGGCGCGCTCCTATAAACTTCATTCTCAACTTGGTCGACATATACGGTAGTGCTTCAAATACGATCAAACAAACATTGATTTTTATAAATTAGATATCCGCGCCTGGGGAAGGGAGACATATGGCGAGTATGACGTTTTCCCTTCGCCGTATCTAGCGCACGTGTCCTGCCTGAGCTTTTCCGTTCGTTAGACAGTAACAGAAACTGAGACGATTGCAATGGAAAACTACAGCTCAATTTTTGCCCCGACCGAGAATGTAAATCGGGATCGTCCTGCACCATGGAAAACTAGCACGCTGTCCATGAGCCACTCAGGGGGATATTCTAACTTATTTAAATTCTTAAAGTGATGTATGTATATAATTTCTTTTAAAATAATGAGTAATATTTGGAAGCTGTCGTGGTACAGTTTATTGACATTCATAAATGTGTAAAACAAACTTGGGTAAGTACTCCTACACAAACTAAATTACTAAATACATATATAGCGACTTGAGCTGCATTGTTGTGATGGAAAATCTTTGAGTGTGTTGCAACAATCCTCTTGCTCTCCTTTGGATTCCAAGAGTTTTCTCAATTAACACACGGGTTAAGCTGCACATTCCTCTTCTCCCTGTGATTACTTTTATATAATTTTTAAAGTAGAAAAACTCTTTTCTACGAATGTTGTTGGAGCTCATAGAGTGCATGAAAATTTAGCCCCTACTTAAGTGGGGCAACCCAGCTGCCTACCCTCTGGACGTCCCTGACTACGTATGTCTGAAACAAGTATTATATTTCAGCTTCTGGGTCAATAATTCCCATTCCAAGCATTTTTTTTCGTCGTTTCCCTTGATTCATGAAATGGAACCTTGTTTTGCTTCTGGTCAAACAAATATTTTGCTTCACTATGTGCACGTTTTGTTGTGCTCTCCATTTGCTAGTTGTAATTAGAGTAATACTGGGCGGTTTGGGTTATATTGTTAGCTTTACCACAAAATAAAATCTGTTGTTGGTTTTTCCGATGCAAATGGGTTGTCAATTATACTCTGTGAATGAGTGAAAATGTCTAGTTTTCGAAGTTGTTAATCAAGCATTTTGGTATCTTTATTTGTCACTCAGTTATGCTATATATATATATAAATTCAAAATGCTGCCGAGTGTTGCAGGTTGCATTTGACGTGAATATTGAATATTTAGTTTTGTTCTACAGCACCACGTAGTGGAGTAACAACAATTATTTTATATATATATATATATATATATATATATATATATATATATATATATATATATATATATATAAAAATTCAAAATGCTGCCGAGTGTTGCAGGTTGCATTTGACGTGAATATTGAATATTTAGTTTTGTTCTACAGCACCACGTAGTGGAGTAACAACAATTATATAATTGTTGTAACTCCATTTTGAATCTATATCGTTTAATAACTCCTAAACGAAGCGTTCTAGGGCATTAAAAACTAAACCTCAAAGAAACGTTTTTCACATTGTAATCTACAGGATGAGACCCTCATGAACATTCTATTGCGCTTTTACTGGACCGGCGCTTCTCGATTTTACCTCACTTGCTCAGAGACGTGCAGAATCTGCAACTAAATGTGAATGAGGGGGACAGAGAGAACCGGTGAGACAAAGAGAGAGAGAGAGAGAGAGAGAGAGAAAGGGAGATGGAAAGAGAAAGAAGGACATGAAGGGCAGAACAACGTCTGCCGGGTTTCGCTAGCATTTAATGAAAGGTACCTCGGCACCAAGGTATTATCTGGGCATTATCATTCAAAATCTCTGAGGGGCAAAGGTGTAAGAGATTATGATTTATCTGATAGCACATCTCATTCGGGAAGATAATAGTAGCGAATTATTATCTACCTTGCGTGACTCGAACTTCCGTGTCTCACTCGCTTTCTGTTTGTACCAGTTCCAAATGATCGATGGGAGCCATGTTTGCTTCATATAATCAGATAGTGAAAGTAAGGATCCCCGAATCATAACACATTTTTCCACATATATAAAGTACATCATATTTCCAGAAACACACACCCGTCGCACACAAACTGTACATATACTTACAGGGGCGGATCCTGGCGATCATTTTTTTGGCGGGGGAGGGGGGGATCGTAGATTTTTGTTAAATAATAACCATATTTGTTTTTATATTGTGTATTATTTATTATTTGTATATTATCTTTACTGTAGATATGATACTATACAATATTATTGTTTAAACAATTACATAATTCGAACATAAATATTTAAATCAATTTTGCCAAAATAAAGGAAGGTAAACAAAAACTCGTGGCCTTTTTTTGGGGGGAGGAGGGAGGGCATGGACCAATTAGTAAATGATACCTCACTAATATTCAGAAAATTGGATGCAACCTTGGGGCTTTCAAAGCAAAACACATTTTAACTTATTTCGATTTTGTGAGTGATATTTCCCTGCTGCAGTGACTATAAATGTATACTGCGATTTATTCAACTCTGCCCCTGACGGGTGCCAGCTGTTGACGGTTTTTTCCAATCGGGAGCTTATATGTCGCTACAGTGACGTCAGAAGCTCCCGATTGGAAGAAACCGTCAACAGCTGACGGCCGTCAGGGGCAGAGTTGAATAAATAGCGGTACAAGTAGTGACAAATATGTACATATACATACTACATAGTATGTACATAAACACGCATACACAGTATTATATACAAAAGCGTGTTTAGTTGTAATTTGGTAAATATGTAATTTTTATTTACTAATTAAAATCACGCCAGAACGACGCGAATACACTACGAATAGAACAACGCCAGAATCAAATCCAAATACGTTTTGACATTGGTAATAAAAATCATCACTACGAATATCACCACGCCCAAATCTGGATGTGCTTCCACCAGCACAAGCTTCTGTAATGATGTTATTTCACAGTTTCTATCATGTGCGACCTGTTTAACTCGATACAACATGCGCAGGAAAATGTAAATATATTTTTGAGCTTACCGATATGTTGAACTTGTTAACAATTCCACTTGTACAATACACTAGCAAATATCAATTCTCACCACAAGCAACCGCAAGGATTATACAGCAAAGATTGGAAAGAAGAATCCTTGTTTATCCAGATGTTGAATTCTACACGCGCCACACAAGAATCAATTGTACTTTTATTCACTGCCAGGCCTCCTCATGTCTCCGTAACTTCACAAACGAAACTCAAGCGTCACCCGGCGTGAGCCGTAACAACCATACCACGTTCACGAATACAAATATCCTGGCCAGGAGGAAATCCTCGATGAAAGCGCGCGAATTCAGGGAAGTCCCCGAATCATACACGTGACCTTCCTCTCCCGGATTTCGGGATCTCACCAATAAAAAGGAATCTCAATACCACAACGCTTACGAGGGAACTTTAAATTATTGCGGCCGCGGATCCAGTACTGCCTGAGGAGATAAGAGGGCAACTTGTGCTTTTTCTGAAAATATTGCATTAGAAGTTATTGCCAATTATGCAATACGTAGACCTCCTGACTTCCTTCCTCGAATCGGCTCTGAATAATCTGTACTCAGGCGCGGATCCACGGGGAGGGAAATTTCCCCTCCCAAAATGTTTCAGTAACTGTTAATTTTAATTTGTCCCGAAACTTTCAAGCAAAAATATTTTCGTATAAACATTAAAACAAATAACAATGTATCGCATGATGAGCTGAGTTTAGCCTGCGTCATTCTACATAATCTGTAATATGACACATTCGACCAAAACATTTTGAATAAAAAAATTTCCCCTCCCAAAATTCGTTTCTGGATCCGCCCCTGCTGTACTAGATAGCCCTCGTTTACTTTTTTGTACTTTCTATTAATGAAACTAATGCTAATCGCACGTGAAGTGTATTGTAATGAGTCCTGATATTTGATTTCCTTCTCGTTTACGTTTGTTAAGAAATGACTGCAGAGATATCATTTTAACAATTGAACAAAGTTCATGTAAATAGTCTAATTCTATAAAAAGTTTTAAAGAGTAGTTAATAAGTTATTACCCATATTTTTTCTCCTTTATAGACATTCAACACATTTCATTTGATGTCATGAAAATACAAGATTCAAAAATGTTGTGAAGAAAAACAGGTTTATATAATAGTTTATATGGAAGTAAATAAGAACTAACATTACTTCCTCTGAATATTGATTGTCTCAAATATCAGAATACCTTTCCATTATAATTGAGATGGTTTTTGGTATACAGTACTCTGATCTCTTATAAATGTTGATGCATTTTCTACATCTTGAGTAAGTTGGGAACAAAATTTGTCATTCTTAGACGAGAATGAAATCAATCTGCTAGGGAATATCTTAACCACCCCTGCATAAAAACTATACTTCATGTCAATCAGTCATCTGAAAGTACTATAAATCAAAACCTCAATGGATAGGCTAACAAGGAATTAGGCAAATTCAGACCACTAAATTTCGAAAGTGAATTGAAATTAAGTATGGAAATTGATCAAAAACAATCAGAAAATCAGTGAATTAAATACGTACCATGCATTGCATTCAGCTCAAACATTATCCATTACTATACGTACTTATTAATATATTTTGCTTTTAAATATGATATATCAAATATTATTTCAAATACGAGAGACCTGCTTAGATGGCTGCAAGGTATCAATAGATATCACTGCACTATCTCTGAACAAAGAGGTCCTAGATTTAGTTCCAATGGTGGCAGTATTTTCGACACTAGCTACAAAGCTAGGTTGAATTCAGCCACTGTCTGGAGGATAATTGTAGCAGCCAGCTGCTCTGATCGGTGGGTAGGTTTCCATGGTTTCTCTAATCAACACAGGTGAACACCAATGCAATACCTCAACAAATGAGCCATGAACTGTGTGTGATCTTTCCTTCCTCTTCCTTGTCGTATCATCACCCCTTATTTACACTTACCACCACTACACTATCACACATACTAGGAGCTTAGAGTTTCACTTGGCTGGGGTGATGCCCTGCTAGTGGGAGATTCCTGGTTCAGGAAAATCCTACAAGCTGATGCATAGGTTGGCACTAGATCTGGCCATCCAGCAGGGCAAAACCACTGCCACTTCCAACAATAAAAATGTACTACAATTATAGGACTAATGACCTTACCAGAAGTCCAGAAAACCTATCAATCACACACAATCAATCAAATACAAGACTGGATGGCAAAAACATGATTTGAAATAAAATTTTCAAAATTATATCAAAATGAGGTATGAAGAAGTCGCAGTCAAACGTTAATATTTACTGATATTAGTTAAAAATATATCAGATGCCTTTTTGTGTTCCTTTACAAAAAATTATTTGATTACATCTTGTGGAAATGTTACAGTAATATCGTATGTAACAATTGAAATTGTTAATCTATCTTCCTTGGAAGTGTTATACCTTTTCTTATGATATTAAGTATGAAGAGAATTGAACATTCATTTTTTCAATCCACAAACATAAATGGTGTACGGGGAAATAAAGATGTAATGTGAAAGATGTTTCACAACTGATTCATTTGAGACACACTCGAAACATTCTTGTGTTAATGATAACAATGACTGGCTATTCAATAAGTTGTAATAAACAAGTTGCCATCAATTGTAGCATGATCCTTACCTTTCTCTTTGCTGCGACCTCAAAATCCATATTTCCTTCCACATGATTTACAATTGGAGAGAGAGGGTCCTCATTTACTACTTACATTATCACATTAATCATGCAAAACCAGTGCTTGATTTATAAAATTTTAGGTCCCAGAACACACCCCAAATTAATTATTAATTTAATAAAAATAGTAATATATTTATAATATAATTTAATAATTATTCCTGAGGTACTGGAATGCCATTCCATCACGTTCCATCAGAAATCAGGCCCTGTGTAAAACTACGTATTACATTCCTCAAATAGTCACTGTGGACAACAATATTGCAATGGTACATATAAAATGTATAGATATTCTTTCCTGATAAGAAAACACTAAATTTAAAAACTGGTTGTTCTAATGTGAAATAATGTCTTTTTACATTTGAGACATATGATTCCATCAGCTTGATTAAAAACTATCAACATTTGAATTAATATAAGTGGAAATTCTTTGCCAGTTTTCTTTTTTTTTTTGTGAGCTACCCCACCGAAGAGTGGGAGGCTTTTGCCCTGGGTAGGGATATAATAGCTTAAATAATAATAATAAAAAGTGGAAATTCTGATCTTAACAAAGAGTTCACATGGAAACATGCCAGAATCAAGCAACTGATTTCACATTAGCAGGGGAGAGAGAAATGAATTCTTGTTTTGATTGTCAATAACCAACAGGAATGAAAATGTAATTGCAAGTCTTCATAATAATTAATAAATAATAATAATAACAATGATAAATTAATGAAAAAGGGAAAAAAACTACTGCAATTATATTTTCATACCTCTTCTTCATTGCTACAACGAACAAGAGAACATCAATTAAATCCATCACCTATCATTGGGAAATGAAAATACAAAGAACAGCGTAATCACAACAAATTCAAGCAATTTAACAAAAACATATTCTTGAAACTATGACTTACCAATATGATGTAAGACAAATGAACAGAAATCATATTTATGTTGCAACTGGATGGAATTCAAACCAACAGAATTCTTGGTTTTTCTGTTGAGCACCTAGACTCAAGAATTTATTCAGGGCCATGGGCCACAATTTAAAAATATTTAACCTTGATGATGGCTAATTTGACTACTAAATAAAGGATACTCACATCATTACTCTAATAAAGAACCTTTAATTGCACGTACTGTGTTTAATAATACCATTGTGAAAGTAATTTCCCACCACATAAAATGCCTGACTGACCACAAGGTCAATTTCATTTTAATCAAATGAAAATTTGCTGAACTACATCAAATTAGGTCATTCCCAAATTATATAATTCACCTTTTTAGTGTAAGCTAAATCGTGTGAATTAATTTTCTTTTTTAGAAAAAGATAATATCAATTCCAGGTTATAAAAAAATCAATATAACATATCAAGGTCATAGATTCTTCTTCTTATATAACACTAAGAAAAACAAGAATTAAAATTAACTTTGACTGTACTATGGAAATTGCATTGAAAAGAATAAAATTTGGAAAGTGAATCAAACAGAAGCAAGGGTGTTGAAATAAACAAAATAAGAAATAGCATCAAAGCAATTTCAAACAGGAGAAATTGTTTATTATGACACACTTGCTTCAATTTGATTCACCCAAATTTCATACTTTTTCAACTTCATACTTTCATACTTTTTCAAGAAAGTACAGAGATTAAGATTAAAGGCCACATTAAGTTTTTTGTCAGTCACTTGAACAAACCAGTATTACAACACCAAAGGATCTTGACAGCTTTGTATTTTTTAAATTTACACAAAAATAAATCATTGAGGGTTTTTGTTCTTAACATAATAAAATTGTTTTAAATGATATTTGTGATATTTTTAGTAGGTTACTACTAAATCTATCATGAATTTTTGGTTCTCTTATGGAAATTTAATGTAAAATACTAATTGTTGATTGATTTGTCAAATAAACTTGCTGTCTTGCAATCTGTCAAAAAATATTAAATTATATGTAAACTCATAAATCTGTTGAGAGAAGCTGAAGATCATAAAGTTAACAAAATTTTACACAGGTTAACTACAAGACAATTACAAGAACCTATCACTCAGATTAAAAAACAAAAGTTTGTTTTCATTCACGCAGTACTCACACCAAAGCATAAAATAAAAAATTATATTAAAAGTGATTAAAAGAAAAAGATCTGATTAGGCAAATTAATAACATTTCGGAACACTAAGGACTTGGAGAAGGGTATAATGTTTCACTAGTAATTTTGTAATATCTACAACAGATCAGAAGGAAAAGACATTTCAATTTATTTCATTGAAATAAGATATTGTACTGTGTATTCTATGAAGTAATGTTCATTTCAATACACTTAATTATTTTCTGAAAACATATTCAATTGAATTCCTTTCTGGTTCCATTAAATATACTCATTCAATTCTTGAAAGCATTTAAGAACTAAATTAAAATCCAAAATTGTTGGGTAACACGTACTCTCTGTACATAGTTCATTTAACTTCCAAATAGTACCTAATTATTAATATTTTGATGAATTATTCCTATTTTAAATTTATAATTATTTCAATTTGATGGAGTACATAACATTTGTTGACACTGTCAAAAATTATATATTTCAAACAAAGAAAAATAATCTATCAAGTTTAATATAAATGTACCTCTAGCAATCCCTCATGTTTTTCCTTCTGTTGCAAAATTGAAATTTCTAAATATAGAAAACATGATTATCTGAATTATGTACAGTTTATTGCTAGGTCTATACAATCTGTACAGAGTTCCTCACAATAGGAGCAAACAGTTGTAATTAAGATACAAGATTGGATCCAGGCAGTCTGTACTTTTGCATCTGTCACAATGGAATGCTATGGACATTTGAGGACACCTAACACACGTTCTCTACCAAGCCAAGATCCCAGAGATACTTGACTGTAGTAAAATTTATGTACTAGCAGTCATTACATTTATCCCATTAGTAAATACAGTACAGTGGTGCTTAACCTCAATATTTCTCAGTAAAATAAATAATGCTAGTACTAATACAATAATAAAATGACTCCAAAATTTGATTATCATTTCATATACAATACAAATCAATGCTTAAAATGATTTTATTTTCAATTATATCTAATACTTATGATCCCTTTCATTACTGTACAAACAAGTTGTGCATTGAAAAGACTAGTCAGCATTTTTATAATCAAGAATTGATTGGCCCATGTCTATTGTTCTGACATGGCTCCAGGGATGTGTTGCTTTGTACAAACCCCAGCTGCCTGTTTTACAATATAATACATGGGGAATAAAATAACAAATTAATGGACATTTTAAAAATTAATTTCAACAGGAATATATATAGCTCTTAACAACATGAATTATTCTAGCATCTTGGTGTTCACCATGATGTACAGCATTTCTTAACAAGTACACAAGTCCTTTTAACACACCAAGTCAACATGTTACATGTACAGTTGAACAGCTTGCATCATTGTAGCAATTTCTTAGTAATAAATATCAAGTATACTGAGCTTCTTATATATAAAGCTGCTTCCATGCTGCCTTGTACACAATAATCAGCCAGTTGTTTTAACTTTGTGCTGAACCAACTTACTAGCACGAACACACTGGTGTCGAGGGCTGGATGAATGGTTATGTAGCAAAAAGAGAAGATTTATTCTTACAAAGAGCATAGAATGAGCAATAAATACTAAATTTGTTGTTTTGTTTTTTGTTTAAAATGCACATAAATACTGCTTTAGAAAGAATATTCACAAAGACATGATAGAAAACCTGTTAGAAAAGAAAAGGATTTTATTCACAATGTGAATTTTTCGTTCAAACGAATTTGCCTGTATCAACAGCCAAAAGACTGATTTCTATTTTTCAAGAATGCACCAAAATATCAGTTCATTTTTGATTCAGTGTTTTTTCTGCTCTAAATCCACATGAACAGCATGTTTTTAGGCACTCACGTAATGACTGTGATCTTTTCTACTTTATTAACTTTACTTTGGTTGCAGAAATTTCTAATATATTGAATGAACTTCAGCAGGCTAAGAGAGACTCCTGGGTTTGCCACAGTACTCTATGCAATGAAAAAGGAATAAGTAATGATCACAGCTATTTGTATGATGCAGCTGCATGTGGCTCAGTAAACAATATTCCTCTTGCAGAATAAGCTCCACATTTGTCACCTTACTCTGATGGACCATAAGCTTGTTTATTATAGGCCAAGACAATTTCACAATTTGTAGATCTTTTTGCATTTCACTCAAAGATCAATTACAAATAACAGAGGAAGACTTTTTACTCATCCACATACACAAATTTGATATCTTGTTAATGTTCTGAATACAGGGCATACATATACATACATACAACACACACACACACACACACACACACACACACACACACACACACACACACACACACACACACACACACACACACATCTATATATATACACATGTACACTTCCTTATATTCTTTTACTTTCCAAACATACACTTGTTCACATATATGTATATTCTTCATGACTCAAGATTCACATAGCACAAACAACCAGGTATTTGCAATGTTTTGTTCTTTCTCAACTAACACAGTTTGGGTTTTACATCAATGCAATATATAAAAATCATCACAAGCTAATGCTGAGTTCTTACTTCACATTTGGAAAGGCTACAGAATATTTCAATTTGGTACAAAATAACTAACAATCAAACATTACAGATAAAAATACTGGGTGTTCTCATGAAGTACTAGAGGTAGCAGAAGTGGAAACTGATACAGATCTCCTACAGGCTAACATCAACTCCATTACTTGCCATTGCAATGCACAATATAACAGTTTCCATGTCATCAAATGTTCAACTACTTCACAAGATTATTGAATAAGATGTTTTGTTTACTCCATATTAATTGTACTGAACAATGAACTTTACAGAAAACAAATATCTTACTACAAATGCTTAGAAGAATACCTTCAATAGTTGCAAGAAGGAAAAGATATAGGATGCAACCTTGTCAATAAAAAAAGAAATTCTTTCCACAATTTCTTTACAACTAATTATTCTATATCAATCTTCATATGTTAAATAAATTCCTTTTCAACAGATCAAGTATTAGGCCTGGACAGAGAAGCTGTCGGATTGCAGCACTGGCAACACAACAGTCACGTGCAACTGGTAACAATAAATTGTGAAGCCCAACATCACCCTGCCCATGTGCTTTGTCATTATAAGCTAGTCCACAATATTCACACAATTCTTCTTTCATAAGATTATTATTGGTCCATTTGCAGTAACAACACTACAGCCTTTTTCTAACAACGAGCAGCATGAAAGATTACATTACAGCCAAGGAATTATTTTAGAAAGGCAGTTTGTAGCTTCTAACTGCAATTCCATTTTTGGAAATTCATGTTCTGGGGAAATATATTAGAATATAAAATAATACTGGAGACACTAGAAGGATGTAAGACAAGTTAGCATTTCTTTGCATCATATTTGTACAAGTTTTGATTCATAGTTCCTTTTTACAATATTCCAACAATATCGGTAACCATTTTCGTACAACTAGAATTACATTGCAAGCCATTCTTTACTTTCCCTTCACAAACATACTCACTTTGTACAATATCTAGGCTTTTAAATTTTCTTAGCTGTAACATCTTAAGTCACAAAATTAAAATTGTCAATTTCATTCATTATGAATTTTCTGAGTTTTAATAATAGAGCACCAGTTGTATAAAGTACAGGAGCTTTATGGATAATGGATCAGTGAAGGAAAGAATTTTAGAGTTAATTGGAAACAGTATAATATTAAGGAGCGAAGTACTTACATATTACACAATTTACTATGCGGACATTCTGACTTTATTTTCTTCGGTTGAGTCACGCAATGGCACTGATGTTAAAACTATGCACAGTTATAATAATAATAATAATAATAATAATAATAATAATAATGATAATAATAATATTCTTAAAGCTCTTGGTTGCCGAACACGTTCAGTCCTATAATGTCTCACAAAAATGTACAATCTTCATGTTCATAAAGGATGGAGGTAGTGTAGGGTTCATTTCACTTAGCCTTCTTTGACACCAGACACAACATAGACTAGGGGAGAAGAGATTCAGCACTGGCCGAAAATCAAGTTAATAAAAAATAAAAATAACAAAGCACACCTGGATAATAAAACATCAGCCGATACATTTGTATTTTACACAAGTACTGTCTGCTGATATTTAGGCTGAGGCGCTTTTTTGTTGATAACTTAAGTATGTGGATGTCGAGTGGTATAATATCAAGACTTTGGCAGTTCAGATTCCACACGTCGTTCTGTAGCTACAGTTAAAAGATTATTAAATTCCAGTTCCAACATTTGACGCACCTGTCAAATAAACGAGTGTCAGTATCATAGGTAATGAATTTTTATAAAGTTCTAGAAAATATTTTTAGACATATCTTGAATTAAAAGAAACTTGGGCATCCCTAAAACAGCATCCAACAAAAATACTTAGTAATTTCTTATTTACCTGGGTATTTTGTGTAGGTATTTGCAATGCAAGGGCCATGCTATTAAAATCAAAGCTTTCATCTAAGGCAATGAGAGCTCCATGAACACCAGATTCCACTAGATTATTTGCGTATTCCTGAAACAGTAGTGTGGTCAAAATGTATGGCAACAATCTTGCAAATCAATTACAATTAAAGTTATGAAGAAAAAAAGAATTAAGAAGTGGTAATATTATTCATGATAATCCTTCATCAGATGCGATAAGGATAGAGGCAGTGATATAGGTAAATACCTTTAGTCCTATAGAAGTAACCCAGCGTATAACACGCTCATTTGACCACACTAAGACATCTATTAACTCATTTTCTGAATTCTTTCTTCTCTCCTCCAATTGTTTGCGATCATAATTTAGGCGTTTGAGGCATGAAATTCCATACTGCAAACTAGTCCTACAAAGAATATATAATAAAAATTGGTTATACACACTTCAGTTATTGTCCTTTTTGTCCTTTATCCTTAATTATGTGATGAGCCAACATACACAAACACGAATTATTATAAATTATTTCGCCTTATAAACTATTTCATCATTTCATGACACAAGCGGAAGCAGCAGGAAAGTCAGCATTCAGATTTAGAAACTGCTTGTGTCGTGAAATGATGAAATAGTTTATAAGGCGAAATAATTTATAATAATTCATGTTTGTTTATGTTGGCTCATCACAATTAATTAAAATATATTTCTGTTTACATCACTACATACAAAAGGTAGCAATATTCTTGCAGCAATTGCAGCTTCGCCAAAATATCACTAGGGCTGTAGGTTTCTATAAAGCATTAGAGTGGGTGACCTAATGACATTTGTGTAACGAAATGTGATGTTCATAGGACAGGTTAGAATTTTGATACATTCTGGTTGGATTAGGGAAGCAATGGCAAACTACTTTGCTTCCTCTGAATGGCATTGGGGTGCACTGAGGATTGAATTAAGTCTTGGGACTGATAACAATTGAGATCCTATGAAATACTCTTAGTGAACTTACCGATGAAAACTATCAACCATTTTGAGTTGTCCACGAAGGTCTTTTTTATTTAGATGGTCTAACATACGAGCATCAACTAAACATTCCATGAAAGTTGTTCGGTACTGTGGCAGTCCAAGGGATGGAAGCCAGCTATTACCAATCCATTCATGATTCATATCTCCAAAAGCCAAAGTTGTTCGTGATGTCTTAGGTGCTGAAGGGCTCGTTAAAGATACCATTTCTTGGATGGCCAAACGTAGTTTCAATCGGTGTAGAGGATTGCTATAAAAACACATTTAGTTTTGAGAAAAATATAAAAATTGCATAGTTTTAGTAACAATAATTCATAAATCATTTAAATATAAATATATTCTCAGTGACATTAAAAATTTTTTAAATATTTTTTAATTATTATTTTTTCTATTATAGACATATTTTGCAACTAACAGAAAATTATAAAAGGGATGTAATAAACTCTAAACTTAAGACTTGGTTATAAGAGCTCATTTGCAGATACAACATTATTTCACCAAAATAGTAAAAATTGAATTCACTGCTCTGACGGAAAATGCCTCTCTTCATCAGAAAAACCAAGTTATATTTCAGCATCAAACTGAGAACAAGTGATCTAAGTGATATTTTTTCAAATTTAAATCATAGAAGTACTGATGTGTTAAAACAAGGACTGGTATTACATTATAACGTCACATTTGATTCAAAGTTAATATATTTTACATTTCACATTCTCTGCCATTTGTTAAACTGTGAAACATCTGACTTGGAAAATAAAAGATTGATTTATTATGTGTTTTCATGAGTAAGGTTCAAAATCTAAAAATTTCTTCTCAATCACCCATATTATTTTTTATCACATGAAGGGATGAAAATTCAATATTGAAGTTGGCCATAGAGTTAATACTAATAACAATTAGAATAACATTCATAATTGTAATCTATTTTTACAATTGAAGACCTTGGGGCAATTACATGCAATGCCACTATGAATGTTTTGAGAAAATGGAAAGTAAAGGTTTAGATATTGCTTTCTATACATTATGATAAAGAACATTAATTTATGAATTACACTGCCATCTTGCAACAGATCTTTAAGATAAAAACCCAACATCTGGTTACATCAATGGGGCATCGAAATACACAAATATTTCAATTTCATCAGAAATGTGGCATAGCATGTTATTGCTCCAAGGTCTTCAATTATTATAATTATAATATCAGTGACATTAAGAATGATTCCACACATATTTTTCAAACAAAAATTTATAAGCTAATACTAATACTAATAATAATAATAATTATTATTTTGATAAAAGAGAAATTCAAATTTTTTCAGACAGCAATTTTCAATAACAAATATTGAATCAAAATTTATTTTAGTCACAAGAATCGTGTTAGACAAGTTTGTTAAAAATTCTATTTGATGAAGAAATAATACTTATTTATGTACCAATGGCGTTATAAGGGTTCTAATGATAGAGCAGAGACAAAAAGCCCAAAGGCCTTCAGCTTAAGAGTTTTTTGTCACCCGAGATCATCAGAACCAGTTAATTCAGTAGTACATACACAATTTTATTTTTTACGTAAATTTAATGATTCTGATCAACTTATTTACTAATTAACTAGTTGCTAACTGGACTCGGTTTATCTTCTCATATATACCTTCCATAATTCCTTTTCATAATTCCCTTCAAAAGAAAACATGCTTTCCTCATAACCACAATCCTCTCACTCCACATGACTTATGCAGTTCATATTGAACTCCATATCAAAGGCAATAACAAGCAATAATGTATCAGTAAAAAATAAGACATTTGATAATCTGACATGTATTACAAAAAATTGTCTTACCACAAAAGTTATAAATAATTGTTAATTCTCTAAGAAAATAAATGCTTAATACCACAACTGTTTCCTTTAAAAATACATTTAAAAAACCTGTTCTTAACTAATAACTCATTAAAAACTACAACTATTATATTACCTTATTCCAATTTCTCTTTGGATCTCTGTATCACTGAGGGCACTCATTATAGCTCCTGATTTAACATTAGCACGGCAAGCAGCAACATACCAGGCTGGCATTCCAACCCACAGTTCCAGCCATGCCACAATTGTAGGACCATTCCACAGAGCAAAAGGTGTACCTGCTTTCATGGCTTCAGCTAGAAGCTCATGTCTGCAAGAGATGCTACGATGTGTAAAGCACAGTTATTCTTTGTTGTAGTATAGTCCGTTGAAATTCGTGTAATTTCAAACACCAAGTATTTCAACACTAACTACTACACACAATTATTAACACACACACACACACACACATTTACTTAAAAAAAAAAAAAAAAAAAAAAAAAAACATTAAAAAACAGGACTGTACATCAACTGAACTAGACTTAAAAATTCAGAATTACATAAAAAATAAAAGAACCTTTTATTTATTTACAATGTAAAGAAATAAAAGTTTCTTTCAATTTTTTCTTGACATCAATTTCAGAAAAAAGTTAAGATATTGTTTTCTTAAATGATGATAATTATGACAGCTGAACATTGGTGCTTCTTTCTAAACATTTTCCAAGACAAAAACACAAGCTTTTTATTTAGTAACTGAGACTACATTAAAACACAGAAACAAAATATAATAATAAAGTGGTTTGATACATACTTTTTCTTTTTTCGCCGATCAAAATCTCCCTTCTGACCTAGGCCACCACTAAGGCTCAGAGTATCTGCTCCACTCATATCACCATCTCCATATGAGGCCGACATTGCAGCTGGATCCACAGGCATGGTTCCCATCATAGGCTCTTTAGTTTTTCCCTGATGCACAACAATGAATTAAAATCCATTTGAAGCGGGAGAAATCTTCCAAATACTAGAACAAATGTGAAGGTGAATACAATACTAACTTTCTCCTTTTTGCTGAAGAATCGGCCCAGGGATGACTTAATGCCTTTCTTCTTTTGAGCAGCTGCAACCGCAGCAGACGCAGCAGTCACTGGTGTTGTACTGCTCGGAATGTTCTTATGCAGGGAATCTTGACTGCTGTGACGAGAAGACAGAGGAGAGGGGGGTGTGGAGTATCCTCCAGGCCTGCACCAACACACAGCCCTAACTAGCCACTACTCTACACAGGCAGCAAAGCTTCTTTCCAGCCGCAGTCCATGAGCACACTCTCAGCTCCACAAGCAGGAAAATAGGTACACCCCAACACATTACAATCTTGTGTGCACAGGCACTGTGACAACACACACACACATACATACATTATGCACAGAAGAAGAAGAGTAGATAACTGAAAGATGCCACAAAAATAGGGTGAAATAGAGTTTGATGGGATGATAAAAGAAACCAAGAACATGTCCAAATAAGTAAGGATTTGGCTTTCAGTTCCAAATATATTATCATGCCCACCTATAGTGTCCTTATACCAAAAACTAGGTCTAAATAAATTCTATAATGTTATCAAGCAGAATTCACTCATTTAGCTTTTGATGATTAGAATAATGCAAAGGACACATGCATTGAAATAGTTGGGAAGAAAGTAAATAAAAGATCTATTCAATGCCTCTTATCATTGTAGTAGTACAAAGTCAACACAAGAAAAATTTTGGGGATAATAATTTGAAAAATTAATCTTAACAATATTCTAATGTCAATAAAAATTCAAATCAAAGCATCAATGAAATATGAAAAATTTATGAACTACACAATGAGGTTTAACATATTTGATACTCAACATTTTCTTCGAGGAACAATAGATCTTTAACTTGCATTTAAGACATAAACATGTTTTTAAAAGTGCTAAAAGAATTTCTAATCTGTAACGGAATGTCCTGAAATCACACTGTATTAAAAGATAGAAAGTATGGAAATTCCCTAAAATTCATTCATAATTGGAACTTTGTATTTCAAGAAATAAGTAATATACAGTTGGACCTCTGTATATCAAAATTCTTTACAAACTGACTATTTTTCTGTCCCTTGAAAATTCCATTTAAAGATGGTCCTATACATCAAAAATGATTTTCTTATATCAAACTCCTTTTCTGACTCAACTACTTTTTCTAAGAAATAAAAATGTACAGTATACAGTATAGATTATGTTTCTAAAACTTAGTATTGTTTAATTTGGACGCAGAGTATTGTGGAAAATATAACATCCTTCTGGCTGTTTGTGTAATTGAATACACGTTCTAAATCCAGTTCTCAGTTTTCTCATGAAGGTAACTCCCTCCTGCTATCCCTCCCTGGGGAACTTGCCATTTGTGGATTTGTGTTTGCCAAAGCGATCTGAAGGTCAACTGCATGGCACTTTGTCAAATGGCCTTGCCCTATGATGTTAGTTTATTAGTTCAGGGCAGATTCAGTTTGCTTTTACATGCATGCAAATAGTGTTCAAAATGTCAAAATGAAAATCTCTTAAAGTTACAGAAAGAGCAATACTAATTTCAAGTACCTATTAATAAATATGTGGTAAGAATTACTAAAACATTAATTAATTATTTAATGGTTGAAATTATCATTTTACACTATTTTTTAAAAATTGTTTTAGGTGCATTTGCTAAAATTTAATAATTATTTCTGTATCGTGAAAATTCTACGTATCAAATATTATTAAAGGAATCATTAGATTTGTTATATGGAGGTTGAACTTCAATTACAAACAGCAATATTTTGCTTACTGCTGATAATTTCAGACTCAAATTGCTGCTGTCATTATTTTCTGCATTTATTCTAATTTTTCCATTGTTTGCTTATGATGTCCTGTCTGTGCAATACACTCAGACCAGAAGGTTATATTTCAATTAAATAATTATATCACGCAAATCTAATTTACATGTCATTTAGTGCAATGCAAAAGGGCAAAAATCTCATGGGTTCCAATTTTTTTGTTTTCTTTCTATCCTTTTATTATCTTGGGCATGATATTTTTTAAGGAAATATGGAACAGGATGGAGCAATAAGGAACTTAAGGGAACAGGATGGGGAAGATGGGCCAGGGAATGACAGGAGAGGTGAGGGAAAGGGATGGGTGGAGGTGGCATAAGGGAATTAAATAAAATTACTTCTATTTGATGCTATGAATTCATTCATTTTCCTGTCCTGTAGATAAGTGTGATAAATAAATATCCTGGCTATGCCATGTTACTTCAGCTAGTAAATATAAAATAGAATATTGTTTCCTGGAAAACCTAGTTTGAAAAAAGTGACTTTTAATTTTTTGAATAGACAATTATTATGAATAGCATAGTATTAACACAAAATACTATTATCATTATCTCACAACAATTTCTTTAAAGGAAAGAATTCATGCTTATTTAGTGCACAACTGCTGAAGAAGAGTCCATTACTCATATTTGGGTCAAGATACAAATCAATTACAAAACATGCTTATTATTTTGAAGTACAAAGTTAATGATCATTAATTTCTTATAAGTAATCCATATTTATAACATATGGGCAATGTTCACATTCAAAAGGTATTTAAAAAACTTCCTATTTCTCAGACTACTTGAAATTTTAATGAAAGTGAAGTATTATAATCACTATTATAACAATAAAAAGGTATAATAATGTTATTTCATTCTAAGTGTAAGAACTGACCTTAAACTTTTAACATTCTTGAAAAGTGTCTTATTATGAATTATTTTCCGAATAATTACTTGCCTAATTCTCTGAGATTTTATGATTTACCTTTTTAATTTTAAGAGTATTTATAAAACAGTACAATTATGTATTTATAAAGGCATATATTATTCAAAGGAAGTATTTATGAGAGAGTGGTTTTAGAAGATGAAAACTGGAGTACTGTAGACATTTTTAAGCACAGGATGTTGGAGACTTGCTACTTCGTCAAAATACAGGGGCTTCAGAGCAATTCTAATTTGCCAAGTTAAAGAAACATTTTTGCTTTTCAAATTGAAATATGATTTCTAGGAAGGATTTTAAAAATACTATTAGGTGCAAAACCATACTTCTCATTATTTTTGTTCTCAAATTTCCTAACACATGAACATAATGAAATTGTTATCTGCAAGCATTTATTATTACAGATGAGACTATGAAATATGAAGGAATTCTCACCATGCAAAGCTTCTAAACTGTGCATATGTCTAATGCATAGTCAACATCTTAAACATATTTCTACATGAGCTAATATTACAATTTTAAATAAATGGTTTAACATCACTCTTTCACTTTATGATCTCAGTGTGTGAATTACAAAACAAGATTGTGAGATAAGTAATTCCTCCTACAGTATAAGATAATTTATCACTCCATATTGGCAAATTAACCACTTCCCTGTTTATCCTGAGTTAACTCGGGTTAGGCTTGTAGTATCATAAAATATTAACCCGAGATATCTCATGCGAAAGTTTTTGTTTTGTTCTGACCGTACAAACCCAATGTGTTCTGACCATACAAAAAATGTTCTTCCTATCTTCTTGAGCTCATTGTCTGGAATGCGTACGCACTTCACCGACAAGTAAAAAGTGAGACTACTCTTCTCTTCAGGATGGAGCTTGTGGAAAAGCTAATAGAGAACTGCAAACCCAATGTAACTTCTCCTAAACAAGGAAGACCTGGGAAGACACCTACTCCATTTAGACTGACAGATTGCTTCCTCTTTGTGTGACTCCATGCTTTAGAGTTGACCACACAGTTAGGAACATTTAAGACATTTTAAATATATTTTTTGGTTCAAGTGTCTATTGTATTTGGTGTATGAAAAAGGCACAATATCCCGAGATAACTCAGGATAATTATTATAAGAATATGCAAATTGAAATATCTCTAAAAATTGTTCAAAAATGTTCACGATACTTAATAAGAAAGTTAATTTCATTGACGTGATAAGAATGTGATAGTAAAAAAATAGAATAATTTTTACAAGAATTTTCAGAAAATACTAGTAAGCGAAGCGGTTAAAGAACTTCACAAGAGTTAAATATTTCTTTACAGTCTACATCAATTACATCTTTATTCCGAAGGCTTTTCAAAAAACATTTCACTTTATCTTCAAAAATAATTTCAGAACTCTAAAACATAACATTTTTCTTAGAATAATAGTAAAATCTTACATTTAAGCACAGAATCTTAATTACAGATAAATATAGCTTCACTATGAGGGCATTTTGTCCAGCTCTGCTTTTGCTACTAGAGGCCAGAGTAGCTGGAAATATGGGTTGCTATTTTGATACCAATACTAAAAAATCTACTGCTTTTGTGCCGAAAATGAGAAAATCAAATAAAAGGTTACTGTAGGAGAGAACAACCTAGATACAAAATCATTTCCACTTGAAGTCTGGTAATACACACACTATCTCAAGAACCTGGTAATAAACTAAAATGCAAAGTTACAGAATATCAATAACAGAAAGTGGTTAAAATACCATTGAATAAGATTATTCTTTCATATAAGAGGCCGTAAAAACTGATTATATGAAGATGAAAAAATTTAAAAACAATTTTCCATCACAGTTATAAAACTGAATGCTGTAAATTATTTAATATTATCACAACTTTTAAATTGTAACTATAATCTATAATAAATGAAATTACAAGAAACAACAATTCCATATTATTTATTCAGGTAAGAGAATTTGAGGGATATCAGAACACCTTACGAATTCTTTTCTGTGATGGAAATGTAATACAATTGAACCTTGTAATAAGAGAACTTGTTTACAAGAAACAAGACAGGCTGTACCAAGGCCTGGTGAATATTATGGACATTTTTCCACCACATTTGGATATTCACTTATAAGGGATTCCTAGCTAGAGTAACAGAATATTGGTTTCAGAGGAATTATCTTATGCAGTGAGCTGTGGGGATCATTGCTTTTATTATCACACACATACATGATCAATGCAGTAAAGGACAAGAATCCCTTGAAAGCAAGCAGTCTGTAAAAATACTTTTCCAGAAATAACCCAGCTTATCTGTGAGAGGTGAAAATTTTCCTAATGTACTGTTTTGTGGAAAAAGGTTACCTCGTTGGCAAGTGGGAGTAGTGGGAGCTCTGCAGTATTTTAAAAAGTGCAAGGCTCATCATACTATGCCAAGCTGAGAACAGTTACACTGGAAGATAACTTTAGATGGAGATACATGAACTGCGATAATGGAGAATAAAAATTTCAAAATCTTCTCTTCCCAAAATCAGTATCTTCAGATACCTCTTATAATGGGGTTCTATTGTATATTCAAAAGGAAAGGCACAGAAAAGATATTTCAAGTACACTTGAAACCATGCAGAAGAATGTTGCTGAGTGATTAGAACAACTGATGGACACTTGTGTTTGGTGGAAATATAAGAAGCAGAGAGAATAATAGGGCAAGGAGAAGATATTCTGAATACTTGAAAGCATGCAGTTAGAGCTGATACAAGCTTTGTTATTAACCTGAGAGCTAGAGCAGCAGGAGGCACTGCAGCTCCAGAGGCAGTCCGCCTGCACACGAAGAAAGAGAAATGGTTAAAGCTGTTGCAAAATTTATGCATGTATTCACAAAAAATTGTTGAAGAGCTTCATGCAAAAAGATGTTGGTGTTAGAACAAATTTATTTATTAATTGGTTCAAGCCACAGAAATTAATTAAAAGTAAATCTTCAAAAAATAAAAATCAAATAAGAAATTAAGGTAACTTAATTTAATTTTGATTTAACATCAATAACTTCATTAACTTCAATAAAAGTATACCATACAATTAACATATACCTTATAAAAGGCACCATTGAATTTGAGGTCATGGATCCTCCAATGCATTTTTAAGCCATCAAGAAATTGAAATGGAGTGCAATGAAATGCAATTAAACAAATCCTGTTCTTTACATTGACAATACCATTTGTAATATTTCACGTTCTTTTACTAAAAGATACAAATATTTAAGTGACTATTTCAGTTCTACTATAGTTTATCCTTTATTATCACACAAAAATTCCTTCACTCTAATGCATTTTAATTTCTATACAGGATGAGTCACTTCACTTTAGCACCTTCTGTAATTTTTGAATGATTGAAGTTATTTCAATGTAATTTTCATGGAAGTGCATAAGGGAATGGTTCTAATTGATGTATGTATTCATTTCCATTTTATCACTTGCATTTTACGAAATACTGAAGTAACTATTTTTTTTTTTCAAATTGAACTATACATTTTTTTTCGTCTGTAATGACGAGTGTAAAAAGACAAATCCAATGATAAACATATTGTCACATGTCAGATAAACATTTTTTTGAGTAATTTTGATTTTTTGTGACTTGTATTTAAAAGATATTTTGAATGTAACAGTCCAGCACCCAAGGTCATGCAGCGTTCTCTCAGCTAATGTAAAAAATAAAATTGAAAAAAAAAGGGGGGGGGGGCTTATCTAACACGACATATTATTGGATTCATCTTTTTATGCTCGCCGTCATAGACTAAAAAATATGTTAAGTTCCATTTGAAAAAAACAATGTTACCTTAATATCTTGTAATAAAATGTAAATGAACCTATGTATAACTTTCCTTAGCACTTCTGTGAAAAACACACTGCAATAACTTCTATTGTTCAAAAATTGCAGGAGGTGCTAAAGTTACATGACTCACCTGTATATTAAACATATCTATATATTTGTAAGTAATGGAGAACTTCAGTGAAAAAATGAAGACTTGGTAAGAGAGATACATAAGTGAACACAACAATTAAATTAATAATAGAAATATTGTAGGTTTGAACTCCTAAAATATATGTTATGCAAGCTTATTATAATTTCTGAATTGCTTTGTCCTTAAATATAATACCCACCTCTTCTCTTGAATGATTGTCTTTATATTATTAAATCATAAGTTGAGGTATACTTTCAATTTTTACAGACAATCCGAAATAAAAAAAATAATAATAATAATAATAATAATAATCAATATTTATAGAAAAACAAACATGTTTGTACATAACCGGAAGATGTGAATGAATCATTTCATGAAACATTGTTTAACAAATACTAAGTTTCCCAATTCAACTTAATGAATAAAGGCTGTTTTACCAATAAATATTTAATTATTTTTAATTTTTGATTGTCTATAAAAATTGACAGGATACCTCAACATGTGATATAATACCAGTCTTTTGCAATTTCTTTTTGTAATGAAAGATATCAAATCTGTATGAAACCAACTGAAATTAACATATTATTTTTCCCAAAAATACAATATTTTTGAATTACCTGCGAAGTTCTTCTTGACTTTGGGCCAAAGCTTGTGCCACCCGCTCCAACCTCAGAGACCGTGCAGTAAGAGGACTAGCAGCACCACTACTCTCACCACCTGGCGTCATCTGGTGAAGTTCTTCTTTTGAGAGTTCTGATGTTAGAGGTGCTAACTGTAACTGAATTCGATTGCAAATTACTCTATGCAAAGTAAATCAAAAAATGCATTTTTTATCTTAGTGTTCTTTATAAGAACACACAATGTTTTGCATATTTATGAAATATTTTTTTAGGGGAGTGGGGAGCAAAGTATCATCTCATTTGGAATTGTCTCCTTAAGCATGAACAGAAACAGTGCAGATGAAGCAATAAAGGGTTGCTGAGATAAAAATTAAATTAATTCTCGACAAATACATTTTAACTTTATCATATTGTACTTCTTTATTTAATGTCCAACAAAGAAACACTTTATTTAAAAATTCTTCAATAAAAATTGAATTACAATGAAACAAAAATTAAAATAATTAAATAAGATTTTACGGTATAAGAATATCCATATATTTCTTAAAATTATTCATGTAAGTGAAGTATTTCTTTATAATGAACAGGTGATGGATAAAACCATGGAAAGAGCTATAATACAAAATAATTTTGAGTTAAGGAGGAACTACTTACTTTCTTTTTGTATAAATCTAACACATACATGTTCACGTAGTAATCATAGACAATTTTCATTTACATATGTACGTTTATGTTGAAGTTAAAAAAGACATCTTTTTTAAATTTCTTTTAAAGCCCATGAAATAAGAAAACTCTAAGTTAAATGCAATTTGTGTTTTATAGGGAATGATTGATAGGAAACCTAAAAAAAACAACAAGTATGTTGATAATTTTTCTGCAGAAAATATTTCCAAAATATTTTGGCTACCTGGATATTACACGGTTCAAATCAACCTGATTATCGAAGAAGTGAGATGTAGTTTTTTATTGCAAATAAATAAGTTAAAAAAGTAAGATGTAAAATCCAAAGCACTATGTACTGTACATATAATTGTTAACAATTAATACTCTCATAAATATAATTTTTTAGTAGAACTGAAATAGCATAAAATTAATAAAAATATTTTACTTGATACATAGTGGCTTATTTAAGATGTTCCCTCTGATTATCTCCTGAACCATAGCAGATATTGAAATGCAGTTTCCACCAAATTGAACATATGTGAGGGTCTCTTACAATGAATAACATTTAACTACAGTTTATTTTATAATAAGAGATATTGACACAAATATGATTTTTTAAATTCAACTCTCGAGATTTCTTTAGCTCGTGATAACAAGCGTGGAGGGATAAGTTTGTATACATGCACCGAATGTTCTGTAACAATAATTTTAAGAAGTTTTATTTTGTGTGAAAATGCACTTCAAGACCATTCCAAGGAGGAATGGTCAAATTTCATGTCCATTCCATTTGATTGTGTTGTGATTCAGAGTGGGGAAGAATGCAATATCAAATCCTGAGCAGAAAGGCCAAAACTTGCTCCAAGACTATTCTTTTGCAGCTTACAGACAATGTATTCACCCATGGCTATGATCTCTGCCAGAGTTGGGCAAAATGTATTTACCAATCGTAACTAAAAGGTTTTAACAATTAGATACTTGGAATACATGAGTAACTAGAACCATGAATTATCTACTTTTAAGATTTGTAACTTAATTATTATTAGTTATTTGGCAAAACTAATAACTTAATTGCAAAGAAATTTATTACTAATAACTCATAGTTGTTATTTGCTGTTGTGCTACTAATAACTATGTAATTTCACCCACATTATCTCATATTACTTTGTTGTATTTCTCATAATTGATATTATATGTCATTTTTCTCTATAACTATCATCCTTTATTAGTGGAGACTCTA
The DNA here is from genome assembly GCA_031308135.1 of Acheta domesticus. Classification (NCBI taxonomy): domain Eukaryota; kingdom Metazoa; phylum Arthropoda; class Insecta; order Orthoptera; family Gryllidae; genus Acheta; species Acheta domesticus. Next base: position 88,058,819 of record JAHLJT010002406.1, read on the forward strand.
AAGGGACTTTACTGTTGTGGTTTTGGTTAATAAACACCTCTGACTACTTGGTCATTAGGAACTTCCACACCTTTCTGGTTAAACCGGAATTGATTTGACTTTTTGGACAAACATATTTTACTGTTCCTCTCTACATTACAGTACGGGGAGAAAAAGTATTGAAATCACTCAACAATAGGATCTTGAATATCCAATGTAAAATACATGTGTAAGTTTGTTTTCAGCTATAAAAAAGCACACAGAACAGGATTTAGGTGTATTAGTGCAGTTACAAAGATGGTTAAGATTGGTCCAGGTGGGCAGAAGATACAAGAAATTTTGTACTCAAAGACTGATTCGTATATAAGGATGGGTCACTTTAACTGTTAGTTTAGAATCTTTTGAGCTAAAATTTTGTCAATACGTCATGAGTAAGATTTAGTTGTGCCATTCCAGAGATCATTAAAATATTTCATTTTTGGGAGCACTTTACATGCAGCCCCTATGACATTTTCAAATTTTTCTGGAAAATTGCTGCAAATTTTCTCTTGAAATTTTTTGATTGATTAGAAGAGAGTGCATTTGTAAGAATGGAATAGTTGTGATTATTGATGCTAAATAGTTGTGATTGCTCAAGTTATTTACATATTATGTAATTAATAATTAATATGTAATAATTACATATAATGTGAATCATCCACAATGTTATTTACAACATGCCTACACCATACAGATGTTGTTTTTCTCCAAAAATTGATAGTCCCCCATCGATCTGATTGATCTCTAGATCCTGTGAATTTGAAACAGATATTTTAAGTTTTGGGGGTACTTTACATGAAGTTTTGACTACATCTTCAAAATTTTCTCAAAAACATCTAAATTTTTAATTTATTTCCCCCATCAAATGGAGCATGGAATGCTTAAAAATGCCACAGGTCTCATTTACCTTGAACTCTGAATTTTCGAAAACTGCAAAAGTTAAATATTTTTTCCGTCTTCCTACAATCTGTCCTTAAAATGCAGTTTTTTAAATAAGGTAATATACAATTTTTCGAAAATACAAGTAGTTTCGTGTAATTTTGCCTGAAATAGAGGCAATTTTTAAACACATATTTTCACACATGACCCTAATTATTTTCTTAAATCTCCAGGTCCTGTGAATTTGAAAGGGATATTTTCAGTTTTGGGGGTATGCTGTATAAAGCCTTGACTACATTTTCCAAAATTTGTCAAAAATGGATCTAAATTTTTAATTAATTTCCTGCATCAGTTAGAACAAAGGACACTTAAAAAATGGTGCAGATCTCAGTATTACTAAATTGTCTGAATTTCCGAAAACTGTGACATTTCCAAATAATTCAAGAAAGTACATACTATTGTATCACCATATTTTAAAATATTTTCCAGTCCCATTAAATTTCCAACAACCTCTATATAATCAACGCCAAAATGTAAATAACAGAAAGACAACAAAAATCAAAACTTTTACCTTATTGTAACACCACTAATTGAAATTGATCTATTGAGTTTTTTTTAACGAGTAAATGATAAATTACAAAAAGAGAAATAAAATGACATTTCGTTTGTTAATATTTTAAAAGTAAAATTATGTTAAATAGTTTTCTGACACATTTGATGTGGCACACCAAAGCTGTTTTGAAAACTACCTGTTAGAACAGCGGTGAGCAAAATTCACTGTCTTTGCGATAGGGGGCCTTGTCTTGGAGATCACAGTTCAGACCGTTAGCTGGACAGGACTACAAGGATGGATGTCTGGAACGGAGATGTCGTGTTTCTCCAGAATAATGGCAGAATAATACAGTCGATGTAGTTGTCAAAACTATACTTTTCCAAAATATTGTGTAATATGCGTATGTACTAACTCGTCTCGTCACATTCACTATCATGAGCTAAAGAAATCTACAGGGTTCCATTTAAAAAATTAAAAATTGTGTCAATATCTATTAAAATAAAAAAGCTATAGTTTTATATTATACATCATTTAGTGCCCCTTGCATACATTTGTTTTAGTAAAAACTGCACCTTAATATCTACAATGGTTCAATTTGAAGGGAACATCTGAAGTGAGCCACTCAGCATGTTAAAAATTACTTTTTATGATGCATATAAACATTAAAAAAAATAGGAGATACAATATCTGATACAGTACAATAAATTAAATGAGAGGAAAACTATCCCTTAAAAAAAATGCACAAAAATGATTATTTGGGCAAAGGGAAGAAAGAAAATCTTTAACAGTTAACCAGAAACAGACCCTACAAATTCTTGAGAACACGAAGCTTATTAGTGAAGACTTCAAGTAAGTCCAGCCTTAAAAGGGCAATGTTCTGAAGGGACATTTTTAAAGTGGAAGTACAGAAGGTTTCCGAAGTACCCAAGAATTCAACTTCTTGCAAGAATAACATATAACTTTTAATATATTGCTGTGAATGGAATATTTAACTTTCTTTTTCATGCATTTCTTCTCAAAACACTGGTGTAGCAATCAAATGGTGTAGTTTCGAGTCAGTGTACTCCTTCCTATATTTGTGACCTCCAGACTACTTTTGTAAGTTTTATGTTATCACACTCGATGTTCTATTTCTTTTCATACTCATAATTTATGGATATTAAAAGTCTGACATTCATTTTACACATAATGATACAACATTTGATAGATTTACCACATAAAATGAGTGGATGCGCTCAGACATACAGCAATGCATGAACATATGCACAATCCAGTAGCACAGTCAAGATTCTTAATGTAAAGTATGATACATACCAATAAAGGTTATCACATCCTGGTACATCCTGTCAACCCCTTTGAATAAGAGTGCTAGCTTGCAGAGCTGTGAATCATGCCATGCACACATAAGGCAGAGGGAGTAAGAAACAGCCAGAAAAGACTGAGAGAAAGAGGAGAGTACGAACCTGGCTAGCAGGCAATGACTCTGAAAGTTGTCCCGGGCTCAAGGTGGAGGCATACTGATGCAGGTGAGCCGGTGACATAGAGGCAGGGGCCTAGAAAAACACAGCTGCGTCACCACAACACCCAAGTGCCACGAGCTAATTCAGTCCAGTCCATCCAGCTCATCCCCATGACCTTTTGTTCCCAACACAAAAGCAATGAAACACATTGCTTGTGATGGCAGCAATTTGCACAGAGTTCAGAGAGAGAGAGAGAGAATAAAATAATTATTAGAAAGTGGAAAAATAATGTCAAATGAAACCAGAAAAATGCACACACTAAGAAGCTTCAGTCTTGCAAACCAATACAATGTAAGTATCATCTAAAGAAGTTGATAAAAATAGGGACTACAATAAGCATTCCCTTGACACCATAGATACAGGATCCATAATTAAAGTGAGAGGCTCCCATTAACCAATAAAAAGTTAATTTCTAAAATCATATAATATTATCCATGTCACTCATATAAGTGTTTATAAAGTTACAGAATTATAGAAAAATATTTGGCAAATGAAGATTATGTTGAAAGATCAGTGTCACCTTCCCTTGTGTATGCATGCATATGTACATTCTGACATATGATGTAATAATAGATAAAAAGGTAATAATAAAGGTTTAATAGTGAGAAAACACACTGAAGTACCTTCCTCCAAATTACTTTCTGGAATGCAATATTTGCAGTAAATTTGTATTCCCTAATGTTCCCTTGTCACAACCAAGAACATGCTTAAAAAAAAAACAAAAACTAAAACCAAAAATGGGCTTCAACATTTGATACATTCCAGGTAAATCCAGAGCAATAACATACTCTCATTTACATTAAATCATACTAAATTGAATGTTTTGTGAAGTTTTCAAGAAATACAATTTGATACACCCACTAAATGTTTACTTGATGTTTTTCCTAGGATTTGAATGTGGCACTTTTGTGGTGAAAGGAGACAACATCCAAGACCACTAAGACACCAGCATTGCCAACACTTAGTGCAATCCGTGAAAGTGGAAAACAAACAAGGTCTACAAAAACGGGTGAATCCTACCGTGTGGTACTTGTGGAGGTAGTCTCGCTGAGGTGAATGGTGAGACTTTGGAGTTGAGCGGCCACTCAAGGGAGGAGAAGATCGTTCAAAACTTCGGCCACGCACAAGCAGGTTCATATGTTCAAGGCTACCAACACGGGATTCAAGTTCTTCAGCTCGGGCTTCTGTACTTTGCTTTTCTTCTTGAATCAATCTGCATGTAAATTTATCATGAGTTCCTCATTCTCACAATAAAGTTAGGAAAGTAAAACTCCCCAGCTGAATCACTCTTGATAGATATTTCTAAAAACCTTCTATTACACAGAAAATATTACACTGGTACATTAAGACTTAACATTACCAAATTTAATCAAGCAGCATTTTTGCATAAATTAAATTTCTGAGAATCTATTATAAGTTGTTTAAAAGTGGTACATCTGAGAGAGGAAATTGCACAAAGAGAAATTCAAAAGGAAACAGAATATTTAAATCAGAATAAACACAATTGAAACAAATGAAAATTGACACTCATTTTAAAATTTTTAAATGTTCAGTGCAATGTCGCTTTATGCCTACTGTAAAACATCAGCATTGTTAAACCACAGAGAAAAGAAGGAAGACAAAGTGGTTTACTTTTTATAGGTATACAACTCAAAAATAATTGTTTTTGAATTAGTTATTGAAATTTACTCATGGGAGTATTTATAATTTTGATGATTGGGATGATTTTACTATTGAAACAATTATGAAGGCATTTTATTTGATCTTCACCTTGATATCACACAGTTTATGCCATGTAAACCACCACTAACACCCACCAAAGTCACTGCAACCTATTCTTTCTTTGCAAATCCTCTCTTCTCATGAATCTCCCATTTTTAGTGCATAAACATCTATTTTTATGTAATTTACAAGATTGCCATTTGCAATTAAAAGGAGATAGATATGAAAAAGATGATATCCATCCTTTTTAAACATATTTTTTAATTAACAGATAGTAAAAAATTATTGTTAAAACTCAATTTGGGCAATTGCAATGTTCCTTACAATATTGTAACTTGTATTCAATTACTACTTGCCTTTTGACTGAGAAAATAACAATAAGGATTTGATAATCTTTTTACCTCCTTCCAAAGCTGTCTCAAGTTTCTTAGTGCTGACTAATTGACCGCAGCTCAAAGAAAATGCAATTTCTTATTTTCAAAACGGGCTTATCACAATTCAAAAGAAACGTAATAAGTGGTACACTTATACCTACCGAATCTCATTATTAATAGCATCAAGTTGTTCTTGCAACATCATTGCTAAAGTTTGTGCATCTGTGTGACCAGAAGGACTCAGTATTTCAGCGGCACTGAAAATACTTTCATTGTCTTCTGCTTCCGCATCGCTTGACACATCAAAGGCTTGTTGCACATTAGCCAGAACATGAGCTTGTTGCATCTTCTCCCATTCTTGCTCTCCCAGAACATGAATCTAGAGTCCAAAACATCATTAGTTAATATATATATATATATATATATATATATATATATATATATATATATATATATATATATATATATATATTAATAAGGTATTTATAAGGAATACCGAAAGAAACAGTGGTATTATTTAAATTCTGAAATAAAATGGAACTTGTACAATCCTAAAAAAACAATGTATTCATGTTAATGTCTTCAAAAGAAAATTTTTTATTCTATGTAAATAAATAAATAAATAAAATAAAATTAAAATAATAATAATAATAATAATCAATAGAATATAAAATAATGAATAGAATTAACTTTAATTGTAGGAGCAATCTGCAACCATTAATATTTGATTCCATCTTTTTAAGTTTAATATTCTGGGCAATCCAAAAAAAAACTAAATTATTCATAAGAAATTTTAGGAATGGTGTATTCCTAGACTAAGTCAACAAAAGTTGACTAATAAGCAGTGTAAACTTTGGCCATGAACTTGTACAGATTTCTGAAATGGAAATAAAAATCATACCTCATCAATTAAACAAAGTTCCTAAACTGAATTAGATTAATTTTCAGATAACCAATTTCAATGAAGAATTTATTTAACATGTCTGTGTTGAATCACTGTAACTCCAGATATTTGCAATTACAGTTATCTTTAACACCATCGAAATCTATATGTATCTGTCTAAGAACACTTGTGTACTAACAATAGAAATAACAGAGAATGAGCTGTTCTGACTCAGTTTAAGAAGTTGTCTTTTATTTTGCTATTTGTTTTATAATAAAGGAATTATTTTGAATTACTGTGGGGGGGGGGAAAGAAAAAAAAGGAGAGGAAAAAAAAAAGAAAAAGAAAAGAGAGAAGAGAGAGTTCAACTGTACAGCACCAGTACCTTAGAAGCTTCATCATCCAGTCCTGGAACACGAGGTTTTTGAGCACGCCTAGTAAGTGAATGAGCATCAAAGCTGGAATGACTGGCACTGCGGACAAAGCTGGGGTCTGCAGCACTAGGCGAAAGGCTCCTGTAAAAGCTGGTTTTCAGGACAAGTTTCAATCTTACATGCAAATTAACATGCACCTGAATAAGCACTTTATACACGAGGGCAAAATTAATGAATGTACATAAGAAAACGAAAATCTTCAATGTTTCTCATTAGCTACATTACAGTAATATCTTGAAGACATTTCTCAAACTACACAAGTGCAGAGCTTTTTCCCTGTTGATGATTTCTGATAATTATGTGGTCAAGAATTGCATGTACAGCAAATATTTACATTTTAAGATTGACAAGAATATTTAAAACTTAAGATTACCTTGTAAGTGCATCAGTCTGCTGAATGTTGAAAGCAATTTCTTGTTGCAACATTTGTCGTTTCACATTATCTATTTCTAGTCTTGCTTTGCTCAACTCCTTCACAATATCTCCCTTTAAGCACAAAGCATCAAATTTTGCAATGCAAGAGTGAAGATGTAGTAGGTCTTTATTTACATAGAATATTAATATGAAATATTAAATCTCACCTTTTCACCTTGTAGATCTTCAGCCACTTTCCTGGTTTTTTCTAATTCTTGAGTTAAGGCATTCTTCTCTTCAAGCGCATGCATTCTTTCTTTAAGGTGAACTTGTAACCTTTCATTTGATTCTAAACAATACAAGTGAAATATTTAAAAGGAAAACAAATGAAATGCTTTAAAGCAGAAGAAAAGGAAAGATACATAGAACATATAAATATTTTTCTATGTAAACAAATTCATAGTATTTTTTATAACAACAGTTACAAAAAAATATTAAACTTGCCTGAAAGTAACTTATCAACTGTACTAGAAAGGCGAGTATTGTGTTCTTCATTCATCTTGAGCCTTTGGTTTAAGCGCACCAATTCTGCATTCTTCTCTTCTAATTGTGCCTCTAACCTCTGTATTCTGTCTTCAGCTGATCCATGTCGTTCTTGTGCCTGCAACAGAGCATACCAACACATTAACATGTTCAAGGCATTTTAACTAATATTTTCACCCAACATTACTTTATAAATTCCCATGATTTGAAATTATTTTTCACATGGATAATTTTATTTTCAAAAACATTAATGTAGGTGAAAATCACATTAACCATAGAGAGTACAAACACATAATTCTAATTTACAATTAAAGGTTACAAACTTTGTTTCTGAATAGAGTTATAATAAACAATTCTTGATTTGAACTTCATATCAAAGCTACCAACTTCCTGTAGCTTAAAACTGTCTTCCTTCTGTATTCTCACAAATGGTTATTCAAAACACTGAATATACCAATGATTTACATAAAATCAATCTGAAATTGATTATACTTTCTGAGATACATGCAAGAAAGTAATTGCAGAATATGTGCATAAATTAAAGGAAAGATTTCAGAATTGCTAAACACTCATGCAAAGACTTTGGAGAAGAATAGAACATTACATTCCTTAAAAGTGACCAAATGAGATTAATCCAAGAAGATAAAGTATGTTTTAACAAAAACAACAACAAAAAACCCTCTAACTTTATGGTGCCAGTATGTTAATGGCATAGCAAATGAAAGAAGCAAATCTTCACTATTCTGCATTATATATTACAATAATACATCAGAATAGATAATCAAATGACATGAAGTTTTTTGTAACTTATTAAATGGGCTAAAAGAAGATGAATAACAATTACAAGAAAAATGTAATTTTAACTTTCTGACATCTGTTAATACACATTTTTGTTTTATCACCTTCATAAAAAATAAGAGTCAAGGCTTCACAACGAATGCTACAAATTCTATCAATTAATGGGAATATGTATATCAAGTACAAATTACAAAATATGTGCCACATTATGACAAGGAACTGAAATAATGAATGTAGAAGAATAAAATGGATTAATTTCTTTCTGGAGGAAAAAATAAAAGAAATTGGTACTTGTGTATTAATTCATTATTAGCTTTAATTTATTTTTACAGAAATCATAGAACTCTTAATCTTAAAAAGTAGTAAGAGTTATAACCATCTTATTGAAAGGCAATAGACTAAACTTTCTGACTTATTGTAGAGTCAAAACATTTGTGAAATGTACAACTACAGTCAGGCTTGAACTAAACTTGGAGATAACAGAAAAAGTCCTTCCATTGTAATCTTATATTTGGAAAGCTTTTAAACGATTAAGAATTTAAAAGTTTTAAATTATCAGTCATTGTCAATAAATGACAAGAAAATTCGAATAAATGACAAGAAAGCAATTCATGAAATGAGACATTGCGGATTTTCAAAACTTATTATACACAAGAATGAACAAAAATCAAAAGTATTTTTGCAATTCATTTACCTCAATATATAAGATTTTAAATTTTATAATTTTTGAAATTCTGATTTGATTCCATAATTCTTCCTTACCCTAATACAACTTCAAAGATTTTCTCAGTTTTAAATGTATTAACATTTGAAGTATGAGCATTTAATACACTCATTTGATGAAAATAGTCAAGCTAAGTAATGGAAAGGATTTCTCATAAACATTTTTAACCCTTTAAAATTTTACATATTCAGAAAACTATTTGAAATTTCTTAAGTTAAAATATTTTTAAAAGATATAAATTAGAGTCACGATTTCAGATTTGATAATCATTTAAATAAAACATTGAGATATCATTTTTCAAATAATAAATAATTAATATTAACATTAATTAAAATAATTGTGGTTACATTATGAAAAAATTCAAAAGAGGTATGTAAAGCTATCTATTTACACTGACACGAAGCTCCTATTCATCATTGGCATTTCAAATGAAGTATACACTACACTATACACAAATATTGAATTGGGTATGCTTACAAAACATAAATTTTTACATACATTAATTATTATTCACAGATGATTAATAAACATAAATCTCGGTACAGTCGTCCCCGTTTATCTCCGCAAATTTCATGACTTGCTGTTCATGAAGAATACTTGATAAAATAAGAAATTGGAAATTTGAAAATTTGAATTCATTTCTTCTAGCTCTTGTAATCAATGATTCCATTATTGTGAGTACATCTATTTGAATACTTAATAAATTAAATTTAAAACTGTGATGTATTTCAAATTACATTACCATACACTATATAACTTGGCCATATTTTCAAGGAGTAAAAACACCAAATTAGTTGCAGATATAAGAGGACTACTGTATTTGTGTTACATAGTAAAGTAAGAGAAGTCATGCTGCAAAATGCAGGTCACTGCTGGCTACAGATGCTGGGTAAAGGGGACACACCACCAAGTGGACACTGCAACTGCAGCATGAGCTCGTACCTGCACCCTCACCTGCGTGAGTGCCTCCATGCGCTGCTTCAACTCTTCTTCCATTTCTGGGAGCTTGGCAAATTGAGCCAATTTCTGTTCAGAAAGTTCCAGCTTTTCCTGAATGGCACGTATTTTCTCCTCTTGCAACTGGGAACATAAGGAATGGACCGCCTTTTGCAATCAGGATGCTGTTCTTGCATTCAAAGAAAGTCATTGCAATTTAACATCTAACATTAAACATGCTAACAAGCTACTTACAGTTTATATTAATTCACAAATGCATCAACATTAAACCCCAAATTGTATTTAGGGCAAAAATAAAAACGTTCCTTCTACACACAAAAACATATTAATTTTTTAATTAATTTACCCTTTGCACTTTAGTGCTGCAGGATTGTCCTGCTTAGGGTTAGAGGAGGTTAGGACTCCTCTTTCAGCCATTTTTTCCGGTTTATCCCCACTTCCAAGGCCCTCTGTACAGAAGAATGTAACGGGTATTCGTAGATGTTCGTTCTAGTGGTTGGAAGTGGGGTGAAGATGGCGTGGCAAGCGTCATGCTTCAACCGGACACCTTTTTACCCAATATTTACTGTTAATAAAGCCAGTAAATATTGGTACTCATTTGGAAAGAAGGCTGAGTGAACCTGAGGATCGCCCTGAATAGGACATCATCGGATAAAAATCCCCAGCCATGCTGGGATTTGAACCCGGGTCCCTCAGGTTAGCAAGCGTGTGTCCTAACCACTACGCTGCCACGACCCATAAACATATTAATAACGCTTGTAAAAAAAGTATCTTGACTAGGAATGAACACATGATTCGCAATCTCAGAAGAAGCATTCCTTCAAAATTTACGTAATGCTGCCAAATGTTTTGGGGTACCCTGATACTGAAAATGTATACTTTCTCCAAACATCCATCTGACAGTCTGTCTGTCAGTTCATTTGTGAACAACACTTTTGCCTAAATTCATGCACAAGATTTTTTCCAGAATGAATATTCTGCTGGGCCAACTTAAGGCCCTAACAATTTGAAAAAAATCCTTTGGTTTTGGGAGCACTTCACATGGAGCCCCTGGGATATTTTCAAAATTTTCTCCAAAATTGCTCCAAATTTTTCTTTATATTTCTTATAAGAAAAGTGAAATACACTAATAAAGATGGCATATGTCTCATTTTCACTGATGACTCTGAATTTAAAAACAAGGCTCACTCAAGATATTTTTCTTCTAATGAAAATTGTTCTCCACATTTAGTGTCATGCACATTTTTTGAAAACATTAGTTGTTTTAACGTAATTTTGGGTGAAATATGGGCAGTTTCAAAAAGGAGATTTTCTCAAAAAAGCTCAACATTTTAAACTTTTTGTATGGATAACGCAAAATTCATTGAATAACAGGACATAAAACCCATTTTTATGAATGTTTTCGATTTTTCAAAAATTACACAATTTTTTTGATTTTTTTAAAAAATTTTTTTTAACTCTCACATCCTTAATACCTGAATTACAGGTGTATATTATTCCATTTGTCAGTATTTGTGCTTAAAATGATTTCTTGTTAAGTTTCCTGTAAAGTGGGTTCAAATTTGTGCACTTTTAGAAAATGCTCCTCATCAATTTTTCAAAAACAGTTTCAAATTTTTTAATGAAAATTTGCATTAAGAAAAATATTCTTTTATGATATTCTTAAAGTGATTTTCCCTTCTACCATAAGGGGCACAAACAATTAAAAAAATGTGAATCAATCTACATGTTTTGTGAAGAAACACAATTTTCCCAATACAAATATTAATACATGAAAGTAAAGTAAACCATTGTGTTAATTGATATGTACTGTAAATATTGAGTTCTACAACATTTTCTGTACAACTAGTTCATTTTGAGAAAACTGTTCATAATCGAGTGCAATGTTGATAGGCTTTGATTAGTAAATTAACTTTGCTTGCATTGTTGGCAAGGAAAAGAATGGTGTCAAAGTAATTAAAAACCTTGGATTTAATGCTGCAAAGAAAAAAAAGATCGTGTATGCTTTAAAAATTAGTTTTAATTATATCAGTTTTAGCAAAGTATCATCATTATTATTAACCATAACATGTTGACAAATAGAGCTATCACGTGACTTGAACTCTTAAGACGGGCCTGGGGCAGGTGATCCTAGGAAAGTGCTCACTAAGACTGTGGGCCTGAAACCTGCATAAAGCATTAATGTTTTAATTTGTGTTTATAGTAAGGGGGCATTCTCTCTCCTCCTGTATTACACCCTAATCCTTCTATAATCTCTTTGCCAGACAAGCAACTTTGTGTTCAGTTTGAGTGTGTCATTAAGGAACTGGATCCATACACGCTGAACAATAACACAAGCATAGAGAAGGGACCAAGGGATAGCATAGGGTGAATATCTGAAGGCTTAGAACCAAGATAGGTCTCTGTGATGATGGGGGAGTTAGAAGATGATCTTCAGGGTTATGTCCCCAGAGGAGCAGTAGATAGATGTTCTACGCAATGTTAGCTGCTGGGACGTGAGTGAGCGAAAACTGATAAGCTAGCTCAGACTCAAGAGAATAGAAAACTAACTAGAACGAGAATGTCTGTGCCGTTCTGTAACACCACTAGTTTATATAATTTTCTGTTTAACTTAAATCTGTTCAATTTGACAGTTTCTTCTGGATTCTATTGGCACAGTAACCTAATTAAAAAACAAATTGCTATAAATACAGTTGTAGACTGAACAACTTCTTTTCAATTTCACTCTGTAAACTTCTAATATTTTTTTCAAGTATTATATGCAGCAAAGGTAGCAGTTTTATCTAAAACTCAATTACTCTGCCTGCAATATCTAATAATGATTTTTATCTTTTCATCAGTTCTTTCTCACCTTCAGTTGAGCTTCCTTATGCTGCAGTTCCTGTTCCAACTTCTCATTCAAATCGTGCAAAGATGTTGACTCACGCTGAGCATTCAAGTAACGCTTCTCCAAAGTTGCAATACGCTCTTCCTATTAGAAATGACAGTAAGATACAATGTAAATGAGAAATGTCAATAAAGAAAAACTATCATTAATAAAAGCATGATTAGCCTAGACAACTAACATCAAGCAATTCAAAACACTTTTTTCTAAATATTCGATTTACCCATTTTATTGATAATCACCTGATCTTCCTTCTGGGCCACATTTTCTCTCAAGTCTCGCTGCAACTTATTATTGGCTTCTTGTGCCTTTATTAATTCCTTTTGTGTTTTGGTGAGAGTTTCTTCCAACTCAGAAACTCGTGCAGTCAATTCTGATACTCTTCGCTGCCATGTGCCCAATTCTGTTGTCTGCATACAAATTAAATGCTTTTAGAACATGAAAGCTACAAATGATAAAAGAATATTATAAGAGCTTCATACAGCAAACAGTTCAAAAATGGCTAGTAAAAAAATACGACATCAAATTGATTCATTTTGGAGTTTTCAAGACCATGTGAAATAAATTTGGCAATGGATAACATTTTACTACAAATTAAATTTAAAACATCGTATTATTGTTATTGCTTTTATTATTATTAATATTATTTTTATGTGATGCACATAGTTTATTGACAAATGTAATACTCTTTCACATTTCTGTTTCAACATTTGTATGAAAGCTGTTATTATCAACATGCACATTTAAAAGCACAAACAGATACTGTAATAGAAACTAAACATGCAGCATATTTATTTGCAAAAAGGAAATGCATGGGGATTTTTTTTTATCACTTGAGGGACTAACATATTATATGCAATGTCTTATGTTAACACAAGAAATGTAAAATTCCAGTTGAAACGGACACTGAAGAACAGTATGTATTGCAGAGAAGAATATACACAATGCTACTCATTTCATAATGAAGAATATAATTTCATGACACAATCTTCCAGGCAAAACAAAAAATTTAAAAAATTGAAAAATAAATCAATTTTTGTTCATATGTTATATGAAATGTCATATTGAGAAATGTCATATATTTTCTATTTTCAGTATATTATTCGTTGCTCTTTAAATATTGTATATTGTGTTTGTGCAGTAGGACTGCCATCTTCAATGTGTTGCTATAATCAATATGTCATTATTAACTGTTGTAATATTCATTTCGTAATTAAAATACAGTTTTGAACACTGTAAAAGAATTATTTACACAAAATTATAAGTGTAAACTTGAATATAGTAGTGTATGAACTAATTTTCAGGTCTGCGAAAAATCAAAGGTGGCAACCCTGATTATGACCAGCTCACCTGCTTCTCTATTGTGTTCTGAAGCTCGATCACTCGTGCCATTTCTGAGTCAGGTTCGATGGCACCGTTTGAGAGGCGCTGTGTGCAAGAAAGAATTGCAAATCATCCTAGTTTTAAAGAAAGCCTCTCTCTATCACAAAGTAACAACGTACTTCCAAATAGAAAGTTTGTAATGAGCATTCTTGACTAATGTTTTGATACTACATTTAATGAAGAACAATCAATATACTATGTATACTGTTTGACTAACAATGTATGCATGGTATCTTGTGTTGCATCTTGTTTGTTGCAAGTATTATCAACTTAAAGTACAAAAAATAAGAAATAATTTCAGCATGCACTTGAAATTTGTAGTTAGGGGAGTTACAGTTATAACTATACACTTCCTAACTGACCAACAAAATAATAAATTTACACAAATGCATAATTTACAATGTTTATCAAAGAGATTTATAGTCTTTCATTAGACACATCTAAATTCTACTCAGTCAGAAATGTCTAAAGTTTCATGCAATTCCAATTTTCTGTAGCACAACTTTGAGAGGAATGGCTCAACAACAAAAATTGAGATACTGAAAATTAAACTGAAATATATTACTGGATTACATGCTGCTGTCTGATTCATTGCCAGTTAACAGCAGACATTCAAAACCATTCGAACTATAAACTGATGAACACATCCATTACACACTTTAATCATTCTACTTTTGAAATATATATTTAATTCACAGATTTTCAAGTTGAATGTGAAATTATTCATGATCTAGAACTAAATGAGGTTGGACGTTAATTCTTAAATTTAAGTGAACTAAACAACACATATCCTTTTCAATTATAAGTTTACTTTCTGCTAAAATGTTAAATGAACAGGGAGTAGCTACATATATTATATCTGGCATTCAAAATAAATTTGATATGTTATAGAAAATATTACTACACAGGAACAGTTAGCAATCCATACATAGTAGTTACTGTTACTGAAGTCCACTGAAAATCATGCAGAACTGAGAAAAATCTGTACTGTAATGTAGGTTCCATTCAACGAAAGCAAATGCATTGGAACAAGCAATCAAAGATCCCTAATCAATGAAATTTAAGGCAGGCATAGGCTCATTCACTGTAATATGAAACCAAATGTATCTTTTTTTTAATGAAGCAACCCATTTTGGATTCATAAAATATTCCGTCATCATGAGTAGATTTACTTGTGATATAGGAATTTCAATTCAATTTCAATTAAATAAATAAATAAATAAAAAGTTAAATCTGATGAGAAGTAACCAAAATTTAAGTTTGAACTATTTGTTACACATTATCCCAAAGAAGAAACAGTGGCGTAGCTTCAGTTGGTGTCACCTGGGGTGAAGCTAATAGTGTCACCCCCCCCCCCATAAATTAGGTATGTAGGTAAGTCAAAAAGTATCTGCGATTTTGCTCTAATTGTCTTTAGTTTGATTCCATGGCTTTGTGTGTTGCCTAACAACTAGATGGGACCGTTGTCTTTGCCTGTCGGAGGATTCAGCGTTATCTGATCAGTCAGTCTTGTGCTGTTGTGGCTACAGCACCCTCTGTTTGCACCAAAGAAGAAGAGCATTCCATAATCGTTTTTTATGGTTTAAAGGTGTACTAGGGGTGGAAATCCAAAGCAGGTTTTCAACACAATGCTCTACCACAGAGTGTTTACCATTCCCAGAACAGTGGTCGAACGAGCGTCAAGAAAGAGTGAAGAATGGCAGAAACCGAAGAAGAAAGAAGCTATGGGTTCCAAAACAACTCAATGAAGAGCACAAGTGCAATCATGTGATTGTGTGTTGGAGCATCCTGTGCACAGTCCCAATCTCACCCCGTTGGAATACTATCTGTTTGGTCCATTGATTCTGCTCCAATTAACAGTTCAAAGAAGTGGTGAATAGGTGTCTTGCTGCACAATCAAAAACCCTTGTTTCAGATGGTATTGGAAAGTTTGTGCAAAGATGGGCCAAGTGTATAGAAAAGAAGGGTGACTATGTTAAAAAATGATATCAATAAAAATTGTGTTTTCTTCCTGTAATAAATTATAAACATTGATTGCAGATACTTATTGACTTACCCTCGTAAAAAAATATCTATTGCTGCATTGATTGTATATTATTTTATTAAAAATACAACCATATTTGCACATGATAGAATGTTTTAATACATTATAAATAACTATGTAATTAGGAATAATTGCAATTAAGTCATAATCTACGCTTATGATTTAAGTGTATACTTATTAAATTAATATAAATAATTTTTAAATAAACCATAAAAATTATATAATTCCAACAATAAAATTTTAAAACTACTAAAGAAAACTAATTATTAATATATACAATTTTAAAGTAAATGATTTAAATTGTATAATTCCAACTATAAAATAATTTAATTGGTGTTACTCCTAGAATGGTGTCACCTGGGGCGCCCCCGCCCACAGCTACGCCACTGAGAAGAACAATTGCAGACAGGACTTCTTAAAGGTTTTAAGAACCCATGTAACAACTAGCTATTTACAGAAAAAATAATTTAACTACATATTCTTTAGAGATTCATATACAAGAAATGAAGTCATTATGACATACACAATACCTTGAAGTCTATGATGCTATTCCTATTTGTATAACAATCCCTGAAAACTTGTAATTCAATCTTATTATTTTCTTGCTAAATACCACATCATTTCTTAACTCTTAAAACCTTCAAGAAGCCCAGCCATTAATTCTCAGATTTGGCTTTGATGATGCGGAATCAATGTACACGGGAGGGATCTGTGATGAAATGACTAACCTGGGAGAAATAAAATCTACTCTAGCCATTTAATTTGTGATGTATCATTAAGAGTCAATGCAATGAATAACAACAAAATCCCTAAAGTAACCACTGGGAAGTTATTAAACATTTTTAATACGCATTGCAGGGGAAAAAAATTGTACAATATGTAACTTTCATTATTGTGAATAGAATAACACTTTCTATGTATGATCAATCATATTTAATAATAACTATAAAGAAAAATTTGGTTTAAAATAATTTGTCACACAGAAATTGCAGCAACATGCTCAACTTGGAAAAATTAATCATAGAATAAACATGATTACAATCACAATACAGTATGAAGATAAGCATGGCCATGAGATAAGTGAAGATTTAACAGGATCCCTAATCTAAAATCCTGACACTACCTGAAAGTCACAATGATTAAACCAACCCAAATTAACTCGCAGGGTTATCCTTCTATGTGACAAGCTAATTCCTTACTTTAATGGTTAACCCTGAGCCCTTTGTGAGAAAACAAGTAAAAACCTTATTAGGTTTATATTTAAAAGTGAACAAATAATACTGCTTCCTTAATAATAATTAAATTTAAAAAATTAAGAAAATGCTGAAATAGGAATATTTAATATTTATATTATTTCACTTATATTTTTAAATTATGCTGTCTTATTATCAAACTAGCTAAGAATGTGTGAAAATATGCAGTACAATATCCAAATCTGTATCTCTTTCAGGATGCATCGTTCCTGGGTTGGTTACCTTCTGGGAACATTGGATACAAATTTTGCCAAACCCCTCTCATCAATAGGAATAAGAGGCAATGACAATATGACAGAATGATTTCACACAAGGAAAATTAATTGATGTTTAATGATTTATGACTATGTCAAAGGAGAATTACTTCATGTTCAATGCTGAATAAAGGCTTGGAACATTGTTACGCGAGATAAAGAAAACGGAAAGAATTTTGCAACAGAATTTGATAATAAAATTTAATTCAAAGATGGTTTATGTAAACAGTATTTTGTAGAGTTTCTGAAAGGAATTCACATTACACTTAGCAAAATAAGTTGAAAAGTAAGATAAGAAACAAGAGGTCATGAATACATAAGTTAATCTCACTCAACATACCTTACTGACTGTCTGACCATCATTAGTTTTACCATCTTCTGGCTCTTGTTCACCATTTTCCTTTGGTTTACCATCATCTCCAGTTGGGATAATACGTCCTATTTTGTACTGCTGTAGCTGAATTTTGCAAAACATAGTTCATTAGTCAATGGTTCATTGGGAGAAATATATAGATAACTACTTCGTAGAATTAATAGGAAAAAATAACCGGAAAAGAAATATTTTCTTGAGTAAAATTGTGTTTCAAGCTTGTAGATTTTCCGTGTTAGTTTTTCTCTTTAAAGATAATAACATTTTGAATAATTTTCAACATTCTTCACTACTACTGCATCTCAATGAATCTCAACAATATCAGTCAATCTCATAATTTTTATTTATTTTTTCATAATTACAAATGGTTATATTTTTGAAAATGTCAGTAGTAGAAAAGCAATGAAAGAGAACTGGTCACAAATGAGAATTAACATGAGTGGGTTTGATTCTTTCTTTTTCTTTCTTTCTTTTCATTTTTTTTCTTTTTCTTTTTTTCAAGAAGCAGTCAACTGGAACTCATAAGCATTAATTAACAGGAATGGATAGAAGCAAAAGATGAGCAAAGGAAATGAGGAGAAATATGCAGTAAAAATGGAAAGGGAAAAGAAGAGGGGATAGACCTGAATGTAGGAACTTACTAATCTTGCACATAAAAGCATATTGGCACTTGATCCTTTTGAATTCTAAGCAAATTCAACAAAACTGCTGTAAAATTTTGTGAAAATAATATGACCTTTAATTTAAATTTTACTTCACAATTAATTTTTCAAATAAAAAATTAAATCAATATTAAAATATTATTTGAACAATTACGTTTTTAAATGAGTCATTGAAATATTTAGTGCACTTTGATTTCTTCTAAATTTGATATATTGGGAAAATCTTGTTTTGCTCACTTGTAAATTTTGAATGAGGGCAAGAGTAAGGGCAAAGGGAAGGAGGGGTGTGGTGTATTGATATGGTGTAGTGGTGACATATAATTTAGAAGCAGTGGTGATGGTGTGTAGTTTAGAAGTTGTGATGGTGGTGGGTAAATACGAAATGGTGTTGGGGAGTATTTGAAAAGTGGCAGTGTAGTGCAGTTTAGAAGTGGTGGTGGGATGTGTAGTGGTGTTTTATGGCATGTGGTAGTATTGTGTATTGTGGTTTGAGATATTGAGATTTTGGGGTGGTATGGGGTGGGATGTGATGTGATGTGATGGAGTGAGACGGGACGAGACGGGACGAGTCGGGACGAGACGGGACGAGACGGGACGAGACGGGACGAGACGCGATGAGACGCGACGCGACGGGACGGGACGAGACGCGACGGGACGGGACGCGATGAGACGAGACGAGACGGGACGAGACGGGTCAGGTCGGGTCGGGTCGAGTCGGGACGGGTCGGGTCGGGACGGGTCGGGACGGGTCGGGTCGGGACGAGTCGGGACGGGTCGGGTCGGGTCGGGTCGGGTCGGGTAGGATCGGGACGGGACGGAACGGGACGGGACGGGACGGGACGGGACGGGACGGGACGGGACGGGACGGGACGGGAAGAGAGGAGACGGGTAGTGATACAAATAGCGCCGGCCGGGGCCCGAAGTTACGGTGACCGGGGGCTGCCTTCTTTGAGGTCTGCAAGCGCGCCCGGAGCCCTCGCTTGGCTCCCACGTCCGAGTGCCGTTAATGGTGGCAAGTGATACGATCGCACCGACATTGAGCTAAAAGCCGGCCTCGGCAAGGAAACGATTGCTGCGTTCTCGCCTTTGTCTGCGATCTCCGCACGGAAAAGGGACACGGAAAACTAATCAAATGACCATGTGACCACGAGGCACCTAGAAAATATTGCTCTGAAAAGTTGTTGAAACAGTACGACGAAGTCCCTTGGGCACATCGATAAACCACAATTATTTACCGACTACGAAATATTTACTCAATCACATCATATTTTTTTATATTTTGGTGCGCCCACAAATAGAGATAAATTTGTATTTTATGGTTTTAGCTTTTGTTCTTTCAAAGAAGAAAGAAATTAAGAATATTGCCATTATATAATATCAATACTTACTTCTTCTTTGGTATTAGCGAGTTCCTCTTCCAGAGTTGCAACTCTCTCCAGCGCCACCCGCAGCCGCTCACGCACCTACGGAAGAAAAAAAATGAAAGTCCTCTTTCGTCGACACTTGAAATTAATGCTACACAACTTCATAAATCGCGAAGCTTTTAGTAAGTAAATATTTTGGCCATTAGAGGAGGATTATGGTATGCTGAGGCACCGGTAGGATAGGGAACTTTTGGAACCATAAAAATTGAGATATAATAAAAATACATGATAATCATTTTATTAAATTAATACAATAATATTAAGAGCTTTTATAGTAAAATTTTGAATTATTGTTGAACAAAAGCAAGTATTACAAATGTTGACAATTGAAATATGTGTAAATCGGAGTAACAATCAGAAATTTGAACAAAAATATCACAGAATTCTCACTGGAAATAAAGAAAGGTTGCTCCGAAAAACAGCCGCGAGACTTGTGCATTATCGTAATGATGTAATGAAAGTTAACTGGACCCGCGCGAACATTCCGTACTTTGTAGGTCATTGTTTTAAAAAAGTGAAAATAGCTTCATACTAGATGAGAACTTCAGGCCATAACCTAAGCCGCACATTGAAGCAGTGTAAACTTGTCATGACGAGCATATTAACGAGTCGTTTAATTTATATATTTCTAGTTTCTACTCGTCTCTGACCACTCTGCTACGAAGCAAGGATCACAAGAAGAAAGCCACCTTCACTCAATTAGTCGCTCCACCTGATCCCCACATGTTTCTCTACATCCCCCCCCCCCCGCTGTATTCACCTCGAAAGTTCCCAGGGATCTTAACCGCATGTTTCCTTGCATGTTCCCCCAGAGTATGCTTTTCCAGATGTTTCCAAAATGTACACGCCAATATTCCCTCATACGTTCTCGCAAATTTCCCCCAAATCTTCCTCACCAGTTCACCGCATGTTCTCGCACTTATTAAATCTAAAAATTATACTGGAAATTCAAAAACTTAATTTAAGTGTTTTCTTTATTACGAAAAACGTTTATAAATGATAGGTGCAGTATCGGACTGCAGTACCGGATAAAACGGGAAGTTCTACCCAGAAGAACGAAAGCCCTTCAAAATGTAAGAGAAGGGCCCCAGAGATTTTTCACGAAAAATGCAAACTCTAAAACAACTTTTAAAATAATCAATTTAGAAGCAAAATAGCTTCACTCTGGATCACAACTTTCCACGTTTTTGAAGTGACGGAACCACACAAGAATGTGATAGAATGTCCAAAAAGGAGATTATTATATAGATAACTGCAAAAAATCTTCAAAAAGGAGGTACTTTGCAGATTACTGTGTAGAAAACATAACTTGTATTCTTAATGGACACAAAAAAGGGTTTTAAAGCAGTAGAATGCATTGTTTCCGAGTTACGAACGATGGAAAAGCGTGTTGTGTCGTGCGTGTTTTGCGGTTTGCTTGTGCACCTAATAATCCAAATACGCCGTAATAGCGAACTTTTATGTTTCTCGTCGTAAATTTGTTTGATACACACAAAGGGGGAGGGGGTAATTTCCTCTCCAGTAGAAACGCATGGTTTCTTTTACAAGGAAATAATCCGTCATATTATATATAGAGGAGACAAGGGAATTTAAACATATTTTCAAGTTTCACCGCCGATTGCAAATACGAAACGTAATTACAATTGCACACATGAAACCAACCAAACTCGGCGTCATTAGAAAATGGTGTGAAAAGTGTCGATTAATTTTGCAGCGCCCTTCGAAAATCGTGGCCCAAGGGGCGCGCGTGGCCGGTGAACACGTCGCGCCATTCAATCTGGCTCTTAAGGTGATTGCAATTTATTCGAGAACTAGGCAATATTGAAGAGAAATGGCTAACTGGTAATGTATGGACAAAATCGTGAGAATTTCTTTACATGAGGTCCTTTATTTTGGTACAACATGTACACGATCGAATCTGGGAGTTGGAGACATTGTTAAGCAACTCAAATAATTTTGGTTGATATTTTCACGATTTTGTTTATTTTTTGTGTGAAAGTCTCCCTCACTCCTATTTATCTTTTCTTTTTTGAGTCACACATGTAATGACATGCAATGTAAATGTACAACATTTACATTTCACACGACAATATATCAATCTAAGGGCAGCTCAACTACTTTCGTTTGCACATCGATCCATGAACCATATAATAAATTAATAAACAGAGCCAAATTTATTCTGGAGTGACAGACGAATCTTAGGTATTAAGCAAGAAACATTTGTTTCATTAACTGAGTAACAATTGACGGACAAGATGAGCTTTATTCACAACCGAGAGCCAGATTTTGAAGACCTAAATGTTTAAAAAATTTGTTTGTAAAACGATGGAAAATCTTCCGCCAAATGTTTATGAGAATATTAAACAGTTGTACTGTTGAATAAATTCAGTGGTAGTAGCAGTGATCTTGTGGTATTCTATAGATATGAATTAAGAACTAATCTTACCACATTAATTCATAGTTTTAATATTTATTAAAATATTAAACATCCAAAGTTGACTTTCGGAACACACTCATCTTCCGTGAGTATAACTATACAACAAACAACAATATTGTAATTCTATTCCTTAATGTATTTACATTTTCCTTTTGTATTGTTAAAGATCCAATGAAGATGGGAAAATTGTTCCCGAAAGTTAACTTTGGGTGTTAGATGTTGTAATAAATATTACAATTCTAAATTATTGTGGTAAAATTATATCTTCGTTGATATCCATTTGTAATGTTTTCATTTAGTGATCCGACAACCATTCATGAATGGCATTGTGCTAAGTCTAAATTGAAATGGAATTGATCGCAGAAGTTTTTATTATTACATATTCTCAAATGGTTTTAGCAATCTTTAGAAAACAAAACCAACTGATGGTGAACAATACATTTTGCAATTAATTGGTGGAAAATATATTCTACATGGAAATCAATATTAGATGTAGGCTCCCCATCGTAACTGTTTATTGTGGCATAAAGCTTTTTCGGCCGCATTGCGGCCATCTTCAGTGCTACAAAAATAATAATAGTAATAATAATAATAATAATAATAATAATAATAATATATCTAAATTACAAAAAAATTTTAAACATTTTAAAGAATTAAAAACTTTTTACATATTTTTAGTTTCTTTTAAAAACTTTTTTAATTCTTTAAAAATTTTAATTTTTTTGTAATTTAGATATATTATTATTATTATTATTATTATTATTATTATTATTATTATTATTGTAGCATTGAAGATGGCCGCAATGCGGCCGAAAAAGCTTTATGCCACAATAAACAGTTACGATGGGGAGCCTACATCTAATATTGATTTCGATGATAGAAGCATCGTAAATGCCACACCATTTCCTACTATATTCTACATGAATAAATCCCTCACCACAAAAAGCCTAAAAATAAGAAATATCAGTAAATTAATTAAAAGGAAATAATTTCCGTAAGTTGAATTAAAACCTAAAAATAAACGAAAAAATTGCTATAGAAATTAACTTCTACCAATGAAGTTTCACGATATGAGCTTTGTGTGCAATTTGCCGTTGATAACGCTGCATCAATTCGTTCAACACGCTCCCTTCTCCGTCCCCTCCCAATACGAGCACTTCTCATTTCCTTCGAACAGTACTTGAAGTCAGTCAAAATTAAACTGTGGAAGATATCTCTTGAGTGTCGGAACGTTCGCAGCGAAGCAGCCAGTCCCGGAGGCAAACGAGAGCAGAAAGCGAAAGAGTGCATGAGGACGTGATGAAACAACGGTTAGAATAGATGGGAGTTCGTCGTTACATTAAATTGAACAACCTACGCGGAAGACAGCATGCAGTCGGAGAGCTACGGAAACGTTGCTGCTTGCTGTAAGAAGCGAAGATACCCAAAAGGGGGGAAAGTGTACGGAAGGAACCCGTAGGAAGTGAACTAGCGACAATGAAGTAGATACCTGCCTCTTTCTCTCGCACACATATATACTTGTGGGTACCCATCTTTTTTGAAATAAAGAATGAAGAAAGAAACAAAGGAGACAGACGAGGTTGCAGAGACGGCGCACACTGCATTTTTCCGAGGCCTTCAATAACAAGTATTTCTGTGACACTTATGGACAGTTTCTAAATTCTAGTATTATTCCTGAGGGAGAGGGGGAGGTTGCCGAAGTTAATATCCATTTATATGAGTCTCTCATTTAACACCGCCTTTAAAACTTTCCTCTCTTTCTCCTGCTTCTACAAACGTCATTGAACGGTGAGGGGAGATGAGGTGTGTAGATTTTGGAGACAAGGACGTCAGCTCGGAGAGTAGCACGGTAGAGGCGTTCAGCGCGTCGACACTTCTGGCTCGGTGAACTGTGAACTGTTTGGGCGAGTGGCGGCTTGGATGGAACGAGGAACGGAAGCGAAATTCGTTTCGAAATTCAACGCTAATTGAAGGACGGAGGAACAAAAACAACTAATTTTTTTGGAAACGCTCACATGTTTTATTCACTGTATGTTTCTTTCTTTTTTAAATTTGTATGCCTCTATAAAGTTAAATATAACAAGATCATCATTGCCATTGTTGAAGCGTACGAATTCAATGAAAAAGAAAATGATTTTATACATATTAGCTCTACATATTTTTGCATTGTAATATCCAACACGACACATTTCTAAGGGCAATAATCAGAACGTGACGGGAAGATTTACTCTTGAGAGAACGTTTATTTACAAGATTACACTGAATTTACGAGAGGGTATTTCGTATTTTCATTCTGTGATATGTTCTAAAAATATTCCATTCCGAGATAGTACATCCACCCTCTTTAAAAAACGAAACTCCACACACTGTTTAAGATTATTCATTGGGAACTGTAATGTGAAGAATTTAGAACAGTAATTCATCATGTATTTCTAGGTACAGAGGTATTCAAATTCATTCCCGGGTGTATGCTTGTTTTTTTAGAGCCTATTTAAGACTTGCCACAAGAAGTGGCGCGTTTTTTAAAAAAGGAAACGAGATATTCCATGCAGTTAAATTAACTCTGCTTGCCATCAGAAAATTCCGCGTTGCATTTTTGACCAATCGTTTGGAAACATTGTTCACAAACGATCCTCCTCCCTCAAATATACAATGAACCTTTCTCGTTTGACTTAGGGGAAGCTTACAGATTAGGTACATATTGTACCATAATTGCAAAGAAATATGTGTTTAATTATAATCGCGCACAGAGTATGAAAAAAATACGGAAGCTCTCAAATTCCTAGACTGACGATTTTCCGCAGCATTAAATAACTGTCCCCACACTCCGTATATACGTACGTATACGGGAAAGTAAAATGCAACTATAGAGGCTGGTGTAAAACAATGCTCTTAAAAACCGTTGCGTTAAAGATGTAATCCGCGAGAGGAAAATTATTACTTCAATATTCCATATTTTTATTGCTTACCGTAAATATTTTCTCATTGTTTATAAAAATATAAAACTAACATAGCGTTCGCAGTGGATTGGAAACCAATATACGGGACGTTCATTTTCAATGAACCCCAGCCATTTCAAAGAGTAGGAATACGGTAGAGCATCATCGAACGGATATATACAAAAATTAAAACTCCCACAACCGTTTCATACCGCGCAAAGCAAGCATTGTCCGTTGATGTATTCGCCATGGCCGGGGTTTGTGACCAAAGTGCAACGTCATCCCTAAAGGGTGCCGCCCCCATCCCCGGCCGCCGTTGGAAGCAGGGCGATGGGTCGGGAGCACCCGCGTGTCCCAGCGCTCGATGGAGCGCCGATAGGCCACGCCCCGCCGCCCCCGCCTCGCGGCCCTGCCTTGCGGCCCCGCCCCGTTCCCCGCTCCCTCCCCCGCCGCGCGCCGAGGGCTCTCCACAGCCGAGCCTTCCCCTCCCTGCCGCCGCCGCCGCCGCCGCCGCCGCCGCGCCGCGCCTTTCGCATTGCTCGCGGCGCGTTCCTCTGCAGTCACGTTGCTATGCTGGAGCGTTTCCGTACTGCCTTTTCTGTTTTCTCTATTTTTTTTTCCTTCGTAGGGACTTGCTAGGTCGTGGGCGTCACCCCATCTCACCATACGTTGAAAGGCAAACTGCTATGCGATGGGAATAATTGGGAAAATGAAAATAGAGATTGAGCCTGTACTGGTGGTTAGCGTTTTCTCTTTGCAGAGCGAGTGTATATCCAACAGATTTCACGTTAGGATTTTCTGCTTCCATTCGACATATTTTCAATTCGTGTGGAATTGTAATTTAATTGAAAGTTTTTATCCAGATATTGAGATGTAGCCTACCCGATGTTACGTTATGCAAAAATACTGCATAAGTATCTACTGGCCACAAATTCATTGAATAAGACAGTTTCCATGACCTCACGGAGAACATTTAAACAGACGGTAACAAACTAATGGCAGCATTAAAGTTGATACTGAAAATGTGGTATTCGGCAAAACGTCTGTACGTGTAAACACTAGCGTTTAAACCGCACACAAATTGACAATTATTGTTAAAGCTAAAATAACTTGGTTTACATTGTTGCTATGGCAACGAATGGTGCCAAATGTTATTGAGATACACGCACAATCGGCTTCGTGGCACAGGGGCTTGAGGATGGTGCGCCCAAGTCTCCAGAAATTCTGGCAGCGGGTTGGCAACCTACGCTGAGGTATGAATGTTCTCAGTAACGATTGTGACATGTCCAAACAGTCCCTCGTGTTAAACATCAATAATCTAGTCCTTTCATAATCACTGGTCTTGATCTGTAACTGTGTGCGAGATGTGTGGAATCTGTATTTACAATTGAAGAACTGGCTCTTACACCTAAACCAATTGTATATGCGCCGCGATTTCTGCGATCAATACCCGGTCGATACCGGAGAAGTACTCTAAAGAACCGCATGCAATCTTCCCTTCCTCATCTGTGTTCCCTTCTCCCCCCTTACACACACCACTACCGCATACGTCTGGAGGTCTCCCGGCTGGGGGAGGGGGATGTTCCTCTGGGAGAGGTGGCTGGAGCGAGAAAAGAAACTGCTGACGTGTAGGTGGGCGCCGGATCTCACGTTCCAGCGGCGGAGAAACACTACCACCTCCCGGGATATAACATTCATTTCTCGAAGAGGAAATTTCGAATACTTTCAATAGTTCGAATACAACTCACAAAATGAAATAACGAACAAATGATGGAAGACCAGCATTCACTCTATTAAATTTATTATTTTATTAAAATACAGTGTTTATTTTTAAATAAAAAATCCGATATATGAAAGTAAGCGATAAAACATTTGAAGCCCACCACCTTTCATTAAAGGCAAAAATCAAGAATTTTGGTTGAGTGGAAAGCTAAAACTTCTTTCAAAACGAAAACCCTTAGTGTTTTAAATATAAAGACTTCTGACACTTTCTACGAATGTCAGAGACTTAAATGAAAATGGGATCTATACCTTACTTATAAATGCACTTTCTTCTAATCGAGCAAAGGTAAAGGGAGGGAAAAATCAGCAATTTTCCAGAAAGTCTTGAAAATGTCGAAGGGTTTTTAGACAAGTGTCCTCCAAAACTAAATTATCATGATTATCTCCGGAATGGCACAACTAGACTTTACTCGTAACGGATTGACCAACTTTTTAGCTCACAAGCTGCTAATTTACGCGTGTCATATGAATCCATCAATCCCTATATAGAAATCAATTTTTGGGTATAAAATTGCGTGAATCTCCTCTCCATCTGCATCAATCTTAACCATTTTTGAAACAGCACGTTGATCCTGACATGTGTGTGAAATTACAGCTAAAAAGTTCTTTAAACATGGATTTTACGACCGATATTCGAGATTATATTGTTTAGGTTATTCCAAAACTTTTCCTCCTTATTTTGAAGTACGTACGCTAAATGCCCATAATGCCACATCCTCTTGATCAGCATTTGTTCGACTAGAGCTACTCATTAAACAGTAATCTGTTCACGTAAATATATTTTTATTAAATTAAGTAAATGTAATTCATATATAGAGATAATTATATTGTTAAAAATAAGAATAAGAAATGTACAGATTCAGAATTAATATTACAAACTTTTTGAGGATGCAGTGGGGTACTGAAAATTATAATTTTTTGCAAAACGAAGTTACTCATGTGATATTTGCCCCTTACTGATAGGCAACTATTTATGCACATGTGTTCTACAGGCCGCGTTCTGACGCAATCACGAAGATTTCAAACATGCCGAACAGATGTGCGCCATTGTCTTAACATTCAGTGGCAAATATAATACGCGTAACTCAGCAATATCAACTTTCCCATTATAAATTCATTGGCAAAAAGTTATCACATTCGACCCCCTCTACATGCCCTACAAGTTTGTAACATTCATTCTGAGACATTCCGTGCTCACAGATTAATGCCACCACGTTGTCTCATGTGTACTCAAGAATTAGCAGCACACAGTCGCCACGGCAGAATTTTTCATTTAGCTTAATTTCGTGAAACACAACAATGCAACAGTGCAACACAAGTCATGTAATTGCGGTAGAACAGCATTTTCTGCGATCATTTCAGCGCAACTTGGAGTTAGCGCATGCCCACATGCTCCAAAGTGCGTTAAGTGTATACGCCAAAGTGCTTCACGCTGTGCAAAAACTCTCAATTGATCACGTGGCAGCAAAAGTAACACGCAGTAGCGCCTCTCCGCGGCAGCGGTGGCGCGGCGCTTCACCCCAGGGTTTGACGCCCCGCGTCGTCACTCACCTTCTCATCCAGGGCCTTGTGGTGCTCGAAGAGGCTCTTGAGCGCCTTCAGCACCTCCACCTCGCTCGAGACGCCCGACTGGGAGGCGGCCTGCCGCTTCACCACCGTCATCCTGAGCGAGCGCTCGTGCCGCGATACCAGGCACTCCAGGTGCTCCAGTAGCAGCTGCAACACACACCACAAGATGACGTCACTTGCACGTACGAGATAGTATTATGTGAAAGTGCACGCACGCTTGCGCGCGAAACGTCGCCCGATCTCGCGTTGCTTCAATCTGACGCGCTTGCTCAGGCTTATCTTCGCCTAAGGGTTCACCGTATCATCTTCGTAGGGCTCTCGTACACCCCTTCTACCTCCTGCATGTATCTAGTTTCTATTAGCGCTTCGTCTAAATTATACAACTGAATTAAACAACAGGAATTTGTTTCATTATTATTCTTTTATGTACATCTTTTAGACATTACAGGCTCCCCGCTATTTGTCTTAGTATGTCTCCTCTATTTTCTCTACCCAATTTTTTTTTCTAAGAATCGGGCTATACCACTTGTATTAATAAACGTATTATCAATACAAAAATGTGTTTTTAAATTAAGCAATAACCACACAAAGTAATAGCTTTTCTTTGAACCTTAATGCCGTAACAATAAGGCGAAATCCCCAGTTATGTTTTCGTAATTCGCCTTGTGTGACCACAAAAGAAATGTTAGTACTATTAAATTAATTATAACAAACATAGGTAAATTTTTTAAGTCATTAATCAACATCACACCTTCGACTCGCTACAGAACAATCACATTAGATTTTGAAATGACAAACCATTTCCCCTGTTTTCTTTCTATTTTCCGCTTTTTCCCAAAAATAGGTATCTTATTTTTTAGGAAATCACAAATAATTAATGAAACCTACCTCTTCCACGTATAAATTTAATTAAAATACAATGAAAAAAGTGAAGAATACTTATGAATAATAGTACTATAATTTAATTTACATTTTATAATTATTTAATGCAATTAATTGCATATTTTCTTTAGATACAGCTTAATTATGCGGTTTTTGTGTCACAGAAGTTTAATTTCTCTTCATCAGTTTTCTAATTAACATATTTACTTTGATTCTCAACTCAGCTTTATCCCGCTCCGTCTGCGTCAGCATTCAGAATCACACTGGCTCTTTTCTGTTTCTCAATCAAATCGCGTTTTGTAGTTCAGTTACCTTTTTAAAAGAGAACAGTCACATCAGTAACTTTTCATAAGAAGTCACGTGACCTTTTCACTCATCTCCTTTTAATTTCGCATTATTTTCGACCTACTTCCTCGACTATTCGCACCTTACACAACGTTGATTCACCCCGTATAATTCGTCTGCTCCTTCAAGCAAGGCGCATCAATGCACAATGGCATCGACTGGCATCATAAAGGGCACGCCTTCAAAGAGTATGGCGAGAAAGAAGTATTGATATACTTCCTTTTTTGCATTTTACGATATATAGCGAAGCCTTCAAAGGCATCGTATATTGATAGTACCCGCACTTCCAAGATATGGTAGCTGTCCCTACAGTGTCAAAGAACGATGTTTAAGATTGCTAAAAATAAATTTTCGATGTGAGCTTGTAGTGTTTCTGAAAGATTTAGAAGAAATGGAACCGCGACTGGAATGCCCTGTCCGCTAGGTGGCCTTGGCAGAATCCTGCTTGTCAACTGCCACGAAACGATTCAGCGTGCATATTCCTCCATGGTACAAGTCTAACTTATAAAATTTACCGTAAGTCGTAGAAAAGGTATCGTATGAAACTCGAAGTAATGGGTATTAATGCATCATCGTTTCATAATGTACTATTTCGGGTAAATGACACTGTGTGCCAATAGCTTCAAATACTAGTGCCTTTAGCTTCCAAATGGTGGAGTGAAAGTCGACTGGATTTCCAGGCGTGCATCCTTGACTAGATGCAATTGATTCTGCATATGCATTTTCTTCGTGCTTCCTGCCAATTCGGACATTGTCACTCTTGATTTCCAAATAGGTTTAGGCAAAGATGCTCTTCTAAGAAATAAGGTAGAATTCCGTCTGGGTATAATACGGCTGACTACCTCCCGGGCATTTCGATCGGTGAAACAGCAAACTGTTACCGCCAATGAAATCAAAGAAGAGGTACGATATTCACCAAACTCAGCAATTGAATTCCCGGTGAGACTCGTGATCCGGAAATATATCGTCCGTGCACGTTCTACCTATAGTCAACCATATCGGTGCACAGTGGTACTTCCTACTATTCACATTGTACCTACGCACACGGCATTGTTTGAAGACGTGTGACTCGACAGTGGAGGGAATGCAAGGATTTCGCAGTCCTAAAGCATATATATGGCATTCTTCTTAAACACTTTGATTTGAAAACTCGTCATTGTCATGCACTGAGCTAAATAATGCACTTTACTGAATACGATGACGTATGTAAATCTCTGCAAAACGTTGGAGATAAATCTGAAAACAACAACAAAAAAACACTTTTTCATTAGGGTTTCCAAAAATTTCCCAATTCACATTCTTATTGGTTTTCAAGGACTGCAGGTTCGCTGGCCACCCCGAAGAAGATTTATAGACATTTTCCAAATCACACAATGAATTGTTCTGTCGAAAAACACAGTTTTTTTTTGCCGCAGCACTACGATACTCACATTGGACTACGTAAGTAGTATGCGAGAAAGACGAAAATTGAGCTATTTTCGTGAATTAAAAAAAAAGTTGGGGCTTTGTATACATTTTTACCATAAACCAATATTTCGGTATCATGGACCCATAAAAAAGGGAATTTGATTGCACCAGATGACATTTACTACTACATGTAAAAACAAGATTTATCAAGTTTTCGCTATCCGTGACCTACAAAAAGAGCTTTTTGCTTTCATAGTCCAGTCAATTGGTGCTCAAAAGGGCTTGATTCAGGAAAAAATATCCAGAAGTTTTTTCTCAACGGTTCTTTATGTTTTTTGAGGGTGCTGAATTCGAATTTGACGTTTGTCACCTCAAAAAAGGTCGACTCAACAGAAAAAATGCAAAAAATCCTAAAAATTTCGCCCTCTTTATAGTTTTTTTGCTTATGTCCTCAAATCTATGCGTATTTTCGAAACGATTATTTACAAAATTTAAAGTAGATAAAATTTCCTATAAAATGCATACATTAACTTTAAATTTCTGAAAAGAAGTTTAGGCTCTAGAGCGCGCTGAAAAACGGTTACTTTTTGAGCCTTTGGCCAAACCGAGAGAATAGCTCTTCTCAGCCAACCTCTCGTGACGGCGCTCAAGTTTCACTTTATCTTGCTTGAAAACAGCTATTGTGAACACATAATTGCCATTGTTAAAATACTAACACTCCGATATTCATAGAATCAGTACGGACGTATTTTCTCGCGGAATATCTGTAAATCCACGCCTTAGGTGAGCAAAATAAGAGGGATGTAAGAAAATTATTACAATACGTTTTATACAATACAATATATTCATAAAAAAATTGCAGCAACATTTGTCAATACAATTGTCGTATGTGCCAAATTATGAGTAAACGGAAAAATAACACTAATGAGGAAATTTTAGGTACTGCATTAACATTTATACAGATAATTT
Source organism: Acheta domesticus (assembly GCA_031308135.1). Taxonomy (NCBI): domain Eukaryota; kingdom Metazoa; phylum Arthropoda; class Insecta; order Orthoptera; family Gryllidae; genus Acheta; species Acheta domesticus. The sequence continues at coordinate 88,091,182 of JAHLJT010002406.1, forward strand.
CAAACAGATAAAATAATTTTACCAAGGATTTACAGAATTCTTTATCGCATTCAGTTTAAAAGTCGTATTGTGCCACTCTGTTTGCCCCGCTCTGAACACGGATCGTTTCAAGAAAGCCTTAACATTGGACTGTAGCTCATTTAGTAGCTGAAGTAGCTGATTTTGCTGCCTGATCGGCTAGCTCATTCCCTGTGATACCCACTTGGCCTGTAACTCAACTAAGAACCAGGTCAAAGTGACGAGACAGAAGACGATGAATCAGGTTTTGAACTGATTTCGTCAGGTAGTCTGACGAAGAAAAGGAGACAGCTTGAAGAGAGTTAAGGAAATCAGAACAGAGAACCACTCGCCGCAACGTCGTTGACTCGATGTATTTTAGGGCTTCGAGAATTGCATACATTTCGGCAGTGAATGTACTGCACTGAAAATGAAGCCGATATGATTTGGTGGCCCTGATACAATAAAAATTATATGTCACTGCGTTATCACTCGTGCGATTCTTGTACACAGATGGTTCATCACTCGTGCGATGAACCATGCGATGAACCAATTTCCAAGGGGAACTCGGGTCGGTTGGGGGGTTTCACAGTAGTGGGAAGATCGACATTAAGTTCCCACAAACGATTTCGCAATCGAATACCTGGGGGCTGGGATAGCGATTTTCTAAGAATATATGAGGACTCATGTTTTGGGTGAGTGATTATTCGGCGACAAGGATGGTTAAGAGTCCTGATTTTAGCACCATAAGACACTAATTAAAATATCTCGCCTTCTTTTTAAGGCCCCACGAGCGCAAGGTTAGCAGACTGCCACACCTCCACGTGGTGTCGTAGGCCTTTTCTATTTCGAATAGTACGGCCACATGGTGTTGTCTCAGGACGAACGAGGTTGAAATTTCCGTTGCCAAAGCGACGAGATGGTCCAGTGTTTCCTGAATCCACTGGATTTGGTGTGAGTAGGTTTCTGCACTCCAAGGTCCAGAAAAAGCGCTGGTTTACCATGCGTTCCAGCACTTCGCAAACGCAGCTGGTGAGAGCGAGAGGTCGGTAGCTCGATGACAACGACCGATCCGTTCTTCAGAGCTGGGATAACTATGACTTCTCGCCATAGAGCAGGGATGGTGTACTCTTCCCAGATGCGATTATAAAGGCGGAGGAGATATTGCATTGCCACATGAAGATGTTGTCGCTTAAGGTTATGTATTTCATCAGGACCTGGGGCAGTTATTGTTGCCAATGCGAGAGCAGAGTGCAATTACGGCATAGAGAAAGGGATGTTGTATTCAACAGACGCTCTGCAGGAAAAATCCAACGGACAGCTCCCTATCCTCTCTTAGATCAAAAGAAAGTCAGAAGCGTAGTTCGCCGAACTTGACATATATGCATAGTGCATTGCAAGTTCCTCTACTATCACATCTGGATATGTGATAATTTCTCCATTTTTAGAGAGACCTGGCACCATATTTGGAGAAAAGTGTCCTTTTATTTGCGAATTCTTCTCCACACCAGGCGTGGTGGTGTGTGACAATTGAGAGAGGAGACGTACGCTCTCCATGATCCATTATTGCTCTCAAAAAATGTTCTCCTAGCCTTCGTCCTGCATATTTTATACTCGATAATATTATCCGCAGTTAGATTATGTCTGAGACGTGCCAGTGCCATTTTTCGAGCACTGACCGCTCTAGAGCAGTTCACATTCCACCACGGGACGAACGGGTGTCGCGATTTACCGGTTGTTTTTGGAATTGCGATAGAAACAGCCGAGAGTATAGTGCGATTAAAATGTTCAGTCATTTCATCCACATTTCCGAAGGGATTATCTGACAGGTTAAAATTATTTTGGAATGTCGACCAGTTGCACGATCCATTGAGGTGGGCGAGCAAGACCACAAGGAAGATGATCAATGTAGACAATAGTGGCGAAATGGTCGCTTCCATAGAGATCTTCTAATATGGTCCACTTCAGTAGCAAGTGAAGAGCTGAAATCTATAATTTGCATATTATTCCACGATGTATTTCAGGCGCCGGCTCGAGACTGTACTTTAAATCCTATACCAGGCACATCAAATCGCGCCCGCACGAGCAACTTGCCCGCCTGGAGAGCCCGGGGGCCTACGGGTGCGGGCAACTTCCGCTGATTCCGCCCTCATTTCCCCTCAAAATTCAGAAAGGGATGTACATGCGCAAGCCGACGCGGCGCGTGGCGGCGATTAGTGGCGTCACATGAAAATATGATTGCCTGATTTTTCTATCAGATATCCGAGAATTATGTTATGTTAATGTTCTTCACTACTTTTTACTATTTCATGTTTATTTTCTTACTCAATTCTCCCTTAAACATCTTTGCTAAGTGACCGGAATATGTTTGAATTGCGAATTCTTTCCTTGTTTTCGTTTTGTGTTGTTATTAAATCAGACATTTATTATATTTAGCAATAATGTGAAAGAAATTAACAAGTCTCTATGCGTTAATAATTCTCGTTTGAGAACTGCGCTTTTAATAGAGAGTATTTATCTGATAAACCTCCTAACCTGAACGTAGAAAGTTAATGCTTTTATATCACTCTTAAGTAAATAGGATTACAAAATCAAGATACTTTTAATTCAAATTTTTTCAACTTTTTAAAGTTTTACTCTCAACTGAGAATTTGAAATCGGACTGATGAAGTATTCCATTTTAATGGATCATTTCTTTGTTTTAAAGAGAAAATGGGAATTAATATAGCAACGTTTGTGATAACTGTATCTTCTCCCAAATTCTGTTATAAGCCAGGTATCCAGTGACGAACCGTCAATACAGTGCAATTTGTACAACCCTTTCTTTTAAATAACGCGCCAGTTTCTCGGGACGCAGTGCCCGCGAGCTCTAGAAAGCTTGTTACCTTGCTCACGACCTTGATATGCCTGCCCTACACCAAGTACCAGCGTGTGATTGACCCTTCAGCGATAACCCAGCCTTACGAGCTGGAGTGAGATCGGCAGTCAGTATTAAGTTAATTTACATCATGAGCTCATTTTAAAATAATATAAAATATAAGAACCTGTAATATTTGCAGTTTTATTGCGAGTGTGTAGTGCCTTGCAGGGAGTGGGTTATTTATGATAAAACGTTGGAAGATGGAACGTAGACAACTTTTTGTGAAAGAAAGGGGGTTGGAATTTTTCATTGAAGCCAGAGAGAGGCGTCTTCAAATCTCATTGTTTTATTTGTGGAGAGGAGGAACCACAAAATTTCGCGAAGAAACAAATCAAAAAGCTTTCCTAGCTAGTATATCCTGTGAGGAATTTTAGAGAAACTGTTTTATGATTCGCGAGAAATAGTAATGATGAGTTTAGACGTTCTGTAGTATATTGTGTTGAGGCAGTAAATGACTTGTCAGCTGCCGATGCACATGCTTATTTGATGTGCATGAAAGCACTGCATCGGCCCCTAAAGAAGGCACGAACACAAATCATAGTCAGGCCCTGCATAGATGATGTAGAATCAGCGATGTAAACTATTTTTAGTTTTCATGGAAACAGTGACGAGGAATACTAATTTACCACTGAAGAACTGGTAATAGTCATTGAAGGTTATTTTCTTCCATATCCAAATATAGTTAAAGCACGTATATCTTATGTTACATGTTTCAAGAATTTATAGATACTCCGCGCAAGCAAGCACGACCATATTGATTCCATGAGTATCGAAGTGTTACTCATTTAACAGTGCCAATTAATTGTTCGTAATAGCTGTTTTCAAGCATGATAAAGTGAAACTAGAGCGTCTCCACGAGGGAGGTTGGCTGGAAAGAGCTGTTCTCCAGCTTCGGCTAGAGGCACAAAAAGTAAGTTTTTCAGCGCGCTTTAGCGCCTGAACTTCTTTTCAGAAATTTAAAGTTAATGTATGTTTTTTAAGGAAATTTATCTACTAAAATTATCTACTTTAATTTTGTAAATAACAAATGTTTCGATAAAACGCATACTTTTGAAGATACAAGCGAAAAACTAAACACAAGGCAAAGTTTTAGATTTTTTTTCAATTTTCTTTATGAAGCCGATTTTTTTTGAGGTGACAAACATCAAATTCGAATTCAGCACCCTCAAAAAACATATTGAACCGTTGAGAAAAAAACTTCCGAAATTTTTTCCTGGGTCAGATACCTTTTGACTGGACTATTAGCATTACAATACTTTCTCTACACTTTGCAAGTAGTATATGAGAAAGTAAAAAAAATAGTGAATAAAATAGCTTGGAAAGCAGCGGTGGAATACTCGGCAGTACAAATTAACTCTCTAACACACCAAAATTGTAAGAGCCGCTGCTGTAAATGGCATGCCTAACACTTTATCTATGTAAGAACAGAGACTTTACAAAAATTATCTTTCAATATATTATGTTAAGTTGTAATGTGCAATATTACGCTCTCGTCGTTACAATATACAGCTCGCTAGGAAAGTCTCTCTGCACCTAGCCGAGTCAGGCTCTGCCACCGCCGTCGCTTCCGCCCTCAACTTCGACGCCGTGCGGGGCGTTATTGTCGCATGTGTGCCGCCACCTCTCAGTATTATCCTGGTGCTCGTGATAGCAAAATAATGTGTGTTGATAGCACTCTCATCAGCATTATGCCAGTCAGCATGGACATCTCATGGACTCTCTCGGTTTTCTTGCCAGGATATTCTCAAAGCAGGTTCAGAGACAAAAGTGCAATCAAGCCTAGTCGCTTCTATTGAAGGTAAGTTAGCAAGAAAAAATGTAAGAATGAAATGAATATAGTTCAAATTAGAGCCAAAAATGTTCCTTCGCAAATATTCATTAAGACTGATTCCTAATATTACGCTTACATTCACCGGAACAAACATTAAAAGCAATATATCCTTATATATAATACGGTATTTTTTGTAACAACCTCAAACTTATTTTTCGAGTTAGGAATACAATCTAAAAATTACAAATGCGACTACCACTGTTTTGATACATTGCGGTACGTTTTCCACATATTCACATGAATAAGCTATATTGTTTCTACATTCAACAAAAATCACATCTACTTTCATTGCTTGAAATTCCTTCCAAGCACTGCCTAATTAAAGAACTATTTCTCATATTAATTTATTTTCTGAAAAGTAATCACTGAAAATCAATAAAAGAAATATTTGTTTCGAAGTCCTTACCTCCCCACTGAACTAATCTCGAGAGACACTCGAAGACGTTAGATGTTTAATTGGACGCATCAGGGGGAATATTTTTGCAATTACAAGCGACGGACAAACTCCTCCAAGAGAAGACAGGCCAATTTGAGACGAATTCGTCTCGCGCCGTTAACAATCCAATTTTCCCTGTCAATTCATAAATGGGCCCAGAACATTTGTCATCCTGGGGCCAGAGTAACTTGTCAGTGGCTTAATATGTTGTTGTTCCATAACATGGATTCCTAAATTATGTACTGCGGGCTACAATCGATCCACGAAAAGGTATTATCTGGCATGTATTCTTTCTGGACCGGAGTTTCGCAAAGCGGGAGGGGAAATTCCAGGGCAACCGCCAGGGTCAACGGCGATAAAAAAGGGAGCGGTGAGACGATAACAGAAGATACGAAGGTACATTAAAACGTAGAGGACGAATTGAAACAATGTCGTATGTTGATTACCAGTCTCCGTCTGTCGTACAATTTTGTGATGATATTTGGCGCAATCGAAAGAGAATGAGATATGTGTGTGTGTGTGTGTGTGTGTGTGTGGACGCGCGTTTGAGCGTGTTGTGTGCATATGTATATGTGAGAACGCACGAGAGTGTGAGTGAGGAGATGAGTGCGTACTCGTGTGAGTGTAATATTAGTGTTCCGGGCTGTTACTGTTGTTAGAATTAATATTTCGCCCTTCAACTTGGAATGCTTGCAGACACGAGTTCCATGTGCACATTTTAAACTAGCAATAAACTACAGAACCCGCCTTACTAATGTCCTCACAGTGTTAATGACTAAGGTAGAAAGTAATAGCAAGTAACATTATAAAAAGTAGTTAAATATTATAAAAGTAGTTCGAAACATAATTTTTTAAGGCGAAAAAATGAGGATTTTGAAGGAAATTGCGTAAATCGATGTGAATGTAATTCTATGTGAAAACTGCTATTTGCTTCCGATGTATTATATTAACGTATCTTGCGAGTGTAATGAAGAAATCGTGGTAGTAAAATAAATTCGACATGTACATACTTCTGTTACAGTCACCAGATATGTCGAATTTGGACATCATAATAATTTATGCTCTGAATACCCTAAGCGAATTACAATAAATGAAATTACTCTTGGCATTAAATCTGACAAACGTTACGATAAAATTCTCCCCAAAACACGTTCTATTTTTATTTTCAAAGAAGGAGAAATTTTCTAATTCTCGCAATCTGTTGTACAATAGGAGACAGCCGGGCCCCGCGGGGGGCGGGAGGTGCCAGCGCGTTCGTCAGCGCCCATGAATACGTAACTGGCGGCGTGTAACGAGGCGCGGCGCGGCGGGGCGGGCGCGACAGGCGGCGGCGCCGCGCGACTCGTCAGCTCATTACGTCTTCGCGGCGCCAATTACTCCCGGATAATGCGCGCGCAGGTGCTTATTATTAATGAATTTCCGTACGAAATACGAGGTGGTGTGCGGCGGGCGGCGAGCGGCGGAGGCGCCGCTGTTTGAACAGCACTGCGACGATAATGAGAATTTATGGGCTCTTCTTTCTTTTTTCGTTTTAACCGCGAGCGGAGCGTGAGCGCTGGTCTTGATTGCTCCGCGCGTTGGTGTGAGGCCTCGGGCAGGTGTCAGTCAGCGGCCAGCTGGCGTCGCCGCTTCCATCGCCGGTTCATCCCTTGAAAGAAACAAACGTTCTCTCTTCCTCTTTCTCGATTCGGTACTGCAGCTGGGTCGTTGACGGGTTTGTGGACACCTGTGCGCACGCAATATACAACTTAAAAATCCTCGCCACCCACACGCTGCGCCCGATCTCTTCATATGCGTAATTCTGCGGAGTGTCCCTTCCAACAAACGACATGGGCAGAGCGGCCGGAACACCTGCCACAGGCGTAAGTGCCCGCATACGTGCACGGGGGTATCCATTATCCAGAAAATGAAAAATAATTCACACATGCGCGCCCGCCAGACGGTCGCGGGAAAGAACGGAACAGGAAGGCGCGAGTAAATAACGTATCGCGCGAGGGGAAGACAACTCTGAGAGCTGTGTTGGGGACGCGCTAATTCGAGGAGCTACAGGTTTCCCGGAGACTATATTGGGGCAGGGGGGAGGGACCTTGCGGCCGGAAATTTGCTGGCGAGCGGAGGCCGCTACTGGAACCGGACGGGTCGGGAGGGGGCCCGCGAAGAGGCGGCGGGGCAGGATGGAGTGAGAGGACGGGCGGAAGAGAACAGCGGGGGAAGAGAGGCGAGGATAGGGAGAAGAGAGCCGGGGAGGTCGGACGATCGCGGGGGCAGGGCGGACGCGAAGAGGCTTGGGGAGGTGGAGTAGGCGGGTGAGGACGGCGGGGCGGGGCGGGTAATCAGGGGCGCCGGAACCACTCGCGGCGGCGGCGGCGGCGGCTGCTCCCGCCCCCGAGACGTCGCCATTAGGGCGCGCCGGCGGGTGCCTTCGGGACGCGGCGTGGCGGCGAAGCCTCCGCCTCGGCCCCGAGACGGCGCTATAACGAGGGGGAGAAAGAACGCGGCGCCTCCATTCGCAAAAAAGGAGCCGTGCGCGCAGAGGAAGGCCCCGGGCGGCGACGCGCCTTCACAAGACGAAGAATGGGTGTCGGAATAAGAATTCGCACGGCTGAGGAGGTTTTCTAATGCCCGCGTTTCTGATATTTCTGAATTCTCCAATTAGTAAACTCACTGAAAGACCAATCACGCCTTTAAAGAAGTCAAGCGATTGAAAAAATAAGAGTGGCGCGAATTAAAAAATACAAATACGACAAAAAAATGTGCTCTCCGCGGATTTCACAAAAAGTATTTTTATTAGATTACGAAATTTTCGGGAATCAGAAAATATTTACTGATTAATTATGATATATGAAATATTACATTCTAATTTTTCCCCAGGTCACTGAGCTACTTCATGTAATAAAAATAGCATCAAATGGCCAATTCTCGGCTAAATTGCTAGGTAATACGATAATTGCGCCTAAACGGAGGAAATAATTTATAATCGAGAAGAGTGCACAGAAACGATGATGCGTCCATGAACTGAAACAGTTTACACCAGCACTAAAAGCGCCCGTATTTCTAAAGAAAACAACTAAAGTACAGAGTATGGAGAATTTATTCATGTTAAAATGGCATCACTTCAGCACATTTCATTTTTGAAAAAGCGTCACTTTAATTTTTAAAATACCTAAAACAAGGAAAGGGTAACTGTGAATGAGATACAACAGTTACAGAATCAATACTACGATTGAATTTAAGTGACAAGGGGACGATGAAATCGAATCTGTAAAACATGCTTTAAAAACACCATGTCTAAAATGAATTGATGCGATTTTGTCCGAATGAACTGACTTGATGTGGCTTTGGTAAGTTATTTCTTAAATAATACACTCGGACGTGATTCAGCAAATCTCTATCCATGAGGATGTTCGCTTCATCTATATTGCAGAAAATATTTATCTTCATTCTTAAACTTTGAGTACTGCTGAGAACTCGCTTACAAAAATATTTCGTTTCGTTCAGAAAATTAATTGATTTGAGAACTCTTTAACTCACCCGGAAGAAAGAAAAATGTTTACTTATAATGTAGACGGCAACAAAAGAAATCATCGATTACTTTTTCTTCCAAGGCAAATACAAGATTCATTTGCGAAGGCGCAGACGTCAGACGAAAGTAGAAGTGGGCAGCACTTTTAACTTCGTGCAACTGGCCTTTACGAAAGGCAAGGTCCAACTGCTGGTGCAGAAGTCTGCAGCTGCTCCCTGCTGACAAGACAGAGAAAGGTGAAGGAGAAATCTCGGAAGAAAGAGAGCGAGCGAGCGAGCGAACGACCGAATAAGACGATGCCGTGGCTAATTCAATCGGCAACTTCGCTTTAATTAAAATCAGAAAACTGCCAGCGAATAACAATTGGATCATAATCACGCCGATTCTGTTCAACAGTTCGTTCAACACTGCGGTAAATTGGAACTCGGTTCTAAAGCATTCTTCGGCTTCAAGATTTCAAATCTCGTCATTAAATTGGTGAAAAGCGGAATTTGTCCACGAGGATACACTTTATCAATGAGACAATTAAGATGTACGAAACGCACTTCTAGGACATTGATTACTATCATATTTCATCACAATTTGTACTCAGAATATTAGAATCAAAGTTGTAACCCATTTTAGCAAGGAGCAAGAGGAAAACGAATCACGACCCACAACTGGAAGATGTAAATTTAATAATTATACATTGCCGGAGGAAAAGAATATTTCACTAGTGTGCTTTATTTCATTGTTTGTGTCCACGTTTACACTGAATAACATGTTTGGTTCCACTTTTGCACTACACGATCGTCTGCCACAAGATAGAACTGCTAAACGCTGAATTGAATATTTTGTTTTGTATTTAAATTAATTTTTGAAAAAATCACCTATGTGAATCAATGAAATCACAATTTACTACAAGAAGTGACCGTTTCTCCAATTTTATTTTATAACTTGTTTATTATGTATAATCACATTCGTTCTGATGCAATTCTCTTCGCTTTGGGAGACTGATAAATACAAGATCTCGGCTGAAGGAGAAACTTTTCCGAGTTTTGGAAACTTGAAGGACGGCAAAGAGCAATTTTGTTCGTAAAAAATTCATAACACCGTTGCCGGCAAAATTATAAGAGCAACCTCCATCAGCTACACGTTTAATTTTAGTTAATAACGTGCAACAGCATATCTGAAGTTTTGAGAATAATAAATGACATTCAAAACAGCAATAATGATCATAAAGTAATTGGAAAGACTCTCCCTTTAAAGTTAATTACTCCTTCGTTTACAGCGAACTCAGGACTATTTGGTGTACGTTTTTAAAACAAATCTTTTCTCAAATTTATCCTCATTTTTTATGGTTATTGGTGTCTTCTGTCCTCAGTCAATATCCAACTCACGTAATTCCTTCCAATGCCCTTTCCTTCTAATGAACTTTTATTTAGCACGCAAAATAAAAATAACGTGCTAGAACAAAAAGCAAACCTTTACATTGGGGAGAGAGGCAGCGTGTATGCGCGTGAGAGAGAGTGAAAGGGGGGGGGCTGTGAGAACGGCGCCCCACGAGGCGATCGCGCGCTCGCTCGCGCCGGGAGTCGCAATTCGTTTTCGTTTATTTAATTTACGAATTTCGCCTGCCAGCGGGGCGGCGCTCGGGCCCCCGGGCAGCGTTCGCACGCTCGAGCGCCTTCGCGAGCTGGGCAGGGCGGGGCCAGGGACGGGCAGTGCAGGCAGTGCAGGGGGCGGGTCGGAACATGACCCGGGATGAAGCGGAGCAGGAATGGGGTCCGAGGTGGGGTAGGATAACGGCCAGTGGCGTGGCGAGGGGGCGAGGGGCAGGCGGGGCTGGGGGAGGCTAGGCGGGAATGGGGAGTTGGGCGGGAATAGAGGGTTAGGAGGGGATGAGGGGCTAGGTGGAGCGGGGTGGCTCAGGGGGGGCGGCTGGGGAGGGCTATGTGGAGCTGGGCTTGGCGGGTTGGAGCGGGCCACAGGCGAGGAGGGGCGACCCAGAGGTGAGCTCTGCCGAAGGTGGAAAGGCGGCGATATTGGGATAGGCCGAAAAAATGGGTAGCGCAAATAACGGGCGAGGAAGGCATGTTCGGTGCAGCAGAACACACTCGGGTAGTAGAATAGAAGGCGGGCTGAAACATGATCCGGGATGAAGCGGAGCAGGATCAGTACCAGGGGCGTGGGCTTATAACTTAGGGAGAGGCGCAGGATAGCAAGGCAGATAAAAAAAGAGAGATTGCCGCCGGGCGTGACAATGCTGAATGTTGCGTGGCGTGGCGCAGCGGGGCGTGCCTAAGCAGAGCGTGTGGTGGCGATGAGTAGAGTGGCGTGGCGGGGCGCAACGTGGCGTGCAGTGTGTGCCGCAGCGGGGCTGGGCGGTGGGTGGGAGGATGCTGCGTGAGCGGCGCCGCGGGTGGGGGAGCGGTCGCGCGACGTACTAATACACTTGCGTTCGCAGGTGGAACGGGTAAACACGTAATAAATGTGTCGAGGGGAACCATGAGTTAATGAATGATGCTGGTGGTGGCCGACTGAGGGAGTGCGGTGTGTTCGACAGAGAGGGAAGGTGGAAGAGGTGTAGAGGCGACTGTGGTAAGTAGTGGAATTACAATGCACGCGCTTTTAGTGTCGAGATGCAAAGGCAGTTATGAAGCTGGAGTCGTTGAAATAGACGAATGGTAAAAAGCAGAAAGAACCAGTGGAAGCAAACGTAATAATCGTGACGATGTAAAAGATGTGAATATGGGTAACAGCAGGAAAAACAGGTGGTGACCACACACGCGACGGCTGCCCAGAGTACGATACGTCGTTACAGCAGCAACGTCCCTACGAAACAGAGGATAGGGAGAACGGGTTGACAACGCAGTGACGCGGTAGAGCGGCACAGAGAGCCGTGCGCAGACAGCGCAATGGAAGAGAAGAGAGCCCGTGAAAGCCGAGTGCAGAAGTGCGCGAGCGCTGGCGTCTAATTAATTTCGTGGCGCTGCTGAACCGTAGCAGCGCCGATCCGCCGAATACCGAGGTGCCTAGCAGCAGCAGCGAACGATAGGTACTAAGTGCGACCACCCCGAGTCGTTAGTTAAATTAAAACTGCAGAGCACATTTATTATCTAAGGGCATCTTCCTGAGAGGATTCTCGTGACCCCGTACGTGCACTCACGTACAAAGAGACATAACCTGCGGCAAATTATCTCTACAATTTAATTTATTATTATTTTCTTCTCTAGATAGCAAAAATGATTTTTCGTAAATTTTAACATGAACTTTTCTGATAAATGAAAAAAAAATGCCACAAAAAATAAAACTAATTTATTCTGTTCTACAGGATGGACATTTTGATGAGAAAATATACATTTTTTGCATGATACCTGCAAAGAACAAGATCCTAGGGACGAGAGCATGGAATTAAGCACTTTGTCAACGCAATGTTTAAGATACAGAACCATATACTCGAAACTTTTTTATTCCAACACTTTTGCGGGATAAATAATGACGTTATCTTTATTTAAAGGTTTCTTTTACTTCTGATTGATCTAGTTGACGGCAAATATATACGACTAGCACACTTTTGATGCTTTCCATCAAGTGTATTTAAAGATTTATAAAGAAAAATGTAAGTATCAATTATGTCACAAACTATATTTAGAGTCATCCTCCTTTAATTCATCGCCAGATGCCTATTAGTACGTAATAAGGTGGAAGGGACACAAGCTGACTGGAAGGTGATAAATCACCTTCCATCACGGGTCACATTGGCAGGTTATTATGAAGGTACACCACATTCCCGTGAAGCAGAGAATAACCTCCAGAATGAGCGCCTGGAGGTGACGTCACTATAGGCAATCCGCCACACATTGCTGTACTTTGGTGTTCATGGACGTTTGAGTTGGAATTACGAACAGGGTAAAAATGGAGGTAGCCGTCAAAACGTATGAAAAACTATTCAGAAGGACGCGAGCCGAAGTAGAGATGTAGAAATAATGCTTGAAAACCAAGAAATTTATTTCTTTAAATGGAGTTTAAGCTAAAATTAATTTTGAAAATCAAATTGAAATTTTCACTTTTAAATTAACTTATTTGAAGCATTCTTTAAAGTGCTCTTGTGTTTGTCACTTAATATGAAACTCGTGGCTAAAGAAAAAATAAAACGCATTCTACAATAATATTTTATTAGCGGTGAATGCAAGTCAACGGGCATTCAGTTTTACATTACTTCTAAAATGATGGGCATCTCTAGCGGAAAAGAGGCTCCGCCTTCAGTCGACGCAGAAACGAAGAATTTGACTCTCTGAAGCTCCCAACGATCCCATTGAAGCCTCCTTAGTATACAAGTACTGAAACCGGTGATATCTACACTTCGTTTCAAGACCGTATCCAACTGACACTGAAATAAAAAAATGTTAAATTAAAACTGATTGAAATAAATCGTACGTCATGATGACTGATTGTTGGCAGAGCGGGAAAAATGCATTCTGTTCTGAAGATCGCAGTGTGACCGAAAAGTTGAAAAATGCCTGAGATGCAGTACTTCTGGACAGCCAAGAATCATTGACTTCGGTCGCGGAAAGTTACTTTTTCATAATGATCGATGTTTAAAATATCTCATTGTCAGATATACAAGGGATATCACGTACAAATATCTACCTCAATCAAATATGACGAGGTAGTGAGTATTACATCATAACATATTATTGTTTCTATCTCCAATGAAATTTCCTATCTCTCTGAAAACCAATAGAATATATTTTTCCTCCCTTCCAATTCCTCAGACATTTGTAAGTCAATCTCCGTAATTTTGTCTTTGAGGTATGAAGTGAACGGGTTGCCCCCTCACTCGCCTGTACCTCACAGAAGAACCTCCGCGCAGCAGGGATTGGCCGTCACTCCGCGGAAACGACTCGCGCGCGCACGCGGAGAAACTCTGCGCAGCGAATGGAAGAGGGCTGAGGCGCCTGTTACAGGCAGATTCCAGAGAAGCGCGCCCGCGCGCGGCGAGCTTGCGGTTCACGCGACCCGTTCCGCCCCGCCCCGCCCCGCCCCTGCCCCCCCCACCCCGTCGCTTCCTTTCTTCTTGTTCTCCTCCCGCGCGCATCGAAACAATTCTCTCGAATCGATGGGCCTTCGCGGTCCGGGCACAGTCACGTAGCGCGCTCGTCTTGTTGGGCGGAAGAAACGAGGGTTGCTGCTACTGCTGCTGCTTCTGTTCAGAACTGAGTGTAACCTGCAGCGGCGGGGGCGGCGCGGCGCGGCATCTGAAGCACAGACGCTTTCCGCGAAAGGCCGACGCTCCAGTAACGCCCATCGCCTGGGTCGTTTCCATAGTGAGCGATTCCAAGAGGCAAAGAACTGTATTGCGTTCGGCCATTTTCTCGCAATATTCATGCGATACGAGAGCATCAGCTCAGAATATTAATTCGCCTCCTACGCAGAGAGGAGAAATCTGGTTACAAGAAGGTATTGATATACCTCGCGTAAAACCTAATTACTTCCACGTATCACTAGGACAAACAAGTTACTTGCATTTAGCAAGTTCTCACGATGTATCATAGCCAAACCTCACTATAAAATTGGATATCCACATCCAACTAATATAGAAGTGTAGTAGTCGTATGTTATAAAGGAACTTCTCTTGCTGTACGTTAGACAAAAAGAACATTTTACAATTCCGTCCTTCCAATTTTTTTGTCATTTTGCAAAAGTGTTTTCGTACAATTTGCTCATCAATAGAACGGAACGGAACGGGACGGGAACGGGATTTACTGTCATTAAACGCCCAAAATATATACATATATGTATTGCCTTATATTTAAAATTGCCTTATAGCAGCATTTTCACATTTTCGAATTCAAAATGTTGCCAACCAGACCGTAAAATGGATTTGGAACGCCTGCACGAACGTTCTACCTCTACAGAAGTCAATGAACACTAGTCTTCATCAAACAATACGAGTTTTATTCCAAATGTAAAATGCTTAGTACAATACACAATGTTGTAAATGATAAGCAATCTCACTGCTTAGCCAATGACGGATCGGCGTGGAGGATAATGGGAACCCCTCCCCTTCATCCACTATTGTTTACTTTGTTTATTCCTTTTTGATGACCGGAAGATCCTAGGGTTCGAGAACCAATTATAGCGAATTTTTAATGCTAGCTGGATTGCTCGGTCAAATTCAACTACGGGCCTGGAAGAGAATTTTAGGGGCCGGTTGCTCAGATCGATTTCCGTGTTGTCTCTCGAATGTCCTAATGAACAGGCCCCGGACCACGCGCGAACTTTCCTTTCCCATTCCTGTTCTCCCCTTAAGAACACACGTATATGACACTACCAACCATGTTGGAAGACCAGTCGGGAGCTTTGAGCTTGGCCCGCTGCGGAAAATACCTGAAAGAAGAATAGACCCGCAGGTGAACGTTAGATCGGCACCAGACCTCATGTTGTGCTACCCCCTCCCGAGATAATCACTCCACCACTGTCATTTTGATTCGATTTATTGCGTGCCACGGACTGACCGCATCACATTCCCACTCGGCTCAAGCGGATGGGACATCGTGATTCCGAATTTGTGTGTCTGACGTAGGGGTGTATATTTCTTGGCGAGGTACAGGAAACGCGTTAAGACCAGTAAGAAACATTTGGCAGATTTCCATGGAATTACTCATGGGCTCGACGGAACTACAGGAAGCAACTGGTTGTGATTACTTTGTCTTCGGAAATATCCTTTCATCCTTGATGCAGTGTACGCAATTTACGAGGAGCAGGGGGCAAGTTTGACAATTCACGAATTCACAAGGTCCGAAGGTCATAGAAGCACAGAATTACTTTGCTTTGTTTCACAGAAAGCCAATTCCAGTAACGTTTAATTGCGACATATCTGAAATATTCCGTTTCGATAGGTAAATATATTAATACGTAACACAGTGTTTAAGAAATATGTAAAAGAAAAATAGTTTTAATTCATTTGGAATGTGATACAAACTCTAAAAAAATATATTGAATGCAGGTATCTTGTACCAGAGAAAATGAAAATCCGTTCCCTAGAACTTCATCGCTAAAATGTACTCTTTGGAAGCCAATTAATTATTATTATTATTATTATTATTATTATTGTTATTACAAAACGCAATCGGTTGCCCTTTAAATGGACGATACTTCTCTGGATTCGAGACCCAACTAAGGCCCCAGGAATTCCAGAGATGCCACTGTTGGATGTGAACAGAAATCAATAGCGCAGTCTTCTGTAGTTGGTACGCTAGACTCACATTAAAGGCCAGGGTGGTAATATTTTGCCAATCAAAACGAAGAAAACCTTCAAAAACTAATGTTAATATGAAAGAGTAGAGCCAGGGTCTCAACGGATTCTATTATTACTACTACTGATCAGTTTTGCATTGACTGAATTCAACCCCTTCGCAATAGAAAAGGGGTTCTGTACATTTTTACATAAAATAAATTTTTAAAACCATTTTACACGATGTTCTACAACTGCAGGTATAAATGAATATGCTCCATCGCACCATTATTTTCCGAAATATTAATACAAGCGGGAGTACAAAAACGCTAGAACATTACAAAACGTTATTTCCAACAGCTGGAACACAAATGGCGAGAGACTCGAATTATTCACCAGCATCGAATCGCAAAAACAACATTATAATGCTTTTATTGTTGATTAGTACTGATTTTTAATTTAGAAAAAATCAACGTTCCGGTAGATAGCTGTTTACTGTAAAACTACTCCAACAGAGGTTCGCATTCTCAAAATTAAAGATGACGAGAAATATTTGAATAAACATTTCCAAATTTTGGTAGGTGGAACACGAAACCAAATGTGAAAAAATAAACAAACCAGGAAGGTTTCCAAATGTATTTTACTTGTAATTATTTTCAATAACTTGAAGGGCCCTCGAGAATGTGCATCTCAGAAGGTTGAACCGTAGGATCCACAAGTATGCGAATAACAGATTTACATGTACAACGGGATGCGGAGCTTATTTTCCAGGGAAGGAATTTATTTCAGTTGGTATTGACTCAGAAATACAAATAATAATAATAATAATAATAATAATAATAATCATTTCGTCTATATTTTATCTCATATTTCGCAATTAAGCGGCATCCCATCATTATCCTAGCAACTATTTTAATTGCGACGATTTAGTGGTCAAGTACCTGCGAATCACTCTTTCTGTATTAAAAAAAATAGTTACAACTCTGAACTACGTGGTACAAGTCTTTTAAAGCTGACCAACGAAATGCAAATCACGTTGATAACAATTCCATTACTCTGTGTGGTTAACTATACAACTACATTAAACAACTCACATCTACTCTTTATCCGCAATATACAAAATGATCCATTCATTACGTTGATTTCTTCGTCAAGCGATTCCAAACTACTTAGTCCCGTCTTCCTTCCTGGCGAGATCTCAACGCATCTCGCAATACTCCGTTCTTCTCGATGAGATGCTTTGGGCTATTCTTTGAGGTAATGAAATGTTTGCATCGCTCCCGCTCTCCGCGCCGCAGCGCAGCGCTCCACTCACCCGAGTGTTGTTCCGCTCCGCCTTGAGCTCCGCGATTTCTTCCTCGCGCTCCAGAAGGTGCTCTCTCGCTTGATTGAGCTCCTTCGTGAGCGTCGCGAACTCCTGCAACACAAGAGAAGAAACGTCAGAACACTCCTCGCAGGACGGCGTCTGGCCAAGGCGACGAACACGATTAGGTAGGTAAATTATTGTTATTGTCCAGAAACACAATTGCATTCTATGGAGTAATTAAAATATAGGAATTCACGATGACGGGCAAATAATGAAAATGTACCAAAATTATAAAAATAGAGTATTATGCACACAATACATTGCATGAAAATCGCACACAAAATGAAGGTGACCAAAACATTAATTAACAACACAACTTTATCGATGTACCCTTACCAGTCTATTTTGCGCCTTACAGAGATCGGACGCAAAAAAAAATAATATGACCTTGCTTTGTTACGCATAAATAAAACCAATGGTTTAAATATTATTCCCGTAAATGCAAACAGCCATAAACAATCTTCGTTTTTAGAATTGAGTGTTGTTGCTTTAACATGATATTGCAACCACTATATAATATGAAAGAGGTACTTCCAGAATTCAGAAATAAGAGGTCAGAGAAAGAGCGTTTGGACATTTTGACTCTTTTTTAAGGCAGCATGAACAACGATTTATTATACGGGAAAATACAGAAATATATAATGCCTCATTCTCACGTGTGATAATAAAGAAATATTTAAGCATATATTTGATTCAATCATTTTGCATACGTATGCGCATTAATGCAATATCTTAACATGAATAAGACCATACGTAAACATACGTACACTAGCATACACGTGCGAAAACTCTCGCATGCTATATCCCACCCTCTTCCTTATTTTTCCATTTCCATATTAAGCCTGTAAAATATATTTTTCTTCAAAACCCTCGTATCCTCCGACACTTGTTCTATATGTCACCTTGCAATTGATAACAATATAATACACCCTTGTCAATACAAACCATTCTTATTTAACGTTATTATCGAGCACAGAGGTACATACGTGTAATTCAATCGCATTGAACTATCAAGTAATTCGTAATTTCACATACAGTTACAGATTCTACAGGTTCTGAACAGGTGGGGTAGAATCCAGAAGCGTGGAACCAGCAAAAATGTAATAGAATGGCCAAGAAGATCTCATCCTGTGGATCCTGTGCGAGGAACGTTTCTTTGAGGCCTCTGACCTCAAAATTTTATTTATTAAGGCTCTAGAACGCTTCGTTTAGGAGTCATTTAAAGATACAGTTTCAAAAATCCTGACGTGCGTTGCGGGTTGCATTTTACATGAATATTTAGATGCGGTATTTAAACAAATTCTTCACATTTTTGGAGTCAACGTGCAATTCATGTTTCAGTGAAATTATCTTTCTTTAGAGACCTCATTTATAAGGATTACTTGCATGCGAGAGCCGCAAAGGGAAGCTATACTACTGAAATAAGATAGGAGACGATTATTTCATTTCTTTTCCCTGGACACAGAGTGTATTAAAAAGAAAGTAACAAGCATCAGAAAACATACGAAAAAATACAATTATTTTATAAGAATGTGTTGCAATATTAAATTATCTTCATATCATATCGTCAATTTTGTTTCCCTATAGGACTTCCTTTCATGGGCAACACAATGAGTACTTTACGCATTATAAATAAACTATCTCCTGGCTTAAGAGGTGAGAGAAATTATCTGAGGAACTTTACAGAACAGGCGATATTTAGTGTATTTAATGAATTATCAAATAATTAAACTCGCATGGACAAATAAAAAAACAATAAAATGAAAGATAACGATTATATTTAACTACTAGTGTATGTTAGATCAAAAGTAGGCATGTGCTATTGTCGAACGAAAAATAAATGTACTCGTATGTTGTACACAAAGTAAAAATCGATATCTTTTGGTTATAAAAGTCTGGGATTTCTTGAAGATTAAGAGAATGCTTAATCAAATAAATCCATAATAACTGAAATAATTGGAAGGCTGGGATATATAACGATTACCCTACGAAATCTATGATGATTCGCCATGGAAGTGCAAAGACGTTACTTCTAACAGGGATATATCTATTCAACTTCACGTACTCGAATAACGGAAAGAGATATGCAAGCCAGCGAATTTATTAATTTTGGTGAAAGGTCAAAGATCACTATGCCCAATGCAGTGCAATCGAAGCACAAAGCTCGAGGAAATTCCGTGGGTAGATAGTGATCAAGTATTCTGAATGTAGGGCAGGGATAAATGGCAATTTTTGGTCGCAAACAAAGACCAGCCTAAAAGTCACCACTGCACGCCACAATGACACCACTGTAATCGAATGCTGAATTCTGATCGTAGGAAACGATAGCTTTACATAAATCCAAATCCAACGTCATTGTTAATGCACCAAACGTACACTGCCCTCCCCCGAAAATGAAATAAAACTTGGGATATAATGAAGCTAGTCTGGTGGCTGCTCGTGATGTGATTTAACGTTTCTCTTCTCTTGCGAATTCCGTACGGATGTTCACAAAGAAAACCGAGGAACGTCTGGCGATTTCTGCCCGACGATTCCTTACGTTGTGGGAAGTTGTATATCTAAAACGCAGAAAATACAACGGATGATAACTGATTTTATCAGAATTATTATTTTACGAACCATTCTTCAAATGAATGCTTCTTTATCTTGAATTTTACGTCGGGGAAATAACGCAATTAAAATGTATTCTATCCACAAAAGAATATTTTAATATATTCATAAAATCTTCAATTAAAATTTCACTCCAGGAATTATATATTTTACGTCAAATATAAATTAACATCAAACAAAACGCTACACGATGGGTGAATGAAACTGATTTATTTTTAATTAAGTTTACGAAGCCACGTTCAAGTCTATGAAACAATTCAAGATATTTAACACGTCTGAACGACAGAAGTGAGACTTCACTGTCACTGCAGCGAATCACCTATAAAGGCCGGCGACGTCTTCAGCCGAAGTGATTGTGGCCATCGCAAAGGGCGCTTTGTCGCCGTCGCCATCTCTGGGCTATCAACGTTTTAATCGGCGGCGGGGCGCCCCGAAGCGGAAGCGCGAGCGGGGCGGGGCGGGGAGACGGGGGGCGGCGGTGGCCGTGCATTACCCGGTAATGGAGCGGCCGCATTAGACCGTCACGCGCGACAGCTCGCGGTCCCGCAATTACGGGCCGCCGCCGATATTGCCCTGCTGTCCGACGCCACCCGCCAGTCCGCCCTCTCCGGCTCCAAGACTGCCCTTCTCCTCCGCCCCCACCACCGCCTCAGCAGCTCGTCTCCGCAGCGGTGACGACTGAGGTGCTGGTGGCGGCGGCGGTGATAATGGTGGTGTTGGCGGAGGCGGCGGCGGTGAGGGTGGGTGAGGGTGGCGGCGCCGGTGGTGATGGCGGCGGCGGCGGCGGCGGCGGCGGCGGCGGTGGTGGTGGTGGTGGTGGTGGTGGTGGTGGTGGTGGTGGTGGTGGTGGTGGTGGCGGCGGCGGCGGCGGCAGAGGAGGAGAAAGAGGAGAAGATGGTCGTGTTGACGGCGGTGGGGCCGGGGTGGCACGTCTGCGGGAGGGGACGCGTGGCACGGACGGATGGTCGGCGGCCCTTCGCTGACAGGGAAGTTGCGGTGGGCGCGCGCGGGGTGGCCTTCGGACAGCGGAAAGGCCGATGCGAGGGGCTGAGGGATGCGAGGGCGGCGAAATGAAGCGGGGGATGACCAACGGCCCCCGCCTTTGCCTTGTTGTGCTGTAGGGAGGTGGTTTTCGGGCGGGGTTGTGGAAGAGAAAATACGTGGGTTTGTGGTAAAGTGCAGAAAATAGAAAAAGAGAAGGGCCAAAAGAAGAATGCGAGGGTAGGCGGTTGACGTAATGACAGTAAATGAAAAGACAGGTCTGGATGCATCGACGCTCGTTTCTGTAATTACCACAGAGATGGATTACGATACAAGCGAGCTGTTAAATAATTTAGCAAAATTAATGAAACGAGTGAAAGAATACAGAATGTATTTATGTTTCAAACGCTCTAAAAAAAACGAAAAAGAAAACTTGGACACAAAATAATGAAATTTTACAGCAACAAAATTCTAGAGCGGGGCAATCTAGCACAAGGGAGAGGCAACCATGAGCAGACCGGACGGGCAATAACGACGGCAATGGTAACGGGCACGGAGGGCGGCAGCACAGCCGCCGCCGGGGGTGACCGCGAACGCGTCGCCTGCGGCTCATAACACTGAGAGGGCGTTCGCGGGGGGGAACGAGGCCCGACGAGGCGGCGCGGGCGACCGGGCAAAGGGCGGGGACTGCGCGGCGCGCAGACCACCGGGCAGCAACAGTAGCTGTCTCACCGAGCGGCTAATACCCCCTCGGCGCCGCCGCCGCCGCCGCCGCCGCCGCCGCCGCCGCCGCCGCCCCTCTTCGCGGCGCGACGCGTCGCGTGCGCGCTGGGTGACAGTCGCTCCGCAGTCATATCCTATCGCTTATCGGCGCACGAAATGGGCCGGACTTCCGGAAACACGCGTGGCATTTGCGGCGACAATCGACGCGTCAAGCGCTTGGCATTTTAGCGCCGGCGGCCGGCTGCAGAACGGAATAACAGCAAGTTCGCCGGATTTCGTTTTGCGGCTAATCCTGTAATAATGAGAAATGTGTGGCTAATTAAATCTTTTATATCCATGTATTTAGCTGCAACGCGTTTTAATGTATATTTACAGCGAGACGAAACATCATTACGACTAAATGCACATTAATTAAAAACATCATTAGAATCAATGACTTGACACAAATAGGAAAATATTAATTTAGCAAAAATGCACTGATGAACATGCTTATTTTCCTTGCAGCGTTGAACAAATTACATCGACTTCAAACGGTATTCTAGAGAAATGCATTACAGGGAGATGGTTCCTCTTGGAACACATCTTCTGCAACTTCCTCGGGGAGATGGAAATTAACATGTCGTTGCAAACTTAATCTTCTTAAACAGCGAAAGAACGGCATACTGCAGGGAAGCGAAAGTCTTCGTCGGGCAGGAAACTGTCACGAAAAAGCAAGCGTGAAGGAGTGAAATTTATTCTGGGAGACTACGCAAGACGACGAATTTGCATAGCCATTTTATTATATTACACGTAAGGATGCGCATCTTTTTTTTATGTGGAAAATGAAATAAGAGGATAACAATTCGGAAATGTTCTAGATAAAGCTAAATTATTTTTTCCGGAGGATGTCAAAATCGTTTCTTCATAAAATTAAATCAACAAAGCTGTAAATCAAAAGATAAACGCAACGAAGACATCAATATTCGAGCACAGGAAACAATTTACGCACGAGCAGTACGTACGGTTTGGCATTTACCCAAAACCTTCAAAATAAATAAACCTTGGTCATTAGATAATATTCTAGCTACAACTATTCGAAGCAAATATTGCGTGAAAATGTGAAAAAAAATGCAATTTGCAAAAACAGCATTAGTACGATTTTATTCGTCAAAAACTGACACCCGAAGCACGATGTGAAGCACGCGCGGTCGGCGTCTGTGTCCTCGCTCATTAATTAAGGTACGCTCGTCCACGCACGGAGGCGACGCGCGGACGGGCCGCACATTTTTTTCTGCTTATCTTGACTCATGCACGCTTGCCCTCGGCGGTGGCGTGTTCGCCTCCACGCCCACAACTTACTTTGTTTCAAACAAATGAGAAATTCATGGTGTCACAGAAACAATCTGGCAATTTTAAACAAAGTTAAATGCCGTATATTACTTCAAAAAACATTTACCTGATGCCCTGAATATTCGGTGCAAGGTGTAGGGTGCATTATCACACAAAGCATTAATATAAACGTTGAATGTTACAATGAACTAAGTTGTCGTAGCCCCACAATAAGTTATAACAGTCTCTGGAATACAACTAGGCCTTCAGTTTATTTCATTAACTAGAATATCGTCGTGAGTATTTTTACATGTGAAAATCAGAAAAGTTTCTATTGACGTGTTTTAATGCTTTGGATAGAAAGAAAGCTTGGTATAGAAATATCAGAGTTACGAGCAAACAGAAAAGTAAAATAGATCACATTAAAAGAACTATTAATACAATAAATAAAAGTTCCCCGATCGAGCATTGTTCATGACAAAGGAAGCCGAAATTTTTAAATTAGGAGAATTTCGAAAGGCGGCTCCCTATATCATCTTAAATGTAACGTTTCTATTCAAATACACAACCACAAACGGCAATTCAGGCAAAACTAGCATATGACATTAAGTAATTAGGACGCTAAAGCGAAACATAAGCGATGTGCTTTTAGTTCTCTTTTGTTGTCCGCAGCATGCATAACATCCGTAAAACACGCGCACACTTGACGCACCACAACGCACTTGTGCACGTCATTCAGGTGCAGTAGCAGCGTCCTCTTTTCGGAGTCAGAATCTGAAACGACGCAAAACCCGCTGATACAACCCATTCATTTCGCGTTGCAATGCGGAGGCATGGGCGTGCTTCACAGCTGGACGCTAAAGTTATTAACACATCATCAGCCCAGCACGGGTCGATTATAAAGCAGAATGTTATACAGTGAAGATAATTACAGACGTATGCAGCTAATGGCTGACGCGTAAATGCATTGTATGGACTCGTCAGTGTTATGGTTGTAAAGAGCAGCTTACGGAGCGGAGGGAAGTACGCAAATGAGATGCAGGAGGGGTGAGGGCTGAAGATGGGGAAATGAGCGCAAACATGGCTGTAACAGAGGTCTTGGAACGGGGCAAACAAGGACCCATCGAAACGTAAAATGAAATATAGAATTAACGTATTACAATTAGACATGCACGTAATTATTTAATAATTCGATCTCGATGAAATTTTACTGAGATTCTCAGAAAGAACTTTTATTATATGCGAGGAAAATACTTATAATTAGAATAGTGTTACTGATCAGTGCAGCCTTTTTACGTATTTTGAGAATAATTTGATTTTATCAGAATATTTTTGGTAGGTAGGAGGGTGAAGAAGAAAATTTAAATGCTTGTAAGAAACACTGCAGACCCTCCTCCAGTGAATATAAAATCAAGATACGAGGCAGGTGAACATGCTTGATGACAGTTCCTCACCAAAGGCATTGAAAGCAGTTTCAATTACAATCCAAAGACTGACGGCCTGCGAGCTCACAACAGCTCACACGACAAATCTACGCGCGAAGGATGCCATCTGAAACACACAGAGAAGCTGGCGGTCGCCGACCCGCTGCTTCGCCGTTTCCAGAGATGAGACGCGTTACATGCATATTGCAACTCGCGCTTTAATTGGATGCCGCGTTAATCCCGCGGAGTCGCCGCCGCGCCGAGCCGCCCCGCCCCGCTGCAGGCTGTCGCGGGGCGACGCGCCCGCAGTCCCCGCGGAGGCGGGCGGGGAGCGGGGCCGCCGAGGAGATGGAGCTCGCGAGGAGAAAAGGCGGCGATGAAAGAGGACGCGAGGAACGCCAACTCGCGCGAACGGAAACTGAAAATGCTGGCGCGTCGCAGGTGACCTGGGAGTAGAGTGCAACGGAGCCGATGAAACAAAAATAAACGACTCTTGGAAAAAAGATGCTGCTTCAAGTGTTGGTTCCAATTGTTCGGTAACATGAAACAGTCAATAATGCCGCTGATACCAAAGGCAAAAAGATGAATGGAGGTTCATAAGAGTGTTCCACAAAGGAAGCAGGTTCATAGCGATGGGGAAAAAAGCAGGAACGATATGGCAAGTATGTGTGGTATGTGTGTTATAAATATCCTGGTGGAAACTCAGAAGGCAACGGCAGAAGTACGAAAGCGAGAAAAGGGCTGGAAAATAATAGTAAAAATCTAACACACACAGCTCGAGAGTAAGGTAGGAAAACTAGAAAACATTGAGACTGATTGGGGTAAAAAGAAGAAAGGTGTGATAAGAAAAAGTGGCGCACTTCTATCCACAATCGAAGTAAGCAGAAGAGTGGCTAAACACAAGAACGGCAGTGAGAGCAAAAATTGAGAAGAGTAACGCTCGACTGCGTGATAAAAGGTCAAGAAAAAAATACTATGATGAACTGAAAGAATGGAAACAAGGCTCAACAGCAAGAGCCATTGGATAAAAAAGTGACGAGAAGGAGGAGAAACACGAAGGCGAGAGAAAAAAGGGGAACAAGAATGACTCTGAAAGACTAACATAAGAGAAAAGGGAACATCTAGGCGCAGCAAAGACGAGATCTGCGAAGAAGTGCCGGCAAAAAGAAGACACTAGCACAGCCGGTAGCAGCAGCGGAGGTGGCAACGGCGGCAAGGGCCTGGAGCGTGGGAGGGGGACTCGTCGCCTCAGGCACGGGGAGAGGGAGCCGCACGCCCTCTTAGACGCCCGGGGAAAGTTTCTTCATTTCTCGCGCGTCCCATTCAGCCACGAGAAACGGCGCGCGCGGCTATATTAAACACGCGCGAGATGGAGCGAGGTAGCCGGCGCGACGGCGACGAAGGGGAGAGCGGCCCATGGCAGATGGATCGATCGATCGCCCGGCGATCTAACGAGGCATGCGCCCAATAAACCTCTTATTAAGGTCACTCAATGGCTATTTGATGAAACGGGCACACAATTTAAATGAAGATTGCAAGGTTCCATTCGATTTCGGTCGACTTCCGAGAACAGTCGCCTGCCGGTAATAATTTGACTGAAACTGATCAGGAAAGAACGTTCTGGATTACAAAAGTATTTGAGTCGACAAAAAGCCATATGAGAATGAATTTAGCTTTTGTAAGAACATAACGTCGTAATAAGGCGATTACCGAATACTGAGATGGTTGTAACTGCAAAAATCGAGTTTTCTTATACACTGATAAATTCTTAAATCATTAGTAAATGAATATTGGTATTTGGTTAGGGGATATAACACTACACTGGAACACATTGTTTCTCGACATATTACAATGAAACAAAAATAAATAAAAATTAAGTTCAAATATTTTTTTTAAAGGTGACACAATTTTTTATAGATAGGATTCTCACGTTTTATCTCATCTGGTGAATTCTGGCAATAGGACATTGTTAGTTAATTCAAGTCCTGTCAGTCAAAACAGAAATATAATTTCGTAAAATGTGAAATCTTAAAGAATCAGCTCGTTTACTGTACAATTTAAAAAATTTGGCCCGAACCACTCTGCACTGGAGGAGCTTCACTCTGCACCGCATTTTTTTCTCAACATGAAGGCGAACGAAACGAGGTTCGAAGTGGCAGCCGTTCATCGGCACCGCGAAAGTTCTTCATCACGCCAAATGCACCATCGCTCTTCGGACAACAGCCGCACGCCCTGAGCACTTGCAGGCCGCGGGGCGGAACGCGGGTGGGGCGGAGCGGGGCCAGCGGCGTCACAGAGGGGTGGGGCAAGGGGGCGGGGGGCAATCGGGAGCGGCGAGCAGTGCGCGTCCTGTTATCGCGGCGCCTCAGGCGCGCGCGGGAGAGACTGCGGCGGTGGCGCGGATTGCAAGCCGCGTCGCGCTATCGGTGCCGATCCGCACCCGAGCAACGCCCCTCCTCTCTCTTGCACACCCCCTGGCGCGGCGAGGTACCCCAGGCCCAGTTGGTCCATGTTCTTTACCTACTCTCCCTAACCAGAGCCACAGATGTGTATACAACTATAGGGGCTTTACAACATTTCTGGATATTGCACTCGTAAAAGTTTGCCTCCACACCGGCTTGACACGTAGTGAATAGCGTCTAGACTTTGCCCGTGTTATATTCATTTAGTTTAATGTAAATAGTTCTTGAAGGAAGAGCAATATCATACAATATTTTGCACACACATCAATCTAGTGCATATTGTGCTGAAATGGTAATCAAGCAGACATTGTGTACCTCCGGCAATGTATCATCCGGCATGCATATCAATAATGCAGAACTAAAACTACTGAAATTAAAAACTTGATATATAGAATCCAGGTTATTACATTACTAAGGAAAGGTTTTTGAGCATTTCTCTGAAGAAAAAAAAAGTTTTTAAACGCAACCCGCTAAGCACTGAAGTTTCACGGATTGCGACGCAGCGGTTAGGGCGGGGCATGGTCAAAGGTATCGGGTGAGGTGGGAATTGCGGAGTGAGACGGTGAGAGGCGGCGGCGCGGCAGATAGTGAGCGGACGGGGCAAGCTTCCGGAAATAGCCAGAAACCGGGCAACGCCAAGGAACTTCAATAAGTGTACCACTAAGTAGTGACTACCCGAACGACCCATCTTCCCCAAAAAGACGACCTTCGACCCCCCAAAAAGAAACAGCAAAACATATTCTCATCTCTTTTCCACCTTCTCTTCTCGCCCACAGTTTCTCCGATATGACACGACTGACCTGGCGCGGCGTCCGCGCGTCCTCTTATTCCCGTTCGCGAGCGACGACAGCGCGCGCTGGCGGCACCGCAAAGCGGCGCGGTGCGGCGCGGTCCGCTCCAGCGCGCTTTCATCGCCGGTGTCACCCCCCGCGGGGGAGCGCCCTGTTGCTTTGCCTCGGCGCGCCGCGCTGCCCCCGCGCCGCGCCGCGCCGCGCCGCGCCCGCCCGTGCCGAGCGAGGCATCGAGCGAGCGCCCTGCGGCGACGGGTTGCCAGCGAACTATTCCCATGTGCTACTCCGCGACGCACCCGCTGGTAAACACTCCCAACTCTCGTTGCGTCGGCACGGCTGGAGAGTTGATTGGAGGTCGGGCTGTAACCGAAGTGCACTTCATCAAAGCGGATGAAGTCGCAGTATTTTTATTAATATATTCGAGTCATATTTAAACGTTCAAAACTGAATCATAAACTTCGTTTTTTTTATATATTAATTTATTATGTGAAACGTAAGTTACAGAGTCAAGACTGAACGAACTTGGTTTATTTCTTACACAACAATTAATGCCTACTTCCAACAGTTTATACAACTTCAAGCAGAGTTTATGAACATAACAATTGTAACGTAAGAATCTCAAGAATTGTAACAAAACTAATACGAAACAGAAGCAGAGCACAACAATGGAAAAGGTTGGTGACAATGTGCCAGGTGATATAGCACTTACATTTTACAGATGAAATCCTCGTCTACGCTGCTCTAATCCGCCGTCGATATCGATGCAAGCCTAACGGTGTTTGTTTAATATCGGTCCATCCCACTAGAGAGTGCCCTGTGGCGACAGGTTCCCTGTGCGCGATTCTCGTGTGCTACTCCACGCTGCGCCTGCAGGCAAACACTCTCGTTGCGCTGTGATGCTGGCAAGGCAGCACAGGGTTGATTGGAGTTCGTGTTACATGTGCATTACACTACAATGATTTTTAGTAAGCACGTTTTACACGATCTTTTTTTATGAAAAATTTATTCGCGCAAATAATAACTAATTCTGTGCTCTAAAGATTTTCTGGGAGGCAGTTCAGACATTAACTTTATGCGCTCTCTTTCATTTAATATAGAACTTCCTATGAAAAATTAAGTCCTTAAATATATCTAAAATATTGATGTTACATCGTGAGCAAGGATCAAAATTTCTGGAAAGTTTATCTACATACAACACAAGAAAAACACACTTTTGGGACATACATACTATACAGATATATTATTTCTATACTACACAGACAGGTATTATATATCAATGAATGAACATCATTCTAACATACTATATTTTATTTTTCTTATTCTGCTAAATTCTATATTCTGTATAATTGATCAAAGTACATACAAGACATTTGCGAAAATTTGGAGAACGAGGTAATCTAGCCGTAAAGAAGCGAGAATTAGTTTCGAGCGAGAGTTAGTACCATGTACTAAGTTTTCGAACACATTAAACATCTCAGTCATTTCTTTGCACCTGGCATACACAAGGCGCAATACAATTGTTTCTTCAACACGCTCACACCTAACGAAAAAATATCTAACAGAATGAAAGCCTGTGCATTAAGTAAAAGGAATTCCAAATGAGAAACGAAAACGAGATGAATAAGTAAAGCGCTGAAATGTACGTAATCTTAAGTTTGAGGATCAAGTTTTAACAAAACACGGCTACACAGTCAAAAGAGGATCGACGTGGCACCGACAGCTGTCCCGAGAAAGAGAGCGAGAATCTCGTTAATTATTAACTTCGCGCATAAAAGACAGCCTCAATTTTTAAGCCGGTTGACTTAGGGGGCGAGGGGCGTCTATACACACGGGAACGCAAAAAATGATTCGGGCCAGAGAAACGTGTCTTCTTAGCAGTCTGTGCTCACGGACGCAGGAAGGTGCACGTGTAACTTACTTTGAAAAACTAATTGATCCAAAAATTGTTTGTACAAGGGAAAAAACAAGAAAATATCGACAGTTTGTCAAAGATGAGATAATATTAATAAGGTAAAGATTTTTGCTTCATGTGTGCGTGCAAAAATATCTAAAACGCTGTAATTTTAGAAGGTTGGGAGTATTTATTTCGAAGTCGATATCGACTCCATGGGGCTTGATAGACGAATATATACTGATGAGTATATTTAGTCGGCAACTGACCGGTATAATTAATGTAAAGATCTCATTTACTACAAAAATATGTTAAGTTGATGATTTTTTCTGGAGTTGAGGATTCATGTGATAACACATCTCAAATGTTCTCCTCTTTTGGAAATTCATATTACTCACATTAGTGAAAATTGAACATTTGACAATTAGAATAGGTTGATTTTGTTTCAGAAAAGTTCTTCACACTTCTAAAATAAAAGTGATAAATGTACAAAAATACACAATTCTGAAATATCATATTTGCAAAACACTGTGTCCCTATTCTTGGTCTAATAATAGTCTTTAAGTTATTTAAGAGCTATTATTTGTGCATGCTGTATATTATACTGAAAAAAAATTTAAGGGTCGATGAAGCAAAGTCTTGGGAATCCCTGTACTAAACCCAGAATCCTGCAAAGACACTGCAGTGGGCAAGACTAACTTCGCATGCAAATGTTTTCCACGTTCAGGTGTGCTTGGCGCTCAATCTCCGAAATGAAACGCACCACACCTGAGTAAATGAAAACAGGTATCAGATGGCAGAGCAATTAGGATGAGCTGAGGCGTCGGAAGATTTGCTCTCCATGAATGCGAGGGGGTGTCTGCAAAAAGGGCGGGAACACCGTGACTGCAGAAGGCAAGGGGGAGTCACCCGCAGAAGCGCATGCAGTGAGGTAGCAGGTGCGCATAAAACCTCTTACAAGGGTACAGCTAATGTGAATGAATATCCAAGAGCACAGGGGAGACTTGTAAGGAAATGCAGGCAAGATGTAATGATTCGTGAAGATGAGAAACTTGAGCGAAGGAAAATGTAAAGAGAAGAAACGAAAAGAAATTCCATATAAAAAAGAGAATACGGAAAACAAACTTCTAGTAGAATATAAATTCAACAACAAACAGAAAAGGGGAACGTACTGACGTGGAAACGACGAGAAAGGAGGAGAATGTTATAAACATGTCGGAAATCAATTATGATGACAAGATATTTATCAACTCATTCTTTGAACAACACTTATAAAACAAATTGGCACAAATTCATATGCGGTATCGTCATGTAATTCTGTTCAGCGTTTTGCAACTTTAAAACAGGAACCCATTTTCTATATTTTTAAATAGAGATGTGGAGTTTTAAAAAAATGTTTTTCGGCATGATATTTAAGATTTCATTTTCTTCTTGTACTTGGATATTTTTTTCTATATCATGAGTAATTAAAGTTCTCTGAGCGTAAGTACTTTAAATGAAATTTTCATCCTAATATCATCCGTAATATCTATCCGTATATGACTTCTCTCACTTTATTGAAATGTGTATACTTAAATGTGTACTCTTAATAAAATAAAATAGTTTCTAGAAAAGAATGAATATTTTTGATAATTCTTACCTTAGTTTTTACAATATTCACACATTATTTTAATTTTGCGTAACCTTACAGATATTACAAGATTTCAAACAGCGCTGAAATGAGTGAATCGGAGAGAAACGATAGTCGGCCGAGGACGAGAACGTCGGTGAAGTCGTCAGAGGATGATCGAGCGCGGCGCGTTCAGCCACCCCCCAGGAGCCCTCTGTCAACAGTGGAAGTGAGAATTACTGGAACCGCGGCGAATGAGTTGAGGAGCGCTAGGTTTGCCTTCGGCGCCCGAAGCTGCAAAGCGGATTCAGGGTTCGGCCAGATCTTAGCCCTCCTTATAAAGATTTCCTGCGTCCCCAATGCAATCAAAATGGTGCAGTTAGTAGTTATAAAAAAAAGGGGAATTGCTGTTTTATCTAATGATACATACTGCCGTTCTAATCACATTTGACATTTTTACCAGGTGTAAGTAACGGAAACAAAGCTGACTTCATATTGCAAGTTTAAAATTGCAGATACTGAGAGAAAAAAAATTAACGACTAGAAATAATTGGATATGATTTATAGTAATTTCGCTGTAAAAATATAGCTAAGAATGATTTCAGGTAAGTTAATGAAAACAATAATAGATCTGTAATAGTTTGACAAATCAGTTAAACTTGAGCTATGACGCTAACAAACAGGAGCAGGGGGGTCGCTATCACTGGACGATCTGAATTAACTTCAGATTTCGTTTTGAAGAATTAACACACACAAATTTGCGGGTGATAATGCATCTCATGAAAGCGTGAAATATATGGATAATAACATTAAAATACTCGCGGACACCGATGCGCCCCTGGAATATTGTATAAATGAAGTAAATTGCTATACACTGGATACTTTATCATCTCCATTCTGTCACAAATGTACTTTGAGCTAACGACACTTTATGGTCGTAATAAATCAGAGTGATTAGATTAAGCCGGTCAGGTATCAGAAGGATTTTTGTAACTTTCATACAAATTGCAAGTATAATGATCCAAACATTTTATTCTACTTATTCAAGGAACCTTTGTAATGAATGTCGTTCTATATCGCGATTCCTGATATCATGTTACTCATCACGACCAGTAATTCTGCTTAAACAATTTAAAATTTCAATATTGTTCTTTATGTAATTCAAAATTTAATATTAACCTTTTTTCGGCATTATACTGAAATACATAGAGGGCCCCCTGTTTTCTCTACATACATCTCTTTTTTATTTTTATTTTTCACATCAGAAGTACTGGAGTGAACCTTTACACTATCTCGTACGTAAATTGAAAACATATTTCTTTCTAAATTAACTTACAATAACGAAAATCACGGTAGTTGAAGACATTACAACACTTAGTTACATTATTATTTGAAACCATACTTCATGGATTTGGGAAAGAATTTACATACATTATAAAACAAGAGGAAGAAATGATTTTATAAGCACGAATCATTATATCGGTTTGCAAACCAATCAACACAAAATAAGGACTGTTTGTTTAAATTTAGAATTCACTTTAAAATAAACAATGATTCCAAGTAATTGAATTATTTCAACCACTTAAGTCATTACTGATGAACCGCTAACAGTATTATTATAACGAATTCCTGTGTTCGTTATAAACATTGTTTAACACACAAACCACACTCTAGTTCAAAGTAATTCCTAAATTCCATTCTAATCCTTTAGTAGCGTATCCTGCGTCCGTCCGTCCGTCCCTCACTCACGGCTAGTCATTTCCGGTGCAGCAATCGAGACATGAGCTATCATTCGACGTGCCTCATTTTCCCGTTGTGGAACTGGTCATTTTTTGCGGATTCATCCAGAAAATTGTAAGACATTTCTTTAAAAAGATTTTTTTAACTAATGAAAACCTGTTCTCGGTAACTACGGCACCTACAGAGCCCATCAATAGCTGATTTCCATCGAAAAGACAGATCGATTGGCACAATTCTTAGCCGGTTCCCTCCAGGATACTTTGGAAAACAATCGAGGAAAACACGCATTTTTTCGGTTTTATCGCACCTACGAGAACATTTAGGAAACCCTGCAAATTACTACATTACCTTTCCGACATTTATATGAATCGTTACAACTTGATGAATTAAAAGAGCGACAACTAAATGTAATTTTGCCGAGGTCGTGAAGGCTGGAGTTCCGCAGCTGCCTCGGCTCCACGGATCGCGGGTTCGAATCCCATCTCGGGCATGGATGTTTGTGTCTGAGTATTGCCCTTATGTGTTATTCCTACAGTTAAAACAATCACAGTGGTCGCTACATGACCAAAATTTTTAAAAAGCGACCTAAAACATTGAACTAATATTTTAATCCACACTTTCTCATGTAACTTTCAATGTCCGAAAATGGACGAGCCGGGCAACGGGTAATACTATGTTAATCATGAATTTCCAAAGCATAAGTTAAAATTTTAAACATGAAAATACCTGCAGGAGGCGACATGCTGAGCTAGTGATCAGTTTTCATCATCAATTTAATATCATTTATTTGTTGGCTTAATACGAGAAGAATTAAAATCTCAACTCAATATGCAATGGGAGAACTTTATTCGTAAAATTGCAAATATTTCTCAAGGCGGGTTCCGAAGTCGCAGACCGGCTTTATCCTTCAAAGAGATATTGGCGTCTCTAACAATACATGTCGTCCCGACGCGTTGTCTTTCCTTGCTTGCAGGGAGCTCCGAGCAAGCGGGCGCGGTAGTGTCTTCCTTCGGGGCGACGCAGCTGTCACGAGCGACACCAGCGCTTAAGTGCCCGTCGCGAAAATGCTCCGCACCCGGGATTCCTCCAAGGAATCTCCCTGCGCCACGCCCCGCGCGAAATGGATGGAGAGACAATGAAGATAGCTTGGGAGCGAAAGAACTGACAAGGAAGACCGCGAATGCATTGCAATGGCTCTTACTATTGCGAAAAAAAAGTAATACTATAAGTTTCCAATTTGTCTTTTTTCACAACCGAGTGCAGTCAGAATTTTCAATGCAAAGATCTTTTATTTGAAGACAACACATTTAAGAAAAACGAAAGGAGAAAAGGAAAGTAGTCATGGGAAGTTATTCCATCTGGTTCTTAACATGCCAAATTAGTCTGTTCTACTTCTTTTTCGCCCCTACTTGTTCAAAAGAAATTCCGATGATCTGAAAATCTGATGCATGATCCATAGAAAGCCTTATGGAATCCCTTTTCCTTTCTCGCTACGGAGAAGAGGGTTATGTAATGCTGCGCGGAAAACGGCGAATTTTCGGCAGAAAAACTCTTATTACAGAGTTCTGGTAACGAAAAAGTGGATAAATCTAGTTGCTAAATTTAGAAAAGAAAACATTCTCAAACACGTAGTGTAGTCAGAATTCGCGTTTTGTGGTCCTTCCGAAAAATCGAATGACGGCAAAACGTCTGTCAGTCTGTCAGTGAACAACGCTAGCGGCTAAACCGTTCAGCTGATTTTCTCCAAAATTAATATTCCTCAATCGATCTGACTGATGGCGCGGCCCCTTGAATTTGAAATCGATATTTTAATTTTTGGGGGGTACTTTACATGACGTCCCCGAGACATTTTCAAAAAAAAAAAGCCTCCATTGTTTTTAATTAAATTTTGTTATTAGATAGTGTGAAGGACGTTTAAGAGAATGGTGCAAGTCTCATGTTCGTTAAAAACTCTGAAGTTTCGAAAATTGCAAAAGTTCAACATTTTTTCGGAGTCTTCTTACAACTAAAATATTAAATATAGAGATTTTTTGCTTTCATGAAACCTGTTCCTTAAAGAAAGATTTCGAAATAAGGTCAGGTATATTTATTCGAAAATTTGAGTACTTTTCGCGTGAGAATACGGGCGAGACAGTACGTGCTGTTTTATCACCACTAGTTATATTAGTAATCATGTAACCTGCAAGCCGTCCGTCTGTCAAATTAGACATCTCTTCCGGTCCATTCGGGCAAGCCAGCGCCTTTCATTAGACGCGCCTCGGTTTGCTGGTGGGACCCTGGCCATTTTTAGTACCCTTCTCATCTAATTAAAAACCCTAAAATATTTAAACATAAAATACCCTTAATAGTGTTTGAAGCGTCGGAGACCTCACACTAAGCTAGAACATATTAATGAACGCATTGGAAAAGAGCTGCGATTCCGTCGCTTCAACAGCGATAGTCACTGACGCTCGTCACGTGTAGAACATCAGCGATTGCGTCAATGCCAGCGGCCACCCACACGTCATTAGATTTTGCGTCGCCATCCACATTTGCATAAATACTTTTGATATATTAAATCGCTACTAGTGCGGCGAGCGCTACCGCGCCCAAGCGTGATTTTCACGCACTGCGATCAGGGTGAGAGGTAAAAAAAGTGGAACCACCCGCCAAGGTTCATTACGATACCCGACGAGTACGGAGGTAATATGACACTGCAATACGACTATGAAACCTATTGTACGATCAGAAAGCCTGTTTGGGCTTCCGTTTTTTAAACACAAGTAATTGTAAATTTGTTAAATTTTAATCTCTACAATAGTAAAAAAAATGCATTTGATTTTTAAAGGTCTCAAATAGAAAATTCAATTGATGTAATTCGAAACAAAAACATCAGATTAACCAAATGCCACGTTGACAAAACAAAAATAACCATATGTAACTACGCCATCCAGAAAAAAACGATAATCTGTTATCAATATTTTAAAACATGTTTCTATGCGAAACATTGAAACAGTTTTGATCTCCATAGAGAATGAAAATATGGTTCAATGCGCACTTTGAGATTCGAATGACATGTCACAATGATAATCTCGGAACAATCGACGACACAAGAAGGATAAACTACAACTAAAAGGATACATAGACATAGCATATCTACCGATTCAAACGAATGCAATTTTTGCATTTAAAATGTTTCAATGATTGAAGAGAAGTAAAATCCACAAATATATTTTAAAAACAATGATGTATTTGAATGAACGATAAATTCGCAGGTAATCCTCTAGACAATCTCAATTTGAAAATATGTGCCTGAGCATTGATGTATTACCATAGCGTGGCACACACGACAAGTATTTTCATATCTCACATTTTTATTAATGCTAAAGAAGTTAATAATAAAAAGACGTTTCAAATATAATACAGTTACCTGGCTTGTCTATCCTTGGACACAGAAAATTACATGTAAAGTATTGATTTAAATACTTTATTAAAATATTATTAAATATAACAATTTCATTCCAAACGTAGGTTTAATTATCATTAATCTGATGAATTAAGTCAGAACGATTCAAGTTATGTCAGAAAGGTTGCACAATAACTTATGCTGGTACTCTAGGTGCCGTGACCTACCCCTCGAAAAAGTGTTTTTTCTAGAATTCTTCCAGAATGTTCTTTAAGGATTCAGTAACGTTTTACAGAATTTCAGTTTGCTCAGCTGCGAACCGGGTTCCTGGCGGCTGGCGCAGGAGCCCCGCAGGGGAAGCGAAGTGGGGACATCCATTCCGGCGGATGAGGGAAGTCTCCACGGGACGCGAGACGACGGCGGAAGGGGCTCTCAGGCACTTAGCGCCTTCGGAGGGGCGGGCGCCTGGGTGGTGGGCAACGTCGCGGGGGCGCTTCTCCTTCGCTGTCTTCCTCTACGCTCACGTGCGCCGACAGACGGCGGCGTTCCGCAGGGACCTTCTTGCCGGCCGATATTTGTATTTACTTTTCTCTCTACTACGAATAATGAATTCAGAAACTCGTTTCGCGTTACCATGCGGGGCGCTTCAGTTATTCTTAGGTCTGAAGAATGAAAGGTAAAACAGGTAATGGATATATTCATCACTAGAGGGGTGTTGTAGGTTGATTGAAGGGAATATTGAAGCAACTGCTTACTTTAATTAATACACAACGAAACAACACTGGGAAAGGGCTAATCGTTTTATCCAATGAACGCATAAGTAACAGGAATACTTAGAATCTATACGAAAGATTATATTAGACCTATTCTAAGAAACTTTTGAAAATACTTCAAGGGCCACTCTTACGAAGGGAAGAAATAAAACTCGTTCCTTCCGGGATCAAGCCAATCTCTGCGGGCATGGTCTTGTCTGAGGGTCTTAGCACCTGTGGGCGGGAGAAGCGGACAGGCGAGGCGTCTTGGACGCGGCAGCGCGGGCGTCAGTGGCCTCTGGGGCCGAGTGCAGTGCCTCACTTCCACGCCCCGCCTGCCGCCGCGCGCGCGCTTCGGGCGGCGCGGGCGTCCCTCAAGGATCGCTTCCGGGTCCCCTCGGGGCCACCGAAGCGCTCACGCGGTTCCCGAAGGAAGCTCTTCGGCATCGGATAACCGTCGCTCTACATTTACATTTCAACTTCGTTACGAAGAAGCCGCATGTAACGATCACTTTGCATGTCAGGAGTTCTTTCTATGTGGAATGGTGGAAAACCTTTTATCCTTAAACATTGATGTCGACCACATGAAACTCAGAAAGTTCTTTTAAAAATGTTGAACATATAGGAAAGTGAAATCGATAATACACCACTTTTTCATTAGTGAGTGTACATACACACACATACATACACATATATAAGCAGGGAAGGAATGTAAGTTCTTTTTTCATCACCATCTCAAAATAAGTAGCATCTTGCAATTAATTAACGATCTATATGAGGATTAAATTTTTTTTTCAGAATCTAGAAGATTCTCAATCAACAAAATAAAGATATACAAAAAGAGCAAACATTAGCGACCGCGAATTATGATTAGCCAAACCAACTTCCCTGAACTTTGGTTTTACATTAACAAATGACTCGGCAAAACAATTACATCATTTAAAAAGATCATGTGATGAACTAGTCAGCTGTTAAACTTTGAAATGGCATACTTATTACATGTAATGAATATGAAATACAAACAAATAATCCAAAACAGCCAATGGTAATATCTAAGAAAAGATAAAATATCCGAAACGGGTAAAACCACGCAATCGATAGTAAGGAAATAATTATGAGAAGGCTGTATATTAGAGTTATTTCTGGGCCAAAACATCTAAAAATAAACCTGAAACACGAGTCTTGACGACACGCATGAGAAGTCTCACGCTATTTGAGAGTCATGTCACGGGATCCAACCGCCCACCAGCCACTCTGTTTCTTGTTCAACCATTCAACAAAAAGTACAGAAGGAAACGCGCAATAACACGAATAGAAATTGTCGCAGCTCATGGACAAAGCAGCCAGACAAAGAAAAGCGATTCCGAGGCAACGAAATAGATCTCGATGAAAAGTGACCACGTATCCCATAGAGCAGAATAAAATGTAATTTGTCATACGTGAAATAAGGTTTTATGCATAATATGTATTCAACGAATATGGCAGGTATGAAAGCACCGAATCATGCATTCCTAATGAATGTTGTTTTCATTATTTGAACTGTAACACTAGCTCCCTTTGTTAAATTTAAATTCCATAAGCCGAATATTACTTCTTTCAGAGTGGAACAAAATATAACCAGTACATATAAGAGGCATTTATTCATAAAAATTTAAAGAGCGAGGTGTGTTACGAAAATATATGCTTACACAGTTATAAAGCGACAAGCTACATGATCAAATGGGATTTTACAAGTATATTAGTAGCTAGCGTCAGTTTCACCACAGTAGCAACGAAAAATAAAATCAGAAAGGAAGGAACGAATGACACGCGTAATGGGAAAGCTAATCAACATTCACATAAAAAAATACGTTTACGAATACACAGTACTTCGTTTATAG
This sequence comes from Acheta domesticus, assembly GCA_031308135.1. NCBI lineage: Eukaryota > Metazoa > Arthropoda > Insecta > Orthoptera > Gryllidae > Acheta > Acheta domesticus. Next base: position 88,130,030 of record JAHLJT010002406.1, read on the forward strand.
ATATGCATTTCATTTGCGCTGGAATGGCTTAGTAAAAAAAGAGGGAGCGAGCGGGGTAGGGCGGTTACCTGCAGCAGCACCAGATGCACTATGCACGAGCACGACTTGACGCCGTTCTTGCTGGCGGCGGCCGCTTGGGGCAGCAGCTGGCGCAGAACGCTCTGCACCAGCGCCGCGCTCGTCTCCTGACCCGTGCACACGCCTTGCAGCAGCCCCAGCACGCTGGGCGCGCCTCCCCCGCCCCCGACTCGTTCGGCCGCCGCGCCACCGCCGCCTCCGCCACCGCCGGGCTGCATGGGCCCGCGGGCGGCGCTAGCGGCAGCGGCAGAGGCCGACGGCGGGTGCGGCGGCGGCGGGGCGGGCGCGGCGCCGGCGCGGGGGGCGGGGCGCGGCGGCGGCGGGCCCCATGGCCCGCGCGGGCCCTCCACCGACCAACCCAGCGCAGCAAGGCGAGCGCGGCGCGGCGGCTAGGGCGCGCCTCTCCGCTGGCGGTGTCGCCACCCCGGCATCGCCCGCGCCCTCCGCACCACCACGCGAAGCCACGCACCGCACGCACAGCGAAAGGAAGGCTCACGCACTCGCTAATTAACACTCTGGCACGCACCGCGCGGAAGCTGTCCTCGCGGGGAACGCACTCCCGCGCCACGGACGGACTGCATTCGTTGCTCTCTTCGCGTTCATTTCGTTGCACCGCAGGCTTCACACTGACAGAAAACTCACTACTCACTAAGAGGCGAACAATGAACGTTGTGTGCACTAGTGGCGGGCGGTGGCGCTGATGCTGGGAGCTATTGTTTGCGCTTCGCAGCTGCTTCGCTTCCGCCGGAAGCGCGGCAGGGATGGGGCAAGGCGTAACTCCTCTTCGCCCTTCTGCGCCGCACCCGGGCGACCCGCGAGGAGGGAGGGCGGCCAAATTTAGATCGATGGCCGCTGGCAGTTCATCTTCTATTCACTAGCTGTGAGGGCGCGTTCAAATTCAATAGAAGCGGCGATAAAGTGGCAGACAGACAGTCGCGACTCCTCCACCACCACCACCAGCACCATCGTCGACTGCGCCGCGAGACGGCGGCAATAAACACAAAACCTTGCGATGACTAAAAGACCGCGTCGACGTTGCTTTTCTCTGCGAGGGCGGACACACGGACGGATGAGGACGATGTGCGGCGCGGGCGGGCGGGCGGCCCGCCGCTGCCTGTGCTGCTGGTGCTGTAGCCGGCGCACGCCGCCGCGACTGAGGAGGCGCGTCTCGCGCGGCGGCCGGCGCGCACGCTGCTGTTGACGTCACTTCACCCCCGCTGCCGCTGCTGCCACCTGCCGCCGCCGGCTCGCGCAGCGAGCGACGCGGGGCACGGGCGCCGGCGCCGTCCGCGAGGGCGCAGCGGGGCTGGGCGCGGCGCGGAGCGGAGCGGCGGGGCGCAGCCGAGCAGGGAGGGGAGGCCGAAGAGGCCGGCCGGCCGGCTCAATCGGCGAACGCGCGAGGGCGGGCGCCTGGGGAGGCGGCTGGAAATAGCGGCAGGCGCTCTCAATGGCCGGCGGGCGCCGCGTCCCGAGCGAGGTTGCCACCTTTCGCGCGACGGGCTGGAGATGTTAAAGGGTTCTTGCACCCGCGGGTGGTACGATAGGACGTTAAGAAGAATATTTAACGAGTACAAATTATATATTTATTTTGGCACCAACGCCTATAACGAAGCTAATGTGTAAACGCGTGTATCATACAAGTCTGTTTTCATTCGCTGAACGAATATTCCACAGCTTCACGACATGGGTAGAAGAGAAAAACTGTTTTATTCAAATTTTATGAAATATTAACTTCTCTACAAATTTTTGGCAAGTAGAACTATATTATGTTTCAGAAGTTACTTTAGTGATGCATGAAAGCAGGTCCAAAGATCCAAGCCTTACCACCAACAAAGATAATTTATTTATAATTTAGAAAGTACTAGATTTAAGATTAATGTTATTCAGTAAGTGAATATTATAAGCTAAAAGTAAATTTAAATGCACGTGGAGAATTTCTAAATTGAAAACCTAACGTTGCAACGATCTGGGGAAAGATTCAGGTGGCAACCCACACTCCAAGACAGATGCTAGCGCATACCTTAGGGACGCGAGGCTCAATCACGATGTCAGTTTACAGCAGTGTAATTACGTCATTATTTTCATTTTTTGAGTCCGAATGGCACCTCGCATGCCGTCCAGCACTTGAGATTCTAGGCTGAGATAGGGCTTTACTTAGTCGCCGGCTCTTTTGATAGAGGTCTAAAACCGTCATTCGTCTTAACAGTTTGCAACTAGTGTTCCGTTCTTTCTTCTGCAATTACTTACGCTGCTACAGACTCTGGCCTCACATTGCCCGGGCGATTAAGGTACAAAACGCCCCAAGCGCTATTTAGAGCAGCGATAAGACGTAGACGCTCCAATGAAAAAAGGAACAGCAGATACTGGTGTAGAGATTACAGGGACAGTAAAGAAATATATCTCCATTTCTAATGTCTAAATGGAGTGAATGAAGAAGTTCATTATGCTGAGAGAGGAAGCAAGATATATGAACAAAAAATACCAATGACTAGCAGAAGGTCATTTGTGTGCGTACTTTCATGTACATGAAAGTTATGGTTAGAGATGTATATTCATCGACTTCTTCCTAGTGCACTTTGTTGTTAAAATAAACAAGACATTGTGGTTTGCTTTTTATCTATTCATCTATACAGAACAGAAACTGGCAGGATCATTCACGTAAAAGAGCATATGAGCATAAAGAGAAATATCACACTAGCGGGTAGCTTGTCTCAAAACTTTTTCTTTCCGTAGCGAATAACCCCTTTGACGAGCCTGAAAAGCATTGAATCTGGACATTTGCGACGCAAGACAACTTTCCGCTGAAATGGAAGCGTGTAATCATGCCTGTGCATTAGTGAACAAAAGAGGTAGTAAAAAAGTTTTCGAGATGACAAAAACAAATTACTGAATAAAGACCGAAATGATGTTCTCCCAAGATTATTAAAATTACGTATAAGGACACATATCGCAACAGAAAGCTGAACATTCCTTACAGAAGTTGAATTTAACTGTGCATTCATTTAGTACAAAAATTACCAAACTCGACAAACAAATTAATATACTTGTATTGCTCTGAAATTACAAGTTTACAAAGTATCTGTGATATATCATTAATGCATGACAAAGATCATTAAGCTATTGTAAATAAGAGTAGCCTAAGTGGGTGATAAATGCATTTAAACATTTTCACACAGATTAAATGCAAAACTCGCACACATAAAGGACACTTAAGACATAGTGTTTATTTTCTTTCAAAATTGCGATTTTAGAGGAACACAATCGCAAAACAATATGGTCACACCATATTTATGCAATGCTATCGACATGATAGAAAACATTCTCCTGTAATTTTATTCAAACATAGAAACGAAAGAAAAGAGCAATAACAAATTACTGCGACTAACACAAACTCAAAAGCTATAATGGATTCTAATGACCACAAAAAACAACAACACAGGTTAATAAATGGTGGTCATAAAAATATTAATTTGCTGACATTTCGGAATTTTCCCCCCACTAGCACAACCTACTAATGATATCATCTATGAAAAGCGTCAGTCATTTCTACCAACCACTATTAGGTTGGTACATTAACATCATGGTGGTACATTAACATCGTGGTGCCGGGTGGCAAGGTTGATGACGTTAGTACATCATATCATTAGCAAGTTCCGACGATTAAATACAATTTCCGTAACAAAGGCGAACTAATATTTACACTTCTTTGACCAACACCCATTAACTAATGAAGTATCACACCCAGAACGCAGGAACCGATTTCCACACCCGCAGATGTGTCCACAGAGATTTCCCTCCGGCCATCTTTGCCCCCAGTCGAAGCGTAGCTTTAGGCAGTCACATGTCTCCGCGCTAAAGAATCGAACGCAGCCCGGCGCAGCGGCGCGTTGGGCGGGACCTCGTGAATAATTCCGGGCCGTATTTACGGCTGGCTCCAGCCTCCCTTTATGAAGCTGCAACGGCCCCATAGACGGCGTCCGGCGGGGCGCGTTAGCGGCCGGTAAACAAGGGGATGGCCCAAAAATAAAACGCGCGCCGACGCACGCGTGCACATACATACACGCACGCTCGGAGAGGCGCCCCCCGTCGGGCACGCCCGTGCCCTCTGGTCACGCACGACACGCGTGACGCTCGAACGGTAAAGACATTTTCGCGTGCGGGCGAGAGGGTTGGCGAGCGAGCGAGCGAGCGAGCCAGCGAGTGGGCAGAGTACTTGGATTTTTTGCGCAAAGCGTTCTCGTTTTTGCGAAAATGCGGTTCGAGCGAAATAAAATAAAGGAGACATCGCTTCGTTGCTCGTGCTTTTTGTCGTTCGGAAAAAATTGTGTCCGGAACGAGCTTTTTCTCTGACGTTCAATAAAATAAGTTTAAAATTTCGTCTACTGCTTAATTATAAACTAACGACATTATGTAGACAAAATAAACCGCGTTCAAGAGAATACGGTGAATTAAATTGAGATGTAATTTTTTGGATCTACTTTCCGATTCGGATATAAAGGTAATTTGTAATGTCAAAAAAATAAGACCTTTCATTATTAAGCAATGAACACAAGTAATAAACATTTTTGTAGATAGTGAAAAGGTATGTTTTAGTAAATCAACTTTTTGGAATTGGCAATTTTCTCTCTCTGATTTAGTACAGATATCCATTTTCTAACGAAAAATGAATAAAAGAAACTAGAAAAAATAATGATACTGTTATTATTAGCTTTATCACGGAATCAGAATACTTTACTGTAACAAACGAGATCAACACCACACACTAAGTCAATTCGACTACTGCTGGGCATGGAAGTGATTTTTCATTCCCACTTAATCCTCGACATAAGGATCACTTTATATCGCTTAGTTAATGGACACAAACCATTCTCCAGGGGAAACGTTACACAAAACGTTGAAACTATTTGTCAGCTCTTACTCTGGTTGGCGGTATCGATTCTTAAGCGGTCACGTCATCCGCACCACAACCCGCATTTCGTTATATCACGAGGACAGGGAATTCTAATTTTGGCTGCGTGCCCGTTTCCGACCGGCGGCGCAAAATTCGACAACGTTTATCGATACCGATTAGGTGCAGCCGCAAACTTCCCCCGGAAGAAGCGACAGGTTTTAAAGAGTGAAAAGCCCTCGGCTAAAACGCGCCCCTGATCGATGAACTGTCTCGGAGGGTTAACCCATGGGTGCCGACTTTCTCGCGCTGAAAGCCACGAATGACGTACGAAGGCGGTGAAGAAGAAGAAGAAAAGGAGAACTAAAAGAATAACAACTTGATTTCATTTTCAATTTCGAAAATAATCACATACGTTTTTTTTTTCGTTGAGTATTTGAAGCTTTACTTTGTTTTGTCGATATACTTTATGTTATCAGTTGGGTAATTTCGTAAATTAATATTTAATAATTTAATATAAAGTTGAACGAAAAGATACGACAAAATAAAAGAAAAAAGAAAGTAAAATTAGAGAACATAAAGAAGAATCAATTTCAACGTTTTAGAATGCAAGAAATGAATTCATAACGAATGCAAGAAACTCCTATTCCAAAAATTACTTTAGAGAGGTTTATAATTGTTAGGAAAAAGTTAGGAAGACCAAAACATAGCTAAAGGAAATCAATGAAGTTTTTGAAGAGAAAATTTAACGGAAGAACAATGTGAAAAACGAAAAAGCAGGAAAAAGACAATAAAAATTATATAAGTCGTGTTTTGGAAACGGAAAGTTGTCTTTTCAACAATGTACATGTGTAAAATAAAATAATAAAATTAAGAACAATTGAACGGTGTTATAAAGAAAGAGACCTATCCTAAATATTACAAAAATTAAGATTCTAGATTGCTTCGTTTCTCTGTATATTATTCTGTTCATCGCAGAAAAGATCCAGCGCTCTTTTAACAACTATTGCTATGATACAAGAAAGAAGACATTGCAGAAAAGAAATTCCTCTCAACACATCGTATTGATCTCTTTCTGCATAACACCATCCAATTTTCGTATCTTCCGTTGTGTTCAAGATCCAACCAATCACATACAGCATTCATCACTAATTAAACCGTTCTGTTCATTAGACTTTAGTTTCAAAAAGAGTTAATACATCACAATTTTTCAGAAAACGTGGGAGGATGATGAGCCTAGTAGAGACAACGCAAAAATTGCCTAGGAGAAAACGCAGAAAATATTCAGAAGTAGAAACCGACGAGAGTCAAATTAAGAAAAAAAAAAGCCTGTTCACCTGAATCTCTCATGGATATTATGGCTCTTGCGTGCCCAAACACTGAACAATAGAAGCATAAGCATCTCCAATCACTTGGGCCTCGTAAATTGCGTCTCGTGATCTTGGCTCAGCCAAGCAGTCGAGGCAGGGAGCGGCGGAGCGCATCAGCCTCGGGGGCGGAGGGGTGAGGGATGCAGAGGCTATGCGTGAGGCTACTTCCGGCGCAGAGGCACTCCTTTTGTGTTCCGGAACAATCGCACGACGCTAGGTGGCGTCCTAGTGAACCGAGGCGAACAAAGACGAGGAGTCGCTTAGAACGGAAAAGGTGGAGAAAAAGAGTAAAACAAAGTACGAACCCGGGAGAAAACAGAAAGCTGACGGCAATACAAAAAATGTATCACCAAACGCTGAAATTACACGGACAAAATGAAGCGGAGGTTGAATGAAACCAGAATATGGAAAAGCAAGAACTTAGATAAAACACGAAAACAAAGATTGGGTGAAAAATCGAGAGAATGTGGCGAGTAGGAGAAATTCCAAGATGAAGGAGCGCGGGAAAGAAAAAGCTGCAGGAATGACTGAACGATGGAAGAAGCTTACAAAGCGGAATTAAATGGCGAGCCAGAAGAAAGGAAAAGGTCAAGGTACAAAGAGGCTCGAGGGTGCAGCGGAGTAAAGTAGGGCATATAGGGCAAGGCAGGGAAGGTTGTGATGAAGCGGGGTGGTGAGGGACGGGGCGGGACTGGCGAGGTGAGATGCAACTGAGCGGAGCGGTGCGGTTCGAAGCGGTTCGGTGCGCGGGGTGCAGGACGGGGCGGGGAGGGATGGTGCGTGGCGAGGTGGTGAGGTGGTAAGATGCGGTGAGAGCGAGGCGAGAGATGCGGGGAAGGATTACGTGGTGCGGGGCGGGATTACGTGGTGCGGGGCCGGATTACGTGGTTCGGTGCGGGGTTACTTGGTGCGGTGCGGGATTACGTGGTGCGGTGCAGGATTATGTGGTGCGGGGCGGGACAGTGCGGTGGGACTGCAGCGAGGTACAGGGGGGGGTAGTGCGATGCTGGGTGGGGCCGCGCCCTCCCCGAGCGCCGGGGGCGGCGACAGCCTGAAGGCGCTCGGGCGTTGCCGTAATGGGCGGCGTGCATTAGTCCGCGGGACATCAAAAGGACACTTGAAGGCGGCGCCCGCCCGGCGTCTCTGGGTACTCAGCAGATGGGCGATGCGCTAAGAAAAACGCAACGGGAAAGCTCTCGAAAAGGCAACACCGGGAACAGGCATCAAAATACCTAAGTACGCTCTCGAGCATGCCGGGGACCGCGCGGAGTTGCGGTGATCGAGAGGGCGCTAGTGGCGGGAAAGGTCAGGGCGCAGTATCGCGAAGGGGGAAGGTGGACCACAAAAGAATGGGGTCGAATGCGTCAAGATTTTTTGTGGGGGTGTACGAGGACCGAGTGAGGTTAAAGTCAGACGGCTTACGCGGTTGGGGAAAACATGTTAGTTAACTAATTGTTCATAAATGAAATTTCATGACTTTTATCCAGGTTACGTAAAGTATTCTGAAAAAAATATTTTCCTCCCCTCTATAATTTCATGATTCGAAGAAATGCGTCAGTAAATATATATTTTTCATACGGTTTGCATTTTGTTTTTAATGTGCTAAAAACTACTTTTATTTCATTAACACTACTCGATGATTCAAGGAGAAAGTGGCAGCATCAGCAGTTTATTTCATTACCACACTCAGATCAAGTCCAACTCAATCCAACAGAAAGTTTACTAAGAAAACGCAACGCGAAAGTCAACATTTCCTGGTAAGATCATTTCTACTCCTAGCGAAACCAAATCTCTGGCTGCTGCGCACCTTGGGGATGGATAAGCATAGCCGTGCGCGCAGGCAGCGATTCAAGCAAGCGGCGCCCTTCGGTTGCAGGGGAGCGCGAAAGGGGTGGGCGAGAAGGGCGCTCCCTCCAAAGCGGTTAATGGATGCGCGGACGCCCTAGGACGCTGGCTGCCACGAACAGCACCCCTCGCCTTGCCTTTGTAGCCTCTGATTCCTCAGGAATGCTATTGTAGGGAGGAAGTTATATACACTGTCACCGTTCATCAGGTGTTGGCTCTCAGGGAAAATGAATAATTCACAGATCTAGTGATTGTTGCTGATAGCAGACAGCAAAGTTGACATTTCTCGGTGCTGACACTTATTTTTTAGGAAGAAAATGAGAAGTCTACAAACTAATTCCAAATAAGCTTACTTTTGTAAAGTAAAAATGGTTATTTTTTATTGAATGCCTACTAAAGCAGTGCTCGCATACACGATTTTTCTAAACAATACTAATAATTAGCATACGTTGTAGCAGTTCCTACATAATTGCATCTCATTCACGTTTGAAAATAACTTTTTGTATTTTATATCACACAGAAGAATTTCTTTTGAAGCTGCACGTCCAAATTTATGCTATACACTGCTAATATACCATTACATTGAATAAACTCGATGTGAATATTCACAGTAGTAGCCGGCGAGAAACGATAATATCTCGTGAACTAGTGATCAATATCGAAAGTGTAATGACCTTTACTTTGTTAACGAATTTACATCAATTCACAGTATTAGATAGACCATATTATCAATGTAATGTAATGCGATACCTTCGGCGCATAGCCTGTTAAAGTCGTTCGATTATAATATGACAGTGAATGACGATAAGCCAACATGAGTATGAGTACCAAACCAAACGCATTTTGTAAATTAAAACTCACGATGAGACAAAATAATGCACCAGAAAGGATAGGCATGTTTAATAGTTGCATTTATGATCTGCTTCGACAATGTTTAATGTGATTACAAGTAATCAAAAGGAATTTTCAAACCTTCAAAGTAAATTAATAAACTTAAACGAAGCAGCCTTTAAACACGTAACAAAAGAATGCACATCGATGTATTTCTCAATTTATTAGTAATATGTGCAAAACAAACAAAATACGAAAAAATAATTTATTAAACTTCTTTCTCGTAGTGTACCACTTCACTCTGAAGATTAATATTTTGATATATTTTCATTCGAGTCCACGGTTTCTAAAAGAATGTTCTCTAACTGGAGCAAGGTTTTTAAACGTTTCGACTTTCTGAGCGCGAGTTCTGAGAGCGATTCATCACGTTTATATATGGTAATTAGGTAATCAAATGAAAGACTGAGTGAAGAAACGAAAATTTATGGTCAAAGACGTGTTGACTTTGTACAGCGACGACTCGGCCACATGAAAACGTCATCGAAACGAATGGATGGCCGAAAAGCTCGGGATGCATAAAATCTACGGTCGTTATTAATAATACATCACGCAAGAAAAAAAGGGGGTGGACCCAGCTAGAACAAAATGTATTAACAGGAAATTGATGGAAAGCACAATTCGACCACGCATCGTATTTCTCCTCATGCATTAATGCAAAAGCCTCTGTAAAGCAAGGAAGAGAAGGGTAGCAGAAAGAGATAAATGGCGGCCGGAAAGAGAAACAGCTTCACAACGCTTGCGGACCCAATGGGGGCGATTCCATTACCGAGAAACAGGTGTTTACACTGCGCGCGCGCGCACCTAAAGAAACAATGTATTTTATTTCCGTTACCAGGGAGCGTAAACTAAAGGCGTCACGGAGAAAGCGACGGCGGACCGAACGGCCACGTTCGGGCCAATCCAATACAAATGAAGCAAAGATAAACGCCGCACAAAAACATGTGGAGCTTTGAGTGCGAAGGCTCAACTAGCGGCCAAACAGAGTTTTTAACGTTTTCATCATAGTCCTGCGTATCTTGACATTTACGGTCATAAATCACTAATAGGTTTATACTAAATATGTCCTTTCAGTCACCGAAACACGAAATCCAAGAAAGAAATATTTTTAATGAAGATCAACAGTTCCAGAACTCACATAAGCATGGCAACTTGAAATGTACAATTAACATAGCAAAGAGAGAATCTGCTGTATCAATGTACTTTATTTGTTGTACATTGCCTCATCGTAAGACTGTTTATCAAATGCCTACACATAATTGGTTGAAGTTTATGTATGTTCACGTGAAGGAGATGGCGGTGAATATTTTAAAGATCACATATATTTTTAAAAGTAAAAATAAAAGCAGGTGGTAAAGGAAGGATGAAACAAACAAAAGAAAAAGACACTGGAAAAAGCGCTACTAGAATGAAGAAAGGATAAGTATACCGAACACGAAAGATTTTTCACAGGGCCCGCGAAACACGCAACCCTTGAACAGAAAAGGATAGCAGTTAAGCGGAGGAGCAACGTGTATTTCAAGGCCCGAAATGGAAACTAAGACATAACGTAGAGGGGGAAAGATGTAGGGAAATCTCAATGCACGAATCGGATGTAGGAGTTGAGGCAGTAGAAATCGGAGTAGGTGGTTCCGTCAAAGCAATGGAAGATGGGGCAGAAAATAATAATAATAATAATAATAATAATAATGATAATAATAATAATAATAAACACATTGGACGTAAACCAATAAAATGAAATGTGAAAACAAAGAAAGCATCTGAAGCTGAAAAAGTTTTGCCAATGATTTGTGTTTCATCCATTAAAATGCTAAGGTATCCAAGGGGATTTCTTTGACGTTGCTCACATAATTCAATGTACCTTCCGGACGTGACGAGAGACCAAGGATTATAACTATCTCACCCTTACAAGCGGAATGAAAAAAGCACAAACGCGCACAAATGGAACGCGGGGGCATCCCCAAAAAGCCAGAGTGTCACGAAAAAAACCGTCCAGGGCAGCGCGGGGGGCGGGGCGCGAGTCGCAAGAAGACGAAGCGACGACTCGGCAGACAAAGCGAAGGTGCCACGCCGGCGGACGCGCGGGCGCCTCATCAGGTCGCACGGGGATGGAGCGGCCCCAATATCGCAAGCGACGCGGTCACGCCACGTCGCACTCAGCGCCGGGGCCTCTTCCGCCCTCCGTCTCGCCCATCCGCCCTCGCGCGTCGCGTGTGTCGCCCGCCAGCCCGGTCGGTCGGTCGCTCGCTCGCTCGCTCGTCCACCCGGTCGCGACTCAGTGGGACGAACCAACTTGGGGCACCGACGGGCGTCGCGTGCAACGGCGGCGCGGTACAGGTGCTGGTGGTGCGGGTGATGTGGGGGGGTGGAAGTGGTGTGAAAGAGGCTGCAATTAGGGAGCACGATTGCTGTGATGACGTAATCACGGTGGAAGTAACTTTGCAGAGGAGGATAGTAGTAGGATTTGTGAGTCAGTGTACTCTGGTGGCAGGGACAGAAAAAAGTAGCATCATGGTATGATGATGATGATGATGATGATGATAGTAGTGGTAGGGTGAGACAATATTGTAATTATGTGGTGTAGTGGGGCGGGTGGAGTAGACATAATACAGCAGGAGGTGATGGTGGTTGGCGCGGTGTTGGCGATGGCGTTGGTGGTGGTGGTGGTGGTGGTGGTGAAGATGATGACGGCGGGGTAGGTGAGGGCGGTGGTGGTGGCTGAGAGTGGTTCTGTTAGCGCTGGCGATGGAAGCGGCCCAGTGAAAGTGGATTTGGGCCGGCGGTGGCAACAACGGCGGCGTTAAGGTTTCCAATCCCAGCGCGAGGGACGACTATTTGAGCCTCCTCGCTCGGTCCGGTCTCTCACCAGTCCCAATACTATGGCTTTCCCTCGCGATCCCGGGAATCTACCGCTTCGCGCACACTTCCGCTTCGCTGGATTTCCTTGTGTGCCCGCTTTCGCGACGCATCGCGTTTGTTCGGGTGTCTACCTCTCCTATGCTTTCGCTACACTTCTCCATCTCCTGAATCAATGTTTGTCGACACATTCACTTCCACGCTCCCCATCTCCACCACAGTCCCCACCCACCTTTGGACTAGGGAAGCGTGATGACGGCGCGTGTCGAACCTTCAGTTTCCGAGATTTCGTGTGACTCTAGTTCCCATGCTCTTTGGCCTTCACCCAAAGCTCCGGTCAGAGCCCTTGTCCGAGTTGGCTTACGTTTGCCGCTGACCTCTTGCAAACACAACCACACACTGTGGTCTCGGTGATTTCTCTCACGTATAACAGGGATTCTATAATCTCCTATAGCAATAAAAAATCTGCCTTACTTCAGACACGGTGAGCAACAATTAAGTTGTCTACAATACGAAACAATATGATGGACGTAACTACCTTAATACACATGTATACAGAGTTGTAACTTTTAAGGCGGGTCAGCTGGACATTTATTATTTGAATCACCCTGACCTATCAATGAGTACGAACAAACCTTGTTCATTTACTCATCCTAATCCTACGTAGTTTCTTTTTAAAATGATTTCCATCACTTGTGGGGAATCTTCCTCTTTCCATTCCTCACAGGCCTACAAAAACGCATTTACCTGCCTATTCCTGATTGTGATTATCTGTCATTGTAGCACGAACTTCATTCTTTTTATACGCTTTAATTTGCATCTGCAGTGCGCTCAAGACTTCCCAAAGCAGCACGACTTCCCGAAGTGCATGATGCTGCGCTTCCTGGAGCCTGAAAACGCCTTCTCGGTCGAACGGCACGGCATTAGCCTCAGAGGCAGCAGAAGAACGGCGGTCGCCAGCGGGACAAACGCAGGGCGGTCGTTTTTTCTCGCGCCTGCCCCCCGCGCGCGTTCCATGTGTATGTGCAGAGAACGAACGGAACGGAGACCAATCCCTGCATTTGTCTTGCCGAAGAGGGCCGAATCGATAACGCTTGGCGGCAAAAACGACTGCAACAGGTCACAACGAAGAGGTATACAGCCCCCAGGGAGCGCAGGTGCGCTTTATCTGCAATGCTAGATTTTTTATCAATTTTTTTCCAACCCGCGTGCAAAATATACTATTGTAAAGTATAATGAGCCACTAGAAGCAGAAATTCTGTTTTAAAATTTAATATCGATATCAACATATATCCGATTACAGAACAATAGACTGAAATATGATTATCCAGTGAATACACGAAACAGGAATATATGATTGCATGCAGATTTTGAGGCTCATGGTTGATTTATTCGTTCTGAATTATGCATTTATGGGAATATACTTTTAGTATACATGAACTTTGATTTTTAAGTTAATAACGATGAAATATCTTCCTCTGAATGCGAAGATGCGAATGAGAGTATGTTGTGCACAAAGTAATATGCCTTTACGATGACAATAGCTGAAGGATTTGTGGCTGCCCGCGTGTTTTTTGGCTGTGATAGAGTGGAATATGTGTCGATGAGAAATAGTCCAGAAAAACAGAGAGATAAATAGCACCAAAATTGATGATATAGCGACTGAAAACACGCGGTCAAAATTCGTGAATCTAACGTTGTGAAGCCATAGGGGCAGAATGTGCTCACAACGCTGTTGAAGGGGGTACGAAAAGAAAACGGGAGAAAGATAGAGCGCCAGAAGTCATGACGTCACAAAACAACGAAGGCCTACGACGAGGCAAATACGGCGCGGCGCCAGAGAACAATGCGAGAGCCGGCATAAACGAGATGGCCAGAGGCAACAGCGGGGGCGCGCCGCGCTGCGCCGCGGGCTGGATGGCGGTGGTGGGCCGAGTCCGTGCACGCAACGGGGGCGCTGCAAAGCGACTGCGGCAGCGTGGAAGCGCCGCTCGGGCAATTGAACGACGTTTCTGCGGTGGCGCAAAAGCGTTCTCAGCGTCGACCACCGCACTTGCCATTCCCCGCGTTTCGGGCGCAGGCGGGCGGTCCCCCAGCTTTCGGTGGACTGGCAAGCGAGTGTATGGGAAAGGAGGCGGGCGCTTGGGTAACGAACTGCCGTGTGACGGGTGAGGCGAGCGGGCGGCCCAGACGGGCTTGAGAAAACGAGTGGGTTGGCGATGGGTTGCGCAATGGGGTGGGCGAGTGAATGGGCGAGTTGGCGGGCGATGGGGCGGGCGATGGGGCGGGCGATGGGGCGGGCGATGGGGCGGGCGATGGAGCGGGCGATGGAGCGGGCGATGGAGCGGGCGATGGGGCGGGCGATGGGGCGGGCGATGGAGCGGGCGATGGAGCGGGCGATGGGGCGGGCGATGGGGCGGGCGATGGGGCGGGCGATGGGGCGGGCGATGGGGCGGGCGATGGGGCGGGCGATGGGGCGGGCGATGGGGCGGGCGATGGGGCGGGCGATGGGGCGGGCGATGGGGCGGGCGATGGGGCGGGCGATGGGGCGGGCGATGGGGCGGGCGATGGGGCGGGAGATGGGGCGGGAGATGGGGCGGGAGATGGGGCGGGAGATGGGGCGGGATATGGGGCGGGATATGGGGCGGGCGATGGGGCGGGCTATGGGGCGAGCGATGGGGCGGGCAAGGGCGCGGGCGCGGGCGAGGGCGCGGGCGCGAGCGCGAGCGAGGGCACGGGCGAGGGCGAGGGCGAGGGCGAGGGCGAGGGCGAGGGCGAGGGCGAGGGCACGGGCGAGTGGGCGGGCGAGGGCACGGGCATGGAGGGCGCATGGGGTGGGACGGGGCGTCGAGGTTGAGCAGCCGGATGCTGGTGCGATCGTTCCGCTGCAATGACGGACGCGAACATCCCACGTGTGGTGAGGCACACAGTAGCCTCTATCGCGTCCTGAAATAGAACAAGAGGCGTCTGGGGCCTCAAGAGTCTCGGATAGATGGAAATTCCATGAGCGGATACCGTCTGAAGGCCCTCTCACAGAAGCACTATGCTATTATTGAACGCTAACAGTCAAAATGTCGCTTATTTTAGACGCGTGCTGAGGATGAAATACTTTCGAAAGTTTTGCTTATGAGGAAAATGAGCACAAAGAAAATAATATACGACACCCCAAGAAACTAAGTCTGAGAGACGTTGCTAAGTGAAATTTTTCTCAACTTGTGTTTCAGGCTAACATGATTCCAAACATTAAAACTAACGATGGGGGTGGGGTATTTATTAATGTTGTCTTATCAATTGTTGGCATCACTAGCCGAGTTCATTAAATACGCTTCGTGAAATCTCAGAGGTTTAGCGAATTTGCGACATCACGGTTTCCTGGTGTGAGACCGTCTAGGAACCCCGGGATCTGACAGCTCCGAGCCCCTAGCCGAAGGGATAAAAGGCACTGACTGCGACGTGACGAGACTTGACAAAAAAATAAAGGAGGATTACTCACTGCCCACGAAGGGTTGATCGATGCGTCACAACAAATAAATTAAAAAAAAGATGTGCAAGGCTTCTTTTAGGAAAGGGCAAATGAAAAAAAGTCAAGTACAAGTGACAATAATAATAATAATAATAATAATAATAATAATAATAACAACAACAATAAACCACTGAAAAATCTTACACAACACACATTCATCTTTCATTTCTTAAACGCGTTTGAAACATCACTAAACAACAAGACTTGCAGTGAAAGTAGGCTCAACACCTGGCAACATTGTAGCATTCTGATTCCCACACAGGCGTGATAGAAAACGTGGCTTCACACCCCATTCCGCCGGTTGCGGGCAGAGTCTTTTCTCTGGGCTTCGTGTGTCGTCGTTCGTTCCGCCCACGTTCGTCCGTCGTGTCGTCGCAGCCGCAAACCGCAAATAAAAGAAGTCCGGCGTCAGGCGGCGTTCGGCAGTTGTTGCGGCGATTTTCCCATTCGCCGCTAACTCCGTCGAAGCCCACGCAAAGCCCCCGCTGGCTGGAGGCCGGCAACGGCAGCGGGAGAGGGAGAAAGAGCGGGAGCGGGAGTGGGAGCGGGAGCGGGAGCGGGAGTGGGAGCGCGGGCATAGCCGAGGGGTCGCGAGGAAGCCCAGTGTCCGTGGGTCGATGCCAGGAAGCGGTGTGCCGGAAGCACAGGCGGACGCGAGAGGGAGGGGCGCGGGTCAGCGCGGCGCAGGAGAGGCGAAAACACGAGTCAGAACGCACAGAGAGAGAGAGAGAAGGAAGAATGGCTCAGGACGGCTGAGAGAGATGAAAGCACAGATGTGCGCAGCAAGGCCAGGCAAGTGGGATGCGGTGGGACGGATGAAGATGTGAAGTGTAAAGAGACGGCATAAATGGTGGGTGATGGAATGAGCGAAGATGACAAGCGTAAGAATACGCTGAGGAGAAACGGAAATTATTGGATTTCTCTAGGAATGATAACATTCGTAATGAGAGCAGCACATACGGTGTAATTTGGATGAATTAATTGACTCATTCTGAACGCAGTAGTAAAAAAGTCCTATAGCCGCATCGTATTTACAAGAACATTTGCTGAGATATTACTGATAAAGCTAAAGCTAAGCATAAAAAAATATAAAAAAGAGAATATTAAAAAAGACACTTTTATTTCGAGTTAATATTTAACGTTTCATGTTTTGAGAGAGAAACCCTTCAAAGTATTGAAATGTCGAGGGATGAATAAAAGTTGTAAGAGTCTTTTGGGAAACAAACAATACGAGCTTCGTTTAAACAGGAAGAGTTACTGAAATATTAAAAAAAAAATTAAATCTGCGACGTAAATGTTTCTGTCAAAACGTCATCCTCAGGTAAGACTGAAAAAAGAAACCGCGACTCAAAATATGTTAACTGACGCACGACATTTGAGACTCGTTCACAACGCCACTTCCGCGTATCACCCAATCGCGCAAAGCCCCGCCAGCGTCCCTCCGCCTCGCCATCGCTCTCGTCTCGCGGCGCTGACGCGAAGGCGGGGCGGCCGAGCAGCCGGCCGGGCCCTCGAATAAAACAGGGAATATCACCGGATCAGCGAAGTCAAACATGGCGAGCGGAGGCGAATGCCTGCGCGCGCGAGCTCTCCCGGACGGCGATGGACGGAACCGACCGCGTCAGCGGATCAAACAGGGCGCAGGAGACGAGACGAGACGGCGGCGCTGGGCGTACAATACAGGCTGTCCCGAAAACGAGGCCCATCGTCACTACCGGTTTGGGGGACGCAAATGGCTTAAGTTGCCCAGATTCAAGATGAAATTTAACATAATACAGATGAATGCAGTCGTAAACAATAATGTTCTTTTGGATATCAACTCAATACAAATGTTAACAACTTTTGTATTAAAAATTTCTATTAAATGTTTAAATTAACATGTGCTAATAAATTTTGCGGGTTATCTACGCTTAAGATTATTTTATGATATATTATCAACTATGAAACACCATGTCGAACAGATAGGGAAACATGTAGTCTTGAGGGTAGTGAGGTAATATAAATTAATAATGTAACAAACCACAACTAGCACAAAGCGGGAGCAGGTTAAAATGAGAAAGGCATTCTACGAAAGACGCAAAAAAAAGGTGGTAGATCTGGGAAGTATTGAGATATAATCTAAGAAAACTAGAAAAATTCTAGTGGTCAGTCATTCGTGCCAATTTGCCCCAGCCTACTAGCGAGAGAGGAAACTGCGTTCATCTTCAAGTTAATGCAACTGTAGCTCTTGAAAATGACTCCATTGATCCAGCGCATTCTTTCCATGCGAAGATGCTTATGCGGATTTTAACGTAGGGTCGGAAAAATTCAACGGCATTCCTTTACGGTACACAATTCGACACTGTTCTTAGTAAACTGTCCCAGTGGGAATCTGATCTATCTAATGAAAGGCACAGAACACGTCAATGATATAAAGTAGTCGAATTGTAAAATGCAAAATTCATACGACAATCTGGGTCACTGGATTTTATGTCATTTGCAACACTAATGGCTGATTCTGGCAGGATTGAAGGATGTCCTGTTTAAATTTTAGAGACGGAAACAATGGCAATGGAACAAGAGATACCAATGGTAGAATGACCAGGAAAATAAACCCAAGAACGCGAGATAGCTTACAAAGCATAAGAACAAGAGAACACGAGTCTTAAACGGAAGTAGAAACGAAAAAAGGAAGACAGAAGAATGCAGATACACAGGAAGAGAACGGCGCACAGGCAGTTGATGGGAAACTACATAAAGGCTGAGACAACAAAAACGATGGTTCAGGTAATGTCATGGTATTGTCTATCGTTCTCTGCATGAGTATATTTGGACTGTTTTGGGAACAGAATTCGAGAGGCTCATGTTTTATAAGATAAATATGTTTTTATTCCGTTATTAGCCTCCTTTAACATATCAGTACTATATTTTCATTATTTTTTTTCCTTCAGGAACTGCGATTTTTAATTGGTGTAACCAGAAGCTGATGAAAGTAATGAACATTATAACCGTGGTATATCTGGCTTTACACGTACTGAGCCACTGCAAGAGTCAACGAACTGACATTTTACACCAGAATTCAAAATTAACATATGTAACCTGAAAGTGAAGTGATGACGCGGCACATTTACACACAACCTGTTACCCGTGACGTGAGTGCAACCAGACGAAACAGAACTGCGCCCAACTAAACGCGTCGCAAAAGCAGAGGAACTAAAGAGCCGAGTCCCCGGAGCGTTTCTGTTTGCTCTCTGGAGTTTACAGGCGGTTCGCACGCAGACCGCACGCCTACTCCGCTTCGTCAAAGAGAAGGAGAAATGAGAACTTCAAGAAACTATGGACTCAAAACCAACGTAAAGAGGGCGAAACTGACAGCATCTGATAAATAAAAACTACAAGTAGAGTTGTGACTGACATAGTTTTAGTAAATTCAAACACTGAATTAAATCCAACATATCTTTCATTCAGCAATATTTTTTCTTGCAACAATCGTATTAAATGACGAGAGATTCAGATTATTTTACTTCGCTATCCAGAAGAAATGTAAAATGAAAATTCAATAAAATTAAATATAAGGCTTGCGTTAAAAAAAGGTTAATGGAAGGTTTTTAATTTCCCACGATACTATAACCTTCGATATGATGGCTAAAGTACGTGAAAGAAACTTAGGAATATTGTTTTGAGATAAAAAACAAAGCTTATACTGATAACAGTTAAAAAAATGTTTGACAATTTAGAGGAATCTACTAGAGAAGCAATTACCGACACACTTTAAGTGAATGATGAACGTTATGCATTTTACGACTTCCGTTTTATCTACAGAGGTGGAGTAATTCACACATTACTCTAGCAAAACAAATTCATAGAGAAAGCTGTTGTCGTGCTCCGACTCCATTATATGTTGGAACTACATATTCAGAAGGTAAAGCGTGGTCAACTTCATTACGTGGTATCACGCACGACGAAATTTCCATTACGATGAAAAAGAACATTGCGATACCCAGGGCATTCTCCCGTCCCGCACACTCCCCGTATTGCATCGCGTAAACACGAGCAGAAAATAATGGGCCTACAACAAAACCTGCGTTATGAATGCATTCTACACCTGTAACCGAAAACCAGGAACGTTAATGGAATACGAATACGCAAATGCTCGGTACAGATAAAGCAATGAGAACGGCCATGAGAACCAGAGCCGGTAACGCCACTAACGTGAAATATAGTGGTGTTCATATTCACATCTGGTCAACTACAAATTCGCTCGTGAACAAATTTGCTCGGTGAAAAGGGATTGTACTTTTGATATCAGCTTTCCCACATCCATTTTCACGTACCTCAAATCAAATGTTACTGTGAAATGGTTTTGAAAACCAAATACATCAGACACCAAAGGAAAAAAAAATACAAGGAAAGACAACGGAATCAATGCGACACACCTGCACCTATACATTAATGAGCGTTTACAAGCTACAAACATTAAGGTTCTTTCTTTGACGTTATATGATCGCAACGGCAACTACAATAGAAAATACCGTAATAACAGTAAGTTACCGTGATGAAGGTTACAAATAAAAAAAAATTCTTATTAGCGTCACCGACTTCAACGAGGTCTTCATTCGATTGATCTTCCAGAACGGTGCTTGCCCCTCCCCCCTCAAATTTAATACCCATTAACCACCATTTGATGTGCCTCCGTTACCCTGTCAACTCTGACCGACGTTGCCGTCCCTCCAGCTCGCCTCATGCTTCGAAATGTAGCAGCGCAAACACAGGGCCCGTCGGCCAGGTCCCTGCGGGATCCCAGCATCCATCAACCATAACGACGAACGCTCCCTCCGAACGGCATGCCCCCTTCGCGACGGCTCCCACTCTGATGATTTCTCTTCCAAAGATGCGGATTTTGTTTTATGGTGTCCTCCTGCATCGCATCAGTGATGAGAGATGTTTTTTTTTCGTCCGCACGAAGTTCACCTGCTCGTCGGTTCAATCCATTCGACAATGACACGAGAGAGCCAAAAGCCACGAGATAGGTCCAAAAATGAGTCCCCGAAAAGAATTTGAAATACTTCCTTTTGATTCTAGGACTTTTTCACTAGATAACAAAACGTGTTGAAAAACGAAAATGATTCTCGAACAGCATGACGAGTTACACGACAATTAAATTCAATGCAACGAACAGTTGTCTTCCTGAAGTATGATGTATGATGCATGTCAAAAATTAATCCCCGAAAACAATAATAGTTCTTTTTTTATTTTGCCCATGATGTTTTCACAACGTATCAAAAATTTACTGAAAAATACAAAGTATTCGAGTGATCAATTACACAAACAATTGCGGGATGTGCATAATGATTCTCGTCTATTCACACGTTCCTTCGTACGCTCAGTTAAAACAGCTGTAGTATCACTTACGACAATCAAAAATAAATACTATTACAACTATTAGTACATTGAAAGTACGAAGAACATTCCCACATGTTGGCTGTGATATGAAAAGGAACATTAAAAGAACATTGTAATTTAATTTCAACGAGCATGATGATGACGACTATATTTACAGCGAATGTGAAAAACATTTGGTAACTGCTAATTACAAAAAAAAATCAAGAATATATCAAAATTATTTTATAAAAATTTTAGAACCACTCCGGGGGAAAAACATTATCTACCGAGTTTATTGTAGATTTGGAAGGTCTCAGCCAAACCAAGAAAAAATCTTCACACATTTCCCTCAGTGAAGAAAGAAGCCGAGAAAATTAGTTGGGGACAATATCCGGTTCCTCATGAAATAGATCCAGGTAAACAATCAACTCTTAATTAACGGCAGATGATACTGATGAGCATGACCGAACTATTAACGAAAACTTCTCGTCCGTGCCTGTTTTAATGAGGAGTTAATAGGTTGCGTATACGACTCAGGTCGCCGGTGCAATTACTTCCAACTGACGATAAAGCCACGACTAGTTGCGAAGAAAGCTAATTATGCAATCCTCTATAGATTTCTCAAACGCATAAATTGGCTAACACAGCCGATAGGAATACTTCTGTAAAAAGAAAGCAATGGAAAATATTCTAACTTGATTGAGCAACTTAAACTTGTCTTTATTGCAGAGAACAATTACACTGGCGAGTAAAATGTTATTTCCGTATTCTGAGTACTTGTGAGAGAAATGCTTCACAATTACATACAAGGCCTTACACTATGAGATGATGCAACAAACAACACTGCCTCACAAAAGCCAAACCTCACATCTCAGAATTTACTCTATAGAAGGTTGACTGAACTTTACAGATAATTTATAGAATAGGAGGGTGGGTAGTCATTCTGAATGATTTGTGACTAGACACTCATGCCGGGATTTGAACCGTTGTCGTTTGTCAGTTGTCGTAACAGAACTTTCTATCGCACCAAATAGACATACTCAGACGCGTCAATAATTTCCGTTGGCAGTAATCTCTCTCCGCTCGTTTTTCCCATCTGGCCGTTTCTATACAATACGTCCGTTGTACTATAAAAATCATCGTGCAGTAGCTAACGCGACCGACATGATCCCCTAAAATGCCACAATATTTTTCTTAAAGGGATGTTAATGACTATTGCCGAAATTTCCGTTCGTTACAATCGCCATAGCCTCTAAATATTTTCCACCACAAAAATTATTTATGCGTAGTCTAAAGCTATTATAAACGCGTGCAAACGAACGAGTAGGTAAACAAGCGTGTTCCCCGTTTTCTCGAAAAACGAAATACTACGCAACTCTACATATACGAATATATCACCTCAATAATTTTACAACGAGTCGAGTTCGAGTTATTCACGGTGGCATCCTGCTGCTCGCCGCCGAACGGTAGGGAAAGAAAATAAAACGCAATATCCAAAACAAACGACTATTCGCGTCTCACATTTAAACAGAAATATCTAGCAAGTTACAAGTGCTATAGTCGAATGCTATTTATGGCGAGGCAATAGCCAACGGAAAATAGCTACTCCAAAATTATTCGTGGAAAATCACTGGAATAGACGTACCCAAAACATTTCTAATGAAAAGCTAGCAACCATCAACTTAGCGAAAAAATGTTTATAAGAGTTTTTCGCAACGGCTCTTACATAAAATCTGTTTGAGTTTTGTAGTGACAAAATGCAAGTTTGGGAAACCTTAGAACAGTAAAACCACAAAACGCTTCATGTTGCACGCAGATAAAAATACTTTTCAAACATACGAATTCAACTGATTTCACACTGCATTTACAATTCATAGTACATCGCGAACTCTCAACAAGGTGAAGCTAACGACCACTCTGCTTTCAAGAGGCCGGAAAGTTGATTAAATTTATTACTGTGCCTTTCCACTGGCCCTCATTACGAACGTTTTCGTATGTAAAGCAAACCTGTTACGTGTGAAGCGCACGAAAGAACATGTTTTCCTGCGATGAAAAAAAGAAGCCAACTTCTAGGAAGTAATGCACGCTAGTCGTACATTTCATCGTAATTTCGCCCTATTCTGGGACTGGAAAGGAACTGCAGGCAAAAATATTTATTTTTCTCGGAAACCAGAAAGTTTCTTATTCTTCAGGAAATGGGCATCACTTGTCGTGAGAAGTTTTTAACACTCTTACAACATGCGCAATTCTCAGTTAGGGTCCAAAAGCACAGTGCGTAGTGAATTAGTATCCAAGGGGGAGGAGAAGGTTACTACGTGGCCATTACGCGGAAGAGAAATGACGCGATCACAGAACGCGAAAAAGAGCAGAGCAAAAAGTTGGACATACAAAGGAGAAAGGGTACTTTACAAAGACGACGACAGCAAATAGAGGTCCTTTCATCTACGCAAGAAAGCAGTTTATTACACAAGAAGTACAGTGAAGTTAAAAGCAAGGGGGCTAATAGATTCTTTACCCAAGGGACTACTGCTTCACGTCAGATACTGTTTACAGTATCATAACACAAGCTTGCGACATCGAACGAGTTTTAAAAGTCCTTCGAAAGTATTAATCAATCTGCCACATTTCTAAGCAGAATTATCCTGCGTTCAAAATGTAGTTACACGGAATAGCGATAATCACGCGAATACTATGATTGACCTTCTGCGAGAAATAAAGACACTAAAGAACTCGAAAAAATATGTCATTATTTCGAGCTATAGAATTATTGGGGGTGACAGGAATAAATGTGGATTTGGTAAAAGTAGAAAAGAAGAAAAAACGAAAACCAGCGAAAAATAGAGAAAAGTAAAACAAAGTTTAGAAAGTAGGAGTACACACAAGAAGAGAGCATATCTGATGAAGAGTGAACATTAGGAAAGAAACCCTGGTACAAAATATACGGAAAAAGGGATCCTGAACAGAAAGTCGTAGAAAGCGCGAAAGGTCAGGGAGACGTAATGAACAGAGAGGCAAAGCGCGCGCGAGCGGGCGGGTCGGACAGGGCGGGTACGCGGCGGAGCTGCCGCAGACGCCGGCTGCTAGATAATGCAGAGCCCGCGCCGAATCAGGGCTGACAGGGACACGGACGAGGCATTACCTGGCTGACGTCAGCCTCGCGAAGCGCTCCCGCCCGCGTGCCGCGCCCGCGCCGCGTCCGCCCTCGTACAACCCCCGAACTCGTCACCCGCACGTGCACCCTTCGCCAGGCCCTCGCTCGCTCCCTCTGCTCCTCCGCAGGCGCGGGCGCCCTTGAGGTAACGCCCATGGCTGCTTCCCAGCTTCCGCCGACTGCTTTTCACCTGCGACATCCAATTTTGGGCTTGCTCCCGTCTAAATTGAGGAACTGCTCATTCGCTAACATATTTCCTGACATTAGAACACAGGAATATCAGATTATTTAAATATGGGGCTTACAAGGAAAAAGTATCAAGTCCAAAATCATGGAATTAGAGATCTGCTGACGAGAGTCTGCAAAAACACAGTTCTCATGATCTCAGTCTCTAGTTCTATGATTTTGAACTTAATACTTTTTGTTAAGCCCCTGTTATGACAAATAGATCCCAGAGGTAAATACGTACGTACCTTCACATCGGCAATTTTTGGAAGCCAAGTAAAAAAACGTTTGTGTAATTCTCGAAATATATTAGTTTTCACACTTCATACAGCTTTCTAAACTCATAACGTGGTTCTGTGAACACGTCTGTACAGAGTATGAAACAAATTTTTCGAGAAAATTCTAAGAACTAGATTTTTACCGTGTGAAGATAAGGGTTAATATTACAAGCTTTCCCCCTTCAATTACGAAATGTACGTTTTTTTAAAGGTATGTACCCTCCAGCTATGTACAACAATCAACTTAATATTTGTTAACCACAACCAACGAAGCATTTATTACACAACGACCAGATCCACCCTTTTTCATCAACATTCGTGTTTCCACACGTGCAGAGTCTGCTGACGACGCGCCCCGTGTCCTACCCGGAGGCGAAGAGGCGGCGCTCGCGTTGAACGCCCTCTCACATGCATACCGCAACACCAGCACTCTTAATTTACTTTTAAAAAAACTACCCGCCGCTCTTCGCGAACACACGTCCGGGCGACTGCAACACGCCCTGCGTTGACCACGCAATTTACGAATAAAGTTATGACGCTTTCTCCGCTTCCTCCCCAACGCGGGCCGCGTTCCACCGAAGCCCTGGAGCGTCCCGCTATATATTTCGGGCGGACGCCGCAGTAAGTTTTTGTTCTTCATCGCTACCTGCAAAGTGATATACGCGGCGTAAAAAGCCACACATCAGTACCTTTATGAGGGTGGTCGTAAAAGTAAAGTACATTCTTAACTCTTTAAGAAGAATGAAAAAATATTCATAAGCGAACAAATTAGGCAAACTAGGAGGCGGTTTAGAGTAGACAGCAGATTATTGTAAGGAATAACAAAGAACGTACATCTGGCATGCTGCTCGCTTTTCGTCTCCTGTCGTGATCCGTCCAGAAGGTTTGATGACGTAGTGTTTTCGTACACGGACAGAATTTGCTTGCTTCATAAATCCCTTAACGTGATTTTTCGTTTTACTGGCGGTACGTTTAATATCAGTAAAATTGTTCTCAATCTCAGCTGCCTTACAAAATGGTTCTTTCTAGGAGATAATAAAGTCTGAGCACATTTCATTGTCTTATCTAGGCAGTAGTAGCCGAGACTTCATCCCAAACGTTAAGGACATCTTTCACGATGAAGGGGGTTTTAATTTCATTATTTAATTACGAAACTGCACTCTCCTCCGTTCTATTGAGTTTTACAATTTATCTACAACACGAACTCAATTTCCATGAAAAACAAGAACTATTCTTCCCAATTTCTATTAAAGAGAAGCTATCAATCTCAGTAAGATATTTAAGAAAATAGTACAATCAAGTGTAATATGCTGACGACCAGTATTATCATATAATGTGCCGGTATTCATAAATATTTAATTTGATATTTTAAACAATTTATTAAAATTCTTACTCATCTGAAGTAATTTTGCGAATTTGCCTTCCGTGCCAATACAATTTCAAGTTAATAACAAAAACGTCATAAAATACATTTATAAGAATTTCTGCCCTTGGAAATATTTAAACTTCGATACAAAATATCCGCACATAGAAGTGCCACAGCCATTCCGAAAACCTTACATTCAAGGAATACAATAAGGAACAAACTATATTAGACAAAAGAACTCCCCTTCTACAGCATTACTTTCTCGAAACCCAACAGACAACTTCTTCCCATTTTCCTCCGCACGAGAAAACTGTGTACGGTACTTGCCTCGGAACCGCTCGAAGGAAGCGAGTCTTTTGTAAGAAGGCGCTTGACGCGTCCCTGTTCCTCGAGGGCGAGAGGCGAACGTGCAAGAGAGAACGGGTCGCGCAGGAGCATTTACTTTCCGACGTCGCTGTCCGACAAGAGCGCGGCAGCCGCGTCCCCCCCACCGAGGGGCGTCATTCGCGAAGTGGAGAACATTGACAGAGGCGAACGATGGGGTAAAGGTGGTGGCGGTGTTGGTGATGGCCATGTTGATGGTAGCGGAGGTGATGACAATGTGGGTGGTGGTGACGGTAGTGGTTGAGGTGGTGGTGGTGGTGGTGGTGGCCATGAGGGTGGTGGAGATAGTGGTCCTGATGGTGGTGGTGGCGGTGATGATGACCCGTGAGAGTGGTAGTGGTTTTGATAGTGGTGGTAGGGGTGGTGGTGGCGGTGGTGATGACCCGTGAGGGTGGTAGTGGTCCTGATGTTGGTAGTGGTTCTGATGGCGCTGGTGGAGGAGGTGGCAGTGATGGTGGCTTCGAATAGGATTCCGGCCAGCGCGCCCCCGAACAAATTACGTCTCGGGCCACGCCTTTGAGCGCCCAGGCATCGAGCCGAGAGGAAAGAAGACTATTAAAGAAGTCACACAAAGAGATGAGAAGACAAAACCAAAGGTGGAAGATTCAAGCAACAGATTTTCATAACATCACACTATAAACCGTCATCATCGCTACATTTAGTCCATATACAAGTAAAATGGATATTGAAATTAAGAAAGAATGCCATAATTAAGAAGATACGAGTATGTGCTGGTAAAGGCCTTGAACAATATTTGGGAACCAGATCAACAGAAGAACATTGAAAGAATTTAAGATGAAAGGGCAGAACTTACGCAAAAGAATGGAACAGGTTATTTGAGATGAGGAGAGGTATGCTTGACGCCATTAGAAAGATAACGGCAAGCGTAACTTGATGTGAAGTGCATTGCAATAGAAAAGGAGAAAATACTTACACTTACTGACATAGGGGTTGGTGATTATCGAAAGCAGAGTGATTTACAGGTGCTACATGTTGAGTTACGAGGAATATAAAGAACCGAGGCTGAACCAAGACAAGCTGCTTGTAATTTTAATATTGCCGCTCATGTTTTTCGTGAACATGTCTTACAAGTTATGAAATGACAAAATAGCAGAAACGTATAATAATACATTTCCCACATACATGTGTCTAGAAGACATGCACCTCAATCCCGCAACAGATTGTGATGAGATGCGACGGTGAGTGGCAGGGAGTGACGCGCCCGGCTGCGACAGCGCGAAGCTGAGCAGTCGCGTTCGAAAGGGAGCGGACGGGCCGGCGGCTGGCAATGACAAGCAGGGCCCTGAAGAGACGAGCGCGCGCGCGGTGCGCAGGCTCCAGGGAGAAAGCGCAGGGTCGCCGGTGAAGCCCGGGCCAGGAGATGGGAGGGAGGCGTCGGGGGGCTGCCGACTATGTCCCAGGAGACGCGCTCGTCTCTTTCCACTCGGGCGGGTGGCGTCCGCGAGGCAGCCACTTCCTCCTCCTACAGCAACAGCTGCTTCGTAGGCATCACCCGCGACGGCGCCCCCGCCGCCCGCGCCGCGGCGCGCCGTCCGCTGCCCTTCAATTCCGCGGAGTGGCCCGCCGCCGCCGCCGCCAGCGCCCGTGCCGTCGCGGCCGGCCGGGCCGTCGCCTCGCTCGCTGCTTTACTGCAAACGAGCATCGCGGCGGCCGCCTTAACGCATTCAGCAGCGCCCCAGTAAAGCGTCCGTCTGGAGCCCTGGTCGCGACTTGGATGGCGGTGGCTGTTCAGGAGTCGGGCTCGCCTCCTGAATAACTGGGGGTTCAGGACGTTTTTAGAGTGGCAAGAAAATTGAAGGGTGCCGGCATAATTACAGCTGTTTGACGTTGACTGAGATACCAACTAAATTCGAATAATAGAAACGGTAGTACACATCGTATTGACATCTTTAAAATGTGAGAAGAATTGAATAGAAAATGAGATGTCTCTTAATTAATTTTGTAGTAGCCACAGCATGCGCCTAAATGTAGTAGCCAAGCGCCTGAAAAGAAGGGATAATACAGAATAATTAAATTGAAAGAAATTTTTGAAAATCGCATCCACATACGAATTAAATGAACCGCTGGTAGTATCTCAATCTTCGGAGTGAGAAGAAGCGGGAAACACTACAATAAACATTTTATTTTGAAGAATTCAAACCAATTGTTAATACATGAAAAAGCATAGTTTACAAAACTATTAATATATATCCCAAACTCTGGATGCGCTAAAAAAGAAAAGGCTGCGCAGCATGGAAAAGCATCACGAATGCATTCTATTGAAATTGTAATGAAGGCATCTTGGGAAAAAGACTTGCAGGGAATTTCGCACATCCAAGTTAATATACGAACATGGAATTGAAAAAGTAATTCAATAGAAATCATAATTTACTATAATATCAGAACCAACAACTAGGAGGATATTCGTTTACACAGTATGTAAAATATATTTAAGAAACTCAATAGTAAGTTTTACATAACACTGCATTTACAGGCTAAAGCATCCTATTAAAGCAAACTTAGGAGCAGTTGCGAGGAATGCTTCTCGACGAAAAGGCGTGCCCGAGGTACACCGAGGCGGTAAACGCCGAACCGGCCCCACGGAACGGCAGGCAAAGCGGCGCATCAGCGAAGTTCTCCTTGCGGAGGCGACATCTCGGAAACAAAGCGCCGTCAATCTGCTCGCGGCGTCTTCGGGGGGGCGGGGCGAGGGGGGGGGGCAGAGCGAGACGCGCGGGAGTCGGAGTAATCACCCGCTTGGGGGGCGGAAATGACATTTCCTCCTTTTCCGAAAAGCGGGAAGAAGAGGGCGAAGAGTGGAACGCAACGATTTCCCACGCAAGTCCCCGAGTTTGGCGATGCCGACGAGAAGATTGACTGCTAAACAGAACGCGTCTTTGTGGGAACCTTTAAGCGAGAAAATTATTTTATTCTGAAAATTTCTAGCATGAGAATCAAAGGATAAGTAATTCAATGTTCAGTTTGCTTTAAATGATAAAAGAACACCCCCAATAATTTAAGGAACTTCGAAACTTGATTTCAATACATTACAGTATTTTGAGGAAGTTGCGGCCCTTTGGTTCGCCCAGTCGAAAAGACTTCCACGAAGTTGCGTAGACTGGTAATCCGCTACATACTTGAGCAGCCTCACGATGGAAGATGGGATATTGAACAAGGCCGTCTCAAGAATCTTGGGTAATCCAGATCGACATGAATCTAATCGACTGTCGGCAGAGAAGGCTCGGAGAAACGAGGAGAAAGAAAAGAGCACGGAGGTCGAGAGAATGCCAAAGGACGGGCACTATTTGAAGGACTAAGAACGTTCGTTTGAAATGGAAAGCAAGTCACGAGGTTCGACGATAACGGGGTATGTAAATAAAACATGTCTCGACGAAAAGAACAGAGAACAAGTGACTTATGTGTCTGATACAAAAAAAGTCGCCATCTAAATGCCACAAGTGTTGTGGCAGACTCGATCGTTGTACGAAATAGCATGTCATGGAAAAGAAATGTAACTGAATACGCCTCACAAAACGAAAGTGGGATAAAAGAGGACGAGAAGCGGTAATTATTTTATAATTCGTATGATAGAAATCTTCACACAAACGATCGTAGTTGCGATGCCTAAAATCTCAACATGGCCGTCGGGTACCCTCAAAAGGGAGATTGAGTTTAGATGTAATCGTGATGATGGAGATAATGAAAGGAGGTTGAATAGAATGCAGCGGAAATGAGGGAACCCCAAGGAAACCTGCCGCGAACCCGCTTTGTCCACCCATCTCAAATTAGATTCTGGGCGGACGGGGAGCGATCCCCGGCCGTAGCGATGGAAGGCGAGCAGTCTGACCGCTACGCCGCGGATCGCCCTCGGTAATTATTTGAAAAGGCATCTCCTGAATCCGGGCACCTGCATTCGCCTCCGCGGCTCATACGGGCGGCAGGGGACCAGTTCGCCGACGAGCCCGTGTTCGCCGTTGGAACGGCAATGCGTGCCCGCCCACAGCACGTTCACTTTCAACCGCCCCCTTCTGCCTCCTGGAATCCCTTATCCGTGCCGCCTGCCAGCGCCGTCGACCTCCACAATCACCCTCCGGGGCACCGCCGCAACCGCCGCTGCGCGCGATCAGTCGAACTCCGATTGCTACGACTCACTTCTACTCGGCCGTCGAAGCGGGAGCCATCACCCTTTCCGCCACCCACGCACCGCAACGGCAAAGCAGTGAAGGTACGACTGCTTGCAGCATTCAGATTAAGACTGATCGCCTCGCATACGATAAGTTATGTCGAAGCAGGAGACAGGGGAAGTGAATAAACGGAAGAGAGCAGAGCATAACAATACCAGCTCAAGTGGCATGGGTAAGGAATTGGAGGGGCGATAAGGATGACTCAAGCAATGCTACCAAGAGAAGAAAGAAGATTGTGGAAAACGAGGGTACCGAGAGCGAACAGGAGTTGAAAGAAGTAGAGGATAACTGGAAAAGTGATGGACAAGTGTGGGAAGGGATCAATGAGGTTGTGTGGAAGAGTGAGGGGGCGGTGGTGATTTTGAAGATAAGTGGAAACAAACTGTGAGGAGAAAGGGAAAGAGAAGAAGGGAAGGAGTGGGAATAAGGGAGACAAGGAGATGGAGATGAGAGATGACGCGAAAGGCGTGGAGACACGGGAAACCAGGAGACTGTGATGGCTTGGAGATAGAGATGGAAGAGATGCACACGGCGTGGAGATATGGGAGACAGGGAAATGGAAGCGGCTTGAAGATAGAAGAGGAGGAGATAGAGATGGGGTGGTGATATGGGAGGGGGGCTTGCAGAGGCGTGCATATGGGGCTGCGTGAAGTTTGGAGGCGGCGAGGGGTCGGGGAGACAGAGAGACGGGGGAAGGCGTGGAGACGCCGGCGTAGGCGGCGGCTGGCAGAGAGAGCGTGTGAGCGCGGGAGCAAGCGCGTCAGCCCGTCCCCGGGCAGAAACGGAGGCTGGGGCAGGGGCGGCGAGGTCGGGCACGGCGCGGCGTGCCGTTTCACAAGGCATTATTCAAAATCTGACTTGAGCAAGATTACACGGGGGAATTGGGGGCGTTCGGAGCGCCAGGTCGATGGTAAGCGCCGCCGCAGGGCCGATCTGCGCGCCGGGCGCCGCGCGTGCAGCGGGCCGCTGCGTCCTGCGCGAGCGAATGGGGGAGGGGGCGTTAAAGGAGAACTGGAGGCGGCGGCGGCGGCGGCGTTTGCACAGGGCTCCACCTGTGTGCTCTGGCCGAATGAGAAGGGGAACCGGTAGAGAAAGACAGCTCCTTGGCGGTGCTCGTAACTGGGGCATCCCGCGCATCCGCTCTTCCCACGCTCCGCAGAGTTCGCAAGGTAGCTGAGGATATCGACGCGGCGGCGTCCTGTGACAATCAAAAGCACTCGGTGCAGCGATTTCGAACCACTTTGCACGCGAAATCGTATTATGTGAATATGAAACCGTAAAGGATTTCACAGTATATTCCGCAATTATCCGCATACGATAAAGTCGTATACATTTATCACTCGATAATTATTGGCATGAATTTCTCATTACCCTTTCCAGAGATGAGTACTAATCGTTATTCCAATACAAATGAAAAAAAGAAAGCATATTCATTCGTTTCGTAACATCGAACTGTTTCTTTATGCAACGATGCTTCAATATGAATAATTCAAAGGTGATGTACACGGAACAAAGAGTAATGAAATCCATGTAGACAATATTAACAAAGAGCACGAATGAATCGTAATTGAACAACAAAGTACAAAAAAAAAAGGAAAGACCGCGAATTCAAACCACGACAATAAATGACGGAAAAGACCAAACACCCAAACACTACCTGAAATCAAACGTCAATCTCTAATAACAATGACTATTGAGGCTACGCACATTCAAACTGCAGCCCCATTTCAATCTGCGTCATGTGTTACGAATAACGGACAAAACCTGCAAATTACAGAGAAACCCATCACCTGACGCCCTATCTGAAGTTGAAATTACTTCACTTGTGTCCACCGATAGAGCCGATCTAAATAGGTACATTATTACAATATTTTATTAGATATATGTAAATATAAAAATGAAAAAAACAAAAACAGTTTAAAAAATACTTTGGTTTCAAATCATCGTAATAAACGTTTTGACGAATACCTAATTTTGATTTTAATCCTCTTGTACCCAAATCACGAAAGTTCAAACGTTTCGTTTATTAATCTCACATTATTTTCCAACGGGCTCATCACCCAACACCAATCTGTCACCCAACATTTCAGCGCGGGGGGAGGGGAGGGGCGGGGCAGATTTTCGCCGAAACGCCCGCGAGGTATTACGGAGCAAATCCGGAGGCCGCTTTTTCGCGAGGAAGCGCCCCCGCGCTCCGGCGGCGGACTCGTGAAGAGAGCGCGGGCGGGCGGGCGCGCTCGCGGCCATTAGCTGTACATCTGCCACGAGAGCTCTCGGCAATTACAAGCGTTTCACGGAACGCTGCGGCGCGCGAACGCTGCCCCGCAGACAACCCACGCCGCCACCTCCGGCACAGAGGGAACGGGAGAGCGGGCGTACGCGAAGAACCGGCCGTGAGAAAATGCGAGACGAAGCTATTGAAGGATGGTTAGTGGATGGACGTTAATTACAATGATGTAGGGTGCAGTCGCGACGGGAAAGAATTCAAGCAGGTAGAGACGGCGGAGTTCTGTAAATAGACTGAGAAGACAGAGTCGGAAAGAAAACAAACGGAGAGTTGGAGAATGTGGGTGACGAGAGTTAAATGGAAGAACACACCGAAAGAAGAAAACGGAGCAATGAGTATTAAAGACGAGCGGCAGAGCTAGTGCGGGAACAGCTCGCAACCTTCGCCCTGCTACCATTAGAGTCACCTCCGCCTCCCGCGGCGCTGAGGGATAGCGAGCTTCCGACACAGGAATTCCGCACGTTGCGGAGGCCGGGGACAAGTGCATTACGGGCGAGGCCCACGCGCTCCCGGAGCGTCGGCGAGGCCGAGCGGCGCGCCACCGCTAACGCGGAATGGGGCGGAGGCAGCGATAAGGATTGGATGAGTGCGCGGGGGAGTTGGCGGCGGTGAGGGGCGGCGGCGATTGGGGGGGTGGTAGTGGCGGTAGGGCGGAATGCGGCAGTGGAGGCGGGCGGCTGTGATGATGATGGGGGCGGTGGTGGGCGGCGGTGATGGTGGCGGGCGGCGGTGATGGAAGCGGGCAGCGGCGATGGGGGCGGGCGCCGACGATAAGGTCGGGCGCCGGCGATGAGGGCGGGTGGCGGCGACAGGGACGGGAGGCAGCGATGGGGGTGGGCAGGGGTGACAGGGGCGGGCAGCTGTGATGGAAGCGGGCAGCGGGGATGGAGGTGGGCAGCGGGCATGGAAGCGGGCAGCGGGCATGGAAGTGGGCAGCGGGGATGGAGGCGGGCAGCGGTGATGGAGGCGGGCATAGGCGATGGAGGCGAGGGGCGGCGATGGAGGCGGGCGGCGGCGACGTAGGGGGCGACGGTGGCGGCGGCGTCGGGGGCGGTGGTGGCGGCGCGCGAGGCGACGGAGCGCTGAGGTGGAAGGCGGGCAATGAGGCGCGAGCGCGGCGGCGGAGGCCGGCAGGGCGTGGGGTCGCCGAGGCGATAGAGCGGTGATGCGGCAAAGGGGACGCTGCCGGGGTAGCGAGGTCGTGTGATGTCGAGGGTGGTAGGCTAAGAGGGGGCACGGAGGCCCCAGACGGGAGAGTAATGGCGTAGCGCGGGGAGGGGTACGCGCCAGTGCGTTGCTGACCGGAAACAGGGGACGTGGAATACGATTTGTGAGGTGTTTGAGACATCACTACGAATTAATGAAAACGAGTAACTATAATCGAAAACGGGAGAACTAGAGCGATAAAGGTAACTACGGCAACTAACGAAATATGCTACAAGAAAGAATTGGTAAATTGAGTTCCTGACATGATCTTGCTATCCAAAAGAGTAAAAAGGTATTATCTTCTTACTTGGCATAAAAAGTGACCAGGTGGAGTGAGTGGAAGGGACTAATGCCAAGGCAAGAATGATGCGTCAACAATAATAATTTCAGAGATACGGAACCGTTAGTGGGGGGAGACGTTGGGGAAGGTGAAAGGAATAATATAAAATGCCGAAGTACACTACGAAAGTCACGATATTACAAAATTCGCAAAAGTAGTACCATGGAAAATTGATTAAAAAAAAAGCACGAAAAAAAAACGCTTATTAAGACCTCGAGAGGATGCCAGGTATTTTAGTAATTAATGATCCACAGTCTAAGTGTACATCAACGGCAACTGCACCGTCGGAAGATAATGCAAGGCGGAGGTAGCTGACGGGCGCAAGTTCCCGTTCCTGGCAGTGGCCATCAGGTGGCAGGATGCGCGCCTCCGCCTCCGCTTCTCTCCTTCCCGCAGCTCCACGGAGAAGTGTGCAACCGTGTCGTACACCGGGGGCCTGCAAGAAAGCGCCTCTTAACGAACTGTGCTTCTCCGAGGAAAGCTCCTAAATTCCTCGCGTTCGCCTTTCAGGGCGTCTACTGATGTTAGAAGTTGATGCAAGAAACTACGATGCGAGAATAGAAATGTAACACAAAAGAAGGTTTTGAACGACGTTCATTACTTCTAGTGATTCGTTTATGGATTACATTCACTTAACAGGCAAAAACCTTTTTAAAAAGCCTATAAAATACACTTGAACACATTTTGAATTCAATTGCTTTAAATGCATTCGGAGCACATTAGGTGTTTTTGTAGACGTTTCTATTCAAGATTTATCAGCCGTCAAGTGTATATACTAACTAGATTTCTTCAAAGCAGTTTTGGAGTTTAAAGGGCATAAAATGAATTACAAGAAAGCTTTGAGTTTGAAGGTTAATTTATTGATATACTACGATGATAAATGATTAACAAAATGCATTCGATATAAAATTGTGTAAAATCACACTGAAGTAGAAGTAAAAAAAAACGTATTTCATTTTGTGAAAATAATATAGGAAAAAGTCAACACGCTTTCAAAACGCACAAGATAAATACAAGAAAATGTTGCTACTTGAGAAGACAAATTATGTTGTTATTACGAGACTAGAAAATATGGTTCGAACCCAGTCATTTGAAATAAATTCCGGCAAGCTGAAAATGCTGATTTTGAGAACGGTTTGCCTTTGTTCATTTTCGAGATTCGACTGAGAATCCCAAAGCTGGGAAGATAAAAAATTACACCAAACTTTCAAGAAAAACATTGTTTTGTTAACCAAGTCACATCGAAATTAACATGAAAAGTCGATCACGTTCCTAATTGCTGCAGTTTACTGAGAATAAGAAATCAAAAGTTCCGGTATATCGCTTGTAACTAAATCCATTTCTATGCGCTCCTGCACGTTCGTTTATAATGATTCGATTTCGGCGAAGCGGCCACTCCGAGCGACATAACGATCCACTACGACACGAACCGTTGCTGTTCAGACTTCAAGATGAGGCGGTCCACTTGGGGTCAATTAACACGCAATTATACATGGGTCCCAAACGCGGCTTCTCGTTAACGGGCGCGGAAGGCCGGACGGACAGCACGTAGGGGCTCAATTTGGAAGATAAGCGCCCTCGAGGCCAGGAAATTATTCCGCCCGGAGAGAGGAAGGGACGAGGTGACCCACAACACTCGTCAACCCGCGACCGGACGGACCGCGCCACGCGGCCACGCTGTTCGAAGCTCGGTTGCGTCACAACCCGCCACTGCCTGAATGTTGCACAGAGGTCAAAGGTTGGCTGAGGGCCTGGTCCGGTGCCGGGCGAGGCTTTTGGGAGCGGAAGAGCCGTTCTGTGGGGACTCAACAAGTGCGAATAGCGTGAAAGGGTGGGGAGCGAGAAGCGGAAGAGAGATTGAGGGAGAAATGGAAATTAGGGTGGAGGTCCAGGATATGCACAGAGGCAAAGAACACAGGCTGAGGGCTGTGGCGCGGGGTGAGGTTTGCGGAAGGGCAGGGAATGAGGGTGGGGTGGGGAGCTAAAAAGATATTATGAAGTAGGGAACAATTTCTTTGGTACGGCCCCAGAGAAATTGGGCGGTGGGATTTGAAGCTAAGGAAGACGTGACGAAAGGAGAAGAGTAAAGTAAAGAGAAAGAACGAGGATGGTAAGAAAAAGAGGGGCATGAGTAGGATAGCACATGGGACAGGATGTAGCCGTAAGGTGTGGGTGATGAAAACGATAAGACGTGCCTGTAATGAGAGGGGAACTTGATTTGAATCGAAAGGAAAATGAGACCTAAATGAATGGAGGAGGACAGTACGCGGATGTCGTGGGTAGAAGGGAAGGCTGACAGAGAACGGAACAAGAATGACGTAAGTGGAAGAGAAAGGTAGAGAGTGAGGAGTACATTATATCATGTGAGTAGAAGGAAAAGGGAGAGGGCAATGGTAAATGGGCAACAAGGATGACGTGAGTAGAAGGAAAAGGGAGAGGGAGAATGGACGTCCGAGCGCACAACAGGGATGACGTGAATGAAAGGGTCGAGAGTGGGCGAGTGTCTGGCGGGGGGCATCGCCAATGCCCATCGAGCGGCGTGACCTGGCCCACGGGCGTGAGAGGGGCGGGGCAGGCATGACTAAATGATCGGCGTTCGCCCGGCGCGGCTTAACGAAGGCACGGGGAGGTGTGAATAGTGCAAGAGACAGCCGCCGCGGCGTCCTCTGCCATAAGCAAGCGCCTCGTGCCGCCCCAGGAGCTCAGCCGCTGCTGGGCGTCGTCGCCTGACCCAAACAGAGACGCAGGTACACGGAATATGAGCGACAAGGGGAAATTACAGAAGCTCCACTATAACAAAAGGATTATTCAAAACACAGCTCACACCTAACAATATGATAATTATTGCAGAGTAAAAATCTATAGAAAGCGACAACGCATCAATAATGATACAATTCAAAATATTTGTACCGGATTCTAAATCGTCTTCTTGATCTTCCTTTGACCTTATTCTTGGCTTCACCGGAACCAAAATAAAAACAAAGAACTAATTTTTGTAATCTTTGCTGTCATTGGCTCTGGCCTTAAATAACTCTCGATAGTCTCTTTACATCATTGAGCGAATTAGTCCTAATAGTGTTTCTCTTGTCCAACTATGCATTTGCTTCAGCATCTCTGGAGTCTTCAAAATCTTCATATGACTATTCAGCATTTCTGTAGATTACGCGAGTCATTGTTCTAAACAAGGTCTTTTGACATTATTATCTTCTATTTATCATTTCAAAGCTCGGGTCATCGGCAATATTCACTTATAACTGCACTGTCTTTCACTAGTTTCCATTTAATACGTTAGTCGTATTTCAGTTTACTGACAACCTGGCACGTCACAGTGATTGGGTTGTTAATTGTAGGAGTAGATACGTTTCCGTCTGACTTTCCACCTACATGAATTAATGTGCTGCTGCGCCCGATCAAGAGGCGCCACAATACAGGCGAATGGTGCTATTGATCTTGCCTTCACTCCTCCAGGAATATTACCCAACTCCGTATACGGACAGACACCTGCCATGTACAGGGACGGCCACTCAATGGATTTATGGCTCGCAGAAATGGAATGTACATGCAGTCGAACCTAAATCATTTTACGAGAAAGGGCTTCAATTTTGCAGCCAATGAAACAACAATTACTAGGAAACGCGACATGAAACTCAGGCGAATGATAGAATAACATTTAATGAACACATATTAAAAAGGGAATTGATGATGCCAATTGAATTAAAAATACAAATACAATCAGAGGATTGCATTTTATGTTAATCTTCCGTGCTAACTGCCTTTCAATTCCAACATGCGACTTGCGTTTTTATGTCCTCATTACTTCTAGACTACATATCTTGATTTGCATTAACGAAAATTCAACGTTTTGCATCGGCGAGATATCGAGGTTGTCTTCTGAGATTGCGAGGAAGAAACGTGTGCCTACTGAAAATAAGGTTTAAATGCATCAACAACCGTAATCAAATAACAAGCAAGTTAAGTGAACGTCATGGTGTAGCAATGTTCGACATCATTACATATGTTTCTCATTTTTATCAAGCACACGATCTACAAGTAATGAAGATATTATTCAGAAATCCACCAATTACACAGTCAGCAAGTATTACCAGTTTGATGAACGTACAGGAGAGTTAAAAAAACGAATACTTCACGGATTTGTTAGAAGAATCAAAGAGTTCTTTTTTGTTTCACATGTTGAAAGAGCTCTTATATTTTAATGTATTTCGTAAAAAAAAATCCTGAAGAATGTCGATATGACGAATGTCATGTGCGTGATTTCTTATCTACGTTACATAGAAGTTTTTTCTGAGTCACGTATGAAACTTCATGATCGTATGCATTTAGAAATATAAAAATATAGATATCATGTACGAGTATATTCCACTCACATGTTCCATTAATATCTAAAAATAGACGAATGTCTTCTATCTACTGTAACTTATGTCTGGAACAGAGAAGATAAGCGGAGTGCTCTCAACACGCCATACAGCCATGTATCACCGGTTGCATACGGCACTACCTGCAGTGCATACATCTACTGTTCGCACCAAGCTTTTATGAATCTTCGAAAATGTTATACACAGATGTATCTGGAATAGCGACTATGTATACCATACAAGATGCTAGTCTCGTGTATCTATACATTACGATGTTTTTGAACAATTCATTCGAATCTACTGCGTTTTCGATTAAGCAAGAGTTGCAATTTCAAGATGTTGATAAATTGTAACTGAAGGGTAGTCGAATGTTGAATTCGAAAGAATATAACCATCTTTACGAGATTTATATTTTGCCACAAAATCGCACATATGACACAAAAACGCAGATAAAGAATTGCATTGAAAATAAACTGCAAAAATGAGAGAATCGCGACACAAGAGATTTTTGTTCTGTGGTTGTTGTTTCCGATGCCTGATACATTGCAATACGTGTATAATCGTAATTGTGCTCATTTAAAAAGATTTTCAATCATCCATGACACTAAAAAATGTACATCTGTCCAGACGGTCACATAGACGAAAGATATAGAGAAGGGAGAATATTTTCTATTTCGGGCACCAACTATGATAACAATGACTGCGTATTGCCTCTTACCTTTGTCACACGTCGTATCTTTGATATTTGAATAGGTACAAACTAACCCCAAGAAGAACGAACTTTTTTTACTAATAGAACTTTTACTAAGGTCTTCACAGATATTCCACTAACACATTATTAATTCATATGAATTTAGAACACATCTTTGCTACATTCATCATTCATAGAGGTGTCATGAACTATGTTATCGGCTCTGAACTTCATGAATGTGTCACGAAATTTTATATGTAACATTTCTGGGAGGGTCAAACGGATTTCGGCTGAAAGCAGTGTAGATACTGTAAGAAATTGTTTCAATCCGGATGTGAAAAAACAAATGGTTTCGGTGGGAGGTAGGATAGAGAGATATAGATTATCTACTTTAGATATTGAGATGACCAGAGTATTGAAGGCGAGGTTAAGGCAATGATTAGAAAGTGCAATAGTTAAGACCGATTGGACGGCTTGGCGAAATGAGAGCAAAAGCTCCCGGTGGGCGCCGAACGAGAAGCGACGAGGCGGGCAAAGGCGCGGGGGGGCTGGGCGAAGGGTGTCGCAAATTCTAGAAGCAGTGTGTCGACGCGGCACCCTGGCGGTGGGCGGGGAGGGGGCGGGACGGTGGCGCGGCGGGGCGGGGGCGAATTGGGGTCGAGTCGGGAGCGAGTCGGGAGCGAGTCGAGAGCGAGTCGAGAGCGAGTCGGGAGCGAGTCGGGAGCGAGTCGGGAGCGAGTCGGGAGCGAGTCGGGAGCGAGTCGGGAGCGAGTCGGGAGCGAGTCGGGAGCGAGTCGGGAGCGAGGCGGGAGCGAGGCGGGAGCGAGGCGGGAGCGAGGCGGGGCGAGGAGTTGGGCCGAAGACTAATCGGGAGGTAAGCAAGTGCGAAACCCGATGAACGCCGCTGCGCAGCAACGGCACGCGGCGGGGCGCCGTCGTCGTTGCTGGCGGCGAAGGCTTATTAGCCAACTTGTTCCTCAAAGGGCCCCGCGCCCTCAAAGGGCGCCGGCAGGCTGGTGGCGGCGGTGGCGGAGGCGGGGGCGATGGCAGCAGGCGGAGCGGACGAAGCCGGTCTGTGGGGTGGGGGAAGTGGTGGTAGAAACAACACACGGGATTGAAAAGCGACGGGAGGTAGTTTGCGAAAAAGATGATGATGGCTTGGAACAGTAATTTGCTGTGGTGTGGCAGGGGTAGGTGTTTTAAGTACAAAGTATCCATTAGAAAGGTAAGACAGAAAAGATGTTGGAGCAAGGTTTCGTTAATAACATTAACATTCTATGGTGAAGGTAGCGGCAGACTTCAAACAACTGCAATTATATCAAGAATCTGATTATAATATCTGATAAAAAATATTGCGACAAACTTGTAATATACCCTTTCATATCACTTGAAACTCTCTACAGGGCCACCAAATAACTTTAATTCTTATTCTACTGTTCATCCGGAGACCGAAACAGGAAAGTGTATGAGAGCATATCCCAATATCCAATCATCGCACAAATCAACAGAACAGGGCGGATGAGCGGCTCTGGACGGGCAGAGTGACGTACAGAGCTCAAGAGTGAACCTGCGGCGCTGGCGGCGAGCGCGACGGGCAGGGTCCGAGATCGATGCCCGCCTGTGCCCTCGCGTGAGAAGCCGCCGCTGCCGCCAAGGCCGCGCTTATCGCCGCTGCCGCCGGGTCTCGACCTGGCGCCGCTGCGAGTCCTGGCGGAGGCTCATGTAACGGACCAGAGATACAGCAGACTATCCTACTCTTTCTCCTTGAATTCAAATGGCGCGAGACGATCACGCCTTCCGTGCAC
The DNA here is from genome assembly GCA_031308135.1 of Acheta domesticus. Lineage (NCBI taxonomy): Eukaryota > Metazoa > Arthropoda > Insecta > Orthoptera > Gryllidae > Acheta > Acheta domesticus. The sequence continues at coordinate 88,171,129 of JAHLJT010002406.1, forward strand.
TGGTTTCGATTGTGTTAAAGACGTAAATTCTAAACAAGACAATTCAAATGTAATGTTTTGAAAATAAAAGATTGAAAATAAAAGATTGATTGTCTTTTGACAAAGGAGTGTATTGCTGGAATCCCTCATTAGAACGCATTGAATACAACGGAAATCCCACTCTGCGAAAACTCTCTCACAAGCCCAATTTGGCACATTCATGGAATTTTAATTATTGTTAGATTGGAATTTTATATTCCCACACATGCCTTAGAAGAGTGAAGCAAACTCTAAATTACAAATAAGAAAAATTAATGAGAGTGAAGGATATATGACAGATACCGTATCTATTACCATTATTATTGAAAAGTCTATCTTTCATGGAAATATGAATGTTTTCCATGACAACTGTGCTCAGAAGTGTATCCCATCTCTAGAAACACCGTAACAGTACTTGGAATTTTTTTTTGCATTCCAGCATTATAAACTATTATGTACTCCCGCAATAAAGCTTAATATTATGAACTAATTACATAAACTACTATCTCCCATGAGTAGGGGTGGATTTTAAAGAAATGTCATTTTTTTCTTTTCACGTTAGAACACTGGCTTTTAGTGCACACATTAATTTTATATAATGACAAAAGGAAATTACCCATTTTATGCCATTTTCCCCGGATTTCGATCGTTAATCGTCATTTTTAAAGCATTTTCGCCGATATCATCGATTTTAGTATAATTTTAATGGCACTCGCTTCAAATAATATTTAAGAGATGCAACAAAATGTTCTGCACAGAATTTCTGAGAAGAGTATTCAATTTCTTCGATCAGAAATTGTAATGTCAGCCGTTGTGAGAATGTAATCTCAGGTTCCTACGAGCCTATCAGCGCTATTGCCGCTTCTGACGATTTCGCGATAACCAAAGACATATTTCCCGGTAATAACAATCCAAAACAATTGTTCGTAACGAATTCATGTACAAAAAACTAAAAAGAGAAGCTTAATTGCAGTCATGTCGTCAAATAAGCATGCCACATTTCTCTGCCTCCTTCCATCCACAATTTGTGACGTGTCACCTACATAATCTCTTTTTTGTCGCAAATCTACCTTCGCTACTTCTTTCACCAGGCGTTATTTCAGAAAAGGCGAATCGTCGCTGCAGGCGAACAGAACGCTTGGAATCCACGAGGACGGGCGGGTGGCGACCTGCGTTCCCCTTCGATCGCGGGCATTAGCCCTCGGCGCCGCGGCCCGCGCGTGCGGGCGCGCATTAGGCGGCGGTAATTAATACTCGCCATGGATCATGCTCCTGTAAATGGCACGGGCTTTAGTGCAATTGTATATCTGTTTTCTGTGTACCCCCATTTCGGATTGATTTATTCTAGTGGGGCATTTGTTGGGCCTGGATGTGTGGGTAATTTCAGAATGCAATCCCAGAACAGAAAGGTTATCTCAACACTGTTGGGGTTACGTTCCTCGAAATGAAGTAGTTCCTCGAATTAAAATTACGCTCCTCGAAATGAAATAATATGAAATAATAAGCACACGTATCTACACATCTCAGGAATCAAACAATACTTGAAAAATTGTGCACCAAATCTAACATCATGCAATTCACAAGCATGTATTTGGCATTTTTGGATCGGTTGTCCGACTTTGCCAACCAGCCACACTAACAGAAGTAATAAAGTAAGGAATAAGAAGTAATACGATCCAATTTTTATCTATTTTCCGATTTCTATTTCTATTATTCTATTTTTTATTCCTCTTTGGAGTTAGATACAGGCAGTATTTACAATGGTGCAGGCAGTGGATTTGCAAAACTATTCTGTCACGATTTGTCAGCAGGTATAGAAACATCGGCAGGGGGTTGATGATTGGTAGAGGTTATTGGTTTCCAATTAATGCGTTTTTAATCCATTTCTATAGCTAATGAGAATATGGTGGATATCGTTCACAAAATCGTACACGCTTCACGTACAACGCTGGGGAACTACACAACTTGCACAGAGAAATCTTGATGCGAGTACATGGATTTTCAATAGGTTTCAATTTGACAGATACAATCGCACCAAACATCACGAAAACTATTCAAGGACCCATTTGATTCTCCACAATAAGAAAAACAGGACACTGGATTCTAGATCGAAAACGCCCGAAAGAAATAGATGTAGAGATACAGGGATCTCAAAAACACGCCTACCTATGCGCATGCCTCGATCAGGGTAATCCAAACAACTGTCAGCACCTATGGATAGCTTTCACAGGTCGCAGCACGTACTCCTGAGGACCTTGCCGTGTCATAATCGGGCGTATTGGTAGAAATACAATCTTAATAAAACGCACATAATTTACTACTATGGGAACATTTCAGTAAAATAATAGCGACATCCATTGCTATGCATAACAATCGCATCATTCGCAAGTCCTACTGCGTTGTATGCGATAATTTTTGCGAAAACCGCATGAGACAACTGTATACCATCCAGAGAAATAACGTTAGATACACGAAAAAACGAAAACCATAAACGAATAACGCTGAATTAAAAAGTCGAAAAACCTAACTGCTACACGTAATTTTTTACGAAATTGAAATTATACCTCAGGAAGGCTGCAAGTTACAATGTTCTTACCATCATCGACTCAATTTGCTATCGAAATGAATAAAACCAACGAAATACGATTAAACATACATGAATTTTCCAGAATGGAAAACGAAGCCCCCCCCAAAAAAAAACAAACAAACAAAAACAAAAAAACAAAAAACCACACCCACATGGAATCTGCGTAAAATTGTGAAAATAAGTTTATGTCCGACACAAAAATAGCTGGTCTTCGTTATGAAGCATTAATTAAACAGAGGTACTTTGTACTCTACGAGGAAAAAAATAATAATACACAATTCCTGAAAAATAATAATAAATCCATGAAATTCACTCAAGCAATAATTAAGATTCTATGCAGCCAGGATCGAGGAGGAAAAATGTAAAAGCCATTTTGCCTCGCTAAAAGCTCCAGCATCAAAATTAAAATGAATTTATAGAGCGTATTGAATGAGGAAAAGCGCCAACGCTGCTGAATCTGTGAACTGCAGCGCTTGACCGAGACGCCGACGAGCAAAAAGCAACTTAATAAACCGCAACGTGGCCTCCAAACTCGCCACGTCGCTACGTGGCTTATCAGAGCGTCCCCCGCCGCCGCCTTCATCGCCCCCCGCCGCCGTCGCTGCGCTTAGCCTCCGCTTTGTGCCGCGAATAAAATTCTTGGGCGAGCGCCGAGAGTCTGTTTTTCATTTTTGCTTTCGCTTCGAAGGCCGAGCCGAGGCGGCGGCGACATGGGCGGAGGAGGAAGAGGAGTGCAGAAGGAATTAGAGAAGCGTGTAGGGGATGGGTAGAAGGGAAAGTGGAAGCAAATAAGGAGTCTTGAGTCGGCGGAAGCAACAGCGGCAGCAGCAGAAAGTAGTAGCCAGTTCTGGGAGGTGAATGGAGAGACGGCGCTTGGAAAGTGGCTGAAAAGTGCTAGTAGTTATCCCGTTGCTATTTTTCGGTGGTGAAGAGGAAGGAGAGGCACGTCTGTGAAGATGGGACACCGGATCTCTGAGGATGGCAAGCCAGCGGGTTGGAATTGGGGAAGAGCAGGAAAGGTCAAGTAAGAAAAATAATACACAAATAAATATGGAAAGTAAGCTAAAGTAAGGGTGAAGTAAAAGGAGGTAAGGGTAAGGAGGCAACGACGGAGAGAGATAACAGCGTCTACCACTGGCAGACACACACACACACACACACACACACGACAGCCTGACCTGGCAGGGCACGCTGGTGACAGGAAATAAGGTTACGTGGGTGGGGCGACACGACACAAACGTGGAGCACCGTGCAACGCGCAGTGGGGCCATCAGCGCGTCGGAGACGCGGAAGATGCCGGTGGCGCGCTCACAAGCTAAACTCGTTACTACTCGCTAAGCGGCAGGAGCGGCCGGGGAAACGCCGGAAGAACGCAAGGGTTGGGGGGGGGGCGCGGAGAACCGCCGGGGTTGAGCGTGGAGGCAGTCGAGGACAGAGGGCGGGCGCAACGGCATGTGCGGGCTAGAGCGTGGGCGAGCGCGGGCGAGCGCGGGCGAGCGCGAGCGGTAGTGCAGGCGGGCGTTCGTGAGCACAAAGTCGAACGGGAGTGCGGCGGGCGCGGGCAGGGGTGGTGGTGGTGGTGGTGGTTGGCACGGGGGCGGGCGGGAGAGCGGTGGGTTGACAGGGGGCGGGAGAGAGAGCGGTGGGTTGACAGGGGGCGGGAGAGAGACCGGCGGGTTGGCACGTGGCGAGCGGGCGGGTGGGAGAGGGGTGGGAGACGGGCAGGCGGGCGAGCGGGCGGGCGGGCGGGCGTTCACAGTGGCAGTGGTAGGCGCGGGCAGAGTTTGGCATGGAGGCGGGCGGGCGGGCGGCAGTGCAAGCGGGCGGGCGGCAGTGCAAGCGGGCGGGCGGCAGTGCAAGCGGGCGGGCGGCAGTGCAAGCGGGCGGGCGGCAGTGCAAGCGGGCGGGCGGCAGTGCAAGCGGGCGGGCGGCAGTGCAAGCGGGCGGGCGGCAGTGCAAGCGGGCGGGCAGCAGTCCAAGCGGGCGGGAGAGCGGCTGGCGCTGGTGAAGGCGGTCACGGGGATGGGCGGGGGACGGGCGGGGGACGGGCGGGGGTGCGGGTGGGGCGGGCGGGAATGCGGGTGGGCGCTGGCGATGGTAGGCACGGACATGACGGCGCACCCTCGACGAAAAGGCGCGCTTCCCTCGCTCTCCGCCCTTGATTGCAGTGGCGCCTCCGGCGGCGGCGGCGCTCCGCCCCCCACGCGCCGCTCCCGTCTTGCGCTTCCTTTGCAACTGCGCCAACTTTTTAAATTAATCGGAGGCCATGCAGCTACGCCGTGAACGCAGCACTCTCCGCGCTGAGGCCTGCATTCCTGCGCAGCGGCGCGGCGCGGTGGGGCTAGTTCACGCCTCTGTGCAGCGAAGTTGCAGTCTCGCCGAAGAGTGACTAGGAGTGAAAATATATTACAAAGATAGTCTTGTAAATCCTGTGAAACAGAAAGAGTATTCACTAAATCATGCACACCAAATCACGAATATTTGATTTATAAATATTTACTCTTGTTTTGTTTTTCAGTAGGAAGCCGACCATTCAAATATCTAATCATGGAATTACGAAAAATAATTAACGTACGGTGCACACAAATAGGAAAACATTAAATTTGTAGAAGAGTCGTATTAAACTTGTATACACGTGTGTAAGTATTGTTACACGAAATTTCTATTATTTTATTATTTTCACATTGAGATACTGCGTAATCATTAGGTGCCATTTTTGCCAGAATAAAATACCGAGTATAATTTGTGCAAAACTGTTTACATAAAACAATTTTAACACACCAGTAACAATATGAATGTTCTCTATGTGTGAAATGTATTACTTACTGGTGAAATATCTTCCAATAATTAATTATAAAACTGAGCGAGACGCACGAAACATTCAAATCATGAAAACGCGAGCTGCACCGAATATTTACTCCATCTCCACGGTCGAATAATCAGAAGATTGAATGCATCCGATCGCGGAAAACATTAAGCGGTTCACTGTTCCGAAACTTCAAAGTTGATTGGAAAAAAACGTTATGGGCTTGGACAAAGTTGTCGTCGACACTCGGAGACAGGAACTCCGCAAACTCCACAAGCAGCGATTTGAGTTTTCGACAGATCGCATCGCGACAGCGGCTGACTCCACACGTCGCGCCGAACAAATTCTATTTCCGCGGCAAAGCCAGTTTTCACGTCAGAGGAGATTTCGTAACAAGCGCTCACGCCCATTTTTCCGGCCGTGCAATTAACAACAAGCGACAATCGTAACTACCCCGCGGGATGAGGGGGGCGTAATGGAGAGAGACGGTAATTGGCGGAGACGTTGCGATAATGCGAGACGCTCTATGGCCATAATGTTCCATGGGTGGATGCAGGAGTAACGCGTGAGAATATGGGAACGGGGAACGGAATAGAAGAATACGTGCCGAAGTGTAACCGGGAAGAAAAACTACGATGAACTGGGTTTGAAATGAGGGTAAGTGGAAGGACATATCCGGAATGGAAAACAGGACGAAGCAAATACTGATTTGGTTTCGTTTTCACAAGAGGAATAAATATTATAAGTGGCGGAAACATGTAAGAAGATAGTGAAATGATGTATTTAAGTCCACAAAGCAAACGGATAGGCAAGGGTGGAATAAAGAAGAAAATAGAGGCACGGAACGCGCGGAAATTGGTAAATAAAGGTGAAAGTGGAGGTAGAGGCGAACGCGAGGGCGGGCAATACGGTCAGAGGAACACCTACAGTGAAAGCGGCAAGCGCAGAGGGAGACGGATGGGCGTGGGGGTGATGGAAGGGCGAAAAGCAAAGTGGCAGAGAGGCGTGTGCGAGGGAGGGGGAACGCGTCGCGAGAGGAACATATACATTGAAATCGGCAAGGACAAAGGGCGCGAGTGAGGCCAAGAGCGAGGGTAAGAGCGAGGGTAAGAGCGAGGGTGAGAGCGAGAGCGAGGGCGAGGGCGAGGGCGAGGGCAAGCACACGCGCCTGCAGAGGTACCAACTGAGCGCATTGGCGCTGTGGCAGGGGGGGGGGGGCGGCAGCCGTAGGGCGACGGCAGTGGAAATTCGGGAGGGGCAACTGAGCGGAAGCTGCGGCGGAAGAGGCGGAGGCAGCGCTAGGGCTTGTGACGCGACTGCGAGCGTCGTTCCGTTGGTGACATCTGGCGACGAGGGCGGGATGTTGTCGCTCCTCGAATGTTTCCGCTGCGGCGCGAGTCGAGGGGCGGGGCCATCACGAGTGAGATGTTATATCCGGAGGGGCGGGAAATGTAATAGAGCGCATTTAAGAGAACGAAGAAAACTGAAACAATCTGAGTGACAACTTTTGTCTAAATTAATAGCAACTGTGTTCACAAAGCAACTTTTATTCAAATGGAAAGTTGCAAACAACCTAAAATGATCGTTGTAAAATTGTTATTAGTATCGTATTGTCATTTCCTTTTGAGTCATGTCATATACCGATTATTTTATTTTACATAAATATATCAATGCTAAACCCGTATTTTAATGAAACTTGATTGATTAGCAACATATGATCTTTAGATTAGTGTAATTACGAAATTTTCGCAGTAGAATGCGTAGTACCGACTTCTCATATATCTTCTAGGGAAATTATAAGTTCCCTGATTATTCAATGATAATTATCATTAAATTATATATTATTAATAGAATGTAATGAGATACGATTGAAAGAATTGTAAACGGCAAATTACTGGAGATCGATCAGAATGAACATTACATTCTACTTTTAGAAGAAGGTCACCGGAACGGTTCTATAATTCAATTTCCAGCACCTTGCGATCTACTTATAGCGCAGACCTCATGCGATCAACTGATGAGTCCATTTCTTAAGAATACTACATGATATCTGTAAACGCGAACCGATCTTGAAGAGGAACTCTGAGGAGTGACACAAATATAATGCAAACCGGTTCATCTCATGTACACAGACTTGATTAAGCGCAACTGAAGGAAGAAAGTATCCGATGGCACATCCCACAAAACACGGCAAACAAAGGAGATATGTATCACGTTACAAATTAAGTACATTACACGCAAGGCTACCCGGATCTTAAATCTCCCGACAGCAACGCATAGAGAGCGTCGCCATGATTTACACACGCTGCCATCCATCCACAAAACGCGAGCGTAGAGAATAATAGTAGGGAGTTAACTGCTACCCCAGTGCGTTCATAACCAGTCGACAAAATGTTTCTGCGAGAGCGGGAACCGGGGAATGTTGCGAAATATGCCCACATAGAGATGCGCACGCTGATACGGCGGTTCCAACTCCACTTACTTCAACGGCACCATTGGGCAACATTCCAGGAATTTCCCTAGGCGATACGAAATTAAAAAGACAGTCATACGAGTACACCAGATAACGCTTTTTAAACTTCTCTAACAAGTATTTGCCCAATTAAAAAAGAAGGCACACTTTTTTTCAAACCCCTTCGCTTTTTTCGGCCAGTTTACTCCGGCAACTTTAATTCAGCGGCCTCAAGCGATCACGCACCACCGTCACCTATCCACCCGCGGCGAGCCAGGGGAAAGTTACCGCCATTCGTAAGCTGTTCGCAGCCTTAAAGTTACGGCCGTCCGCAACTCGCCGTGCGACAAGCGAACCCCCGGCACGCCGCGCGTGGGCGGAGGCGAAAGCACAGCACAGCACAAGGCGAGCCGAGCCGTTTAGCGGCACGGGGTGCCTGCTTCCGAATTTAAATGATTTATGGAGGGACGTGTTTCGGTGACGCTTTTGCGGGAAGAAGTGTCAGCGCTGGGAGGAGGTAAATTTGCATTGTGCAAACCAAGTAAATAGGGGTGCCCAAAAACGGAGTTTGTAGCTGTGGCTGCGTACATTTCATGCGCGTTTATTAGCGGAAAACGGATCGGCACAGATGCCGCGCTGAGAGGATGCTGATTGACGGGGATGCTATTCGGGGTTAGAGTCCCATTTGAAATCTTATATATTCTATAAAAAGATGATAGTACAGCTGGTAGCGAAAGATAACATACCGTAGAAGCAGGCAAGCGAGTCAAACTAATTTCCGATAATATAATTCAACTTACGCTACTAGAAACGTCAGTAAGGTAAAGTTGACAAAGAGTGATAAACTAGCTCAATACCGACTGTTACTGAAGATGCGTGATAGTAAAATGACCAGCAGCATGGTGAGTGGCTCAGTAGGGAAGCGAATTAGTAGATAAATTTTTCCACAGCTCTAAACTTGCGACAAAATAGTGCTCTGATTCCTTCTGACACATACCCCTATTTGGTATTTAACGACAAAATCTTCAACATTACGTATTTTTAGGATTCGGTCATCTAACGCCAATGAACTTGAACTAATACTAAGCGATGTTTTTGAAAACCGAGTATTCCTTTTGATCCTCATCGAAATCCCGAACCAATACGAAAAGCGTGCAGCACGTGAAAGATAGAAGAACTGAGACGGTAGCCATCAGACCCACCCCCTCTCTTAAATTTTCAACTTTATAAATGTTATTTAAGCAGTTAGGCGGAAAAGCAGGTCTTACGATCCGAGTCTCGCCACTAATGAAGATATTAACATAAATTAATATTAATTATAATTATTATTTTACAGTATGTTTTACTGTTCAAAGAGTTGACTGCCCCTCCTGGGAATCGCCCCAGGATAAACCCGGTACATGTACAGTTGCTCAAACCATTTGAGCATCAGATACAGTCAATTTTTCGATCAGCCTTTATGAGTTAAGAGGCTTTGTGACAATTATACTTAAAATCCCCCGCCACAGTTATTACAATTATTATTATTATTATTATTATTATTATTATTATTATTATTATTATTACAGTTATTACTATTATTATTATTATTATTATTACGCCCCTCGGACAGTGTGCTTTCTGTGGTGCGATCCCAGGTTTGATTCCCGGTCGGTGCAACAATTGAGCTTTCCATAACAATCGTCTAAGTTCCTATAACTGTACGACGAAAGAAAACCTCCAGGAGGCCAATTATGCCAGTCACGGTGAAGGTAATACACCACATGCCCCCTTACCCCAGGTGTGGAAAATAAATAAAAACAGAGCCTAGGTCCGGGAAAACTCGGATTAATCCGCCTCCAAAACATCAAATACATTCATTATTATTTATATTAATATTGCATGATATAATAATTATCATCAGTGATGATTTATGTAAAGCACTGCGATACCTTCGTCGCGCTGGTGTAAGCAGCAGCCTTTGCTTTAAGCGGGGTACAGCGGCCGGCACACACCAACAGCCGCTCCGTCCCGGGGCGGGGCTGGGGGTGGAGGCAGAGGCGGGGGCGGAGAAGCGAGACCGGGAGGCGGCGCGGGTGGGGGGAGGATCGATCGCGAAATCCGTATCAATCAATCATGGCCGGCGGCGCCCGCCAGGTGGGCACCGACCCCCCCCCCCCCCTTGCCTCTCAACAGCGCCGGCGGCGAGTGCCCGCCGCTGCTGCTGCTGCCTGTGCTTCGGTGACGCGCGGGGAGGTCCGGAAACTCCCAAGGTTCGCTTACGCCAACTTTGTGCCAGCTCGGCGTTCGCGAGTTTTTTTCCTAAGAAGATGGTAATAAAACGTGTGGCACCCAGAGGGGCGCGAATATGCGCTTTCAATCATAAATCCTTTCTGAAATAAATTTTATGGAAAGAACTTACGGAAGTGTTCCAAGAAAATTCAAAGGACTTGTTTTTTTTTATCGAAATTCCATTGCAACGCTGAGAAATACTTAAATATAATCAGATTGGTGAAACTGTCATCGAAGTCAATCTTAACAACAGGTTACGTTTGTATGTGAAAGGATTGTAATTTTCAAAAACCTTCTGATCATGACTACTTCCGTAAGAAATATGAAAAATTGAGAAACTATCAAAACAAGTGTGTTGAACAGACCCATTACAAAGTACAAATTCAGCATAGACAGAAACGAACAGACACAAAGAAAATACAAGTATGGCGAACAGCATATTGTTTCGTATATTATATTTCAGACTTATAAAATCATAGATATAGAAATTTCCTTTTTTTTTTTTTAAAGCAATCGATATTGAGCAAAGGAAACGAGCTTAAAATTTCGGAGCGAATTCCGTCGCTAGCGTATCCTGGCGCCGTGGAATCTGCAGCGCAGTCGTTTGTCGCTGGAGGGGAGAGGGAGGAGGAGAGAGCGCTTCTTCGACGGCGCTCGGAATGCGCCCCGTGTTCCCTCGCCTCCCCCGGGCGGCGGGCGCTTTAGATTGCAAGGGGGGCGGTGTAAGTGATTCCGGATTTTTCTGGACTATGAAACTAGATTCCGAGTTGTAGGTCACATTACTAGACACTTTTGTAAAGCTCAATACTTTACTGAAATTGAAATTATTTACTGAAATTGAAGACGTCCATATTTTACTTTTTGATCAGTAATCGATAGCATTATCTATCAGACCTTATTCAAACGGTTCATGTACTTGTTTGTAAGAATATCAAACAATTAGAGTGAACACTTCAACAAAATTTCCTGTTTCAGAGAGAAAGTGAAAAGTTTCACGAAATGCGATAAATCTTGTATTAAAATTTCTTGTTCAAGCTGCTACAAATCATACATGACAATTTCACAAAATCGCAAAATAAAAATGGTACCTGGAAAGCAATTTCCTGAAGACATATTAAAATATATAATTTTGTATCTCTTGGTTGCTCAGGTTCGAGATGTAAGAACTGGCAAAAAAACATACATTCCTCCAAATGCCGAGCTACTGTTTATTTACATTACTACCCCAAGAAAATAGTTATTCAGCAACTGTTTAGGCAAACTCCAAAACATGACGCATTTCGAACCGCGAACAACAAACCTGAGAGTAAGTCTCCCCCAGGGGGCTGAAAGAAGCGTCTGGAACGGAAATGCTATCTCACCTTAGACCAAAGCGAACTTGGAAGCATCACAATTAACTTGCCAACCCGTATCACGGCGCGCCCGCGACCTGCCCCGCAGGTACCGCGGCTGCAAACAAAGGATCGGCGGGGGCGCTGCTCGCCCTACCCTGCCCTGCCCCATCCGCCAGGGTAATGACTTCTCCGATATTCGACGGGGGCGGGAGCGGGTGGGTCGGGGCGGGGAGGTACCGGGCGGGGCAGGCAAGTGAGGTAGGGTGCGGGAGGGGCTTGGCGTGGCGGGGCAAAGCGGGGAGACGCGGGGCGGGGCAGGGCGGGGCGGGGCGGGGCGGGGCGGGGCAGGGCGGAGGGAAGGGGAGGGGGTGGAGCGGGTGGCGAAGGGGCGAGGCAGGGGCAGCTCGCGATTCATTGCGAGCCCACGGGAGCGCCCGGAGCAGTCACCTCCGCGCGCCTAATTACGCCCTCAGATATGCAGTCGGCCGCGCCTTCGGGCGGGCCTTCTTCGAGAGGGCGTGGAGACGCAGGGATTTCCAAAGTACGCGTAAGGGCTTGCATTCACGGAAAATACGAGAGACACCATGAACGTACCCCGGACAAGGAGAGCGTCGAATCTTTACTGAAACGTAGTAGCATGAACTGAATGAGATGTTAATCTTTTCTCGAATGACTGAGTGCTACTACCTGAAGGAATGGACTCGCGTTCCCTTTCAGAGGCGGAATCAAAAGGGTGACATCAATGGAAAACTACGGGAAAAAAAAGAGTATTCGCTTAAATAGTAAGTTATGCATACGTAGGTACGTAGACAGCAGCTTGTCTATGCCATCGTCTAATCTTCGTTCCCATCTTTCCCAGTTCAGAAGAAAACGGATGTAGTATGAGCTTATTTGGCCCTTTTTTTAATACAATTTTTTGTTAATACTATATTCATAACAAGCTAGCTCCTCCAGATAAACTCGTAAGTAGCATAAATATTTTCATTAATTTTATTAATTTCCTCTGGCAAATTCCAGGCGGATGTCGGAGCAGAAAGGGTCACGAACCGCGCGACATCCGTTCTTCATCCTGTTCTCACTCCTTGGGACCGAAAGGTCGATTAAGCCCCAAACTCACCCCCAATTGTTCTCGAAAATTTCTGACGAGCGTCAGAGATCGGAATTTTGCTCTGTAACACGAAAATATTCAAAGAAATTTTACCATATACCTGGAAATATTTGAATCTTCTTTGGAGATTTTCCGACAGAAGTTTTATTACCAGAAACTAATTTACTGTTGTTTTTCGAGTTTATCTTTTAGTTAAATCTTAACGCACGTCATTCGGTGATTAATAACATCTTCAGTCGGAAGAAATTTGCTTCATTAGTACCGATATAACAAGACTCTATTATTGACAATTAACGGCGGAACTCATATTCTTAGACATAAGTAATATTAGTTGCGACACACCTTGTACTTACATTAACAAAACATTAAACTGCAAGACAAGGACATTCCTTTACGTCGAATTCAGAGGAAAATTTCAATGTGCAATTTCAGGAGAAATCTACAAATATTTCTCCCAGGAATGTACACAACGATTTTTCTAGTAATTCTCTCTCCAGTGTCTCCGAAATGAAAATCATTAATCACCCAGATCTTATCTTGCGTCGTCTCTGGCGTTGGAGTAACGGCTTCCCCAATCCTCAGAATCCCAAGTTGCACTGCCCCGGCTTCGAATTCATACATAACGGACAACCAGTCTAGACGTCGAGTCTAATTCCAAAAGAAGATGAACTGGCGATACGTGATAAAATTTTAATGTTGACGGTATATGCATGCTAATTATACCAACGCAAATTCTTCTCCTACTGCGACCCATACTACTCTCGTAAGATTATGCACAAAACTTGCATTAATTTATTAAATAGGACATGACATGGGTTCAACTTTTTGGCATAAGTTTTCTTGAACTTGGAAAGCATTGCGACCAACTACAGAACAGACCAACATCATTTCTCGCGAGTTTTGTTTTCCCCAGAAAAAAAAAAAAGAATCACACAGCACAGACTTTTCCCGCAGAACTTACGTTCTTTACCACTTATCACCAAATGGAACGTGAATTCAGAGCATGCCCCAGTATTTAGAGGTTAATAGTAAAATAAATTTAATACTTACGAAATGAAAGGTTATTGCCGGCATACAGAGTAAACTCTTTTGACATTGGGGATCAAAATCTTTCTTCCTAAGCGCGCTTCATTTGTTAAAAACAGTGTTAAGTTTTCTTGTTAAAGCAAATAAAAAAACACGATATATTCACATCCGTCTCATTTATAGAAAAAGTAATGTAGCAAACTACTCTATTACTCATTATATTCAAACAACAAGTAAAATAGTATTTCAATATTACAACTAATTCCAAGAGTTTCACGTGGTCCTTCTTGTTCACAACCACATTGGACACTCCTGCAGTGGAGGCGGCGTTGCGTTCTCGTCGGCGAACTTCGTTAAGCCCGGAACCCCACTTCGCCACCGGCAGCCGGAGCGTGGAGCTCCGCACAGAGAACGGAGGCGGCGGCGATAAGGGAAGGGGCGTGTGCAAAGGAAGAGCAGGGCGCGCATCATCGCCGGATCGCTACTTCTCCACAGAGATGGAGCGACTCGCACGTCGCCCCGGGTCGGAAACAGCGGAAGGTAAAAAAGCGCGGCTTTCTTCGTCGACCCGTAAAAAAAACCCTCTGCAACTCACCCGAGGCGGTTTTAAAAATTTGCGTAGCACCCAAATAAATGTTCGAACCACAGGTTTTTTGTAAAGCAACGTCAAACGATGGAAATCTTTTTAAGACTGGCGTAAAATTTTCCGATGATTTTGATTACACATCATTTAATGAAACAAAAGGGAGTTAATACCAACTTGTTGGGGCATTAATAACATGCAGATAGCTCACTAGAATGGGGTGTGAGGTAAATAAAGCTGTTGAAAATAACAAAGTGCCCTATGGTGAGTAATAAAATATTTTGGTACGTATTTTCACTCTGCGATGCAAATACAATAGAGGTTCCAAACATTCGTTTGGTTTTGAAGTTTAAATGTCAATACCTTCTTCCAATTTATTTGCTTAATGCGAACAAAGCTTGTGAAACCTGCCAGTAGTTATTCAACAGATGTGTGGTAGTATAATAGATTTCAATTTTGGTAATCGGATTATCCCCTGCTTCCTCCATCCAAAATTCCTCCCTATTTTCATTTTTCTTGCTGTTTGCCTTAATGAATTGCATTGAAACAGTTTAGAGGTTGTGTTCACAGCGTCTCAAAGAAACCACACACTTTCCTATTAGCGCTCTGTGCTAAATACAGCATGTTGGATTAAGATCCACAACCATTTTGCAAACTGCCTTAAAATGAGAAACGGGACTAAAAGAAATCAGATATGGTCAAATTTTCTTCTTCAAACACATTTCAGGACGGCAAGAGTGGCTATCACTCGTTTCGAAAACATTTCGTCTCCAGACTTTCAGTAAGTTCGAAAACAAAAGGGAAAGTAAATGTCGACGAAGTTAGAGGAAAGTAACAGGAAATCTCTTCGGGTCCATTAAACGACATTCATAAGAAAAAACGAATTTCACAACAAAATTAACAATCGTGATATTTATGCTTTGACGGCTTTGGATTAGAGACGGTTAGAACTGTTTGAGTAAGGAAGACTAAATATGGTGAATAATATATTTTAGAAAGTATTGAATTGAAATATTGAAACGAGTCAGTCAGGCGGAGCAAGTTCTGACCTCCCTAGGACAAACGAATTTAAATCACTACGAAGGCCATACATCTACATTTTTAACATCCATCAATACATAATTAATTTTACTATTGACTTTGTATAAATTCAGCATGAAAGAAATATAAATTATATAAATTCAGCGTAACAGACATTCGGCATGATATACCCCACACGCTTACACTGGCACGTTCCCAGAGAAATATTCATTTTAGCTTCGGCGAATCGTCAGGGGGGACAACGCGGGCGGCGGCGCGGGGGCGGCGCTGGTGGGCGTGGGCGGGGGGCGGGTCGCGGGGCCGCGCGTATTGATTGAGTCGCCGATCGGCAGGCCGCCTCGAAGCCGCGTCTTTCGGCGCATTGAGAGCCGCTCACCGCGCAGTGCGGCCGACAACCGCTCGGGGCGAACGCCTTGTCTCTGGCAGCCTGGCAAAGTTCTTGTTCGATGACAATGATCTAGTCGAGCGCTTTCTCCGTTTGATACGCCAACAGGGTAGGCGGGTGATGGCCATGGAAGGTATATCTTAGTGAAATGCTGCAAAAAAAACCCTGCGTAGCACCGGGAGTGAATTCTATAATGCACAGTCGTGTCGCGAGCTTGACAGTTTACTCTCGAGGTACGAAAACAACCTTTTCATTTCTGATTAAGTTAGAAATGATTTTTATGCGCCTTCAAGACCTAGTTCTTTCGAGGGAAAAAATTGAGCTTTTTCAAAACGTATTAGAATTTACAATAATTGCCAGAAGAAGAATCTCTTTTCGCAAAGTAGTGTGTCAGCAGGATTTACAAAAAAATAATAATTCAACATTAACTACATCAACGTACTTGAACGCTTTTATCTCCACCAACGAGTTTTTTAAAACTTCGAAATCACGTTTTACTAACGCTGACCTGAATTCATTCGTCACTTTTATTATTCACTTAATAGTTCTCTCAGTTACGTCTGCAACAAACGTCAGCAGTAAATAATATTGTGATTACCCTTGATTGACGATGCATTGTCAACCGAGCTCTTGCATCTGCAAACACAGAGTACCTTGTCTGCCCGCGGGGACACGATTTGCGACCGGCAGGCAGCACTGTCGCCTGGGGCCGGAGGACGAGCAAGTGGGGGCATCGGAGAGGTGAGCAATGGGCCAGGAGAGACCCAAGTGAGAGGGGGTAAGGGCTAGGGTGAGAGGAAGGTGGTTCATGGGGAGGAGGGGGTGAGGTGGTTCTCCGCACCTGAGACGCCGGGCGACCGCCGCCGAGGCCCGCCCCACGGCACAAAGGGCCACTTGTCGCGGGCCGCGTGGAGAGCAAGGTGCGGCGGCGACTGGGGCGGGGGCGGGGGCGGGGGAGGTGGAGGTGGAGCCGTGCTGCTGACAATCGCGCCGCCGGGCCAATAAGGCATGTGACGTCACGGTCACCTAGCAACGTGGCCGCTGTCTGCTCCGGGAAGCTCGCCGCCTGATGTTGCGAAACCCGATGGATCGAGTCCGCTGCGTGAAGTAATTAAAACATGACAACCAAGAGTGAATTGTACAATCGTTTTGGTGTTTTTTCTCTTTGTAGGCAACATAACACTATGCGGGCAGAGTGAAAGCAACACTTCCTCCAAAATCTGCGGCAAATCAGATATCTCATCTTGTTACCTCCTTTAACGTATCTGTAGATTGTTTCGTATGATACATGTAAGACATAAAATGAGAATAGCACTGAAAGTTAGAAAAAGGAAATTGCATTTATATCATCTGGTGAGAGATTGTTTGAACATTTCATTACTTCACGAGACATTTACTAATATATTGTTCCGGATACCCAAAGCCAAAACGCAGCGTAAAGCTTTGTTTTAAAGGACTTGCTAAAAAGAATAATAGCATAAAGAAAAACAAACTTATTTTAATCTCTAAGATTTTCTTCTCTATTCTTCTCAAAACCAGGTACATTAAAAACAAAGGTATTCCAAAACAGGTATATCGATTTATAAACTTTACTACAGATTAAAGAGAACAAAAATGCAGTGTTAATCTGCAATCATACCTCACTAACAAGGCATCTCATTACTGCAATGAATACAATTGACCACAGACCAATCTCCATAATTGTTATCTCGTGAACTCCAGTAAATGCAATTTAGTGAATACTACCTGATGATTAAATATCCTGGACTAACGTTTAGTTATGTATTTAGTTATAAAAATACGAATTTCCTCATTGCAAATCAATGGCTTTCATTTCGTAATTTAAAAATTTAATGTATGTCGACGATACGAAATATTGTAATGAGAATTACTATCAGAAGAAAATCGTACAATAATTTTCATTTGTTTACAAGACAAATGTCGCATTTTTCGTCCAAACGGAACAAAAATGTTTACACTGAAATTACTTTATTGAATTTAGACAGGCCAAAAGAAATTATCACAATATAGCAAAAAATAGCAGAGCGAGACGGGCAGGGCAAGATGGACAGGGGAGGGAAAGGGCACGTCAAGGCGGAGCGGGATAGAGTAAGGCAAGGACAGAGGAAGGGGAAGGCAAGGTAAGGCGGAGTAGGGAAAGGGAAGACAGAGCAAGGCAAGGCGAAGCGAGAAAGGGCAGGGCAAGGCAAGGCGGAGCGAGAAAGGGCAGAGCAATATAGGGCAAGGAGGCCGGGAAAGTGTAAGGCAAGGCAGCGCGGGTCGGCGAAGAGCAAGGCGAGACAAGGCGGAGGGAGGCTAGGTGGGAAAGGGCAGAGCAAGGGGGCGTCAAAAGAAACGGGAAAAGCAAAACAAGGTAGAGCTGGGGGGAACGAGGTGGGGGAGGAAGATCCGGCAACGCGGCGCGCCGACGTCGAACGACCGAGGAACGGAACTGTTGCGTTCTGGACAGCGCATGAAGAATTCAGCACGGCGGAATTGGCTGGTTTCTAGGGACGGAAATGCCGCCGCGGATGCTACTAGTGGGCGGAGGTAGAATTCCTACAGTCAAAACTAGCAGAGGTAATACAGATGTAAAGAGTGGACGTAAAGGGTGTCAAGGAAAACGAACGAGAAGAGATTACAAGTTGGATGATGAGCGAGTGGTGGAAATAAAATGGTGTTGGGGAATTCTTGTGTAGAATGGTTGAAAAGAGAATAATAAAAATAGTAGAAGAGGACACCTTTTGGCAGCGACGGTGCTTGTACGAGGCAAAGAGGAGGTTGAAGAGAGTGTGAAGCAGAAGGAAGACATTTAGAGTCAATATAAAAGAATTTCGCTTGCGAGATGCAGTCAGTAAGGGGGGTAAAACACTAAAGGAGACGAGCGATGTGGGTCACGAAATGTGAGCGGCACACTACAGGTGGAGGAACTAAATCAATAGCAGAAGACTACGAGGCGACTCTGAGGCAGAGGTCACAGGTTTATAAGGCGGACGAATCGACGAAGTGGATCGGGTGAGGCCCAACCGAGAGGAAAACGCCACATGTATCCGATTCCTGCACAGCATTCGATGAAGCGCACACTGAACCTGCTGATACCCATATTATTTTGCGCTTGCAGTTGCGGAATTTCGCCTTAAGTGTCTCAAGAACCACGTTAGCTAAAGAACAGGAATAAAATAAATTTCAAATTTTAAATTTTAATGTTTCAGGTGATAATTAACAAGCCTGGCTCATAAGTTTTAAATGAATGTTATTCAAACGATGCTTAATAAATGTACGTACCGGGCGGCTCACTTAAGATTCACTTCCTGAACCTCAGTACACATTGCAAAGGATCAGAAGATGTTTGACATCTTATCCAAGCCACCCAGTATATGTTTTCCTGAAATTGCAAAAACAAAAACAAAAGCAAAAACAAACAAAAAAAACTGTACTACCTAGTCGCTTGCAAAGGAGATAGAAGTGGGGGAGGAGTACTTGCGCTTACAGTATCGTAATCCGAGCTTCCGTAGGATCGTCGTGAGAACGGAAGAGCAAAAGTTGCACGGGCGAGGGACAGAGTAGAGCAGACATGGCAAGAGGGTAAGGGCAACGACGAAATGGAGGCGGCAGGGACGATGGTGAGGGCGAGAGCGATGACAAGGGCTAGGGCTAGGGCTAGGGCTAGGGTGAGGACGAGGGTAGAGCGGAGGGGCGGTGGCAACAGCAATGTCCACGAAAGAGAGAGCGGTGACGGCAAGATGAAAGCGCGGGAGCGAGTGCTGGATTAGGCGACAGCAAGGGTAAGGGCGAAGGCGGGAGGTGGCAAGACGAGAGCGACGCTGGAGGCAGAGGTGGCGATAACAGCAGTGAGGCACGGTGGCGAGGGCGAGGAACCACTCCAGCAGCGCCCCCGAGGCCAGTAATTGGGCCGGGATCGATGCCCCGGCGGAGGCGGCGGCGTCGGGCAGCCACCGGCCCTGCCAGCGCACTCGCCCGTCAACGCGCCCGCATGCGGCACTCGGACCGCAACCTGCGGGCGCGCGGGGCAACCGCGCCGCGCCGTCACTCAGCCCCTGCGCTGCGGCGGCGGCGGACGTCGACGCGCTCGGAGCGGCTTACCCGGCCCCGCCCACGGGCGGGCGGGCCGGCCGGCGCTTTTTCCACGCCCACATCGCAAGCTGCGGGCTCCTTTGGGAGAAGCGCTGACGCGCGCGGTGCTCGCCGCCTCTGCTGCCTCCTCCTCCTCCTCTTCTTCCGTCGGAGAACGCGATGCGTGAAAAGGGGGCGATTGATGGGCTTCGAGTGGACCCATGCCCCCGGAGAATGTTATTTTGAGGTGTCTGACTCCTGGTGACTTTCCTCAAATATTGAAGGATTTACGAAGGGTGTTGATGTGAAATTGTATTGCTTCGTGAATATTTCCGGAATGATTTTTGTATACTTCAGTAATTGCAGGAATAGATTCAGACCATGATTTTTTTTTCAGCCTGGAAGAAGGTGCAACTTCAATTCAAAGCAAGTACGAAAATCTAATATAATAACAAGTGAGTAATTAAAATCATTTATAGCTTTGGAATATAACACAAATACATTTACAGGAATTAGTAGTTAATCTGCAATAATTAGGCATGGACATTAGTATCAGAATTTGAGTTACTGTTCACGTTTATATGAGACCAAAAAATATTGACGAAACGCAGAACACCGATAAAAATGCAGTGTTCATTTGAATCGATTATTCAAAATCATGTCGTTATTTTAACCTGAGGATTATTACTGAAATAATAAAACTATTGGTTTATTGAAGTGTGTCGAATAACAATAAATATATTTACGATTTTAAATATCTCCCCTTTATTACTGAATATAAAATTACGTTTTGCATTATTTTGCACTCGTAAACAAAATAATACAAAATAAACAGAATGTGGTTCGAAAATCAACATTAATTTTTGGGAACAGTACAGAAATTACAGCTCAAGCACTCCGCATTATACAGTCCCGCAACCAGCAAATACAAATAACAGCTGCCCAGCGAAGAGTATACAACAGCAACAGGTTCGCTCCGTGAATGAATAGATAATATTTATGTTTCCCCTCCCTTTTCTTGTTATACACAACAAAGATTCCCGATAACAAAACGGAGGCCTCCATTCTCCGCAGGTACAGATCCGGGCTGCCGCCGCCACGCCACGCCGCCGCCGCTCTGTTCGTATTTCAGCGCGGGCACTAGCGGCGGCGGCGGCGACGGTGGTGGTGACGGCGACGGCGGCGGCGGCGGCGGCGGCGGCGGCGGCGGCGGCGGCGGCGACAACGCAAGCTGCGCCAACCGAGAGGGGGGGCCCTTTGTGCTCCGATGATAAATGGTAATTCGAGGACCAAATTTTTATTTACACTCAGAAAAAGTCGGGAGCGCGCTTTTTTCGCTTCACGCTCCGTCTAGTTTTTACTCGATTGCACCGGCGTTCGCCGCCCCGCTTCCTCCTCCTGAACAGCCTCATAAATGTTCACACGCACGTCGCACAGCATTTGCTTTTGAGCGAATTTTCGCAAAGAACATAAAAAGCGACATACCTAATAAATGCGCAGGCGACCGGCAATCGGATGATGCCTCGCGGCAGAAGGAACAAGTGATTCCTCCAGGGATGTCGCAAAACACCGGAGAACGCACTGCAACTACTACGTCAGTTGAGAAACGGGACACGTCGGAAAAAAGACGGCTCGAGGCAGTGACGTGAAATATGACAGCGTAAGTACCAGGCCAACGTTTTGTGCTGGCCCGGTACACATCCCTACGAGCCTTCTCTGTCGACTTCTCGGCGTTCTATTTCAACTTTCTTCTCCGCGGGGGGTGAAATACTGCATTTACATCCGTTTAAAGTACACCGCGAGAAAAGTTAGATAACTTGCATAAAAAAAGTTTATGATAAAGTGGCCTTCCCCATCCCGAGTCCGAAGTATACGGACTCGGGGATTAATCCCGACTGAAAAATTCACGAAGCGAAATCCATAAATGCTTCACGATCGTTCATAAAACGCGCAGAAAGTGGCGGGAGAAGGGGTGGTGGGAAGGGGTGCAGAGGAGCGGAGAGGGAGAACAATAAAAGTTGAACGATGGAGGCGGGCAAAGGGTAGCGGCGAAAGCGGCGTCACGCTGTCACCTGCAGCTGCGCCGCTGGCAGATGTCGCAGTCCGCGGGTCGCCGGTTCGCGCCCGACCTCGCGCCGCGCTGTTCGCCAATCGATACGAACTGCCGGGCCGGCCTGTTCGTGACCGCTTTCACAGCAATGTCACAGGCAGGCCTATGGGAAAGGATGCTCGCACAGACGCATTTCTGTCAACATATTTTTCAGGCGAGACCTACGAAAATCCATTGGGAAAGGGATTCTCATTTAAAACGCCCATAAGCAAACCTTTCATTCACTCTAAAATATAATACATTCCAGATTTAATACAGTAAGGAAACAAGAACGCGAGGTCTGATCTGATTTATTGAGACATAATTGCACGATAACATACATGATATTACAACTTTCGAACGAATTTGGTTCTGGGAACTGTTCGCGTAATTTTACTGTCTCTCTTAACCCAACAGTAGAATAAAATAAACAAAACAAATAAAAGCTAAGAGAGACAAACTAAGAAACAGGGGCCCGAAAACTTCCTTCTTACGGCTGAAAAATTCATACATGGATGCAAGACGGATGCCACTCAAGTGGTGCACAAAATCAAGTAACGTTATTAGATGCATCAGTGTATTGCGCGTTCTTTCTTTTAAGAAGGGTATAATCTGATACATATCGAGTAGACGTAGTGTTCAACATATTGTTATTACCAATACGAACGTCTCCAAGAATCACTTGTCTCATCAAACATCACACGAAATTTTTACTTCGGAGATATCAATATCTTGTTGCCCTTTCATAAAACAATCAAAAGCTACAACTCATTTAATACTCTTCTTAGGCTATTATTCCATTCCTACAATACTAACGAAATTCGCCTACCCTGCGCTGCGGAATTCATCCAGCAGCAAAAACACCACGCGAACGCCCCAGTCGCCGAACGCGAAACGCAGCTTCAGCTCTGCGCAATCGGCGAAATAATTTCTCCACGGGCAGCCAGCGCCCTCCCGCGGGATTCCGAAATTTCCGCGCCGCGCCGCCGAGGCTTTTTGCACGCCATCGCGCGCCGCGCGAAGATGCCCGCGGAACGGAGAGAGAGACGCCGATGCAAAACCCGGTTCGCAAAGGCGGTTACCTCCGCTTTCGATTCAAACAGCAGAACGGAATCCTCTGCGAAGTGGTTGGCGGGGCCGCGGTTCACGAAATCCCGTCATTAGCCTGGAGCTGTAACGGCGAACTCGCACGGCCGTCTTTCGCAACTGCTTCAAAATGAAGTTGGCGATATTACTGTAAGAGCTCGTTTCTTTGTGCGACCGGGTTTGGCAGTATGTTAGGAAACGGCCATTTGCATTCATATCTACGTGCTGTGAAGCCGCAGCTTTTCAAACGGATCTCTCTTCCCAGTTTCCGAGTTTCGTTCGTCTCTACTTTTCGTTTGCTCAAAGAAAGAGAGACGGGGGTTCGTATAAAAAAAAAACAAAAAACTATTTACCGAGGTTTTATGTCTAGCCGCAACGACCGCTGATCAGCGGAAGCAAACAGCGGGTCGCTAAGCAACCCTGTCTCATACCAACTTCGACGGCAGTGGCAGCAGAGACGAGCGAGAGGAGAAGGGGGGGAAGGGGGAGGGGAAAAGGAAGAGGACGGGCCGGCGGCGGGGAAGCGCTGCGGAAACTTACGAGGCAATACAGATGACGCGAGGAGGCACTTGCGCTGAACAAGGTGTTCCCGGGGTTTACGGCAGGATATTATCTATCCATAAAACGACTCATTGCTATAAACCGCGCAAGACGCTTCGCCCGCTGGCAGTGCCGCTCATGTCTCTATCGGAAGCGCGCGGCGAGAGGTCCAGTGGAGTGGCCTCCGAACGGTGGACGGCAAATTGGTAAGCATTTGCTGTGACCAGTGATGGTCTAGAGAAGACGTGCCAAATACCTTTTCTGACACGGGCCATGTTTATAACACGAGAGTTGCATACCAACCACACAATTTGCATACTGCCACTCATTTTGGACCAAACATTTTACAAGTAATGTGCGTACTAAAAAGAACTATAGACTTATAAAGAATTAAAAGGAAACTGCAACTTCCGTTTTTTAATTGAGATATTACAAGCCTATAAGCAGTAAAACTTCAGAGAGGGAAAAATATAGAACTATGATAAAACAGACAAGTGCTTCTTAGTGAATGCATACTGAGGGTAATACCTAACTTTAACTTCAATTGCTTTCCCTCTAAATTGGAAGCACTGCCAGTCCATTCCCCTTTAGCTAGTAACCTTTTATATTTCCTTTCAATTTGTTAAGAACCACAATGATTTTTACTCGGCCAGTTATATCGAAAAATGCTGATTAAGATACAGCAAGACATTTTGAGATACAAAATGCATATGGGTGTCACAGCAGTTGAACATTTCCAGTCTTGAAAGCTGCTGACGGTACGATGGAAGGCCGCTAGGGTGGGGCACACATTTATTTTTTCTCTTTGGGCTTCCTGAACTTGAAGTAGTGAAAAGGGTAGAAGTTGACGAAGTCCACTCAAGGGCAAGGGGGAGAATGCAGAAGGTGATGTAGGGGTATGGGTGGAGTGGGATGCTATGGTACGTTTGGATTGCTGGTCATGGACGCTGAAGTTGTGGCAGAGTGGTAAGAAACCCGGTGGAGAAGAGAGAATGGGGTATTTGGTAAGCTTCAACATTTATATAAGGGATGCCACCAGAAAATAAGGAGATAATAAAATAATGACTGGGAATCAGGAAAGGATGACAACAAAGAAAAAAAGGGGTTCATGGAATATAGAGAGCAAGATATAAATCAGTGGTTGAAGCATAAATTCAAAATTGATCCACGATGATCTCTAAATAAGAAAGAAAGTGGGATTACAGAAGAGAAAATAAAATAAGGTGCACACGGTTTCGAAGAGAAGATTAAACAGCGCCGGATCGGAATCGCTTCGCGGATGAAGCGGTGACGAGACTACCGCAAAGTCTGTCCCAACTAAAGCGAGAGAGCAGTCGAAGTGACAAGGCTTTTCGGCTGCGGTGGACACGGTTTCGGCACCGGCGGCGGCGGTTTCCGCGGCGCTCGGGGTCTCGCCAGCGCCATGCTCTGGGGCGGGGCCGAGGATGAAAAGCGAGGGAGAGGGAGAGGACGGCAGCGTGGTGGAGGCGAGGGGCAGTGGGAGCGGGCGCGGGGGGAGGCAGCGGGAGCAGAGACATAGGCGGGAGCGGGGCGGGGGTGGGGCGGGGGCGGAGACGGAGGTTGAGGCGGCGGCGCCGGGCGCTGCAGGGAACCGCCGCCCTCCCGGCGGTCCACGGGCGTGGAATTCTTAACGAGGTCGAACTGCCGCCTCTGATGCCTACAGGCTGTTCCCAAACTATGCGGACGGAACGAAGGGTGGAGTTTACGCGTGTATGCGGGATCGGAATTTTGAATAGGTCAGATAGCCGAGGCGATGGGATGATGCTCTTATTGGAGAGTAAAGTGTCCTTAGGGACGGCAGAAATGGGATGCAAAAACAACTGTCATGGTTATGGTTCCATAAGTTTCAATTTTCCCCCGCCATCCGTTTTATGGAAAGTTACAGTTTACTTCTGTTTCACAACCAATGAAACTTTACTACACAGTCAAATATTGGTTTCCTTAGCAGCATATTCATCAGAAGTGCGTTAAAAATGATTCATCATTGAAATGTGACAACTTCTCACATTCTCACGTCACCTTTCCTCGTACTCTTATTACTTGACGCTACAATAAATAGTTTAATTGCACGAAAATTAGAACCAAGTTTAGGAATCAGTGGCTTGTTTGTTCACAAAATATACTTCTTGACAAAAAAATATGTAGAAAGAAATCTACTGAAACAAATACATGGAAATAAATTACACGAAAGAGAATGTGCAGTGATAAGCAAGGAATACTTTACAAGACAGTTTTCACAACGACAAAAAAATGCGTTTCGACACATTATGAAAACGACGAGCCAACATCATGGTCGCAATTGAAATCACCCCGAAGCGAACCCTAGCCCAGCGTTCCGGGCCAGCCTGTGCAGAGGCTGCGGCGAGCGAGCGCACGAGCGAGTGGCGGTAGTGGTGGCGGCGGCGGCGGCAGCGGCTTATCTGACACCGCGTCGCAGGGGGCCATGGTGGCGGGCGGACAGACATTTATGCGCCCGAGAGGCACGTGACCGGCAGCGCAAGAGCCCGCGGGCGAGCGCGAACAGCGCATGGCGCAGGGAAACGACATTCTCCTCCCGAACGTTCGCCTTGTAATTGGGAAGCGAGCACTGTCCATCAGAGGAGCAACGAAGGAGGAAGCATCATAGGAGGAACTCGGTCCCGGTCAGATTACTTGCTCAGTTTACTTTCGCTTATGCTAGCGAGATTAAATATTAAAATTTATTAAAATTTGCTCTGAGGTTGAACCCGACATATTAGTCTGATGATAATAATAAAATAAAATAATAATAATAATAATAATAATAATAATAATAATAATAATTACTATTATTATTCCGGTGGCGCTAAGGATCACTTTAAACTTGGCAACCGTCTATTTACAATTTTCTTTCGTTTTGTTAATTTAGTTCCTCCTACTAAAATCATAACCGTTTTGAAATGTAAAAACTTCTTTTTACTCCGCTAGTTAAAGTCAATGTCGATTTATCATTTTAAATATTCACGGTGTAATTCATGGCGGCAATGCAACCACTACGGACATTACTACTAAACGCAGCCACATTCCTACCGGCATATCGAATAGAAACCATATTTGAAATGTTCCAAAAATATAATCAAGTATTATCTATTCTTGAGGGTAAACAATACCACTACTGGGAGAAGATAATATCCACGGGTCTTACACAAAACAATAACTTAACGGCAAGTCCAGCACTCTCGGAAGTCTCCGCTGGCTCACCTTCCCTTCCCGGAGCCTCATCTCCTTTTTCAATTCGCGCAAGGAAGGGATGTCGAATTAATTAAGACCAATCTACGGATAATTGGGCGATTAGCGACGTCCCTCCGGAGGCCGACGCGGGCGCGTGGGCGGCGGCGCCTCGCCTTCCACTCCCCGCCCTGCCCCTCGCTTTCTCCACCCCCCTTCCGCGACTCAATTACGCCCGCGCGCACCTCGCACCTTCCGGCGTCGGGATTCCCCCCTCCCCCCACTTCCTCTCGCGCCAACCCCTCCATCGACTCCGCGACGCAGACACAGCAGGCTTTGTTTCTCGCGAAATGCGTTTCGCCTGTTTTCTTTCTTTTCGACGTCAACTGAGCGATTAGTACACAACATTAATTGTGTACACAAAATGCATGATTCCAAATAGTGCACATTGAATTAAATAAATAATGTATCACATCCTGCATTTTTCTGTAACATTGTGGAATATACTTTCAAAGCTTTGCGGGAAACATCTATTCGATTCGACTGTGAGAATTTTCTCCAGAATGATACCAACATTTTACAGAGTTTCTTCTCTCTGAACCATTATGTTTTTGTACATATTTTTCATTTTGTATTTTATTTTTGTATGATTTTTTTTGCTGGAGCAAAAGCTAAATATTTTCGACTAAGAATGGCTCTTTTTAATTCGTCTTAAACACATGATGTGAGTAACAATAATTTATACCAGACAGGTTTGTCAAATTATAATATTTGGCAATACCTGCGCATCAAAGAAACTTGCTATTGCTACAGTCTTGGTATTAGCCAGCCGAGAAGCTTCCGAAAGAAATCAAGTCTGAGGTAAATTCATCTTGATAAACGAAATAATAAATATCATACAAACTCAAATAAATGTTCTAATTCCTTTAAAACACATGATGAGTTCAAAGTGTCCGCAAGAGACTTACTGAAAGAAAAAAAAACGCTCGGTTAAAAAATATAAAAAGCTTTTAAAAACAAACAAATATTTAAATATTTTAACCATTTTTTAAACTATTTCAAATAAAATAATTTTATGTATGGAAGTATTCATCACATACTGAAAACAGACTCACGCAAACAATTACGAAAATAACACAAGCACTAAAAAAAGTAAACTGACAAAATACAAACTTCACTTGCTAGTATTGACAATTCCAATTTAAGCACAACAAAGAAAATTATCCTACAGTAAAATTCAGACTTGTTTGGTTACGCGTTTGTTACTTTATTACCCAAACGTAATAACATTAAAAATGTAAATATCTAATCTAGTAATTATTAAATGAGTTTGAAATCTTCACAACTGGGGAGGAGGTGTATCCTTGTACACATCAAATATGTAGTTGTCAAGACTGAATATTTCAGTTTGACTGTTGGAATAAAGAAAATCAGTATTTTTTGTGAACAAAATTTAAAATATCCCTCAATAAAACCCAAAAATTCCCACTTTACAACTTTTGTTTTTTCCACCTCTCGTTGTAACATTTAATAAAAAAAAAACTACTGTAAAATCATCGACCACTCCCCCCTTTGATACGGTTGATACACTGAATATAATTCACGCCACGCCAGATTTACAGTTTTATTAAATTACTAATTAATCTGTGTGGAGATATAATGCTATCAGTTCAGCTCCATGTAGGAGATAACGCAATGCATCGTTTTGAT
Organism: Acheta domesticus; assembly: GCA_031308135.1. Classification (NCBI taxonomy): domain Eukaryota; kingdom Metazoa; phylum Arthropoda; class Insecta; order Orthoptera; family Gryllidae; genus Acheta; species Acheta domesticus. The sequence goes on from JAHLJT010002406.1 coordinate 88,199,446, forward strand.
AATGGAATAAAAGCCATTCAAAATAAAATACTGTGACCTAAAAATGAAAATGGGATGTAATAGTGTCCTTTCAGAGATTCTCAAATGGTTGAAAAACAGGCAAGACTCTAATAATATGGGAATATTACGAAAGAAACATAAGGCGTCGAATTAGACTAATAAATGACGAGTGAAGTCAGAAACAAAGAGCGTATATATATATATATATCAAATCTCACGTTTTCTGTATTTATTTCAAATTGTAGCCTTACATACAATCGCAGTATTGTATTTATCCATATACTTCGTTGTTATATAAAATACTCATCTGCGCTTTGTATCCAAATTGAATATTGCAAACATGTTCACAAATTAGACTAAAAGCGAAAATCCCGAGACTAGAAGCTATTCGATCATAAGATCCACACATTTACGATTCCAAATTCTCTCGACCATGACTTTTGTGCTGTATCCTATAGCTCTCTCATTACATTACCTAACCCCCTCCTGCTCAAAAATCTCAAGAAATGTTTTTTCAAAAGTAATACTTGCGTTTAATAACCATAATTATGGAAATAGTGCCTGTTTCTTTACAGACCTATCTTTAACCTGCTCATTCCTAACTCGTACATCCCAGAGCCCTTCCTTTCGCTATAAGCTCCAAAGTGAGGGTAGTGGCGCCTTGTTCTCCCCAATCCCTCTGAAAGTCTCTCCCGGCCGATCGGCACGCGAACTTCGCACTTTGGAAGAAGTCTTTCTAATTGGCGACGAATATCCCCCAGAACTTCGCGACTCAGCCGGAAACGATTAGAAGGATTCACCTCTCGTCGGGTCACAAGAGGTGGCGCGATCGCCTCGAATGAGATCCTGGGAAGAGTGCTACGTGGAGGGGAAAAAAAAGAGACTCAGCAAGAATACGCCTTGTTCCGACGAGATAAAACGATGGGAATTCACTCGTTGCCTCGACTACGAGCGGTAAAGTCTGGGAGGAAAGAAGCGCCGGCAGAGAAACACGCCGAGTACGTGACGTTACGGCCGACTGCACTTCCCGCGAGGAGGCGCCGCCGAGGCCGAAACGGGTGCGAGGCTGCGTCTGTGAATAAATTCTTCTGCACGGCCTGGTGCAGCGGAATCGACCATACCGGCGTGGGGGCAGAGTCGGTCGCGACGGGGGTGGGGCAGGGCGCGGCGGAAGCGCGGTCGGGACTCGGGTGGATCGTGACAGTGGACGGGCACGGCGTCGCGGGGGCGGTCACGGCGTGGTGAGGGCAACGCAAAGAGTGGTGAGGGCGAGGGCGAGGGCGAGGGTGAGGGCGAGGCACGGCGTGGCGGTGGCGGTGGTGCGGCTCGACCGAGGCGGGATGCCAGCGTGGCAGTGGCGGGGTCGGGTCCCGGCGAGGCGGAGGCGTGGCGAGGCGGGTCACGGCGTGGTCGGGGCGGGGAACAACGTATCGGGGACGTGTCACGACGGGGTGAGGGCAAAGCAAGGCGTGGCGAGGGTATGGAGGGCTGGGAAAGACCTGCCGGGCGCGGGACATGGACTGGCGGTAGTGGGGTGAGGTTTAGCGGATGTGGGGTGCGGCGTGGTGAAGGCGGGGCTCGGCGAGGCGGGACGCGAGCTTGGTAGGGGGTGGGGACGCGTCACAGCAAGGCGGGGTCATGGCGTGGTCGGGGCCCCACGTGGCGGCGGCGGGACACGGTGTGGCGGGCTCGGGGCACGACGGGACATGGCGAGGCGGGGGCGTGGCAGGGTGCATCTTGAGAGGCTGTGGGAGGGGGGGGGGGCTTGGTCTTCTCGGGAGACACCTCTCTATTCATGAAGCGGGCTTCGGGGAAACGAGGCACTAACTCGTAGGGAGCCTTGAGTGTTCGTGCAAGTTCTCTGTGTCCTCGCGAAATCCCCCCAGCCGCCTCTGAAAGACCGCAACGGACGGGAGGGCTTAAAATGGCGGTCGGTAATCCAATTCGATGTAGGTGCTTGGAAGTAAGAGCAGGGTTAGATTGCAAATAAGGCTTGTAATAAATGTCAGCTCTATATTTAGTCGTAATGTTTACATCGCCTACCATCTCTTAACTTCGACTCCACACAGCTATTAACAGCTTTTATTTCCTCAAACTCTGATTTAGATTCGATAAAATTAAAATTAAATGTGTTTACAATTATTACAAAAAATGATTAAACGTGTAATCAGAAGTTTAAAACTTATTGTCTAATTATTCAACAAAAATAAAAGATGTTAAGGATCGCTTCAAAAACGTTGTGCAATCCAAAATTGATTCTGTAGAAACAACATTCTCCAAAGGGACTGAAATGAGGAATGCACATGATTTTGAGTTTCGCCTGTCATTTATGGAAGCATCGAAGAGGAATTCAGTTTTACAAATGTTACAGTATTATCTGCCTGTAAACATATTAGTAAAAAATCTGTTTATCAGAGCTCAATTTAGGCTTTTAAGATACGATACATTAAATGTAATACGCACGTGCAAATACAATTATAGCAATTAAGAACAGAAAATTCTTGATGTATCCAACGCGAGGAACATATTGCTAAAATAGTGAATCTTTCTTTCCTTGTCCTACAATTCATAGGAGTATATAAAACCTCCATGGATCTGCTGATTTTTTACACATTAATGGGACTTCTCTTTCCGATGAGGGGCAAAGATGGCATGTTGACAACTCTGACGCCTTGAATGCGTAAGTAGAAGGGCACAAAGAAGCAAAACAGTAGGTGGGGGCGATAAACAGTAAATGCTCACCCGCGGATAAACAGCGTTAATAACGAAGCGGAAATTAAGTCAACTCTTCGTTGTAATGCTTCGCCGACATGGTGTATGTAAGAAGAAATATATTTCCATTGTGCTGAAAAGGCTGTGGAAATGTGAATGTTTGTTCGTCGTAGTATGTAAACAGAGAGATTAATTTTTGCTAGCTTCTTCTTGGAATAGGTTCGTTGGGAACCACGAATTACGAATATAGAGAAGTTTTTTTTTTCGAATTCTGATCCACAACAAAACAAAAATTAAATGAAACACAACTCTGGTTAATACACTTTTTTTTCGACACATGAGAAGAACAGAATGGGTTCCGACATTTTTCTACGGTCAATCATTGTGAGATTAAAACTTGAAATCCTTTCAATTATTTTTCACAAAATGAAGTATTCCCCTTTAAATGAAAAGACAGTGATATATTAAATTCTATATAAGCAAGAAGAGAAGCAGAAATCTGTGAGAACCTAGTTGAACCACTAATGCATGACCTCTCATTCTTTAAAATTGGAAGGTTGAGGAAGACGTCTCTTAATGAAACATCGGATGACTCACCCGGAGTACAGGACATCTGAATACGATGTCTACGAAGAACAATGTTTCTGTCAAGTAAATTCAGATGTCTGCAAACTCGGCGCGAATTAATATCGGGATCATTACCTTGAACAAATAAGAAAGAAAAATAAGTATATTAAATGTAATTAGGAATACAAAGGATACACATCACTATTATTGAAACTCTACACCAATGACAGTCAAAATAGTCTGTGATTAATGAAGATATTCAACATGACAGAATTGTCAAATAACTTATGGCAACGAAAAAATTGACTTATTCATAATAAATCGATCACAGTAATTACAACAATTACATCTCTTGGAATTAATAATTCACAGATCCAGGAGCAAATCAAACATATCTTAGAGAATCAACTGAACAATCACAATACCCAACTCCTCAATAGGCATCCCTGCATATATAACGATCTGAACATTGGTTGTCACTCCCGGTAGCCGAAGTCCAACTGCTTCCACGGTTCCTATCTCTGCTTCAAGTTGGCGGACGTGGGTAATCAAAACTTGGGAGAGCCGCGGACCCCTGCGACTGCTGGGCTCAATTCTGCGGCGGCAACGGAGATGCATCGCCGGCCCCGGCGGCCAGCAGGCAATTCGGACACCGCAAACTCTCAAAACAGATCTCCCCAAAACATAGATAGGATACGCCACAAAAGGAAAGTCTAAAGCTTTCTTGAAATTATGAAGGAACAATATCACATTCTTATAGCTGCACTACATTGTCAGAAATATCATTAAATTTAATGCAGATTAATGAATTGTACATGGAAACATCTTAATATTTTTGTATATTAAATTTAATGCACAAGTTAAAATCAGTGCATATTTAATGTAGAGGTTCTCTCGTTTCCCCTGTCTCTCATCCGTCATCTCATGTATTCATAATCACCATTCCATCAAGATTATTCACTCCTTGCTTCTAGATATGACCATAAAGCTTTGGCTCTTGCCACATAATGTACTTGTGTACGTTACAATTAATGTGCGTTCATTACGTTGGGAAGTTTTCACTCATAATTACTTTAATGCTATTTTCACTAAAGTAACGCGAAAATTTCTGTCAGTGTAGGTAAAAATAAAATGAAAATAACGTTCACTTTGAATGAGTTAGTGTTTTCATTTAAAGATGTGGCCACGCCCAAAATCGGCGTTACCGCTGCGAATCCGGATGTGTTTCGTCCCAAATTTAGATGGGCAATACCGCACTAAAGGAAGGAAGTCAAGGTGGCGCACGGTTCGTGGACCGTTTCTTAACGTAATGTTTCGACATCTACTTTTAAGTGATTGGAAGTAACAACCTATCAGAACAGTCGGCTTCTACAATACTCATTAAGGTAATGATTTAGTTTCTTAGCTAGTGTCAAACATCCGCGCTCCGTATAGCATTGGAACCTAGTATCTTCCACTTAGGAATTCTTAGTTGCTGGCTCGTTACAAAAATGGATATGCTATGGTAGCAGGCACAAACCACCAAAGATAATATCGATTTAATTCGCACGTTTCCTCGACAATTCTGAGCGGAATACTTTGAAAGGCAGAAAAATCACTATCTGCTACGTGAAAAACATACGAGGAGTGTACATGTTTCGTAATTCCAGGAAGAGGTTCGGGGAAGAGAACAATATGGCTGAAGTTCTTTCGACATTGTTCACTGGATTAGAGCTGGAGAAAGCAACTAACACAACTCTCACATACATAACTAAAATACACACGACGGCTGTATATTACAAACTTCTAGGGAATGCAGAGGGATCGAAGAACATCACCTTTTACTGATGGCCATGTGAAGGGAGATCACATAAAAGGAAGCTACATATGTGATATCTATCCCTGATTGGACGGCAATGCATTTCGGTTAATGCTTTCCAACACAAGTTATTTGGGAAAAAAATTATCTTCGCCCCCCCTCATACACACACACACACGCACTCTGGCCGTTTGTAAATATATTCTCAAACATCCCCTAAAAGTATTTTTTGAATTGAAAATTTCATAAATATCCCAGTAGACACAAACTCTTAAGTCGAGAACAATGCAAGAGGAACGAAACTCGCCAACTCCCACTTGTAGACATTACAATGAACAAATTCAATTAATATGGATCTGTCCTAATCGGTAAATTTTCTCTCCCGAGCGCATGTTGGTACAACTCCACCACCCTTTACAATAAACTTACAATAATACCCCTTACAATAAACATGAGAATTAAAAAAAATTGTTTGAGCATTGAAATCCGCCCCCGCGATTGCCGAAGCCCTGCTAATGGAGACATCGTGCTCGGCGGTGCTGTTGGCGGGCCTGGCGATAGCGCGCAGCGGAGCGCGATTGCAGTGCGCGCACGAGCGACGCTACCGGAAGAAATACGCCATCGGAGCGGAAGAGCGAATTTTGGTCTCTGCGCAGTCCCGGGCGGTCGCGCTGCAATTCGGAGTGGGTTCCGTCCCGAAATCAGTCGCTGTGGGCAACGCCGTACTAAAAGAACTAATATAATGTTGGTTTGTACTTAGAGGTTATGTCTTATAGCGTTATTTGTAGGCATAAAAATGTAAATACAGAATTAGATGCGGTCGTGAATCTGCTGATTCTAAAATTATTAATCTATTTAAAAATTACGAAAAAACTTCCAATTGGTGTTACTCAGAACTTTCTATCTGAAAATTATCCAGCAGGTCTATTGAAGTAGAAGCATGCGCGAGGGCAGGTCAAGAAAATCTGGTAATCAACTTGCCGGTTAATGAAAATTACTAGATTATGAGACTGGCATTATAATTCAATTTTTTAAATTAGAAATATGACAACATTTTTACACTCAAAATCGTTTGAAAACGTGTTTTAGATGTCGCTGGCCATGCATTACTACAGAGTTGATGAACATCAATTTCCTTTTGCCTAATTATTTTCCCGAACTTTTAATTGCAGGAGTTACATTCAAACTCGATCTGTTACAGTACATATTTAAGACAGAAAAATATTTTTTCGGTTATGCTAAAAGAAGACTGTAGGCATTTAAGAATTCAGTAATGATTTATCTAAATATTTTGGCACTGTAAAATTATTTCAAATTTAATTTCTCGAAATTACGAACGCAACGGCATGGAGGTGTTAAGCACGAACAAATAACTTTCCTCTGCTAGGAGTAAGAGAGATCGCTGAATCGCAAGCAAACAGCCTGTCGAACACCAACTTCTAAAACTTGACGTCTGACGGTATTATAAGAAACTTTCAACTACGTCGCCTTCCACTAGAGGTCGCAATGCAATTTCCGACACGAGTGAAAACATTATCGTAAAATCTGTTAATTTTCCGCCACAAAAAATTACGAGTAATTAACGAATTACCGACCATTCACCGAGTTATTTCATTTTCAAAAGATTAAATTATAAGCCGTGATCGTGAAATGAATTCCAGGCGCTGGCTGGAGATCGCAAATGAAAAAGTAAACCCGAAACTTTTTTTAACTGGAAGTGTCAATCAAATTTTCGAACGTATTTTATGCGATGACAAAAGCTTTTTACGTTCATTCCGCCGGGTGGCGGTGCTCCCGCTACTTTCCATGCTCCACTCGCTTCAATGGTCACCGCCCGTGTCTACCCCTCGCTTCCGTCATGGCCAACTAGAAACTCGAAAGAGCAAGAAACGCAAGCAGGGAAAGAATGGGTGATGAAAAAAGGCAAACAGAGGTAGAAAATATACTGCACGAGATAAAAAAAATCAGCGATTTCGACGCTGTTCTACTTTAAAGACTAGCGATAAGCTGAATTCCGGAGAAACAACCTAACAAATATTTTCAATTTGTGCCGTCAACATTCGTGAATTTATCCAGATGTTCCCGATAAGATTGTATTTTACTTTTTACAAGGCCTCGCATTCGAGACTGGACTGCAGAATACCAAGATCTGTTTTCATATTAGATTAAGCGTATCACGCATACCAAGATTATGTCCATATTCCCTAAACATAACTGTTCAATGAAAATGAATACGCAGTTGGCAAATCGGGAATGCTGTACCTTTACACAATGAAGAAATTATACATTTAAACATAAAAAATAAATCAAATGAAAATAATGAAAAAATAAGAGCAACATAAGATTAACATTGGAACTTTTAATTGCGAGAAATTAATGATACTGTAATTATAAAAGAAAGAAAATAAAATGATACTAAAAAGTAACTTAACGAAATTGTTAAAAACACACACAAAGTAAAACTGAAGTAATATTAAGCACTTCTGCACAGTTATTGTCTTGTAGAACTCGAAATTTAGGTAGAGGATTACATGAAAATGTTGATTATTATAGTGTACCATAACACTGTACTGCACAGGTAAGTAAAAAGAACGTGAATAACAACGAAATTATACTAAAATTATAAAAAAGGTTTCATTCATACAAGGACTTGCACTAACAAAATTCAAATCGCGTTTCAGATCCAGGCTACTAAGACCCATTTCTCACAATATACATAGGCCCAGCAGTCCTCCAGCACAGGTGGAAAGGAACGCCCCGGGCAGGGTCGCTGCCTCCGAGTGTAGCCGCAAGAGCGCGCGCGGCCGCGCACCTAGCCATTTCTGCATCCCAAGGGGGATTCCCCGGCGTTCATCATCGTTCCGCGCAAATAATGCGCGCGAGAGGCGCTGCTGTTGCAGAAAAAACAACAACCCAACCGCGAGGGCTTTTCGCCACGGCCCGGATTGAAATTTATTGCGCATTCCATTTCGCTCCTCCTTTTGTGCGCAGTTGGGGGCGGCGCCCCCGAGGCTGCACCCCGCTGAGCCGCGCCGTGCTGCGTCTCGGATCGTCGGTATTCGCGCAGACGTCGCGAATTTAATTTATCTCCGTGTTTAATAATAATTACCCTCGCGCGGGGCGGTAGCGATCTGCCAGGGTCGGAGAAGGAGAAGATCCGAGCTAATTTCGGGCGGGTGGAGCGCAATCGCTTTCTGGAATAGAGGGATCTTGGAGATCCGGCAGACCTAGGATCTACGCAGCAAGGACGACTTGGTGGACATGGTTTTTGTGTAAGGACGTATCCCAATGAAAAAACAATGAAATTGCACCCTTAATTATTTCACGATCCCTTGAATTCTCAGTTGTTCTGTAAGTAGACCGAATTATTCGGATGGCAAGTTCATATTTCTTCTGGATATTCCTTTTATCAAAAGCACCAACCATTAATTATTTTCCTACATCTACTTTCCTACTGAGAAATGCTTTCAAGATGAAAAAATATCTGTGACTAAGAGTGAATGTGCCAAATGTATGAAAAGAGAGGCGGCAATCTGTAAGGGCTTCCAAGAAATCGACCGAAACTGGCGTTCTATTTGAACACATGAATATTCCCAAGGGTCTCAATGGAGATCGGCGAAAATAGGTTCTTCTAAGAACGCGGATATATCAGTCAAATTTGGTCGTTTTGATCAAGCATTTCATACAGATATGCTGGCGAATATATTAACAAACTGAAAATAAAACCCCAAATACGTAATTAAAATTAACACCAAATACTTGTTGAAAACGTTGTTATTCAATATACGCGCCTGCAATACGCTCATAGCCAGGGTATTAAAGCGCACCTTTGTCACGTCACTCTTAGGTTACCATCTTCTCTTACTCGCATTTGTGTATTATATGAGGATTCTGAAAAACGAGACAATGCTGATATGAAAAATTCTTCTCGGAATTCTGAGGTAAACAGATCGCAATATAGTAGAGAATTGAAAAAAATGGGAGAGAGGATCAGCAAACGCTGTGTAATGTTTAATATGTAAAACGTACGTTCAGAAATATCACATTCCAAAAGCATAAATGTCAAAGAGTTCGTTGTCAAAGAAAATATTGTTCAGCTATAGTAAAATACAGGAGAGCTTATCCTCAATGAATGGAGTTATCATTAGAGCGGTGTATTAACTGAAGTTTCTACAGCTAACAAGAACAAAATATGAGTTATAGTTCAAAAGGTCATAACGAGGAGAAAATAGAAAGAGTGTTTTTGTGTTTCTTGAAACTAGAGAAAATACGGGAAATCTTAAGGCTCAGAGAAAATATCTGAAATATCTGAAGTTGAAGAAAGGAAAGCAATGAGGGTATCATCATCATCATCCTAAAGGCCAAAAAGTGCCTTGTGGCTGCCGCCATGACATTGTCATCCGCAATGAGGGTATATGAGCGAGATATTACAATGGAAATCATACAGGCAACATTCAGGCATCTGTAACTCAAGTCTGAGGCAATACACAATACAAATCCTCCGAAACAGTAGGATATTTTTTGAAAATATACAGGCAAAGTACTTCCAGGCAGCGCCTGAAGAAGTCCGACGCTCCACGAAAGATCACATGCGACGTCGCGTCGCCTCGATGAATACTGGCAGACCCGCGCCCTAGCGCTACCGGCTAGGGCAGCGGGGAGAAGAGCGGGTCGCCCGTGCACAATGGCGGCCGGCGCGGCCAGGGAAGTAAGGCTTGTTTGCGCGGGCCCACGATGATGGAAGATCTTTGCTTTGTGCATCTGGCGAGGCCATTTGCCGCGGGCGCCACCGCCGTCGCCGTCGCCGCGCGCGCCAGTCCGCCCGCCCGCCCACCCGCCTGCTCGCCGCCAGATGTTTGCGTAAGGAAATGGCGCGGAAGGGAAGGCAGGCGCCGTGGCGCGGCGAAGTGAAGCGACTGGGAGAAGGCGGCGCGGCGTTGGCGCCACCATCGGATCTGAAGCGGTCTTCGCCACAGACGCTGCCCGACAATATGACGACGCGCGTCCTCGAACGTTTTCACCTACGGCAGCTCACAAACGAGACGAGATTTATCTAATTTCTTCAACTAGGGGTGCGCTGATAGTTGGTTAACTAGTTTTAAGTTTTACAGAACTGGAACGTTTGATTTTATATTGTAGGCTAGAATGTAATTAAAACAAATTTACGTGAAAACAGAATTGTTTATTTCCCTGCAAAAGCGTGGTCAATTACAGAAACCGGAAAACTCAAGAGCATCTGTAATAAATAGTACATTACCAGAAGATACATTAAAAAGAATATTACAACAATAACGAAAACGTTTTCTTATAGATAATTTATTATATTAAAAGTTAATGTATTTACCAGCCTCAATGAAAAAACAACGAATGTCTTTCCAAATGATAGAATGAGTTTCGTTAAGAATCGTTTAGCGATTCTCGCCTTTATCTCTGTCGGAAGATTTGTGAATGCTTCTATTGGTAATTTGCTCCCACAGGATAAAACCGTCGCGCATACGTTGTTTTGTCTAGATTCTAAGGAAAGAGAGAACGAGCAAAATTTAAAATAACAATCATGAACCACGATGAGAGTTGCAGTGGTAAACGCATCAAGGATTTTGCATACGACGAAACAACGAAATAAAAATTCGGGTATTAAGAACAACTTATTTGCGCATAATTCTTACATTTAAGATTCGTAAAATACATGTGACATGTAATAACTTTATTAATGTGGCAAGACTCGGGTCATCAGGCCCGGTCATTTGCTTAATCACGTAACACAAAACTTTATAGATAAAAATTGAAAAATATCCTCCGATACATTTAGTAATAATGTAGTAGCTTAGATATGTCTTGACTCCGGACTCACGAATAAAGGATGGTGTATTATGTCTATGTCACGTTTCGAACAGAAAAATATCAACGGCTTTCATTCGTATTAATTCAATTTTCTGGGAAGAAAATAACGTTGTCTTGATTTTCTGTTGCAGGTCATCCATACATTACTTCTGAAAGATCTCGATAGAATATCCAAAACTTGCCGTTTTCCCATTACAGTTAACTTTAACTGACCGCTGTTTCCCCCACCCCAGTTTTCGTACTTGCGCGTAGTCAGAGGAGCAGCGCTAGTCAGAAGACGATGCACAAAGGCGATCTGTTAACGCAGGCGGGTCTCGGAATGCGGGCGGCGCAGAGGCGGGTGCAGCGAAGTGGAGCAGAGCAGAGGCAACACCGACGCGGTCAGTGGAGATAGGGAGGAGGAGGAGGTCGAGGAGGAGAGGGAGCTGAGAGAGGAAATGGGAAGCGCTGGCAGATGCGCCGCGGGCTCGTAAAGCTGTCCATCTCTAGATGCGCCGCAGCTACACAGCGGCCCAATGCACCACAGCCCAACCTCGTCTCCGCCTCGCTGTCTTGTCTCGCGTTGCATCTCCACGAAATCGAAATCAGAACACGCATTAGCTCCCAAAAATATTTCTATTAATTTGAATGTATAAGCGAGAGTGAATTAAAGTGGAAAATGTCAGTAAAATTATTTCATAAAGTAATTAAATCCAACAACTGAAATATGAAAATGAAGCTGCCAGGAACAATGAATACAGATTCCGCGTTACAACAATATCCATAACATTATCCAATCTTTAGGTAATACCAATGGGGAAGCGGCATAGAAATACGAGATATTCATTCCTCTGAGGGGATCACTAATGAAACAATGGCATCATTGGCTTCACAAATGCCTATCATCCCAGCAAATGGGACGAAGTCCCCGACATTTCAACGCCGTCGTTTAGAGAGCAAACGCATAGCGACATTTACGGCCAGAAATTGAATGCCGGCTTGCCCTCCGCGGGGTGATCCGCCCACCCGCACAAACGCCGTGAATCCCAAATCAGTTTCCCGGCGTAATTGCGCATCCTCGTCGCGTCATGTGAGCGGCGGCTTACAGCCGTCGGGGTAGCCCCGACATGCAGTTGGCAACTCCCGGCGCGCCGCGGCACAGCCGCGCGGCGTGCCGAGCCCGCGAGGGGCGAAGGGGGGGAGTGGGGAGTGAATCCGCGGCAGCTGTCCACCTACAGCGCCACCAGCGAAGTGCGACTCCCGACACGCCGGCGGAATTTCAGCGGAGCCGTGTCCGCAAAGTATTTGCTTATTAGTGTGTGCATCTGTGTGCGCGTGCATGTGACTGTGCATTGGGGTGTGGATTAGTGTGCTCGGGTGTTTGTGTGTGTGTGTACGCGCGCGTCTTTGTGCGTTTGTGAGTGCGCTGGTATCTTTGTGTGAATGTGAGCGTGTGTATACAATGTGTAAGAGAATGTGCGGTAGTGTGCGTGCGTATATGTGTGTGTACGTTCACTGCTGAAATTAATGTTCATTTCACGAACTCAAATGTTGACATACATAAAAAACAGCGGTTGTCTTTAATGAAATTCTCTAGCTCGTAATGTTAACTATGATGAGATCACAAATTAGGTCGATCAGAGAGGGTACGACTTTTATTAAAAACGCACAAAATTAACATCACGTACAACACTCGAGAGATGATGAAAAATATGAGAAAAAATTTGGGACTGGATTTTTTTAGATCAATTCACATGAATCAAGAGAACTTTTCCTCAGACCATAACATTCTCGTTATAATTGTCAAATCTAATTGTTATTATTATTATTATTATTATTATTATTATTATTACATGATTACACAATGGTATTACGTAAATAACGCTCGGTTAATGGCTGATGAATTTTTAAAGTTAATAATCTAGATAAGCAGTATTTATCATCCAATTTATACATAAAATTAACAAAATAGAGAACAACCGATGAAACTATCAATGCCAACATTAATAAATCTACTTAACGATATTTCTCCTTGTATAGCAGCATCCCACGATCGAACGATTCATGTCCAAACATCTAAAATCACGAGAATATGTTTAGCCAAAACGAAACAATTGAAAATATGAAGCAGGAAGCCCACGATAAGTGGGCGGTTTGAAACCAAACTAACCAAAAGGGGAGCTTTAAAAGAACTATCTTAACGAGGATTATTCTCCCACATATAAAAAAATTAATGTAATTAAACCCACGCCCAGCAGCCCCTTGAGCACCCCTACAACCGGTGGATCCCACGCCGATCCCTCCGTCCGTCACAAGTGCCACCCACTGCATTTGCATCTCGCTCTGCAGAGGCGCGCGTGCGCTGCCCGCCGCCGCCGCCACGCCTGGCCCCGCGCCAGAGCGACCGACGCGTCGCGGCGCGACCCGCGCGGCGGCCGGCGCGAGCGCGGGTCGCGGCCCATCGATCGAGCTCCTCCTCGCCTCGCCACGCCACGCCACGCCACGCCTTGCTCCGCGATCCCCAGCCCCTCCCCTCCCCTCCCGAGAGGGAGCTCAAGAATTCCGAAGGCGGGAGGAACTTGTTCCGACCGGAGATCCCGCTCGACTCGGAAGTCTCCAGCCACGCCCCCACATATCGTCGGTGCCCGACAAAAGTGACGCTACTCTGAAATATCGATTCAGTTTCACCTGAACTGAATAATTTTCCGAACGAAAACAAATGGTTTTAGTCTATATTCCAGCTGTCAAGGGAATGATCTTTACATGAGTACCAGTAAAATTTCTTTAATTTCCTAAATATATTTCTGTACGTCTTTGTGTTTGAAAAACGATTTTTGAGATTTATCATTTATGCTGAGCACTGATAACATGCCTCTATTTCTACCTTACAAATTTTATTTTTAAGGCCTAAATGTCGAAGTCCTATTCGATGAAATAATAAAAATACTTTTACAGTTCTTACATGCGGATGTCACGGGGGATTCGCATTTTCTAGAAAAATATCAAATGTCTGGAAAATAAGGCTTGTGACATGTGGCACATATTCGTAATCATATGATCATATCTTTGGAGCAGCATCAAATGATTAATTAAAATCTTCAAAAGATAACAAATTTATTACTACGTAGGAGACTTGCCTACAAAATTAAGTTATTATTCAACGACAGAAACAGGAGACTAAGGATGCTTTGTTATCCGAAAGCTTTAATTTTTAATTTTTCGTACGTATAATAATATTATATAAAATTAACTCCTCCACGATATTAAAAGCAATATGCACGTCAATTTGCTTTGAGATGTCATTATATGAGTACTTTGCTTCTCATAAACACCCAAGAATGTGATACCGATCACAATGTCATTTTTGTTACAGAGTCCGTCTCAAAGCTCCTGTCCAATAAGCAATAACCCAGGCTTGGGAGTGACCGCACCATTGTTTTACTTTGTGCATCCGGCGCAACCACGGGACAGCTTTTAGACCTAACCCATCCTCCTGAATGGTTCCCTGAAACACGAATAACTCAGCCGAAGGCCTCTGATTAGCTTCTTTACTGCGTTCATTAAGGCGAAAACAAAGAGAGCGCGGGGGGAGAAACTTACACTGCAAGTCTCTGCGCCGAACTCTCCGATGCTAGCGAATATCGCTCTCTCCGCCCTCGCTCTACCACACCGCCGACTCTGCCCGCCGCCCTCCTCGGCGAGGGAGCCGGGGAACCGCAAGTCAACCTCTCAATAAACTCCCGGAATTCGCGCTAATGGCTGGGTGCTTCTCAAGAGCAACCTCCCGCCGTCCCTCCCTCCCCGCTCTGTCCCTCGGTGGCCGCCTCCGCCGGTGGGACGGAAAGGAAGCACTTCACGGAGCACGCGCGGGGGCGGCGAGGGTGGGCCAAGCGAGAGGGGGAGGGCGCTGTCCAATCAAAAATTTCCACGCGCTGCTTTGCTTCGACGTGCGAGGAACGCAATAATCTCCGGTGTTTTCTTTAGAGCGCACGAAGCGGGCGTTCTAGGAAAGGAATGAAAGTGTAATTTTGTGGAGATTGAACGTAGTCTACGCTCTGGAGCGTTTGAATTTTAAAACGAACAAAAAGCGGAGAGCAAAATTATAATCTACACCACCTCTGTACACCGGAGACCCCATCCAGACGATATAAAGGAAGCGCTGCATTCTCGAGACCAGGTTTCAGTTTATTTAAAAAATAAATATTACTCAGAGCCCAACAAGAGAAAGCCCAGAACAGTATTTTCTCGTTAAAAAATATATTTATAAAGAAAAAAATTCGCTGCTTGGTTTCAAGTCGGGTTTAGTAATAGCATTGGTTATTTCGGTCGAAAACGAGGAGTTCCCTTGTTCCCTTCATGAATAAGAGAGAGTAGCTCTGCTTATATTGTACTAAGTGATTGCAAGAAAAGGAAAACAAATGTGAGTGAGAATTCGCTCGTACGTTTTGATTAGGAGGGGGATTTTGAAGACCTAAAACATTCCCGAAAATGATCAATAAAATGCTTTTAAAATACTTTAAAATGACCCAAAAACAACGAAAACTGACGTAAAAAACCACTTCAGATGAACAACTCAAGCTGTTGAATATGTTACTGACGTAGGGTTCTTCCTTTTGTTCGAGCTCAGTTTGCAAACTTTTGGATCGTTCTGTTCTTTAAAAGAAAGTCTCTGTTTTTATCTATTGCGAAATCGGCCGACCTAACAATGGTTGCCGGACTGGACTATGACGCCGATAGGCGTCACAGGAACCTTAGATCACACAGTACTCACGGTCATTACAATACATGAGCGAAGACAATATACGAGACAATCGAAACGAGATTCTTCCACATTCTCTTCTGATTTTCAAAGGATTAGGCTACTCAGGAATTTGTTGCATCTCGTACATATTGTTTGAAGTACCATTAAAATGACATTAAAATCGATTAAATCAGCCAAAAAAAAAAAAAACATTAAAAATGACGTAGAAAGAAAAAAAAATAGTCGCAATCGACGAAAAATGCGAAAGGTCATTTCCTTCCGTTTAACATAACATAAAATGAATTTCCACACTAAACGGCATTTTCTAAAGGGAAAAAATGCCATTTCATTGAAATCCAGCCTCTAGTTATGACTAAGATTTGTTACGTGAAAAAAATCGGTTTCACATTGGATTTTCCAGCGAAACGAAAAAGATCAATGATCATTATTGACACCCCAACGTCTTATTTATAACCCTCTCTTATCATCCAAGCGATTTATTAATATCAATTTCTATTTAACGAATACCAGCAAAATTAGCTTCCCCCAGAGATGGAATCTGGAAAACGTGTATTTTGTAAAACGGTGCACTACTTCTCGATGCGAGTCGGCGTAGCCACGAGAGGCCGAAGCCCAACTTTTGACAGGTACTCGTAGTTGAAGCGACGGAAGCGCTGTGACGTGGCAGTTGAGAGGGGCTGCGGGAGTCTTTCCAGGTCAGGGCCACGCCTCCACCCACCTCCGCCCTCGCTCCTGCTCTGTGAAGCGACCGCCCTCCGAGGAGGCAGACAACGGTCCGTCTGCATCCCAGCGCGCGAGTCGATCGTAACCAGATTATTCCAAATTATCTTCTGATTTTCAAAAGAGGGGAAGTATTCAATATGAAAGCACCATATTAAAAATTTGTGTGGACACGCTCGTTACATGGGAGAGCGTATTTGTTAACAAAAACGGGTATACGGTCTCGTATAAGAGGATCTGCTGACGGGAAGCTAAGGACAGAAATTTGTAATGCAAACAATTCTCGAACAAAATTATTACAGTTTTGTAATGATGATACCATCAAAGAAGTTAACTAAAAACGAAAGTCTATGAATATATTTGAATGCTTGGAGCGTTATTCGTGGAAATAATCAAGAGGAAGATAGTATAATAATTTCAAGGAACATGCTTAATCTTTGATCGTTTTATGCCCTTCATTTAGAGTTGTTAGATTACAATTTGCTGTTCAAACGTCAACATACATAAAATGTTTTGTTTCAGCGGAATGTAAAAAGCGAAGGGGATCCAGACTTTCAATTGACCAACCGCACACTAATTACTAGGACTATTTTAATCAGCGCATGTATTTTTTGTGTGTACAACGATAAAATTTCCCTTCACCAAGTAATGAATGCCCTGTTCCCAATACTGAATAACGAGCATACTTCTATAAACAACAGCACAGATGAGTGAATAAAAGAAGAACTGGAAGAAAGAATGTGGGCCACCAACGGAAGTCTCAGTAAATGTCATAAGAATTACCCGACTCAGGAAATGAGAAGATCTAAAGTAATAATTTATCTATTTTGCACATGAAAAATTGTCAGAAGTATGTAATATCAAAGTCGCCTTTAATATTTTCGTAGTACCAAGAATTGCCACAAACAGTTTGCTTTGCAATATATCAATACATTAGAAAACTAGTCTTCATGTTTAATGGACATCATCTTCTCAACATTCTTTGCAAGTCTCCTTAAAATCGGCGATTTCTCTCCGAAAATAAGTTTCAATTTGATGCAAACAATGCTTGTAAGGTGTACTCACTGTAAAAATAGAACTAAAACATTGAATTTACTTATTGGAATGCGACAAACAATTTTACAATTATTTCTCAAAGAAACTGATACACCCCAGAAATACCTTTATTACATCAATATTGAAGTGTCTCCTTCATACATTGTGTTCATGAAGACCACACTGCATTAACCAGTGACAATGTTGAATATCATACCACTGGTAACACCATTACCATTTTTATATAAATCCCTGCCACATTTATCACTTCCAACGCGTCCACCAGTTAACACCCACACCATTAGAGACAATTGCACCACTGGCGTGCCGCTGTTTAAAGCGACCACTCTCCTAGGTGCCGCGGGTGGCACAGCGTGCCACGTGCTCGTCCATCCATCATTAACGACGCCCTACTCCTACTTTGCCGGGGGCAGGGTAGTAACGGCGGAGGTGGAGGCGACGAAGGAAACAGCGAATGAGGGTGAGGAAAATTATGGCAGTTGTGATGGTGATGGAGGTAACGGTATCTTGTTGATGGTGATGGTGGTGATGGTGGTGGTGGTGGTGGTGGTGATGATGGTGGTGATGGTGGTGATGGCGGCGGCGGCGGCGACGTCAACGGGGATGTAGTGACCGAGCTGTAAAAGGGAGGCGGTGGTGTCGATTGCGGCGGTGGTGTCACCGGCGTCGGTGTCGTTGGTGGCGGTGATCACGTTGGCGGCGGTGGTCGCGATAGCGGCGGTGGTCGCGATGGCGGCGGTGGCGGTGGTGGCATCGATGTGGCGGCGGTGGTTGCGGTGGCGGCGGCGGGAGCGGCGGTGGAGGCCAGGCACTCCGTCCACGCGCGGTAACGAGGAACTCCGGGACCATAACTCAGCAGACGCGAAGGCCGTTGGCCGCCGCGCCGCCCGACAAGGCTTCTCGGGCAGTCTTGCGCGCTCTGGTGGCCCAGTTTTTCTTTGCAGAGCTTTAGCAAGTTCCCTCTTAAGGGTTGGGAGATAGAGAAACATTCCGAGACATGAGAGCCAGAAATTCGTGCGCAGGGTAGGGAAGTTCAAAAATGTGCTCAGTTTTCTAGAAAATACCGGTTTCGTGAGTCATGGTATTTCAACTGTGAGAAATGGAGAAACGAAAAGGAAAATTTTCAGCTACTGGTCCAATGTTTTTATTCAACGGATCACGTACACAATATATACACAATTTTTGAAATTAATTTTTCTATGAGTCAAAAATTCTTACTTGATGTATATTGTTTATTATTTGTTTGCGAAAAACCTGATCTGTAGTTTGAGAAAGCACATAAGATGCTTTCTCGCAAATATTGCTTTCTCTCTCTCTCTCTCTCTCTCTCTCTCTATATATATATATAATAAAAAGAGAACACGCAACAATGCTGAATACTCAAATAACATAAAACAAGCAACGAGATATAGGCAATACATCTATAGCATCGTACAAATTAACAAGTAAAACTTTTAAAAGTGATCCCTGGATACTACTTTTCTAAATACTAGCACATCGTACGAAAGCATTTTTCGCCTCGCCTGCAGTGCAGTTATCCGCGAGAGTTTACTCCAGTGAAGTCCAGAAAATCACAATATCGCATAGAAGCGGTTCTCGCGGGTATTTCCTTCCGAGTGGCGCGTCGAGAAAATGCTCCTCAGCCAACGCAAACAGTAAAACAAAACCTTAACAGCCAGTCTCCACCACTGTAAATGAGATTAACGGCACAAAGAACACGCAACGGAAATGGAGACGCCGTCTACGGAAGAGGGTTCCTCGCTCGTGCGCCGCGGTCGAGACCTCGGGTTTCACGCCGGCAGGCAGCGGCGGCGGCGGCATCTGGATGGAGGAGAGTGCTGGAATTGTGGGCGCTTACGGGGCCGCATATGAGAGAAAGCCGAATAAGGGGGGCTGGAAGAGGAGCGGGAGTGGAAAACGCGCGAGAAGCATAAAGTGACGCGAGAATTCTAAGGGGGGAAGGGTGAAAGTGTGCACCGGGAGGAGTCAGGAAGGTCGGGGTCGGTGCAAGCGAGGGTAGCGGAATAAAGCGGTGCAGAGTTGTAGAAGAAGCGTGGTTGGTGAAGTCGCGAAGCATGTCGATATGAGGCCGAAGGGATCAATGAAAGCTGGAGTGTCGGTGGAACCAGAATTGGAGTATGATTTGAGGAGGGGAGAAAGAAATCGTGGACGGGAATAGTACGCGGAATGACGGGAATATGAAACAAGAGGGTCGGCTTAGAGGGTGAGCGCAACCAATTGGGTGAAGCACAACGCTAGGGGTAGTGATAGAAAGGCGATGGCACCAAGTGAAAGAAAAAGCAAAAATATTTTGTCAGTGCTTAATGACTGTTTTTCTCACATATGACGGTTACTTCGACCGATGGTTGCACAATGGAAGGCTCACATACGAAAATGTGTTTGTGGGCAGAAAATGATTTGAGATAGTGCAATTAGGGAATTTAGAAGCAGTCAATGGAGTAAGTAATCGATATATTTCTGCAAGCAAAGCAACAGAAAGCATGTTGGCTTGCGACATTTTAGAGCCCTTCAAAACAGATGTAAAGAGGAATAGCAATGCAATCGCAGTTTCTGTTCTTCACTTATTTAAAAAATATAATTTCCGGAAGAGATGAGAATTTACAGAATAGAAAAACTTAATACTGAAACGACAGTGCGCTGAGTGAATACAGCTATGGCTGATCTGTGCGAAAATTAAGCTGCAACATTAGTTAAAAAAAATTAGGGATTCTAACAAAACACCTGAACAAAATTGCATTTACTATTCAATACGTCGGACAATATAATTTCTGCCACTAAAAATTCATCGCAGATAATGCAGAAAATTCTGAATTACAATTCAGTACATGAATCGTGAACTCCATTAAGCAAAACGCACTCACGCAGAAGAAACGGACGCAGACAGCACGTTCCGAAAACTTAAAAGGACTACTGAAGGGCAGGGCCGGCAGATAATGGGGCAAAGGGTAGTGCTGAGTAGGGGACGGCGGGAAGAAAACTGTGAGAAAACACACAGTGCCGCAGCCGTCGAGTAATTACCGGCACGAGAGAAGAAAAAAGAAAGAAACGAAAGAAAAAAAAAAAAGAATGAAAAACTCTGTACGGCACCGCGCGGCGCAGAGCGCGGTAGAGTGCCGGAGGGACGAACGGGCGGGCGTGGTTCGGACTACGAGGTGGGGCGGGGGCAGGTGCAGAGGGGCCAAGGGGTGCGAGAGAGGGAGGAGAGGGCGATGAAACGAGCAATCTGCAAGGGGAAGAAGCAGTCAGATGCATTAGGCGAAACGGCAGGGGTGGGTGAGAGAGAGAGACCACAGGCCGCGCGGGTAAAAGTAGTGGAATACGACTGGTTTCCTTGTGCGATGTCATAACCATGAAAGTTTGAAGCTCTTTCACGTTACGACCAAATGCATAGAAGGTCAGGTTCCATTCTTTCGTGTGATATTTTATTAATGCATTCATCTAACGTGAGTGTTTTGTTTCTCTATCAATGTCAGTAAACTCTTCGTGCCTACTCTGAATTTCTCCAATTTCAGTTTCGTTTAAATTTCGAGAAATATCATTTAGGTTAGACACAAAGATATAGAAAAGCATTGTTTGTACTCGACAATAAAACGAGATGAAAAGACGATACCCAACAGGTCATGATGGGTATACATTGAATCAAAGGGCTACTTATTAAAAGAACTGGGAAAGGGAACTAAAGTGCAGCAATAATACCAGCGTCGAAACAAAATTTGTCCATTGCTAGTGTTTCGTTTCCAGACGAGGAAGAAAACCAACGCGGTAAGTCGCTTTTGAGACACAGCTATCTATTCAGTTCGTGGTTTGACATACGAAATATTTCCAAAAACTTAAAGAACAGAACAGCTTCTTCAAATTACGAAGTGGAATTTTTAGGTAACGTTTGGAACGTATTAAGATCGAGCTA
Organism: Acheta domesticus; assembly: GCA_031308135.1. NCBI lineage: Eukaryota > Metazoa > Arthropoda > Insecta > Orthoptera > Gryllidae > Acheta > Acheta domesticus. The sequence goes on from JAHLJT010002406.1 coordinate 88,220,809, forward strand.
CCACCACAACACCAGTTCAAAATCAGTTTATATCTACTTAGATTTCGGCACGTCGAGAAGTCGAACCTATTTTAACGTCATATACAGAAAATCTTCAAAATGAAAGGAATTTTTAGCTCATACTGAGAGGACACAATGGACGAATCAATTTTTGGTCCCAATGCCGAGAGCACAAAACTTGCCCGCAAAATCCACACATCGTCATAGACCTAGATTCGGTTGCTTTCCAAAAATTTCGTCTTTCAATTTGAAAAAAAACAAACGCATTTTGCCAACTACTCACAGCATTGCATCGTAAAAACGAAATCTGGCGTATCCGTTCGTATGGCTGGAGAAAAGAGTGCTCAGAAAATGAAAACACGAAGCGACACGGACGGGCGCTCTATCGCGATGTCCTCCTACTTGACACCTTCCACGCGTGCCCTCTCCGGAGACGCAAAGCAAACGAACGGCGGCGCTCGGGAGATTGCACAGCGCAGAGGACTCGGGCGTAAAGCGGCATGTACTTGAGGACGAGAATGACTACGTAGTAGTGCGGTGGCTGTGGGAGACAGTGCAGCGTCGGAGATACTGTGTGTATCTGTTGTCATAAGGTGTTAGAAGAAATAAATTACACGACTGAGAGAAATATTTTAATAATGGATTAGGGGAAATTAAAGCGAGGATTTGGAATGGGGGAAGATCCATAGCACAGATGTGGGTACAAAAATCTCAGATAGATTGGTGATGTCGATGAGTACTGTTGGGTAGTAATGGCCACTCTTGGGTAGTAATGGCCACTCTTGGGTAGTGATGGCCACTGTTCGGTAATGATGGCCACTGTTAGGTAGTGATGGCCAGTGTTGGGTAGTAATTGGCACTGTTGGGTACTGATGGGCACTGTTGGGTAGTGGTGTCTGGAGTTGAATCGTGGTAACAGATATTGGGTGGTGAATAGCAGCGAGAGACGGTGGGTGGTAGTGGTGGTGGAGTCACGGAAGCTGTGACGCAGTAGCTTTGGAAGCTGAAAAGAAAGGAATGCAGACGCAAAACGCGTTAATGGAGTGTGGATTCAGCGGTAATTGATACGAAGCGGGGAAACAGGGCAAAGAAAGAGCGAGTGAGAGTACACGTGAAAGACAAAGCTCCGGACAACAGTAGCAAAACATTTGAGGGTGAATAGAAGCAGAACGTTCCAGGAGGAGCAGGGACGTGCAGCGATGAAAGGGGAGGGCTGGAGCTGCGGAAGCAGTGGCTGAGGTTAGTGGTCTCGCGAAGGCCTCGCCAGCGGGGCGCGCACGTCGAGCGTTTGCTTCCCGGGGATACGAACGCAAACAACGGTTAATTAGAGGTCCCATGGTTGTAATTGCACAGCGAGCCTCCCCACGAAACTCGCGAGGGGGCTGGGGCTGTGCAAGCACACGGTAATCTTCAAAAGGCGCCCGAAACGGTATGAGCTGTAAAGATCCGTACACAAAAAAAATAACCTTTGTTCATTAAGAACTATAATATACGTGTTGCGGAAAACGAATGTCTAATGCCTTCCTTTTAAATCGACGGTAAAAAATAAGGTACAATAAGAGAAGTGTTTGCATAAAACACTTGAATATCTACAAGACGGAAAAAAGTCGCAATATACCATTCCCTTTGAGTTTGTTAATACAAGTTCATTGCGCACTTCAGGAAGAAACATGTTCTTTGAATGGTACTGAAAAAAGAAAAAAAAACTAATACAAACATAGCATTTCTCAAAAATACGTTCAAGTTAATAATTTATAACATAATAACGTTAATAATAATAATACATAAAATTAATAATAAAAAACAAATGATAAATTTCTGCTGAAATAAGCAAAATTTTTAAAATGAAATGGGTATGTGTACGAAAACGACCACTCGAAATGTATTCGAATAGAAAATGTTCTCTTCAGCAAACTAATACAGTCGCAACTTGGGAGTACCTGAGGCGAACTAAAAGATACCTGGCCTGTTCATTCAGCGCATTCATCGCAACGCGACGCAACTTGTCTGTGGGGTCCGTCGGCCCGCCTCCCTCGCCGCAGCAGCATCGCAATATCCCCAGCACACAAAAGAGCGCAGGCGGACATTCCTGTCAGGAAGGGTCGCCGCGCCTCCGATCTCAACAAGAGGCGAGCGGGACGAGGCGGGCCTGGGCGGGGCTGGGCGTGGCGCGGCGGGGTGGGCTGGAAGTCACAGCAAATGGAGGGGAAGAGCCTAGCGATGAGGGACGGAGGCGAAGCGGGACAAGGCTGGGCCAAGGCGGAGGGGTAGGGCGGGGCAGAAAGGAACGAGGCAATGCGGGGTGAAACTAGACAAGGCGAGGCGGGGCGACGCCGGGTGAGGCGAACCAAGGCTGGGCGAGGCATGCGGGGCGGGACGTGGTGGAGCTGAGCGGGTTGGTGCGAGGCGACGCCGGCGGAAAGGACGGGGAGGACTTCGGAAGAGCGCGGTCGGGAGGGCACGGGCGGGGTCTGGGCCCGCAGTAAAGCGGCGGCGGTGCGCATCACGAATGCATGATCGCGGGCGGGCACCGCGCCGCGGCCGCGGTCGTGACACGGAATACACAACGGTACGGGGCAGGGGGCCACGGCCAGGGGATGAGTACGGTCGGGGAAGGGTCGGAGGACATGACATGGAGAGGACACGGAAGAGAAGGAGGGGGAGTCAGGTATACGAGGGTAAGGGATCCTCTGAAATTAGGGACGTTGCACGTTAAACAGGCAAAATAAAGGAAGAGAACAGAGGGTGAAAGTTCATGTAATATGCGACCAAAAGCTATTTTGGGAGACACTTGACATCAAGTGAGCATGTTGCAGGAGGGAGAATGTGGAAGGAAGGAACGGAATTGTGAGGTTGGGGCCCAGTGCATCCGGAAAGAGCTAATGTACACATGTGGAGATACAAATAAGAACAGACACAAGGGTTCGCGGCGGAAGGTTGCCGAAGGAACAGTCGGGCTTCATATGAGATATATAGAACATGTTTGGTACAATAAAATAGCGATGAAATACTATTCAAGAACGAGAGGTAGCGACCGATACGAACGTTCTAGGCGAAAGCGAACATAGTGAAAGCGCCAGACGAAATCCCACGGAAGAGAACGGGAGGCTGAATGGAGCTGGGCGGGACCTCGAGTCGGGAGGAGGCAGAGAGCACCGAGTGGAGCAGCGCGGAGTGCTAGTCAGCGGCCGCAAGACAGGCGCGCCGAGGGCTGCGGATCGCGGCGGGGGCAAAAGGCACGGAGCAAAGGGGCGACGACGGCCGGGACGCTCGCTCGCGCGCGCGCGGAAATCGTAAATCCTCGCCCGCAGGAAGCCTCCGCGACCTTTCAGAGCGCGCTCCGCCATCGCTGCGCCGAGGCGCTGCCAGCCTCGCCACACCGCGCCGCGCCGCTCAGCAAACGCCGGCAGACGTTTTACTGCGGAGCACCTGTGCGAGGCGGTGACAGCGTCGGCGAGGCCGCACTGACGAAAGGGAAAACGCACGCGCACATGAAACAGATCAAGAATCAGAATCACTGAGACTTGACATAAAATGTTAGAGGCTGGGACAAGAACTTGGAAATACAGAACATCAACGAAGATTTAAAATATTACAGGAAAACATTTTGAAATTATACATGTAACTTCAAAAAATTCTTGATTTCTGATGAACACTATTCTACTATAAATCTGTTGGTGGTCAATTTTATTACGAAGTATATTGTATTTAACGATATTATAAATATTATAATTGCGCTGAATCAGAATATTACCACAAATGTTCCTGTTGCTTACAAATTTTTTAATTAAACAAATACAACGGGAGATGCAAATAATGGAGGAAAAGACGCGAGAGTTAAATAATTATAATGATAAATGTACATACGCAAAAAGTAATTAAATAGAAAAGCTGGGGAAATGCGACACATAATTATCCTTTAATTAAGAGTCATGAACGTTTATGCCGAAGAAAGAACATCGATTCTGATAACATATGGAGAAGAAGAAAACTTAGAAAAGAGAATTGTCAAACAAGGGATTTCAAAGAAGAATGATGGAACTAGGATAGAGAAAACTTTGGTTCCTAAACCGGCTTATCATACAATGAATACAAGGATTGAAACAACAACAGCAAAGATTAACTCTTGACCTCATCATTTGCAAAAGAAATCGCGCACTGAGCATTTTCACTGAAGAAATGCAACTGACAACTCACGTCTCCAAGCGGCAAGGCGCCGGGAAAGCCGATCGCCGCCCCAGGCAGTCGCTCCGACAAGCGCGCGCCGCCTTCCGCGCCGTTTATCGCGCGTTCGCGCGCAAATGGGCGCCGAGTGCTCAACCGAAGAAGCAGCGTTTCGATTGGACGCGACGGCGGCTCCGCGGCGGCTGCCAGACGCAGGTCGTCCGCGGGCGGGCTCGCTGCCAAGCGCACGTGCCGACCACCCTCTCAACCAGCCGACCGACCGACCGACCGACCACCCAACCAACCAACCAACCAACCACGCTCCCTCTTGCCCCTCGCCCAACCTCACCGCTCTTCGCCATACTAATTATCGCGAGTGGGTTTCTCTATCTTCTCGCGACAGAAGACTGGGCTCCTTTTCTTAATGAGCGTCAGATGCACGGCGACAGTTCATAATGGATCCCGCTGCAAACGCAAACGAGGCGATGTTCTACTCCCCCCACTGTTCCTCCCTCCCAGCTGAAGCGTACGCTTTAGCTTTTCTTCGGCAATGAATCGCTGCCGCCGCTTCCGAGCCACAAACGCTATGGGCTTTTTCATACAACCCCGCCCTCCCCTCTTTCCCGAAAACCGTCGATGCCGGTTAATAAATTGGGACGACTTTTTGCTAGCGGAGGCAATCTATTAAGGCGATCGATTCGTTTGAATAAATAGTATTCGGTCCAGCAACATGCGCAGTGGCTATACCGTTGATATCGGATACAAAAGCATTCATCACGAAACACCCAGATAAAACTAAGCTCCATGGTCGCCGGTGATAAAAAAGGGCAGCACGGAATTAAGAAGCGCAAATACCTACGCGCTAAGAGATACGGATTTATGACAACAAAGTGATTTAAAGAAGCCAGTGCACAATGAAAATACAGCACGCATATACGTAGGGGTATAATGAGATTGGACTTTCTAGTGGGCGTAACTGGATCTAATCAACGAGAAACAAGTTTCATGAGACACTTTCAAGCGGTAGTACCGTTACAGTCCAAAATATCATTTCCAACTACTACTATTGTATCGACCGGATTCAGCGAATTGTGGGTGGCATTGTGGGAATTGTGGGAAGCATTCCAATCCGAGATTTATGACGTCAGTCTGCAACTAATGGGAAGGAGGATGGCTTGTACCCAGTAACTTCGTAACACCACGAACGAGAATCATCATGTTTTGCTGCTTTGTATCGGTCCCAAGAACGTGATCAGAAGGAGCTTAGCTTCACAAACAGGTCATAAATTATCGAGTCTTCTTGACAGATTTAGGGAGAAGTATCAGCAACCTCAGCCTTCCTACCGCAATTCACTACACACACATTACCACAGTGATTTTCTCCCTTTCCATCGTTCATCTCCGTGTACTACGCATACATCGTCCCTTACCGTCACCGTGCTGCGCGCCCCAGTATCTCAAACGTCACCTTCCGCCATCCACCACCCGGCGGCCGTCCGGCCGCCCTTGACCTCGCACATTAACGCGGCGTGCTCGGGCACCGCGCCGCGAGGCAAGCCGACCCGACTGAACCTCACAGGCGTTGCCGCGCGCTGTACGGCGCCGGCGCTGCCTACGCACACTGGGGCAAAAACGCGAAACGCTGGCCAGAATATGAAAACGAAAATGAATGAATGTGAAAAAACTTTGTGTACAGGATTTCTGAGGTTACTGATTATGATTGCGATTTTAATATTAAAGGAATAACTGATCTGGTGGTGAACCAAGTACATAAAAAACCTGATTTAAATAAAATAAAAATGTAGAAGCTCGGTATTAGAATAGAAAAGTAACCTTAACAAATAGTTAAACGAATTCTCAAGAGGATATAATTCAACGAATTTACAAGCTATTTCTAAGCAATATTCTGTAATATTTGATTAAATGAAGGAAACAATCTATTATGAATTTTGCGCAGGGCGAAATTACCCGGAAGTGACATTTCTACTTACTGGTACAAAAAGCTGCACCAACAGCAAATTGGCAGTCGTTTTTAAACAGTTCATTAGATACTATTACAGATAACGATCTCCATATATATTTCGTTGCTAAACTCAGCGGAGCTTACAACTTTTATATTACATTTTAGAACAACAATATATTACATCTTTTAAATATTCTGCATACCATCTTCATATGAATCAGATACGAAAATCAAACAAAATTACCCAATTTACGACGATTTTGTTGGAACCATTATTTTCTTGACCTTTTTCAGTTTAGTTGTTATTCACACAAGAGCTTCTTTAGAGCTGAAGCACGACAAGTATAAGCCAACACACTTTTTTGATTGTGTAATGTTGTGGAATGGACATTTTAAACATTAATCTACCGAACTATAACATCCCGAAATAATAACATTTTTGTGAATTTCGGCCAGCTCTTCGGGCCTTGGCCCCAGTGTGCGCCGTCGGCGCAGAAGAAGTGCAACTCGGGCTGGGCCGGGACGGCAGGATCGTGGTGGGGCGGGGCGTGGCGGAACGGGTGGCATGAATATGCATAGGGGCGGCGGGGGCGTGATGGGGGCGGTGAGCGCAGCGGCCTCGGTGTTTTGAGATGCATTGCGGCGCACAATAGCACGCCGGCCGGGAGAGCGCTGCCGCCGCCACCGTCGCCGGAAGCGCAAAGCCGCGCGGGGGGCCTTTCCTGCTCTCGAGATGTTTAACAAGGCGGCCAAGGTGCACTGGCGCCGAGCGCAGCCGCGGATTATTCAGCCCCCGAGCGTCGCCGAGAGACCGTTAAGATAGAATGTTAATTATTTATGAACCGTCTCTGTTACGTTGATATTTTAGCCAACCGAAAACATAATTGGAAATGTACATTAAACTAGAATATTAATCAATTCAAATATCGATTTAATAAACGCCATGGTTAAGAACAATGTGAATTCCGCCTCACTTCCGAGGCGAAATGCAATTACGGTTAGGAATTCCTAATGTTAAGTCGTAAAAATATTTCTCAACTCTGAATTGTGAATTTATGTCAGAGGACTTTGTCATATCATTAACTCATTCACTTTAAGATGAAAAATTCTGCAAGGACTTTTAATTACAATAAAGTTTATGCAATCATCTCAGTCAGAACACGTTCTATGGTTGAGTATTTACGCCGTAACTCTGCTTTAGAGCCACGAATTTAAAGTAAGATTTATTCGAATGTGTTGAATAAGAAAATTTTGTGAGGACAATAATAAAATTACTCTGTTTTATTTTTCCATTAATTAAACAGCAACTCAATTAACAAATGTTAAACTTGTATGAAAGTGCAAATAAAAATATTGTAGCTACGAAAGTACCAGAACAGTACCAAGTCAACCTCCCACAATACTAAAATGAACGGTAATAAACAAATACGCTCAGAGCAAAATCGATACTTCTCCATTACAGATAAATAGGAAAAACTAGTCAACTCACAAAGTAGCGATGAACCAAACAAGCCTAATAATCGTAAAAAAAGGCTTCTATTGATCTTGGCGAGCACCTGTATATAGAAATATTCACATTTTTACGCCTCGAAAATGTACTTACATTACAAAACAAGCTACGGCGGGCAATACGAATGTTAACAAAGTACTCCACATTCGCACAATATAACACGCCCTAGCAAAAAAAGAGGAAATAAAAACATCATTTGTTCCGGTGATAATGCCCTAAGCTCCTGGCACGCACCGGGGAGCGCAAAATGCTTTTTTACGGACTACATCACCACCGCAGCGGCGGCGGCGGCGGCGGAGGGAGTGTTATTAACGCGCGAGCGCACGCGTGCCCGCCGCCCCGCGCCGGGGCGCTCCGCGTGCGGCCCGCGCCACGCACTCCAAGCGCCGGGCGCCACCGCAAGGCACCCGCCACGCGCCGTCTAACGAAGAAGAATACGCAGCCAAGACTACAGCTAATATTTCAGAATTTACCCCCCACGAAGGAGGCTCTCTGTGAGTTGCATCGGCTCCCGGGGGTGCACGGCTTTATTGGCGCCCGGCCAACGAAGTTAACCCCGCGTGCGGATATATATTAGCGCATTATGCCCCGCTTCCCGACCTGGGCCACCGCCGCCGCCGCCACCGCTGCCGACCGCTCGGCCCGCGGTGAAAGTTGTGGGGGCCGCAGACGGCAGTGAGTCGACAGTTCACCGGACGGCGGGCGCGGCGCGAGGAGGTCCGGCGGAGCGGACGCGGTGAGGCTGTGGTGAGGAGTGCGGCCCGTGGAAGGAATGCGATGTGCGAGGGGATTGCAACGTTTTTCGGTTAATTTGCGTATAAACTGGACGAAGGAAGGTAGATACGTAATTAATGGGACGATGGATATACACAAGGTTATCGTGGATAACGGAAGGACAAAGAGGTACGTGGTACGTGGGTAACGGAAGCGAAAAGAAAAGAGGGATGAGACGGAAGCGGGGGCGGCGTCATGAATGTTGGAAGAATGTGGGAGTGGATGAGGGCGAAGTCGGAGAAGAAATGACGGACAGGTATACTCAAATGTCCATCAGTTGTTACAAGCAAAATGAACGTCACAAGGAGAAAACGCAAATGAAACTTCAAAAACTGCGGGCTGAGGTCGCCCATGCATGTCTAAGTGGCATAATGGTCTCGGTCATAGGTATAACTTAAATAAAAAGTAGAGATTACGGAAGGAGAAATTAGAAATGGTACAAAGTGGTGGAGATACAACGTGAAAAGTTCAGAAGTGAGTAGACTGTACGTACGAAATGTACGAATTCGTACTAAATGTACGAATAAATGAATGTTGTATTTTCGCAGTGCGCGTAGAATATTTTCTGATGAGGACCTGAAAAATGATTTTAGTGGTACCACTTCCTCCATTCATCTCCACAACTGCTTTTTCCTACATTATTTTTTTCCAGAGTTGACATGTTAAATGAATTTGTAATGAGCACTAATTTGACTTTCTTTAATGTAAATATCTCAGCGAAGAAATAAATAATTTGAAATGTAAATCCCTGATTCCCTTCAAAGACACTTTAAAGTTACTCTGAATACCTATTTAATAATTGAACCACACCCTATTTTTGATTCGTATAGGGCAGAGAAGAAAAGAAAGAAAGGAAGATAGAAAGGGTATAAAAAATGAAAAATCCATCGTATTTCATTTAGACTGTGTAAATAGCTTTACGTTAGACTTATCCCTGCCACGTTATTTATATTTAAGGGAGTGCGAGATGTCAGCCTTCTACAATAACACGCAGCAGTTTTGAGAGAGAAAACACCCTCTTTTATGCACACAGAGAGACCATTGTAGAGATTTTAGGAGCCCACATATCTTTCCGTTATGTTTGAAATTTAACTCCATAAAGTTTCTACTATTCTGAATAATATTCTGAAAGCTACTTCGTTCTCTGGTTAATACCGAAGAAAAATAATATCTTTCACATTCACGTAACGTCCTTTAATACAAAGCAGCAGAGAACTCTGATATTCACGAACATGGAGTGGACACAAGAAATTGTCCTGACGTGACGCTGATCCTGTCCACGCTTGGCATTAATCCTCTGCAAGTCCTGCAAACACTTGAGAGAGGATAACACTGCATCCCAGGGATTTGCTAGACAAGCTGGGAACACATAATGGAACATAACAGTCAGCAGCGGCAATAGCAGCATAGTGCAAAATCCCCAGATCCATTGTCCTCAGACGAAGCACACATCACCAATTGTACCCTTGGAGAACCATACCCTACATCACCGAATTGGGGAGAGAAGGCACTGTAGCTGTGCAGAAGTATAGTTTCCCTTGGTAGCTTTTTGCACATGGCGATTACACTGTTCCTAGCGATCGCTACAGATATTGAATACGTGGAAGCAAACAGGGCGAAAGAAGCGGCATGGATGGCTCACATCCACGAACGATGAAATGAGGTGTGCTCATCGCTGCCGCTTGCTGAGCGGTGTGCCGCGTTGTTTGCTCGAAGCCTAAGCAGGCCCTTGTTCAGCGTTTGTGTGTGTGCGTGCGCGCGAGTATACATGTAAGCATGCACGAGTGGGAGTGTGTCGGCGCACTGATGGGCATGGGCAGGAATGCCACGGCGGTGACTTGAGAGAGCGGGGCCTTTACGTGTGAAGGAGACTGAAATAACACTGGCGGGTGATAATATAAATTAAAAAAAAATCGTTTCAAAGTTAACTATAGAAACTTACTGCTTATCTACGTAACAACGAGATTACTCATTACAATTACGACGAACTGTGTTGAAGTGTTGGGTGTAGATGTGAGCACCGAGACAAATTTACATTTAATTATTTGATATACTCACTTAGTAATTCCGAGTCCCATATTATCCACAGTACCGCACTACATTGTGAAATGTTTTAGTTAAATTGGCAATGCAAACAGAAAAATGGGTAGAAGACTGAAAACAGAAAGAGCTAAAAAATACAACGGAATCAAACTGACAGACGTTGGTGACTTTACTTACCTAAGTATTCAACCTCTACGCCATCACCTTGTACGAATCAGGAGTTTGGGGACTGAGATTCACAGACGATAAAGCAAACGCAAATCCTAAAAGTGCGCAAAACGTAAGGAAATGGATGGGAATCAAAATCCGCCTAGGCAAATACAATATTAAATTTCAACAAAATACATTATCGCCTTAGTGAAACAGAAATTAGTACACTTTATAATCAACTCAAATAGGAAACACTAAATCTCACTGTAATTTAATGCACTCCAAGAAAAAAAAAATATTTACAGCGATAGCCTCTTGGATGCGTTTTGAAAACTAAAACATATACATCAATATTACCACATATCCATCCATCAATTACCACATATCAGGCGTCTTCAAACATTTGCAATGGAAGGCTCCATTTTAAAATTGCTTTCACTTAAACTATTGTAATTTGAGGAATATTTAAACTGTCACTATCATGCAGCAGTACAAGTTATTATTCAATTTATTTCTGATTGGAGGATAAATGACTATAAACTTTACTATGTAGATTATGTTATTTCGTTTAATATGGTTTCAAAATAGAATACTTATTTTTGTTTAGATTCTGTGATATATGTTTTATACATTATATTGTTATGTGAAAATTATAATCATAGATTAAATCTTGAACTACAGTCGAAGTAGAAGCTATGTAACCAATTTTATAAAATCGACAAAGTAAATTGAATAATTGACCATTACATCAAGTTTCTTTCCTTAAAACAATAAATAAAAAACTTACTAATACAAAGTACGTACATTGCACATGAGACTGCTATTTAACTCCAAGTGCTACTTATCACTCTTCTTATCATACACCCTTGTACTCTTCCTCCCCGACTCCGCAAATATTATTCTAAAGTTTAAATCCTTTATCTCTACTCTTCAGTACATACTCCCGAGGGGACAAATTTCAATTTTATCTGCATCGACCTATGTTTTTTCAACTGTTTCAGTGGTTTTCAATCAAGTGAAACTCAATTTTGTTTCCTTTAAAAATTAAAAATGAATAGTTTTTAAAAAGAAAACAAACGTTCTAATGCATTATTACTTAGTTTACAATTATGAAATTACATAACACTGATAAAAAGGTAGGGCATTACACTATCACTATCGGAGCAACGCTTTCAAATTGCAATTGACAATTCTCTTATTCTACTGAATATATGAATAACAAATATATGATATAAATCTAATAATATACGAATAAATTAAAATACTGGTTGAAAGAGTCCATAGAATAGTTCAGAGAAGCCACAAAGGCAGAAATATTTCTTTCTTTCTTTCTGTTTTAAAGTAACCTCATTTATTTTCTACACGAAAACACAGATCCAGATTTGTTTTGTGCGTCGCTAAAGACTGCAAGATTGCACTTCGCTTAATGCATGATCTGAACACTTTATTCCCATCCAAGAGACTCATCTTAATGAAGATCATATTATGGCTAGAAGGCGTAGACTAGATTTCTACACAAAAGTGATTACCACACTTCTGAACATTCATTATACTATTGTTACTCAACCCTTAGCACAGCTGATAAACCTTTGACTCTACAAAGTGAATATACTGAATATCAATTCATGAGTATTCAAATACGGTATCGACATTAAGAGGAGCTACACGGTTCGCATATGCTGTCATCGTGCAACCGACAGTTGAGAGACGATAGACATCCGGGTCGTATTGCCCCAAATACAGCTCTGCGGCAAAGCTGTAAACTTGTGTTCTATTTACGCGGTTCACAAGCGCGATATTGAAATGACATATAGCTTGCATTAATTACAGATGTAATCAGCCAGCCTATCTCGCATACGGCAATGGGAACACTCGTTGGAGAACCTCTAAAACTGTTTCAATGAACTACGCGAAAACGAATAGGAAAACCGCGATTAGAAATCGGGAATGCTACTTTCAACAAAATTCGATTTCCAGCAGGTTCTTTCACAGAAGGGCGATGTTCGTTCAACAAGCGACCGATAACACCAAATACTCTCACACACTAGCTACCGGCAATGAATGCACCGGGCGGACGAGCGCACAGTACGTGGCCATTACACTAAATCCTCGGGCGAACAAAAATGCTGCTGGCGGGGAAGGGGGGGGCGGGGTTGTCGCAAATCCCGACGCGAGCTGCTAAATACGCGCGTTGAGTTGAACCGCCTCGTTGCCCCGAGCGAATCAAATTTGCGGGTGAACTAATTAGCCGAGGCCGCGCGCGCCTACGATGCGGGAATAACCGCGGCGCGCGTTCTATGAACCGAACAGCTGGCGAGTTGGCCGGAGCGCGGCGCACACGAAGACGCGGTCGCGCGAGCAAGTGGCGGCCGAGCAAGAGAGATCGCGTAAAGGCAGGCGAGTAGCGAGTGGGCGGGTCAATAGCTGGGCTGTCGGAGGACAACTGGAGCTGATCACTGCGTAAACAGTAGAGCGTGTCGACGGAAGAATAGGCGGGAAGAGGGATAGGCGAACGAGCGTGAGAACGATGAAAGGCAAACGAGCTGACAGGTGCGAATACGCGCAATGAACGTAGAGAGCCAACAGGAAGGTAAGCAGATGAACAAGCATCGGAATGGCGGACGCAAAAGCGAGAGGGAACAGAAATGGGCGAGTCGGAATGCAGAAGTGTGAACAAGCCGATTGGAGGGTCAAATGACAGACCGGATGAAGGGCTGGGAGGAAAAGAGAACCAAACGGGTCGGGCAGGGCGAGACGTGCGGGAAGAGAATGTGACAAGGGCAAAGGCCAGGCCACCGCCGTGAACGCGGGTTGTGCCATAGTGCGACGAGGGGGTGGCGTTCAAGCTCCGGGCGCGTACGACGGTGGATGATACACTGCTGCGAGGTGACCTATGAAATATTGTCATACGGCTCAGAAAAGGAAATTGAAACATGCTGAAGTTATGAAAACAAATACGGTGGCAACCAAAAACATACGATAAATAAACACAAAAATTAATTTACGAAATGTAGGTAGTATGAGTGCAGTATATTAATATAGAAAGGTATTGGTGTCGCTATATGAATACAATATTATTTTTCTTTTATTGCGATGAAACTCCATTGTGTCGTAATGGCTTTTGGTACTATATGTTTCTATGATGTTGGCTACTTTTATCACATAGCACACATAGGTAATAGTTAAAATAGAATGATATTGAATTAATTTCGTTATTCTTTGCATACATAATAATTGCAATACAACGCAACAAGCAATTGTAAACTTTCTGGACGGAAAGTTAAAAATATTTTTGAAATCAGAACGATTCCCTTCAATGTTCCATTGATCGGCCATTATATTAAAGGAAAAAAATATTGATTGACGTAGTTCAAATTCGAGGAACACCAAATTAGTTTATAGTTAACATTTACTACCATTTCTTATGGCAATATCTGACAGGTAGTAAAATTTATTTAATGGGTGTAGGGTTCTTAGTTTTCTCCATCGCCAATTCTCACAGGAAAATATTTGACAAATCTCAAAAGCGGCGAAACGAATAGAATCGAAAATATATTGATAAAATGTATAAAATCCGGAGTCACTTTTAGAATGAATAGCATTAAGTAAAACTAAATTGTCTGGAAAACAAATTGTCAGAGATTCACAGTTTCCATCAGCAGGCATGACTCCATTAAGCTCAAGAACTCCAACTTTTCGTCCTTTTTTCGCAGTACTCGTTTGCGTCACAATGCAGATTTATAATAAAAAAAACGTTCACTTAACATTCCATCAACCTCATTTGCAGGCGAAAGAGGTTGCAAAGACAAAAACAAAGGAACGGGAACAGGAAAATAGTACACAGAAGAAACGGAAACGGAGCGCCTACGTCTTTCACTCATCCAAGTCAGTTCGCCAACATGTTTTGTCGGCCAACACACATAAAAAGGGCCAGAAGAAGAAAAAAATCATCTGGGGACAAGTGCGGCGGCCGCAGAGGGGCGACGAACCCGCGAATCGGCCGTCGCGGGCGTAAAGCCGGCCGCCCGACGCCGGGGGCGGCCGCGGCACTCGCCGTCCGGCCGCCAAGCCTAAGATGAGAAGAACGCCTCCCAAGGGCGCAGTGCTGCGAGCCGTAAAACCGACAACGCCACGGAGCCTCGCGCCGCCAGGGCTACATAAAACAGCTCCGGCTCTGCTGCACGGAGGGGGGGGGGTGTCGGAGGGCGCGTCCAACCTGCTGGTGGGCGGCGGCGGTGGCGGCGGTTGTGGCGGCCGCCCTTCCCCCGCACGACGCAGCGGGACGACGGTGTGCGTGCGTGCTTCACCAACACACCCGCACCGAGAGGGTGTGGATTCACTCGCGGCGCGGGTGCGATGAGCCACGTGGCGGCGGACGGAGGGTCGGAGGCGCGCGCGCGCGCGATCGCGCCGGGAGCCACGGCCGGCCCGTCGCTCGCGGACGTGACGCGGTGGCGGTCCTCGTCTCGGCAGGGCAGGGCCACTCGCCGCTCGCGCACTCGCGCTCCGGCCCGGCCGGCAACCCGCACTGCACTGCACTGCCCCGCGCGCGCACTCGCCGCCTCCGCTAGGGGCGCTGCGGGCGGGTGGCGGCGGCGGCGACGGCGGTGGCGTCGCGGCGCTGCTGCCCCGACGACGCGGGCGACGCGCCGCCAGCGAGGGCAGAGGGCGATGACGGCGATGGTACGGACGGGGCGAGGACGAAACGAGGGAAGAGCTTGCGGACGAGGAAGGACGAGAGAGAGTACGAGAGGGAAGAGTGGCGTCAGTTTCAGCGGGCAATGAGTGTCCTTCAGTTATTGGGGGATTTGGTACGCGACAAAAAATAATTAAAATAGATAAATGGATTGGCGGCAGGTTCAACGAGCAATCACGGTATTCACTTGTTAGGGGATCACAGGAAGAGAAAATAATTATGAGTGGATAGAAATGGAGGCAGACAAATTGGAGAAAGAAGTCTGGTGACGAAAAAACTGGTCTATGGCAAATTTGGATTGTAATCAGACACAAGCAGAAATAAAATATATAAGCTGATTGTTTTGACAATGCGTGCAATTAATTTCAAGAAGTGAATTGACGAAACAAAGTAACTGTACGCTAGCAATATTTTATATTTAGGGAGAAAATCCGAGAGAAATGTAAAAGCTATCCCTAGGATGACGAAACTTGAAGCACAAACTTCGTGAAGGTCCACAGAGGGAGGGGCGAGGAAGTACTTCAGAGCGGCGGTGAAGGGTTGGTACAGCAAACAAGAGGGGGCGGCAGAATAGCTGAAGGCGTGCGGGGCGCGAGAGGGCCTACGGTAGGAAAAACGCGCGTCGCCTGCAGCAGTGGCGGAGGCGCCTTGATCTGCTTAGTGGGGTCGGGGGACGGGCGATGGGGCGACGCCGCGGCCCGTGATCCCCGCTGACGGATGGGCGCAGATAAGATGGGCGTCGCCCGTGGGGGCCCGCAGACAGCCCCGAGTGGGCGCGGCGCGGTCGCTGCAGCGGCGGCGGCGGCGGCGGCGGCGGCAGTGGCGGCCGCGGCGGTGAAGGCGGCGGCGGCGGCGGCGGCGGCGGCGGCGGCGGCGGCGGCGGAGGTGGTGGCGGCGGCGGCGAAGGCGGCGCGGCGGATTGCCTTTCCGGAAACGAGAAAAGGGGCTCCAAGGTAGATTTTCCGGAAAGTTAGATTTGAGCGATCGAATCTACGTTGATTGTGAAAAGCGAATACTCTCAGAGGAAAGTAATAAAGCATGTAATACGGAGGATTCATGCTACCAAACTTGTCGCACGAAATGAACAAAACTCCAATTTCAACAAAGGGAGAATCACTTCAAAATGAAAAAGAAAGTTAAATATAACTGATTTCAAAAGCCTGAAAGGGCATCGATTAATCGAGCAAACAATAACGTGGACACAATGAGAACTAAACACTATTTAACAGCAATATAATACACTGAAGAATTGATGAAGAACACATGGACATAATTATCATTGCGACGCATTGTGTTTTTTTTATTGCATAATTTTATCGCACCGAGTTGCGAAGGGTATGTATACGACGTAAAACGCATACATTTACTGCACGAATAGTTAAATAACGAGACGTGGGGTTTATGCCTCGTTTCTCACGCCCATGACATGAACATTTACTGTTCCGTATGGCTGAATGAAAAAAGATACGCCCTTCAATTTTATTTATCTGAAAAATCTTTTCATTTACAGAGTATGCCCAATCGATGGAACTAACGCACTAGAAACGTTGAGTGACTACTCCACCAAATCAATGGAAAGAACTGCCTGTAGTAATGCGGGAGGCGAAGACTGACACAGAACGAATTTCGTCAGCGTTATAGATTTCAAAAAAACAATAAATTATTGCTAAAATAACAAAATGAAGACATTATTTCAGTGAATCAGGCAAATGATTTCTAATTTTAATTTGATTTATTGTTTTATAACATTATCCCTGTCTGTTCAGAATTAACATTCAGACAATTAAAACACTTCCTTATTGAAAAATAGAGTCCGGAAATTGATGCATTTATTTTGCTTAAAATAGGCAATCAAAATTGCATTTATTTTTATACTAATAGGCAAAATAGGCAACAACCGCAAGATGTTTTAGAAACTTTCTACAAACTCATTCGTCAATCAGAAATATTTTTTCACCACCGAGTATTATTCTTAATAGCACACTTCATTTGTACCCAACTACTTTGATTCACTTGCAATGGTATATTTTTCTTTGCTCACATACTACTTACGTAGTATTGAGCGAATTATTCAATACTATAGAAAACTAGTGGTTCTCAATCAGCACGTACTTTCTCGCTCGTATTTTCACGCAAAATTATGCGAAAAATACTCAAATTTTCGAAAAATTGTATACGACCTTATTTCAAAATATATCTTCCACAAACATATTTCATTAAGGGAAAAATCTCTATCTTTAATATTTTAGTTGTGGGAAGACTGCGAAAAAAGTTTTCATCTTTGCAATATTCGAAAATCAGATTTCAACGAACATTACACCTGCCCCATTCTCTTAAACGTCCTCCACACTATCCAACAAAAAACATTAATCAATAACTGTTGAGCCATTTCTTTGAAATTTTTGAAAATGTCCCAGGGGCTTCATTAAAAGTACCATGGGGTAAAGTCATATGGGGTGAATAGAAATTGCGTGGTGATTAGAAACAAAACTTCAAGTAAAAGAAAAATAAATATACCAAACTCCTGTTTGAGTAATTCTCTGTATTACTATTTCCTACATTATAACTGATACTTTATGAAAGATAAATTATTTGTTTTTAGAGTGGTAGCACTGCTCATTTGAACAGTCAGTTTAATAACGTGATTTTCGGCGGATTCGCTTTCTGTTGAAAACTTCTTTCTTACAGAAGCTACTGCGAAGGAGATTTTGTTGCCGGTATATGTAAGTTACTTTTCTAATATTTGTTGCTTCAAATACAGTTGGATATTAAATTTATCTGTATAGTTTTCCTGTAACTCAATTTCTTTTAAAGGATGTTCGAATATTTTACCTAATGGGTTGAAAAGAACATGTAAACAATATTTTTCTACTCCCATTGATGACTCCCTCTTTTGATGGCTGCAGCCCGTTGCATAATGATATTTATTACAATACAGTTTTCAGGATGATACGGGTTCTTGACCAATCACAGAGAAGCTAACAAACCAAATATAGACACCAGTAATCATTGAGAATCTTTCTAGCAAATGTTTCGTTCGATTGTGTACATTAAACTTGTCTTTTATATTATATTTTGCTTCTCAGTTTTAATTTCTTTTATTATTAGTCATTTTTAATGTAAAATATTATTTAAAATATATTGAATCGTCATTTCACTTTCATCTTATTTGACTAGCGCAGTTATTGGTAGTAACTGGAGAGAACATTTGACTAAGGTTAAGATTGGTTAAGATCTGAACGCAAGTCATTTTGGAATATATGTTTTTGCCGCGTGGTTCTTCTTAAAAAAAAGTCCAGTCTAGTGAATCAAAGGTTGACTTGACATCTACATATATAAGAGAAAAAACAAAAATAGTGACGTAGGAATTATTACAGCAACTTCTGTACACCCTCGCAGACTCTGGTCGTCTGGTAAAACGAAGTATAGTGGTAGGGAGCTGTCCGCTAGGTGGCCTCGGCTGAATTCTGCATGAAATTATTCAATGTAAAATTTTAACTTATACCATACCAAGTCGTAGAAAAAGTACCATATGAAACTCGATATAATGGTATTAATACACCCAATACTGGATATTAATACAGTTTACGATACTCTCTCGTTTCTTGCTCGTATCGTAATATCACACTCGGGTATTAATACCCGACATTACATCATTGTTTCATAATGTACCATTCTATTCACCCCATCTGTTGCCTGTATATTTGCTTTAACAAACACTACATCAATTTTTCGGCTTATATTTGAATAACATGTATTATTAAGAATGAACGATTTTTTAGGTTCTCAAGATGCCTAGACTGTACATATCAAAATCGCGGTAACCTAACAGAAAACACAACAATTTTGAAGGACGGTTTTGAGGACATTAATAAGAGATTATCGTTAAGAAAAGCTGCTGAAAGTATTGTTTAGAATTCACTATTCTATTATATATCACCACTTAAAAAATGAGCTACCATGAAAACACATGGAGGCCCATGTTGTTTGAGTGAAGGTGAAGAGAGAATTCTTGTAGATATATTGAAAATTTGTGCAGAAGGGGGTTATCCTCTTGACACCTGATAGCTTAGAATGATTGTGACGGAGTATTTTCTATATAGGAAGGGAAAACAAGCAGCAAAATTTAAGAATAATTTACCCGGAAAAGTTATTTGTTTTCTCGTTTTTGAAACGCCATAAAAATGTTTTATTATACAGAATGTGTCAGAACATCAAAAGATGTCTAGCATCTCTGAAAATGAATAGAGACAGTAATTAATTTCACGGGGTGATTCTATCACATCAGCAGGTGAATAGAAACATCAGCGTTATTTTTAAAACACTTTTAATATGGAAATTTAATAAATTACTATGCACACAAAGAGAAAAAAACCAAGACCCTGATTATAAGATACATAAAAAAATAATAATCATTTTCTAATATTCAATACAGAACTGTGAATATGTAAACGAGCTTCTATTCACCCCGTTTTACGGTACCTCTCAAAATTAAAATATCGGTTTCAAATTCAAGGGGCCGCGACCTCAGTCAGATCGATTGGGGAATATCGATTTCGGAGAAAATCGGGTGAACGGTTTAGCGGCTAGCTAGTGTTTCGATTTGTTGGTACCAAGGATCCACAAAACATGGATTCTGGCTATACCATCTCGTTTTAGAAGATTTTATTTTCTAAATCTGGCAACTGGATTTATCCACTTTTTCGTTATTGCGGCTCTGTAACAAGAATTTTCTGCTGAAAATTCGCCGTTTTTTTTCGCGCAGCATTACGTAATTTTCTCTCTACTACGTACCGAGAAAGCAAAAACAATGATTTTTCGGCAGAAAAAATCGTATTGTAGATCCCGTACCGAAAAGTGCATAATATTGTTCCTACGCATGACAAATTACTTCCTGAAACACGTAGCAAAGTCAGGATCAACGTTTATTAACTTCTTGATACAAAAGAATTCGTTGACGACCGAAGATGTCTGTCCGTCCTTCTGTGAACAATGCTAGCGCGTAACATTAGGCAAAATTTTCACCATAATGATACTTCCTGATCTATCTGGCTGAAGTCCCTGAATTTCAAATCTGATTTTGGGATGTACTTTAAACAAAACATTTTCAAACTTTTCTCGACAACGGCTCCGATTTTTTGTTTATTTTTCCTCAGTTATGCTGATAAAAATGTCGCAGGTCCGATTTTCATTGAAATATCTGAATTTTCGAAAATGGTCAAAGTTTAAAATTTGTTCGGCGTCGTCCTACAACTACAAAATTGAAGATGGAGACATTTTTCTGAATGAAAAGTTTTCTTCAAAATTAATCTTTAAATGAGATCCTGTACAACATTTTTTTCTTAAATGAGTCGTTTTCGCGTAATTTTGTGAAATAAAAGCGATTTTAAAAACGATATTTTCTCATAAGCAACTCAAATACAGCAAAGGACGCTTAAAAAAAAGTTGCAGGGCTGATTTGTGCTAGATTGTCTGTATTTTCGAATTTTTTATAATCAAAAATTCCTTTGGTATCTTCCTACAGTTACATTATGAAAATATATTTTTTTAAAAATAATATTTGAATTTCAAAATTAGATTTCGAAATGTCAATAAAAATCTTTGAATTTCTGAAAAATGCAAATCAACTTCGTTCTCAAGCATATGCGTAACTCCTGGAGCGTACACACAGAAATCATAAATAATTTCATAATGTGGCGATTTAATATAAATATAATGTTCGTTTACAATGTAATACTGAAACATTCAAAATACTATGACTATGTTCTATGAAGTTAAACGGATGTCAACGATTCATCGTACGCAAGCCGCATTGATCAATGAAATGCATTTATTTATACGCAAATTTCGTGTGAACAATCCGTTTTTCATCAAACACAACGAAAATACAAAAAAGGACATAAACTTCACCTTTATTAGGTCATTAGTAATATTAGTTAGAAAGGAAACACGTGAGTATTATAGTGAAATTCTGAAGAAGTAAAATATATTGGAAGCAATTTTATATAAGTTCAATGGTCATTCTGGAATAAATATTTTAGAGTATAATACATTATTATCTAACTGCCAGCTAACATACTGCAATACACAGTACATGATATTATCAATAAACTCTGGGAGGTCTCGGATGCACACAATGTGTTTAACTCAAAATGTTCAATACAATACTGAATACGTATTGAACGACGTACTAAAGGAAATTACCGGAGTAGTTTAATTTATTCAAGACGACACCCTAAAGCTCAAACTGTTCCCGTTATGCCTCTGAAAGGGGAGAAGAACATAAAGCAATTCCAACTACGCACGTGCCAGGCACTCCTGAAAATTTGTAAGTACTCATAAAAGGAAGAAATTGGCAGTAGAACTAAACACACCTACGTATCTCTTTCATGTCCCGTAAACTTTTGAAGGCGAAGTTTTTTCCAGTCTTCGCCCTTCCGAGAAATGCCGCCCACTTCAAAGCACCTACAGTGCGAAGAGCTCTGAGGAAGATCCTCTTCACAAACTTGAGTTCCGAGATGGGAATTTTTTTATTTATGTGATAAGGTGTACGTATACTGTCAAAATCACATTTGCCATGGTATACGATAGTGAACAGGGAGAAAAGAACAAACGAGACTAATGCTCTTTCAACTCTGCAAAATCACTCAATGTAAGGGATGACGAAAAGGAAATGTTTGCTTTCACATTTGAAAAATATTTCAATATAAATAATTTCTTATTAAATAAATAACACACTTCTCTAGATTTTTGAAGCACGTCTATATAAAAAGTAATTAGTTACAACATTTCGAACCTTATAATATGTATTTAAAACCAGTCTCAACGACAACTTCAGTTGTCAAATGGAAACACCAGTATCAAAGCGCTTTAGAGAATGGTAAGTAGAGTTGAAGCAACATACCCAAATTTGTCAGTATTTACACGACAATCTAGTTAAAGGAAATAAGACTGCTGGAGGTTGTTAGAGGTTTGAAAAAAGTCACATACGTATCTTTAAATACGTTTAGCTGAAACAAAGGATTAAAATAGATTCTGTACCCATTCATACCATTTCACAAAGGTTATTCTACAAATTATGTGTGCATTGACGGTTCAACGCCAACAAAAATCACATCTCTTAAAGCAACAAATCATCTTTTAAAAAAATCAATCATATTTACACAAGGGCAGCACCTTTAACTTAACGGGAAAATGCTTATGCTCATGCTACGAAGCCATCACAGCCCCTTTGTCGGAAGCCAGCCGCGCTTGTCACAAAAAAAACCGCTCCTCTTTCGCCGTGAACGCCACATTACTTCCCGCGCGGGAAGGCAGGCGACCACATACCTGGGCGTGACCAGAGGTCGCTCTTCCGCACGGCCGACCATGGCGTCCCGGCCTCCCTCCCGCCCGCCCGCCCGCCCACACAGCCTCGCCTCGCGCAGAGCGCCGGCGCGGCCGCTCGCCTTATCGAATTATTTACGCTCCGAGCGGCGGCAGCGGCGGGGGCGGCGGCGGCGGCGGCGGCGGCGGCGGCGGGGGCGGCGTGCCGCGTCGCGACGTGACGAGCGGCATTCGACGCGTTATCCCGCGCTCTGCCGTCCTCTGAAGCCGCTGTCGTTGCCTCCCGCTTTCGCGGCCAGGGCTCTCCAAACGCCTTTGAGGTACGATGGCTCGTTACTGCTGTGATTAATATCCAGCAGGAAGGCGCGTATAAAATAATTTTTTAGGGGATGTGCCCAATAGCAGAGTTTGCCTGAACGGAGAACATAATGAACTAGAATGAGTTTGTTTTTGCGGAGTAATAATATGGGGAACGTTGAATTGATTTTAATTTTTCTAATCCAAAATACTTAAAGCAAATCATACGATACTAGGGGAATAAATCGCTTTTCATTTATTATTAACTATGCACGATTCGTGCAAAATGATAATAAAAGTTAACGAATAATTCTACTGAATTGATGGGCTTATTTCTTTTATTATAGTTTTTGATATATTGATCGAAATTGTTGTCATAAGGTTATTCAAATTCTTAATATAATTCTACATAATGTATAACTCGACGACACTTTAGCACAAATTACTGAATATAGCCTTGCAGTGATGCGGCAGTTATCTGCACATTCTGAAAATCTCAGAATGAAAACATATAATTTCTCCACTTCCATTACAATAATGATTATTATCCATCAAACGAATATTACTCATAAAGCTTCACTGTACTTTACAAGTAACGTGAACAAGACTTGTAGTAAATTGTAAGGTGCACGTGATGTAAGAGCGTGTGATTAACAGAGCTCACCACCGTCGACGCGCTTTGGAGAGCCCTGGCCTAGACCGCAGAGTAATATCCGGGAGGCGTTCGTCGCAGAAAGAATCGCGCCCGTCTTTTAAAATGCGGGGATGCCCCCGAGAAAATGTCCTGTCGTAAACACTGCCGAGAGCGTGAAAAGGAACGGCTGAAACTCACCGACGAGAGTGGTAGACCATCCTGCGCACCATCATGACTGCAGTCATAATCTCACCTACAACCAAAAGAAATATTATTAGAATGTAAGCTTTAATAATAATTACTTTAGAGGTAGACATATGAATGACTTGAAAAGTATTCGAACTTCAAAGATAAGAGAGCGAAGTTGCAAGAAGTAGAAACGTCTTTAGAAGGATCTTTAACTCATTCAATATCTTATCCATTGTATTATAAGAAATGCATATTAAATGCTTGTTTAAACTTAATCTGAGGATACTGATGCATATGTGCAGTATATAATTTCACTTAATTATTGTTAACTTTCTCGAGTTCTTGATGTTCAAGAAATGAATTAAGAATAAATTCTTTGGTCCACTATTTTCAAACATAAGCGCCAGAAAATACGAAAATACATTCGTTCAAATACAATAATATGCACCATGAAGTTCTTCTGGCGAAAACTGAGCTCTTCAATATCGGCTTCGTCACAATGGGGCGCGAAACAAATAGAACTCATACTTAACGCTCTATGTGAGCTGAATGTGAATGATATAAAAATAAGAAGAAACGTTTGCATAGTAGTTATGAGAGCGTGTATCGATTGTTTCGGGACTTCGATTCAGAGTATACTCACCTCGTCGAAGTGCTCCCGTCTCAAAATTCTCCTTGCTTTCCTTAAATGGACCAAGAAAGCTGTTCTTTAAATTTTTCCCTACGAAGAAAGGCACTCATTTTTTAAAGTAAATACATTCTCCCTCATTCCAAATTCAAACTTGCCAGATATGAAATTTCGATTCTTCTCGATTCTATCACCACATTTTGAAGTATTAGAGTATCTGTATATATCGCCCCTCTTACACACAAATAAAACATCTTTCGTCTGGCTACATGTAAAATCAATAATACATTTTCCCCTGTGCCAATCTCTGAAACCCTTGCTCTCAGAAAACTGAATCCTTTTTAATTTTCCTTCGTTATATCGAGATTGAAGTTTGCATATTACGAAACGAAATTCTCAATAGTTTGCTCACTAATTTGAAATTGCCTCGAAGGGAATACAGGAAAAGAACACTAAAACCATTACAGCGTTCAATTACTAGAAAATCTACGTCATCAAAGTGCTTACTTCACTCCCTCACTTCACCTGGGATTCTTCTTTTCCTACACCACCCCCAGACCGATATCGAACCCTACCGCACGAGGCACGTCACCCTTAGTTCGGGAAAATCCTGCGCTCGACAGGACAATTTAGGCAGTAAACTACCGGCGCAAGGCGCGGTTATCCTCGGGCAGGGTAAGTCCCCGTTAAGAACGATAAGGGTCCACGCGCGGGGGCGCGCCACATATCATTGAGAGGGCCGCGGCAGGGTCAGTTCGAGGGGGCGGCGGCGCCCCTGGACCTCCCTTAATGGGCGGCGCGGCTCGCGTGCACATGCGTCCCCGCAGGCAGCCGCAGATGCATAATGAAGGCTGCAGTCACTCCCGCTTGGCCTTCATGCATATCGCGCAAGCGACGGTGAGGTGCGCCGCATATTACGGCCGTGCTGGAAACGGATCAAAGAGATAGCAAGCAAATGCGCAGCTCAGAGGCGCGAGAAAGAGTAGGTTGGCGTAACTCCTTTACACATTACTTTTAATGTACTTTGTATCGTATGCGACATCGATTAGGTGTTCCGATTAAAATTGTGACTAACCTTTACATATTCTCCATTCGTTTCGAAAAGTTCTATTAATACTGCCAATGCTAGACTAAGCAATCAAGTTATCCCAACCTTTTCAATTTGGTCTGTGTGATTCAATAACGGAATAAATTAAAATTCGTTGATTAGTTTCGTTCATATGCATGTGAATGACACACATATGCACTCACATCTGTGCCCAAACCACATTTATTTTACCTTTCTCAAAACAGCTCCCCAGCTCTGTTGGTTCGACAATAAAACTAAGATAAACCAAAAGAGAAAAACTGTAAATCTCCACCTTAGATATTATTCGATGTCTGAGCAATAAGTAGACAAGGCAAGCCAACACGATGAAACGAAAAAATAAAATGCCCTCTTCATTACAGTTGAAGCACAATGAAATGATTAATTTGCAGAAGAGCAAATTTTAAAAAAAATACATTATATTCAATACATTAATAATGAATTCAAGAAATCGGAAATGAATTTCTGGCCATTCAGAAGTTGTGGCCGTACGAATTTTCAAACAAAAAATTAATCAATCATTTCTGATATACAAGATCTGAATGTCAAGCTTTCCAATTAAATAAAATACAAACGTTTTCTAATGTATGAAAAATGTTTCAAAACTTCCAATCTCCGTTATTAAAAAAATAACCCACATGCTGCTTGTAATTCCACCGCCCTCTCGTCTTTCTTCTCAACCACAGCTTGAGATTAAAATGTCACACGAAACATAATTTCATATATTACATTTTTAAAGTAACAGTATTTCCGAAACAATAGAATTCTGTTATCGATATCGCGAAGCGGACAATACGGTTGATTTATCCCCATCTCTCCCATCCTCGCTCTTGTTCATTCATTATTATGGCCACCACTAAAACGACGAATTCGCAGATTAAAAATCCTTTCCCGCTTGTCCACGCTGGCAGTCTACCACCACGCCGCCGTCACACATCAAACAGACGGTGAAGGGTTAAGTTCGATCGAGAACACAACTCGCGGTTTAGCGCCTGTCACACAGTTGCCCACAACGCCAAACGCACTTAGGGCCATATTATCAGGTTGATAACGTGTTATAATAATAATAATAATAATAATAATAATAATAATAATAATAATAATTAAAAACTATTCTTACTGAATAATTTTATTGATACATTTTATTCTAAAATTATTTTTAATTGGTTTAATTCTAGAGTGAGGCCTAAATGAAGACAATCGTAAAATACAAATATCTAGTCAATTCACAAGAAGGTTATTTCACTGCATCCGATTTGAATCGGACCCAGCCATTCCAGGGAAAGTCTAGCATAAGATATGACTAAACTACCAAATGTGGGTGGCATTACCCAATTGATATTAGGATAAGGAAACTACTCTTGTCAACTGCCACAATGATCAAGGGGATAGACTATTTTTGAAGCAACGAGCATAATTTTCTTTTCATGTCCTCAAAGCCTGTTAGCTCGTACTAGAGGCTTACAAAACGATGGAACGTAGAGGAAAATCAATTGTTAGCAAACTATCAACGACCCGTCTTTGCATTTTCTTCGATTCCAAAGGCAGAAATCAGAGACCGTTTAGACGGTCACATATGTAGTATCTACTTTCTCCTAGACCCACCCACCTACCTGAATCATCTATGCCTACAACTTCGTGATTCTCTCATGCTGAATGCTGGATATATTTCATTTTTGATATCAGTCGCCGCATAATCTATGTCAGCATATAACCGCTGACCTAGTTGTAAACACCGTTCTAAGTAAATTAGACCACGTAGAGCTCTTAAAAAATAAGGGTGTGTGATTGTGCCGCATTCATTTTCTAGGGCAGGCGAGGAATAGGGCATCTTTGTGCCCTCCGTTTTAACGGGCAGGCGATCACAGTGCAGGTCTGCTATTTCGGTATGTGAAAGATGACACAGAGATGTTTATATGATTTATTATGAAGGGGATGAAAGTTTAAGTGAGATGCTTGGTGGTATGAGATGCCAATACGTCACAATCACAATGTGAAAACACTAATGCATTACGTGGAATTCGAACCCACTCCCTTCACGCTAATATAATAATCATGCTCTATTGAGATGCCAAATTTATTTCGATTACCGGCGTAGGTAGTCGAATAGCTTAACTAAGTTCTTTGAAGTCACGGAGGTAAATCAACCGCGGGTTCCTGGACGGGTGACCACCTGGAAAGCCCAGAGTTCTAACGGCCTCCAGCCCTTGGCCGAACGGATAAAAGGCAATGACTAACTTAAAGGTGGCTCCACACATTCGCTGTTCGGTGAACAGCCAGCAACCGCTCGCCGAATCCCGAGTATTTAGTGTGGATGAGTCGCTTGCTATTTGCCGAGTGACGAACATTCGGTGCTCGCTCTACCCACCGCGTGTCGGTCTTTTGCACACATTAAAAGGAGCGAACATTCGCCGAACACATCAGCTGGTCGGGATCGGGCGAGCAAGTAGCTCGCTGCTCGGCGAATACCGAATGTGTGGAGCCACCTTAACGAAGGATTACTCCACGTTCGACGCCACTATTGGTTAAAAGAACGTTATGAACAAACAGAATTTAAAAAAATTAAATATTTATTGGAGTCTTTACTTGTATATCGGCCCAGTGTGTTTCACCACAAAGAGAGCAACACAAGGCGCGGTGTGGGAAAGTGGCGGGCGCCGCCTCTTCGGAGGGCTTCCCGTCGCGGCGCCAACTTCCGACTTTCTTCGACAAACGTCACCCCGCGGCGGGGGAGGCGACGCGGCTCCGAGCGGCCCAAGGTACGCAGGCGCGCGCGCCGGGAGCCCGCGTTCTCTGGAGGCCCCTCCATCTCGAGCCCCTCCCGCGAATGCTTCGGGAGGGGAAGTTCGCGCTCCGGGGCGCCTCACGGAAAGGCAAACAAAAAGTGTTGTTCGTAAAGAAAACCGCCGCAGCCGGTCAGAAAGTGCCAATAGTGGAGAATTCCACGTCTGTCGACAATAATATTAATAAGAGTTGTAATTCAAACTTTCAGTATGCTGCGGAACATTTCTTACTGATAAGTAAATGAATTCGATTTTAATGATACAATAAAGGCACATTTCTATTTACTGTCTTTTATCGGTGTTTCTATTTATCAGCGGTTGTCTCTTATTTTCCAGTTCTAGTTTTGTGAATCCGTCCAAAGGTAGTCTTCTGTTCTTTGAAGCATGGTTTCCATTACTCACATGTTCCAGGTTTTGTGAGGCCTTCCATGTTTTATTCTTCCTAGAGGAGACAATTCGAAGACATACTTAGGCCATCTTGTACGGGTCATTCTTGTCCGATGTCCCATTGTAGAGTCTTATTCTCTAGTCTGTCCACGACGGTTTCCATTTTCAGAATCCATTTCAGAATATCAATATTTCTAATTTTCTCTATTTTCGAGATTCAACAAATCCTCCTTAATCCGTCCATTTCTATTACACGTAAGTTTTCATTTCTAGTCTCCATCATACTCAACCTTCTCCACCATTGATAAGAATACTTCCAATAATAGTTCTTATTATGGCTTTTTGTGTTCTTACGTGAATTTCCCCGAGTCCATAATATTCTATTTAACAGCCTTTTAACTCCTCTTGCCTGTTTGATGCGGTTATCCAAATCCTATTCGCTATTTACAGATCTACGTAGGAGTGTTTTCAAATATTTGAACTGTTTAACCACGTTAATTAATATTTTATCTTCTTTTTATGATTATTTCTAGAAAGTGAAACGAAAGAAACAGAATTAGTGATCTACGCAAGCTACGAGAAATGCACGAAATATAATTTTCTTTGATTGTTCAGCAACATTTTTGGGAGGTTTTATCACTAACCGAAAGAATTTTGGTTTGTAAATATGAAAGCGCGCAGTTAAGGTTTGCGATGGAATTGTCAGAATTCACAATTTATAGTAGTACTCCTAAATAAAAGTCCAGATTCCCTCTGAACCTTACTCAACTCTACTACGAAATTTTGTTGACACAATTTATAACTGCATTTGAGCAGAACTCTCTCTCATTTAATAAACAATTTATCGTCCATGGAAACCTTAAGTTGTTAACAAGCAATTCAACGCTTACCACGAGCTACATATTAAAAGAGAGCAATATCCATTTTACTGACATTTCACTGAAGGTCTCAAAGGTTATCAATGAAGCTCAGTAAATGCTTGACCTCTGGACTGCACCATGCAGGGCTTTTGCAAACCGAAATCCACCGACGGTGCCGAAGGTGTCAGTCTGTCAGTCACGTGGACGTTGCCTGTCCGTCCGTCGATGTTGCGTCAGACGAGGGTGGTGTGGTGACGAGGTAGATTAATGCGGCAGCTCCCCAGGGATACATCAAAACACAGAGGTTGGGGAGAGGGTCGCAGAAATACATCGAATAGTGATCACTGTCGTATTAAACTAAGGCCGAAAATTATTACTGTAATAACATATTACTGTAATAATATATATCTGAAATGTCAGGGTAGAAAACCTCCCAGAAGTCGCTTCAAATATTAAAATTTTGTTGTTATCAAACTTCTTCATATTTTGAAATCTTAAACTGTTTCGTATACTATTTTATTGGTCCTTAAACTGTGTCATCTAAAAGACGAATGGGTAAGAATATTAACCGCCACGTATGGGTAATGAACTCATTAGACTGCTTGAAAAAACGCTTCATATTCTTCAAAACCTCTATTCACCCCAAAAAGAAAGTAGAGCCATTTCCACGTGTGCGACAGAAGTTACTTATCCATTTTACACAGTAATCCATACAAATACGCGAACATTTCTTTGAACTGCTTGGCCAGGTAATAACACATACGATGACACATATGTGCTCTGAATAAGCACATCAAAAAACAGAGCGTATCAACAAATTCCATGGTTAATATTTTTTTAAATGATACTCCAATTCCGTCCCAAAAAGTACGTCACTTCTAGATGAAATCCACGAACAATTCACAGAATTCAAAGCGAGATATTCACAAATAAACGATAAAAACATGCGGTTTTCACAATATTTTCGCTTTGAAATTACAAAAATGACTTTCTATATTCATACGTCCTAGTCATAAAATATTTTACCACTGAAGTAGAATTATGTAGCGCAAAATTTCATCGGGAGATACGTACGCAACAACAATGCAGAAAAAACAGCAGACAACACAAAACATTTTAAGTAAATCATGAATGCTCGTTGCTTTTATCTTACGTCACGACTGTCATACTACGTATCTTTGTAAGGAAGCTTTTGATCTTTTAATTTATACACCTCTATCATACAAATTTTGGATTCACCAACATTGAGCACATTTTCCTAGAATACAACGTTATGGAATTTTAACAAATAATGGCGATGACGAAATCGAAGGGATGAATCAAACTGAAGATTAAATCAACCGATCTTAGGCTTTTACAACATTCGATCAAGAGTGGTGATTATAGAAAATACGAGTTTGAATCTCCGTAGATGTTTTGATATTTTTTTCATTTTTCCTCTCGTTTCCTTGGAACATTTGTGGCGGGGTTACTGCGATATAGAAATTGAGGAATGAACACGAGACTTTTAAAAAAAGCAGAGGTATCCTATATCAGTGTCAGACGTCACGACTACAAAAGCGGACCAGTGTTGAGGTTCGCAATATCCATTCAGTGGAATCATGCCCAAAGCGTTCCTTATCGCTAGTTCACTCTGAATCGACACGTAGGTTTAGTAGCCAGAAACCATGACAACAACATGCAGGATTTTAGGTATTAGCAGCTGACATTATGAAGCAGGCTTTGTACTGCCTTGATAGTGAAGCCAATGCGATAATTGTGATTCAATTGTGTGCTTTTATTGAAAAACAAATAGTATATTTAACTTTGATTATGATTCAATGGTTGCTACATTTACAACATTAACAATATTGTACGTTCCAGTGTGAGAGGGACGATTGAGAGTCTGAGAAACATGCCACTTTCTTAACCAAAGAAAATACGAATGAATTCATGAAACGTGCCAAAAACTGACGATTCTTAGGAATACGTGCCGATAATCATCCTGTACGACCCGGCGCAAAACCATCTTGTAACGTTATTACTTTTTGAATGCAAGTAATACAGAGAACATAATAGCACTCACTACCACGTCACACGACCGAAGAACGTGCCCTTTATTGAGGGCGCCACCGTTTTACGACACGAGTATCCAAGCGATTTTCGCCATCTCGCCATTTTAAACGGTGGCTCCGGCATCTGATAAACTCCTGTACACCGCCGCACGCGCGGCCCACGTCAATGAACACAACGCGCCGTATCGGTCTCGCTGGTCCCGTTTACTGGCGCGTGCGGGCGAGCGTCGGAAACCCCGGCGCCATGGTTACGCCACGCCCCCGGCCGCCGACCTGCTCTCCGTCCGCCGCTCACCCCGCAGCCACCCGCTTGCGGCGCCACCATCGCCGGTGCGCCGCGCCGGATCGGTCGGTCTTTCAACGACGTCGTAAGCGGCACCGGATTTGGTGCGGGCGTCCATTAAACTCTCTTTAATAAAAGGGACGGCGCCGTGTAAACCCCGACCGCTTCCTCGCGAATGAAGGCTAACCCTGATGACGATGATGTGGAGGGAGAGGATTTCTCAATAGGTAAGCGGCCGCTGAGGTCAGCTCGCATGGCGACTTTGTATTAGTAGCTCACTCGTTGCTTTTGCGTTTGAAAGTAGAAACTTAATTCTACAGTTCTCTGGAAAATCGAATCCATATGGGAACAGTTGTGGAGAAAATACTGACTGATCCTCCAAGAAGATACCTCAAATAAATTATTTATCTTACTATACTTCATTGTTTTGACCGTCTTCCAAGGGAAAACAAGGTATTATGCGTATGATAGCAACTATGCATATCTACTCTTGCTTGTTTCCTGTGACGCGTCGAAAAAAGAAGAAAACGATCGCGTCTAATTTTCTGGACTGGCGGAAGGGGAAAGGGGGGAAGGACGTCGAGGGGATTGTTTGTGAAGCAATGAAATTAACCATCAAACACAAGAACTTATGTCGAAGGAGTCAAAAGGGTAAGAACTTTGTCCGCCTTATATCCTAAGAAGTCTTGCTTATAATAACGAAGTTTCAAGAACTTGTTTCTGCAACTAAAACTTCCCTTTTCAGCTGGGTATTATGCTTTAAGAGATGGTGATAGCGAAACTGTAATTCGAGAAGGTGAATTTCAGTCACCGTCAGGTATTTTATTTATTCGCATACATTCGCCAGTTTGCTCGGATCTTGTTTACTTCCTGAACACACGGAAAATCAATTTTGAATTTGCAAATACATTCGACATCCGTTTCTGCATATTTGCAGGTAAAATATTGAAAATTTTTCTTAGCAGTACAAACATTTTCAATGTAAAACAAACAAAAAATGCAGCTCTTGAGCCAAAACGCCTAAAAATTGTTTTTCATCCAAGAATTTGTCAACTCCTGTCAACTCCTTATTGCAAACTTGAATGCACAAAAGTGAATGAAATAAAATCCCAAATCTGAGGACAAAAAAATTGCATCAGAAACACAAACAAGAAATTTATTCAAACGTTGAGAAAGTATAAAACCTTCTTTTCTTTGAAATACAAAGAAATACCAAAGCACAAGAAAAAATCGTTAATTGAAAGTAGTTTGATAACATTTCTCTGGCCGAAAAAATATTGCAGGTAGCACTTTACCCACAGAGAAACAGGAAAGTTGACATTCGTTTCAGGTATTCCAGCGGGACCGAGGGACTGAAAATGTGAGTGTTACACGTGCCCACAGAGTTGTCCGATATATCGCCGGTGCGCCGCAGCACTCTGCCAGCCGTTGGCAGAGCCATGTGTTTCCACCGAAGTGGATGATGGTGATAATTTTCCGCCGACATGATGTTATCACCGTTACGCGCAGTTCGCCGTCTGCCGCTACCTCATGGATCTGCACGTAGCGCAGACGGCTTATCATGGGAAAATGACAGCTTAAAATGCGTGCAGCAGAACGAGAGCAGTTATACTCCAAGCAAAACGAACCAGCGACGCGACAACGAAAGCAATGATGGAAACGATTATGAGTGCACCAATGACGAGCCAGGTTTTACCGAGGCCATTCCACGCGGAAAATGGCTGATAATTTGCAGTCACCTGCGTTGTGTTAATATCTCGCTTTGTGGTCAATCCACGAGATGTTTAACAGAAGTAAACGCTCGTATGACTACATCCTTTCTATATGGGTTTCCGCAGCAGGAACACCAATATGGTAAATGAATATCTGCATCAGGCTGGGAGAGAGGAGGGCTAATGCATTTCTGATACGTAATTGGATAAACAGAGAAGAAGTTCACATACCATATGCAACTACAGAATACAACTACAGATTTCCTTGTTTCCGCCAATCCACTTCCAATGAGACATAATTATTTGACATTTTTGAGAAACTTTGTTTGGAAAGATGTTTCGTGCAATTTTTCGAAAGGGAACCAACACTGTAAATTTTGAAATTAAAAATGATTATCAGAATGAAACACATGACGTGACTCGTGGATTACCATTTTTTCGCGGAAAAAAATAACTTCGTCTTCTTGAAACAAAGGTATGAAAGAAGCAGCTCAAACAACAAATTACAAGTGCTTTTAGAAGAAAAGCCAAGAAATTGGCATGTTCGTGAACGAACAATGAATTATTGCTGATTGAATTATTGAATGATTGCTCTATGAAACATTGAGAACACATCGGCATGAAAGCACTAGCGTTCCTCGGACCGAAGAGGAAAATCAGAATTCTAGTCACGCACTGGACACACGCAACACTCCCTGTTCTCTCCAGTGGCTATGATTAACTAACGCACTCTTCGTCACCGTCATCATTATCTGGACGCGTCGTTAAGCCTTTAATGGGCGCAGGCTGTTGTGGTCATGATGGTGAGCAAGGCATGTGGCAGTTGCCCGCGCGACAGGTACGAGGAAACACTGTGTGTGAATGTGTATGTGTGTGTAGATGTGTGTTAAAGGTCTCGTGAATGGATCCAGGCAATTGCGAGGAGCATGTGAGAAACATACAGACACGTGCAAAAGAATAACTGTCAAAATGATCCACCAGAGGCAATTAATACAGCGCTTAACACGTGAGAAGATAAAGACATAATGGGTTGCGTATATATGAAACTGTAGATATGTTGAAACTTTTCAAAGACCTTAGGCAATGACCATATGAATGCCAATGTAAAAGGGAGATTGAGGTCTTATATTCGTCATAGCGTAGAACTATAGTAACAATAAATCCTTTATAAGATTATTACTAAATACAGTCAAATTCACGAGTTTGGAACATATTTTAAGAGACCTGGCAATTATTTAAATCGCGAATTATCAACTTCGACGATAAATTATCAAGCATATAATACATGTAGAAAGTATACAGTCAATTAGGTTTTGGAGTTGCGTTTGTTCATAATAAAAATTATATATATATATATATATATATATATATATTAGTATCAATATCTTTGTATTAATACACAACGTATATGTGATACCAGTTCCTTGTTATAACACACCTGAAACTCGTTTTCACTTACTCGTAAGGCGCAAGAGTATGTAGGTACTCCACAAAAGGGCGCCATGTCTGAATGCTGAAAGGCGGATTGGCATCGAATACACGACCCCTACTATTGACATTTGACGAGGAAGACTCGATACATTCACGTTTCGGTTCAGATTCACTTACAGTCTCCCTCGTCAACGAACTTGACACGCAATCCAAAACGTAAGTTCAATCACATCAATATCAAATCCCTTCTCATGAACAATTTAAAGCGCGCGGTGGTTAGGACAGTCAATCAATGATCAATCCTAACATTAGACAAGGGAACGAAACAACGAGCGGTCGGCCACCAGCAGTGTCGTATTAAGGTACGAGCTAACGTTCCCAACAGAAACCTACGGGATCTCAGATGTCACAGATGGGAGGCAAGATACAATGATAGAAAGTGTTGTTGTACGATTTTAAATTGTGAGAAGCATATTATGATTCAGAATAACTGGTATCTGTTAGTTTTAAAAGAAGGACAAAAGGAAATCAATAATAAATAACTGAAGATTTAATCATCACATAAAATTATTTATGACCATAGAATTAGTATAATAATACATTCGCGAAAATATCGTGGTGCGGAAAGTACAATAGGCTAAATCCACAGAAAGATAAATTTAAGAAAACAATAGTTTAAAAATTGCAAGAGCGTGCATAATGTCATCAGTTTAAATTGGAGAAATTCAGTACAATGATTATAAAGTATATGTTATAATTTAAAGTGACATTCAATTGAAATATTTACACAGAAAATATTTTGAAAAAACCATTTCCTATATTGTTACAATTTTAAACATAAGTTCAGGCGGAAACTACTGGGAAAAATTGTAAGAGTGGTTGGGCTTCCCAATACCCGATCAGCGAGGCCTCTAACGTGTCAATCCACCGCAACCGGCCACCAGCCAGCGCCCCGGAGCACCGGGTGACATTTCGGCTAATGCCATGGAGCCCACACGCACCAGCAGCTCTCCGCTTCCGCTGAGCACAGCACGCCCCGCACGAGCTACCGAACGGATCCGCACGCCGCGCTGCGCCACGCCGCGCTGCGCCGCGCCGCGCCGCGCGCGCCGGCCCGCGCGTATTCTTGGAACGCCGCTGCCGATGCAATTAACGCGCGCGCTTTGTGGCGGTCGCTGCGGCGGTCGGCGGCACCCACAGTGGCGCCGCCAGCCGCCTAATGAGCTGACCCGGCCTCAGATACGCTCAGTCGCTCGCGCGCCCGCACCCGTCCGCCTGCAACCGCCGTCGCGCGCTCGCCCGGGCGCCGCGCCGGTCGAACTGCCTGGTTGGTTGCTTAGTTTGTTAGTGTGCTATCTGTGCTGTACTGCTTTCGCTCTTTCCCCAAGGGCATCTGCTATGGTGGGGCGATAGAACGCGTTACGATTAACGTTCATCAGTTGAAGAGCAAAGTTTCGGATGCTGAGGAAATTGAAAAATGTCTACGCAAGAGACTTGAATGTTCCACTTCAACATCGGACTAAATGTCTCGAGTAAGCCCTCTCCTCGAAAAAAAAGTGACAAAAATTAGTGTAAATTTTATTTAGTTACGTACGAATGTAAATATGAATCAGCAATGTATTCTCAATTACTTCTGGCAATGAAGTGATCGGACGATACGTTTACCTGAGGGATTAAAAAAAAACAAAAAAAAACAACGATGCGAAATGATGGAATATTTACGTGAGAAGCTTTGAATTCAAATTCATCACATCTAACAAATTGGGCATTATATGAGACGTTTTGGAGGAATAGTCGACCAACACCATACAAGTTAATTAGCTAAGTACGTTATGTAGAATTTCAAAAGCCAACTATTTGTATGAATACAGAAATACTGTCCAGCACATTTAGGATTTACTGACACACTACTTTTAAACAGGGTGTAGTGTCGAACTCTAATCAGAACCCAAACGAGCAGCATATACCAAGGATAGTCGCTAGGAACATTATTAACATGTGTGGTAACATTAGTACCAAGAGAAATAAAATTTCGCTTTGAGCTCAATTTTTCACATGTGACAAGTTCAGCCACTCTGAAACATTAATATCTGAAACATCAATTCGGAAATAATCAGTGCTGTGAATTTTGTCCGTTCATTATTTGTTATTGAATGTCCACGGGAGTGCATATTTGTTCTTGTTCACGCCACTGACGATCAAATACCAAAATGATTATCGACAGCTAGTACAAATCTAAACTAACTTAATTATAAAGCAATTAAGAAAAATGAACGAAACCCCATCACAAAAGCGCGTCGATCTCTTAAAACTACGCCTATTTGCTCACAATGTTTGTCCTACGTGTTCTATCTCAACCTGCGCAACGTGAGAAAAAAAAACCCACGACAATACGTACCGCAGCGCCCACATTATGGCTGTATTCCCCAAAATTTTATTCGCCAAATGGACAGGGCGCAGGCTACTCGCAAACAATGGTAACGGAATACAAACTAACGCGCGACCCATTTATTTCACATGTACCTCGTCGCGCACTAAGGGCGAAACAAAACGTAAAACATCAAAACTCGTGCGAGCGGAGCATTGATTCGCCATTCCACAGATTTTGTCGCGTGCTCGCCCACCCGCAACACCGCAATGCACACGCCCATGTGCACTGGCAGACTGAATGATGCGTGGAAATTACGCCGCGCAACTTGCCAAAGATTCCTGGGTCACAAAAGCGACTGTAATTGATAATCATAAAGTGCCAATCGATGGTGACGCTGATACAAAAAAAAGTTAATTGTGTCGGCAACAGAAATGCAACCAATGTTGAATTCATTGAAATTATGTGGTTGTAAAAAATAGGATTTTTATAAGGCTTCAAGGAAATGAAACCCAAACATGAACTATTATTTGCAAAAGTACTGAAACTAATTCATGCGGGAATACATGTACGCTTGTGGTGATTTCGTGTGACAAATCTGAACTGTTCAGTATGAAGAAAGAAAAAACAACAACGTAGTCTCTTGTCCGATGCAGTTTTAAGTTACGTAACACAAAATATATCTACTCCACTTTTCAATTTGAATATATTACTTATGTAAGCGTAAAGTACGGAAGTTGAATGAGGAAAAGCTCATCTCGGAAAACAGAATCGTTTCGGGGTAGAAATATGCCAAACTCGCAGATTACGTTATCGTATTATCGTCTTTCATTTTCCGTAAGTCCATCAAACCTCTTCAAACTTTCCACTTCTCAGGAAAAACGAAATCACTCTACCCCAAGAAAAACTTATTTTGCCAGGTAAAACATCTGATTACGGTTTCATTGGAGACTTAAGGACAATGCTGGCAAATTATGAACATCAAGATCATTCCGAACTCAAAAAGCATATTTTTCGATAAACACCGCGACGCTGAATTCCATCTCGTCTCAGAATATTTAAGAAAATACGCGCCATAAACGCAACCGGCTCCAGCTTACCGATTAAGCAAGCACGTCAAAGATTGAAAAGAACGGTGAAAATATTCCTCGCAGTACGAGAAAAGAAAATAATAAATTTCGATAATATCAACATGTTTAAATTCACAACGAAATTTACAATTATTCCTCCATGTGTGTATTTGACCGATTTCACTAACATCTTAACAGGAGAATATAAGTGTACGCGATACAAGAGAAAGAAATTACTTGCAGTTAAAATTTGACGACGTATGCGAGTATAGGGACAAACTGACAATACATTCAGTAGTTTAATTGTCAGCATATTCTGAACTTATTAAGTTCATTTCATGAATTTATCAATAATTATAATGAAGTTAATAACTGCTACATACCTTAAACATACTTATCTATCAACTATCAACGCAATGAGTTATATTCTTTGTTATCCTTTCATATCACAAATCACTCAGGTTATCACAAATATTACTACTTGCTAACTCAATTACGAAGGATCTTGAACAGTACTACTTGACGTGGCGAATCTTTCAGTAAATAGACGATTTGTCACTGATCAGCTCTATAACATAACATTTTATTTTTGCAACACATACTAGGTAACTGCAAGGGCTGCAACTGCAAGCAGCAAGGACAAATTGTACCTCATTCCTATCGCCTGCTCGTCATAGTCCCTCCTTCCCCTTCCTCCTTCCAAACACCCACTCATCTTACCCCTATCTACTACTTCCCGCGCAGACTACGAGAAGGGGCGAAAACCCGACACGACTCGCGGGCACGGGCGGAACCGGTGGTGGCGGGCGACACGGCACTTCCGGACCTCTTTCTGGCCCTTTTCTCCCCTCCTGCAGGGTGAGGGCGTCACCACCTGCCTTGCCTCTGATCGCTCCCCTACGGCCACCATCCCCAAACACCTTCCTGCCTCGTAGACGACCCTCGGCGCGTGAAACGCCGGAAAATATGCAATCTAAATCAGCTCTACAACATGCCATTTTCTTTTTGCAACATTCTAAGTAACTATAACAGCTGCAACTACGTGCATCAAGGGCAAATATAACTTCATTTCCAGCGCCTGCTCGCCGCAGTTTCCTATCCCGTCTTCGACTCCGTATCTACGTCTCGCGCAGACTGCGGGAAGGGACGAAAACCCTACCGGCTCGCAGACCCCGGTGGAACCGGCGGCGTCGGGCGACACAGCACTTCCGGGCCTCTTTCTACCCTTCTCTCCCCTCGCTGGCGAAGACCCTTCCCTGCAGGGCGACGGCGTCGCCGCTGACCGCGCCCCCCTAAGGCCACCATCCCTCGCCGCCTTCCCGCCACGCAGCCGCTTCTCGGCGCGCGAAACGCCGGAAAATATGCAATCTAAATGCCCGCGGCGCGGTATGTCGCGCGCTCTCCCCTCGAGGCGCCGCGCCGCCTCGCAGTCCCCCGCCTGAGTGCAGTAGGCCTCTGTGGGCGAGTAGCGCCTCCGCGCACGCTCGGGGGACCACGCAAAGCAAGCGCGGGAGCGCAATCTAATTTGACGGGCTCAAAAAAGCGTAACTCTCAATTTCTGAAAGCGCTCCGTGCATAAACAGGTGGTAGTCGCAGGCTTACGAGGTGCGCGAGGCGCGCACGAGCCTGCGTTTGGCGGGAGTGGCGATGCCCGGATAGGCAACGCTAGGGTTCGCAGAACATCAGTAACGTACACTGCAGCCATTTTCGTACTCTCTGGGTAAACCACTCATCTTAACGTAAGGTGTTTCCAATTTAATTTCTATTTCCTAATCGGGAACGATTCCACAGTGAGTAATAGATTATTGTTTAACACTTGACACAAAGTTTAGTCTCCGTTGTGAAATTATATTCCATCTGACGATGCCAAAGTGCAGTGCTATTTATGTTTCGTCACTGTGAGATGCATCACAGCAAATCCGAAATCGACAAACCGGTGGGAAATGTTTTATTTAATTTGAAGATCGACCAATCGCAATATTTGAAATGCTCTCATCTAGCGCTAACAGACAAACTGATGAAACCACAAAGCTTTAATGAAGAACGAGAATCACCAGCTTTGACAATTGACAAGTTTTGAAACAAATTACTAGAACTGCTTGACGTTTCCAAATTTGCGCCTTTTCCAACTAAAAAAGAGAAGATAGACTAGAAATTCCAAATAAAAAAAATAACGACGGGTATTAATACAAAACAAATATGTTCAAGAGAAGTCGCAAATCTAGTAAGCGCAACCTCCCTAGCGAATAGTCAAATGAAATGCTCATTACCGCGCTCCGCGAACAGATAGCTTAAAGAATGTTCCCTTGCTAGGGCCCACCCACAACTCCTGTTTGTCAAAATCGGCAAAGACGGGAAGTTTACGCCACAAAGGGCGGTCGATGGCACCGCTGGGGGGGGGGGCTACCCCCCCCCACCACCACCAACGCCGCTGCCGCCGCCCCTCGCCGAGGGAGGGCTGCCTCGCGGGATGTAATTAATGCAGCAGCGCAGCACTCGGGGGGGGGGGGGCGGTCAGCTCGGGAGTGCGGCGGGCGGGAAGGGCGACGTGGGAGGGGTTGTGGAAGCAGTCTGCGCGATGGGACTGCGAGACCACAGTGGAGACGAGGTTTGGAAAGGTTGGAGAAGAGGGAACGGGTTCATAGGGGGTTTATTTGCAGGCAAGTCGTGGTGGGGTGAGGTATCCAAACTGTATTGGCGCGAGGGAAATTACTGGCACCAACGCATCAGACAGAGTGCACGCTATAAGAATTAGGGGTTCATGCGTGATATAACCGTAATCAAGCGGCCCGTTGGACAATTTGAGTTCAGCTCCTGTTGGGCTGGGAGAAATAGACATCTCAGATCCCATATTCAATTCAAATGATGGTCATTAATGCTGTAACTGTCAGGATTATCGCTTATAAACTTATAAGCTTGTGAGCACACCAACACAAAAGTAAGAACGACTTTAAAAACAATTAATGAAAAAACTGTACAGAGGGAGCAAGTTGAGGTAGTGAATCAAGATAGACAGCAGTAGGTTGGCACAACTGAGACCCAACAAAAGTCAGCGTCTCGGAGCAAGATGTCCACGAGCTGAAGGCGTGAGCTTACGTGAACGGTGTGGTGGCGCGAATAGACTGATGAGATTAGTTAACTGCAAATGGGCGGGGGGAAGAGGGAGCTCCTTGGAGAAGAATATGGCGTAGTACGTCAAATGTCGAAAAGGTTCTGCATTTGAATAACCTTATTATTGCTCTATCTCTAGAATATTTTTGTTCGTTTTCTTTATAATACTGACATGTCCGCAGAGTACAACAAATCTTTGGTATCTACTACATAATAATCCACCTACGCGAGTTACAAAAGTTCTTTCTCACGGACCCCAGATGTGAGGGTATGTAGTTGAGGCCGTGAGGGCGATGTGCGGGGGGGAGGGGGAGGGGGATTTTGGAAGAGGTCAGCGAGGGCGATGCGCCCGAGAGGTGTTACGGAGACGATCGACGGCACCGACCAGCCCGGGCAACGCCACGGAGGCGGCCGGTGCGTAATGGATAATAGGGAGCAGTGCTGATACGGGCTATGGTCAGAGGACGCGGATCGCGACCCGGAGATCCTGTGGGACAAAGGGTGGGGAGTTGGTGGGAGCGCGGGGTGGGCAGGGGGGTAAATCGAGGCACGGGTTGCACGCAGGGGAGGCCCAAATGCGAGGGTGTCTCTGAAGTGGGTTATCCCGTTTCGGGGTAGCACCTAGGGGAGATAGCGCAGAAAAAGGAAGGCTTAGTAAACAGTGCGTGCAGGGGAGTGAAATGGCACGATCAAACAGTGAGTAGATCTGTATGTGGTAGCACACGACAAGGGAATATGAGACCGCGAAAAATACGAGATTGAGAAAAGAATTTCAAAAGATTGAGACATAGGGGAATACAAATTATAGTTAGTTGAAAATATTACGAAAGGTTTAAGAGAAAAGTTGGGAGTAAAATTAATATGGTAACGGCATATTTCTAGGGACGCATTTGGTAAAGAAAAGATAAAATTTACTCCAACCCACTATACATTGTCAACACATGTAGTTAACGAAGGTAACCGGGTTGAGAAGGATTTTCGGCTTCAGAAAAAAAATCAAACCAGAAGAATAAACGACTCATAAGTACTAAATTAGAACACCACACGAACGAAAATTTAACAAGGAAACCCAAGAAACAACATGGGAATACGAAGATCCAGCACTAATACCCAGAACATGTTTCTCTCCCAGGTCCACAGTAGCAGCAGCTCGGGCAAACCATTAATAAGCACATTAAACAGCGTGGGCGGGCCGGCG
Organism: Acheta domesticus; assembly: GCA_031308135.1. Classification (NCBI taxonomy): domain Eukaryota; kingdom Metazoa; phylum Arthropoda; class Insecta; order Orthoptera; family Gryllidae; genus Acheta; species Acheta domesticus. The sequence goes on from JAHLJT010002406.1 coordinate 88,263,527, forward strand.
GGCGAGCGGGCGAGGCGTCTGGCGGGGCAGACGGCGTGGGGCGCCGCTACTCTGGGGTCGAGGGGCGCTGCGCCCGGCAGGTCTCGTCTCGGGGGATCTGCCGGCGCGCCCGACACTCCTCCCCATCCCCAAGCCACTGCACAGTGGACCGAACGCGCACATGTGATTTCGAAGCGAGCAATTCAACCCGCAAAAATGTAGTCACAACAGTAATAATGTAATAAAACAATAGTCCGCTACCGCCAAGTTCCCGTGTGTTAACCATTAACGCCCGAATGAATTCCTGCTCGTAGCGCTCGCCCATTGTCGTCCCGTTCGTTCATGCACTGGCATTGTTGGAGCTCTCCGTTAGTACGTGTTTGCAACTTTTATTGTTAAGCCACTGTTATGTTGCTAAATTACACTATTTGAGCGCTCCAAAGCAACAGCCGCTGGTTAAATGAGCATTTTTGTTTTCGTAGAAGTTGCATAACCGTTAGATCGACACGTCCCCGTGTATTAATTACATACATTTATCCAATGTTTATTTTCAAGCTGACATGTTCAAATGATGTGGCAGTATTTTAGTTTTCACGGTTGAGAAAATGAAGACATAAAAGTTTAAGTTTTCTACGTGTGCCGATTTTATCAAGTTCTATTAACAACTACTATTTTTTCGATGGGTCGATTGTGCCTCATACCGTAAGCTGCAAATGGCTGCAATTGAGAACTACATTATTTTATCCCTTAAGCCTTACAGCCCCCACACGCAACTCATTAGCTTCATCTCTAAACACTCATGCGTTCTGAAGTAAAACATTCGAAGCACTTTCTTCCAAAGCACGACTTTCGGCTCATTTCAGATCATCGTAGACAGAGCACGCCGCTACTGGCTCTGCCCAACAACCACGGTGTAAGATATATAGGTGAGTCAACAAGTAGCCTTTGGGACAAATTTTCTGAAGCCAGTGAGGCTAGTTCCTCGCTTGTCCGTTCGAGCGTGTAGGGTCTCGGTCGGCCTGGTTCGCGGCGTAAGATATACATCTTAAACTGTGGCTATTACACAGTTTTACAAAACAATTCCTACCCATTTTCGTAACTGTTCGCTCTAGATTTTACCCAATTCTACACCGAAATGACAAATCATGGACTTGAAAATAGAAATCAGCTGGCCAGAGCTGCCGAATGAATCATGACCAATCACGACCTTGCCCAAACGAGACCCAAAGATCGCAGAGCTTATATGCCAGAACTCTGAGAACTAGTCTCACAAAGCTTCAGTTTCACACTGGGAGTGAACATACCTACATATCTTACACTGTGACTACAACCACTATTTGTGCCAACTCTGGCGCCCGCTTCTACAACTACCACCGCGGCGAGCCAACGTTAGCGTCTCCGCGCTTGCTGCAACTGCGGGCGACGCGTGTTCGCTTCAGCGGCGGCCAACTTCGCGCTTCGTGTTCAGAACAAGGCCGGCGACGAGGCGTCTGCGTTGTAGCTGCGCGTCAGCGGGGCGGAGCCGCGTGACACGCGCGTCAACGGCAGACGCTCGCGGGGGCAGCCGCCGACGGCGACAGGGCGCGCCGAACGTTTTCAGTTGGGGGACAATGGCCAACGTTTACCAGGGCCGGATTTACTTACAAGCGAAATAAGCTGTTGCTCACACTCCATTCATGGACGGCCTCACCCACCGAAAAAACAAAATCATAAAATATTCCCAAAATGTATTTGTATCTGTAAAATAATTGTTAATCAAATAGTTCACTGCACTGAAGTTTGGACTTCAGTTTAAGTTGATCTGCTGTTGTTGGGATGTGATTGGTGTTCAATACAACACACGGTATGTGGACATGTAACTTTTTTTGAGGAACCAATGTTCCGTAGATTTATTCATAAACCTGTCTTAAGAGCAATGTTCTGAAAATAATACATTTATACTGAATTTTCTTTCTTTTGACTTATCTCAACAAAAGGTCAAAGACGGGCATAGTGTTAGAAAACAACTTTGCAGCATACAAGTACCAATGTAGTATTATTGTTTTAATATAATTTTATATCTGAAGGTGAGAAGTATTGTGAATCATCAAGAATCAAGTTAATGAAGTAAGAACATTGGAAACATTTCAATTTATATGTTGAATCTTCTCCAGAGTGTGACTTAATATTTACGCATTTCTGGTTCAATTAGTAAAAAACTTCTGTATCATGCAAATACCTCAGCCACCGGAAGGAAACTACAAAATTTTCATAACGAATATTCCTGCTGCACGTATTCTAGATTTGAAATTTCTAGTTCCACCAATCACTAACTAGAAATCTGCTGCAAACCGACTTACAGCAGTAAGTTAGCGGTTTCACACACGTAATTAATAATCTGGAGTTAATTAGAACGAATTGTGATATTGTAATATCTATGCATGATTTGCACTGCGAGTTGTTATTGAATGCAAATACTAATGGTCATGCGTTCGCAATTACAATGTATCTTTCGGCGCGTGATTCTCTGACAAGGGATGAAATCAATACCAAACCGATGAAAATTTATCACTGCCAAATTTATGTTAATTTTGTAAGGTAATGTAATACTACAACCAGGATTTTCCGGAACACCGGCAACGAAGCAAAGCACGCTTTAATCACTTCTTACTTTAAGCCCGTAAAATATAAACATTTAAAATATAACGCAATAAAAGGAACTATTTGATTTCGTAACGGGACGATACTGTGTACTATGGGATAGCTAACAAAACCATTGTTGAAGAGGAGTATAAAGAGAAGAATGGGACATACGTATGAGGAATTTGATGGAAACCCAGGCGTTTGGCAATCTAATGCTAGAGTAAGCGAGCTGGTCGTAAGCGTAAATAGACACTGACGTAACTGCTTTGAGTGGCTCCAATGTACTCATGTACCGACTCCATACACACACTTCTCACTCCACAGCTCTGGACGCACTCGCTCCCAGATTACATGCGTTCTCTTGAGCTGTCGTTAAGCGACCTGCCCGGGGAACACTAGTCGTCATGCAACCGGACCGTCTGTTCGAGGCAATGCCGATGTGGACAAGAGTAGCGATTGGGAAATTAAGGCAAATGCTTGGTCAAGCAGGGCCTCGGAGCGCGAAATCAATAGGATAGAGAACGGGCACAGGGCAGTGAAGTCGGCGAATGTTGCCCACAGCCGGGTTGGAGAGCAAGAGGGCAGGATCGTGTGGAAACGGACGATTGGGATTTGATCTGAGAAATGAGAACAAATACTAGTCTTTAGGGTAAACCTGATTGTGGACACCCAGTGTAACTTGGAAGGTGGTCCAAATTAGACGGGTGTACAAGCAAGAGGCACAGAAAAAGTCTGACCAAGAAAGAAACTGAGAAGAAAGAGAACGAGAGAGGAGAGGGTAGCGGTCCCTCCTCCCACGTGGTAGAAGGACCGTCGAAGGAAACGGTAATGACGAGAGAAACGACGGGGACCGTGGCCGAAGCTCGGTCTTGTCGATCGGCCGGGTGCGACGGGAGGGCGGCGAAGCGGCATTAATTACTTGGCAGTCATACCCACCGGCTGGGCCGAACCCCTCCAATCCGTATTCGTTCGTTCCCGCTCGACGCCTACCCGACCACCACCGCTGCTTACGCCCCTCTGCTCCCAAATCCCCTCGCTTCTGCTTCACCGCTCCGCCCTTGTACTTCCCGCGAAACGTTCGGCGTCGTTCAACTCCCCCCACGGCGCTAGCCACGGCCGTCACGGCCCTTGGCAACTCCGCATCCGCTCCAATCGCCTCCCAACGCGCGTACCAGGGGTCTCGCTCTTGCGCCCACCCTCGCTTATTGCTCGCTCCTTCCCTCGCACGTTGGGGCAGTTGACATACCATGCATCAAACACAGTGATTTATTACATGCCTTCGTTCTCTACGCACCAAGCACAAATTCTTTTTCATCCTATTCATTTCCTTTTCACCGCTGAAACTCAACCGTCATTACCACTTCTGCGAAGCTTTTAGTATGATGATAGACGCTACCAACTCATCATCCAACAACTCTTCACATTGTGGTATCAATTCATTTCATCCCCCGATTTCCTCGTATCGGATCTACTGGAATGGTCTGTATTTACCTCAACGGTTGTCTGCCGGCACTTGCATCAATTTTCAAACTGCTCCCCTGGCACTTCCATCAATTTGCTTTTCACTTTCGGTTCCTTCTTTTCTTATAAGTTAATTGACCGACAGTTACAATCCCCATTCGTATCATATGTCACAAACTCAACCTCTAATAACTTTCTCGCATCACGCTCTATCTTCCTTTTACCTCTCCTCCTCCGAATCCGCACTTCTCACATCCACCTCTTTCGAAAACCCTTCCAAAATCTTGAGCCGATCTTTTCTCATCTCCATTCGCTGTACGTACGTTCCCGTCCCCTCAGGTCCTCGGGGACAGCCGACGCCTCGTGACTCTTAACCGCACGCCGCCCCAGCGCGCATGGCGTCTTAATTACGACCGCCGCCAGCGCCGAGCGGCGCCAAGCGAACACCGAAGGGGGAGGGGGGAGGGGAGGCGGAGGCGCAAGCGCGGCTGGGGACGACGGTGCCGACACGACCAGGAACGGGTGTGTGCGGGCGGAGCGACTGATGACCGAAGGAGAGAGCCGGGACGCTGCAAAAGAAGGGCTGTGGGGGCGACAGTTTATGCGAACGAGCGCAGCCTTTCAGAAGGATCCCTTGAGTAAAGATCTGCTTAACGGATAAAGGACGATAAGCTGATTATTTATTTTGTAAGAACTGGAAGCCTCTCTTCGTTTACGTAAGAAAACTCACTATAACCTATATCGTCCATGCGAGATTGCATATGCAACTCGCCAAAAGTACCTTTCTGAAGTCAATTCCTTGATGGTTGACATATTTGTCCTAGTAAACTAGAGCCAATTGTGTAAATACTATTATGCCATTATGTGGTAAAATGCCAAATAAAATCATTTATGTAACATGAAATTGTTTCGTTTACACGGTTAAAAAGGAAATAACTCAAGCCCCCGTACAGTTTCCTCAGAATTATCGAGACTTGTTAGCTGAACTCGATTAAGAAATTGTGTAAAGTAAACATTTCATAACCTTGAGAAAAAATGAAGTCCATGATTAAAAACACACCAAACACTAATTCCATTCCCATTATTTTGTAAATGATTACAATGCATATATTTACTGCAATTCATTTTGTTACATCACAGAAGTAGGCGTGGCGCTTGAAAAATAATGAATTACACATACAATTGATAGCTAAATTATGCGCCTACTTTGCTTGTTTCAAATATTACAGTTCTTCCTCGCAAATTTCCTTTTTCAGAAATCTGAATCACTTTATAATGCAAAAATATCACAATCGTAACTCCTGCAGTGAATCACGACAGTATGTGCTGTGCGAAACCATTGCGAATAAAAATAGTTATTAATCAGTATTGACAATGCACTATTAGAACGATCTCGCTCAAAGCCTTCAATGCACTCAAAGCTTCTAGGTTCAACGAACGAATAAATTAAATTGGGTGCTTTTGATGTAAAACATTGTTTTCATTTTGAGGTTAGTTGATATCAATTATACTTTCGGGAACGCTTAATCATTGTACCAGGCAAATTTGAATCACGGTACAAAATAGTAAGAAAAGGCAGGAGAATGCGATATTATAAAATATAGCGGGTTATATGCATTTAAAAAATAATGACAAACATTTATAACGTTAAACCAAATTTATTATATAATAGTGAACGAGTTGGAGCGATTGTTCACAAAAACCTTCGAACCACTGGTGCAACAGCTCACAAACTTTTCATGAATTCCTTTGAGCGGGTCTTGGAATAGTGTGCGAGCGCGAGTGAAATATAAAATTTGAATTTCGTGAATGTAAATTAATTTTTTTTTTTTACAAAATTTATTCCAGTGCAATTCAGGACACGTCTAAGCGGCATTGTTGACCAGGTACTGGTGGGTGACGTGGCCTTGAAGGAATGGAACGAGGAGAGACGCGAGGGAGAGGGGGTTCCCTAATGGATTCTGATAAATAATTAATACCAGAACAACGCCGGCAATTAGAAAATTTAAAACTTGGCAACTCAATGTGATAACAGAGCTCTCTATGTAATTTAATTTTTAAAATTTATTAAACGCATCGTTTAATCACAATTAAATACTATTCTTATAATAATAATAATAATAATAATAATAATAATAATAATAATAATAATAATAATAAAATTCCAGATAGGTTAAACTTCGGCATTTAGATTTGCATCAGTAACATGCAGACATACAAATATTATTTTCAATTCGTTGTTGAACCTATAGCGTATCTCAACAGAAAGAAATGAACAAGACAGTTCTCATCAGGACAAACATAGTTTCTTAGGTTTCAAAATCAGTTATTCATAAAGCGATCGCCGTCAATCCATAACCACGTCAAATTCACAAATAAACAAAATGGGAATTTCATTTTAGTTATGAGACACTAAATAAGAAATCCCAAAATAAAGAAACATGTGAATTAACGCGTTATCCGAATTTCCAGTAATGCATTTATAATGTATTTAGTCTTTCAAAGCGAATTACCAGAAACTGGGCACTGGTGCAATCCAGAGCTTGAAGTTAGACCTAAGCTACCTTGAATTTGTGGAATCGAGGGTTGCCTTTCTCGTCCGAACATTTCCACGCAGAATACCGTAGACGAATTCGGAGCGCTTTTTTCGGGTTCTCGTGTCTCTCGAGAAATTACACTAGCCACATTGCAGGCACTCACAAACTCTGGCACGGGATGAATTGGATTACCGGAGGAAAAACACAGTAGAAAGTCATTCAACACCATCACGGACTTCGGCTGAACTCGTAACTCTGACATGAAGGTATTTCACAGATCCATCTTTTTCCCCAACTCTACCATTAAAAAAAACTCTCATTTCGCTGATCCACTCAGACACCACCTCATCGTTTCAATATTAGTTGGACCCTCTTCATAACTGTTGTCCAACACGTATAACCTGAAATTTCAACACAACTTCTAAAAGCCGTTTTCCGACACTTCGTTAATTTCATTATTTCTCGTAAAAAGAATTTCGAATTATTTTCTTTATAAATTAGCTATAAATGTAATAGGTTAAATTAATGTTCGTGATTATAAATGGACGTTTCCTGTTATTCTGCGATGAATGGTTTACGAGCAAAAGAGTAAAACTAAATGACGCTGTTTGAAGGCTCTATGTGGTTGCACATTTCATTTCAGACAAACCTCTATTCTAATACACAACCAAGTTGATAATTGTGTATTAAGAGCGAATAATTCATACACAATGGCATTTGCAAAAGTATTTTTCGAGTTATTAAAAATCAGAAACTTAATTTAAATTTAAAATAAACCAAATATTAAGTTTATATAACTTTTACCGCACGTAAACCTTTTACAATTCAGAAAGAAAACCATGGCTGATAACACCACTAGCTGAAATCAAATAGTTTTAATAAATTCAACTAGCTGAGCACTTGCGATATAATTGCACAATAATAGGAAGATTTGTAGAAAAACTTGAACGGAAATGAGCTATGAAAGTAATAAACGAAACATCGAAAACCCCCAAAAAACTTTAATTTTTAGTACAAATTCTCCAGGAATAAATAAATGAGAGAAGTTTACAAATTCTGGAGTAATTCCATCACCGTTCATGGTAAACACATTTAAATATATTTCATGAAACTGAAATTTACCAAGACATGTACATGACTGTAGTATTGGATTGTAGATGGGAATCATGTCTACAAATGCTTTGATTTAAACACATAATTATAATCGCTTAATATTTTTGTAAAGGGACATAAGTGTCAGACGATTGCCAGGCATTGCATTTGTATACACACACTAAGCTTTGCATTTAAAAAAATACTCCAATTTTCCAACTTTAAAAACTATATTAGCTACCTACATCTACAAGTGCACACACTTGCTCACGGTAGACGGCTTTCTTCTATTGTCCAATTGCACCTTGCACAACAAAACGACTTAATGATAAAATGACGAAAAATAAGAATTTATTTTGTTGATTTTGAGATATTTGAAAAATTTATTTATTTACATCAAAAACAGTTAAAAACTGTGTGTGACGAGCTATGGGGAGAAGTGAATTTTGTGCACGTTTTCATAATTCTGTGATTTCTATCCTAAACCATATTCTAGTCGAATTTTGAATACAGAAAAGAGCGTTTTTTTTCTTCAAGTTTTGTTGACAAAATATTCGCTCCTATATAATAAAATATATTTTCAAGGGTAAATTAGCTATAAATTCCTGCCCTGAACCCTCATGTTCTTCATGAAAGAATAATACTTTTTACCGCGATAATATGGAAAACGATAATTTGAATAACTATATTTCCCACTGAAATTCAGAAGACGTACACAAACAATGAAGTTACATTTATGTTCAGAAGCAAAACAAGGGACCATCTCAGCATTTGCTCAAGGATCAGGGAAACTGGACGAAAAACCTGATCGAGTGGGGGCCATCAACCCAGAAACTGTGGTACAATACTTGTTACAGGTTCTTTAGAATTATACAGTCCAAATGATAAATAATTACATTAGCTATCATTGTTAAAATTAATGCTACTTTCCTTTTTGATGCTCGGTATAGTCTCGAATTGTATAGAAACAGTTATGCAGCAGAAAAGATTTTACTTGGGACTTAAACTTTGCTATGGAATTTAATCGTTTAATGTCTTCTGGCAAAGTGTTGTAGAGTAATGTACATGAAGTGTATGTGAATTTTTTTGTAGTGAGCTGTTGATACTGCCACCTGGTGAATATGATTACTACGTCGTGTGTTATACTTATAGACATCGGCGTTTGCTGCAAATATATTCCCGCCCTTAAGTAAGTCATTTTTGACAAAAACTACTGATTCGTAACTGAGGAGACAAGGTAATGGTAAAATTCCTAGATTAACAAAGAGAGACTTACAAGAATCTTACAAGAATAGTGTTTATACTAGTGTGTTACTTAGTGTTACTAGTGTGTAACTCAGTGTTTATACTATAAAACCGGTTCAAAGAGCAAGTGATAAGGTCTACAGCCCACTACTATTTATTTAAAGAAAACAATAAGAACAGTTCTAACTCCTTTCTAGATGAAATTTGTTCATTCTAATCGAAGCGAGTTTTAAATGTACAGAAAAACGTACTACATTTTATCAAAGTACCGATTCTTTTGTTTAGCTTCCGCTACAAAGTCCGCCTTGAAATCCTCCAACATCAGCCACGTCTGACATGGCCTTTGAGTGCACTGGTCGCTCGACAGAGCAGCTACATCTCTTTTGAAAGGGGAACGGGAGTTATGCAAAGACACGCCGCCGCGTGGCAGGTCAACGGCGAAGACAATGCCCGCCGGGGCGGTGCAGCAGACGCTGCAGCGGCGCGGGCGTTGCGTGGTAATCCAGTTGCGCCGTAACGCCATTAGCGTGTGCGCGCTTTGTACAGTGGATGCGGGACGCGGGGGCGGTTGGCGCTGGCGGTGGCGACGGCCTCGGCGGCGTTGCAGGAAAAGCGGAAAGGGCGCGATAGGCCGATACGCTGGGAGGGATTTAGTCACGGCGGTGCCGAGCGCGGACGCGGAGGAAAATGCAAACGCAGTAGCGGAGACCTGAACACCGAGGCTGGAGACAGGTGGATGAGGATTTTGAAGCAGTGGATGCGGAGTTACGGGCAGAAACTGAGGCGGTGGAAGTGTAGGCGACGGAGAAGATGAAAGCCAAGGTGGAAATGGATGTAGATATGGAGGTAGAAGCGCAGGCGGTGGTGCAGGAGGTAGAAGCTGGAGGTGGAGGTAGAATGCGGAGGATCAGAGGTAGAAGAGGAAGCAGAGATGGAGACATGGGGAGGTTTGGAGATAGAAGAGTGGAGGTGCGGGAGAAAACAATAGGAGCGGGAGCGGTGGCAGTGGTGGTGGTGGTGGTGGGTAGAAGCGGATGGTTTGCTGGGTGTAGAAATGGAGGCAGTTATGACGGCCAGGAAGGGACTAGAGATAGGTGTGGAGTCGGAACTGAAGGTAAAACTAGAGGCGGAGGTAGAGAAGGGGACGGAAGTGGTGGGTGTCTGCCGGAGACAAAGCATCCGCAACGGCGCTGTCGTAGGCGGAGGGCGGTCAGTGGGTGGCGACTGCCCGGCAGCGTTGCACCAAGCAACAGCTACACAAGCGCTTAGAGCCTGCGTCCCACTGCCAACCTCGTCTGTGTACCTTGTACCTGGCTAATGTTACACAATGCACCGCAGGGCGAAGGCACTGCACAAAACCAAGCTTGACGATGGGTACGCGACAGATCTTTCACAGTCCAGAGAAGAAACACATGCATATAAGTTCTCGAAGAATTCATTCCTAAGTCATTTCACACCTGTAACAAGTTACTCAGATGAACATTCGTTTTGTCAAATGCGCGAGGAAAAATGACCGTACTGCGGGCAAAACACCTTTACATTCGGATTTTGGAAGAGAAAAAAAACGTATTATGTAATACTTACTAAACACATCTTGTTGTGTAATGCACATTTTCTAAATTGGTAACACAAAGTCGCAACATGGAGTCTAAAAAAATATACACTATTGACTGACATTGTCGATAATTGAGTGTTAAAATGAACCCTCCCCTTCACAAAATTAGATGATAAATTAATACATACAACCCTGATGAATAATGGTGATAAGAAAAAATACGCCGAAGGAGACCGCATCTGTGACAAACTAAAAAGAAAACGAACTGAAGATAATTCAAAGGAATCTTCCAAATGGTTGTAACGAACTCTAAACTTTTAATAGGTTGATAGGTCGTAAATTTAGCATTAAAATAAGTATTCGGTATGATCCTTACATTACTTTGACTTACTTGTATGAACTGAATGAACTGAAATCAAAGGACTACAAATATATCGAGAGCGTGGCCTGACATTCAACAGTTTCGGCCATGTTATACTAATATTTCTCATCACAAAACTTCTTCTCACTGGCCAGCACGCGAATAGAAATATTTGCTTACAATATATACCCTTCCGGTCAGACCAGGTCTATATGAATATTGGACAGTTGTTGACGGAAGACTAAAAATAAACGGCAAAATAATGCTGACTCGTTCCATAAAATTGAAAAACAGCAATTAATTGCTGGATAACGGCGCAGTAAAAAAGCTAACATTTAGTTAAAATATTAACATTCGCTTATGATACACTGTTCCGTATACATAATACGAATCAAACATTTATAATATACAATTTCACCACCATGATGTCTCGCATTCCGATATTTACATTCGCATTTAATTTCCTTGCTAAATAATAAATGAAGCAACGAAACATTTCATGATAGGTAAATCGATGCGTATATGCTTCTATAACGTAGCTATATTTAAAATCCTTTCGATACATATATCACATTCAATCAAACATTTTCTCAACAAAACAGTTATCGCATGTGACACAATGTTTAATCTTCTTTCGGTGAACTTCCGGGATATATGGTCTAATTAGCCAAATTATAAGCCCATAAAAACAGTTCCTGAATTTAAAAAAATGAATGTAATAGCAAACTCATTAGTAACAAACAGATTGAAGAGTTCTCTTGGCACTGAAAATATCATATTCTCTGTTCGCGAAAGCCCATTCAATAGCGTTCTGCAATGTTAGTTGTTCCTCAAGGAAGCTTATCAATAATACAGATTGATCCACAGGAGAACGAACAGCAATGATTCGAAATTCTTGTAATCTCGAAATTTTTGGTTTCTTCGATTTTCCTCGTAAGTTATTAGTACTTTTCATTATACATTTACGATTCAGCAACTCGACACATTTTAATTGGAAATCTCCGATAACTAGGATATTTCTTTCCTCCTCCAGATTCGAGACATTGTTTCATTGCGTCATAAATTAATTTCCATCTATGGATATTGCAGTGACCTAACTTCAGTTCGTGTTACCTGTGGCAAAACTAATGGTATCACCCCCTCCCCTTATTCGATATCAAGAGAGAAATTCGATATAAACAATACATGAGTATTTATTAGTATTAACTCTTATTTTCGTCATCAATTCACCCATTAAAGTAAAGTAATCGTTGAAATCGATACTCTTTGAACACTGAAGAATAGGCACTTACCGTTTCTAGTTCCGCGTTTTAGTTTACATTTTTTTGTTATTTAAGGTCGCATCAACATCAAATAGTGCTAAGCGAGCACTATTTGGTTTAAGGTTATGTAACTGAAGATGACATGATATGGTGATGATAGCGGAGAAAGGACGAACACAAATACAACCATACTCGAGATGGGACTCGAACCCGCGATCCGAGTTCGCTACGACACTGCCTTAGCAATCTCTGCCACCAGGAATCGGCATTTCTTTTCTTTCTTAGTATTTATGATTTAAAGGTATAACTGTTAAATTAATTATATATTTGTGTATAAAATTTTAATAAATCATTAAAATTATATCATTTTAATGATTTACAAAACTTTCTACAAAATGTTCCAATTGGTGTCACCCCTAAAATGGTGACACCCGGAACGCACCACCCCGCCCCTCCCTAACTACGACACCGGGACCGTGCATGACAATCTCAAACGTCATTTCCCTAACAATAAGGAGCGCATTCTCACCTTGTATCGCAAAAGCATCTAGCCTTACGTTCCAACTCGGACCACCTAAGGTAGGCGGCTTTCGCATGGGCAGCCCCGCAAATGTTTTCGTGAGATCGCATCTGCTGTTAAAACTGGGCGTTAATCCCGGTAAAACAAACAACGCAAAGATTGGCTAAGCTTACGAGCATTGCGTGTCGCGCTAAAGACTTTAAGAGGATTATAAATCTAACAAGCTACACGCCATATTAATCACGAGTGGGCCGGCGGGGTGAGCCGGCTCACACGGCGCGGGGCTCATAAAGCAATTGGAGTGTTCTTACGGATTCACAACGACACGCCCGGCGTAAATGGAAAAGAGTAGTCAGCAGCTGCGATACTTAGAGTAAAAAAGCGCAGTCACGGACATTGAACAATGTATTTTTGTTCCTTATTAATATATTTCCTAATTTCAAAATCTACAGCAACGAATTAACAATAGGTTGAAATTCATAGTAAGTGGCTTTAAGATTAAGCAATTTACACTACCTAAATATTACACAAATACATTTCAATCGTCTCCCAGGCTAATGAAACACTTCGCATATCCAATCTCCACAGAAGTGAATCCACTCGAAGTATTTCGCAACACCTGTTCGTTTCCTGTATTTTCAGTCCGCTGAGCTGGAAGAATCGTTTTGTCTTCTCCAGCGCGATATACGTATCCATTCTTCTCATTTTAGCACTATGCGGGCACAACCTTTGTGAGCAGCGAGCGAATAAATATGTGAACCCACGCTTTGTGGTAGCGTCATATCTAATTTTGCAGCACTTCCGAACTGGTGACCGCCGCCAAAGATACGTGCAGCTTGTCGCGTTCATTAAATACGACCTTTTCATTCGTTGTCGGTGAAAGCTGCGGTGAAATTTGCTGCGTTAAAAAGTATTTAGCGGCATGTCAGCCACACAAAAGAACCAAAAAGAGATACACGCGCCACCGACGCTGACATTTATTCCCTCGAAAACACAAACAAGCGACTGCAATTTCACGAAACGACCGAGGGTTTCGAGCCGCAATGAAGGAACAGCAGTGTACTGTAGCACGCATCATACGCGGGGACGACACACGAGTTTCGAGAAGGAAATTTTTGCTTGAAATTGTGAATAAATGTTACAGTCTTGTAATATCGATTGCACGCTATCGGTGTAACTTTCCGTTCCGTTTTTTCCTTTCTCGACTTCCTCCTTTCTCCACTTTAAATTCCGTTACCTTTTTGATTTCTCCACTTCTGCAGTTTAATCTGCTTTGCACATCCGTTTTCATAGTAAATGAACATTATACTTAAAGTATAATGAGAAAGAATTAACTTCATATAAGTAAAACAGAAATTTAAAAAAAAATTAACTCCGTAAATGAAAAAGTGTGAGCAGGAAATGAAGTGAACATCTATAACAATGTTCCAGGTGGAGAAAAAATACAAATTAGAAGTGGTTGCTCTCTTGAATGTTCATAAGCTTATTGGCAATTTTTTTCCGAAAATCAAAACTACACATAGTAATCGTAGCACTTTGTAAAATATCTTTCCATTTCTTTTAACTATTATTCTCTTTCTGAGCCCAAAATCGTGCATTAATATTCCTCTAACATGAGCGTTAACGCAACGAAAAAACTCTACGCAATATGAGTCCCCAAGCAAATATCAAATTAAATGAAAAACATATTTTATTTGCAGTTTCCAGTTGTGAAAACTGATGTAAATTGACAAATGGTGCAGTGTGGACACGGAAGTTTGTACTGCATACTTTATTCATTGCGTCGTTTGTAATGGACACTTCAAATACAAATTGAAAGTGCATCCTGCTTCATTTACTTTTCTAACGGTCGCGGAATGCATAAGTAAAAACATCGTATTAATTAAAATTTAAGAGACGAAAGTGATCTAGAGTTTTCTTTTCTTGATATGCATATTATATATATATATCTGCTTAAGTAGTCATTTAGATCTTTTTTATGTATTGTAAGATAGACACTATCCTTATGAGATGAAGTTAAGTATTTTAAGTATTACCGTACTCCGAGTTTGATGCAGAGCAGGGATAATAACAATCATTCCAGAAACCATCTTGCTTCGTATGGTCTTGAATACCTTTTTATTACCAAAGAAAATTCCTTCAAACTAATAACAAGAGTTCCTGCATTAAAGTACAACCAAAACTCGAAGAACACGACCCATGATGGGGCGACCATTTAAAAACTTCTACGCCAGAATCGAAACAGCTTTGGTTGCAAATTACGCCGTAAAAGAATTCCTACACTATCCCACGAAGAAGGATGGATCGCCGTAAAACTATATTAGTCAACGAGCAGGGGGAGAAGCGCCGTATATAAAGCTTTAGTACTTTCAATTCGCTGCGACGTCGCGGCACTAAACGGCCTTAAATCACAGCAAGGCGCTCGGCACCGACGCAGGGCGGGGCGGGCTGGTACATGGGAAGCGGCCCGGGGCAGGTTAAAAAGCGGCAGAGCAGAGCAGAGCAGAGCACGATGAGGACAGGCATTGCGAGACAACACGGTACAGATAAGAAAGAGGAATGGCGAGTACGAGTATGTGAGAGCTAATAAGCAGCAAACCGGTGTGTAAGAGATGGGCAGATGTATAAGGTACGAGGGATGTGTAAGTGCGGTGTGTGTGGGCGTGTGAGAGAGAGTGCGTGTGAGTGTGTGCGTGTGAGTGCGTGTGAGTGTGTGCGTGTAAGTGTGTGTATGTGTGTGCGTGTAAGTGTGTGTATGTGTGTGCGTGTGAGTGTGTGTATGTGTGTGCGTGTGAGTGTGTGTATGTGTGTGCGTGTGAGTGTGTGTGTGTTTAAGAGTCGAGCGGGAGTGTAAGGGACGGGCGGATATACAGGGTGAGTCACGTAACTGTAGCACCTTCTGTAACTTTTGAACGGTTCAAGATATTGCAATGCAGTTTTCACGGAAGTGAATGAGGGAATGGGGCTAATTGATATGTGTATTGATTTCTCTTCTATCACTTTTATTTTACGAGATATTTGAGGTAACTTTGTTTTTTCAAATGGGACTATACATATTTTTTCAGTCTATCATGACAAGCGTAAAAAGACGAATCCAAAGACATAAATATTGTCATATGTTAGATAAGCATTTTTTTGAGTAATTGTGATTTTTTTGCGACTAGTGTTTAACGGATATTTTCATTGTAACTGTCAGCCCCACAAGGTCACGCAGCGCTCCCCCGGCAAACGCGGGGTCGGGGAAGGGAAGGGATTTAAGTACTTGAGGATACGAAAAATATTCACAAAACTGTTGTATTTTTCCCTGAACTCTCCTTTTCAACTTAATCCATTTTCAGTAATTTGGGTTTCTTAGGGATTGAAAATACGGATTTGTCTTAAGTAGTATTTATTGAAATAAGATTATTTCTATCCCTAAGTTATTATTATATTCGTATTAACATTGAAATTGTTTGCTCAAAATATACAATATATTTTTGTACAGTTTTAATTATTTATTCTTATTGTGCTTTGTTTCAAGATCCCATTACTACGTATCTTATGAAATCCCATTAAATGGAGTTGAAGTTATAAACAATTTTATTACAATACAAACTTATGACAAATCCTTATTTTCCATCCTTTAATTCCTTCAATCAAAGAAAGACGAAAATCTGAAAACGCGGAAGGATGGAAAGCACAGTTCAGGAAAAAACTGCAATGGTCTGGTGAATATTTGAAATATGTTTCGTATCTTCAAATCTCCCTTCCCTTGCCCGGGCGCGCGTTGCTGGTGGAGCGCTGCATGACCTTGTGTGGTGGACTATTCAAAACGTCCGTTAAACCCCGGTCGCAAAAATCAAAATTAATCAAAAAAATGCTTATCTAACATATGACAATATGTACATCATTGGATTCGTCTTTTTACGCTCGTCATGGTGGACTGAAAAAATATGTATATTTCCATTTGAAAAAACAAAGTTACCTAAAAAATCTCGTAAAATACAAGTGGTAAAATAGAAATTAATGCACGTATCAATTAGCCCCTTTTCCTCATGCACTTCCGTGAAAACTGCATTGCAATAACTTCAACCGTTCAAAAGTTACAGGAGGTGCTAAAGTTACGTGACTCACCCTGTATATACGGAAAGAGTGGGTGTGCATGGGAAGGGTGGGTGTGAATGGGAAGGGCTTATGTGCCCTGGAATGGTATGTGCGCTCGGGAGGAGTTTACGTGTAAAAGACGGGAGGGCGCTTAAAAGATGGGCGTGTGTGTACGGAAATGGCGGGAGTGTCCGGGAAGGACGGGTGTGAGGGAGGGGCAGGTGCGTAAAGAATAGGAGAGCGAGACGCTGTAGGTTTGGGAAGAGTGCGTGTGCCCGGCGCTGTTTACACGTGAAAAAGCGAAAGCGATAGCATTCTCGTTTCGCCCCACCCGCCCCGCCCCTTCAGATCACCGCTTACCGCTGGCACTCCGCTCGCGCGGTTCCGATCAATTAATAATTCAAACTCTTCCTGCGCAGTCGATGGCCACGCCCGCACTGAATTCCGGATATTCCCTGTATCGGGCTCCATTCGCGCCCGTCGTCAGTAGATATCGTGCAGCCGTTAAAAGAAATTTGAAGGTAGGTGAAAAAGTGTTGAAAGAACTTACCGTCGATCAATGTCACCAAAATTAATCGAAACCAAAATGAATATTTTGTGTTCGCGTGCATGTTTATGTGAAAAACAATTGACAAAAGACCATCTCGTAATTTTTACGGAATCATATCACTATGACACACAGGCAGTACAATGTACAATAAATTAAATGTTATTTAAAAGACGTTTTGAATAACTCTTCTGAATATCGCTGCGAAGTAATATGCTATACCAGGATTATTTACATTTGAATGAATTTTTGTCTTTGATATTTGCATTCTGTCACTTTTCATCGTGTGTAATTTTCATCTTGTCTTTTTCATCATGGGTAATGACGTTTAATGTCATAAGTCGTTCCTGCGCACCCAGTACCTGACTAGCTCGATCAGATCACAAAAACGTACAATTCACACCCCAAAAGTCAACCGCCTTATCAATTGATGGCAACCGCGCCGCAGCAATCTTGATCCTGCATTACTCTTGCAATTATCAGACATGGCTGAGGAAATCAATAACGAGGGCGTTATTGACGATTCCGTCACTTCGTTCTCTGCACCTAACCACTTTTAAGTGTTTAGGCAACACACAGCGGCACTTCGAGCCAGCGAGTACGAGAAAGTTCCGGTGATGACAGTTTCCAAACTATAGACACTAACGTTGAGACCAGTGAATTAATTATACTCTGACATACAAACAGTCACTTCCATTTAATTTATAACGAAAACATCTCTGGAGAGCTACATTTAGCGACATTTGAACTCTAGAAAATGATGTTACGATCGTCAATGAGAAATCAAAGATATTAAATACAATTTACGAGACTATTACATTTCTTCGCTAAAACCCCAGATACATATGATTTTCTATGAAGTAATGTGTTAACATGCCCACTTTGCGTTTATTAGGGTAAATAACACGAATCGCGCACACATATACAAAGCATACATTACTTCCAAATTTTTTTTGTAAATGGAAATATGTGATCAACTTTGACGCACTCACTTCGTTGGAAAAGTACCAACACAAAGAGAGGTATTACGTAAGGAATATTACTCGGTCTGCATTAACCGTTTTTGGA
Source organism: Acheta domesticus (assembly GCA_031308135.1). Classification (NCBI taxonomy): domain Eukaryota; kingdom Metazoa; phylum Arthropoda; class Insecta; order Orthoptera; family Gryllidae; genus Acheta; species Acheta domesticus. The sequence goes on from JAHLJT010002406.1 coordinate 88,281,859, forward strand.
TTGAACAACAGTCAATACGTAAAGAAAGAAATAATCAGTAATTTTGAAACGAAAAAGTTTTATTTTTCGATTCAAATATGCATTTTAAAATTAGTATTTTGTTTTAATTTAACTTTTCTTCAGATTCTTAGCACACTTCGATTCTTAGCACAAATCGAAATTAATTACACCCAATTGTCAGTAAACATCACCGATTTGTCCGAAAACGAATAACACGTCCCCTCGTTTTCAAGGGCACTGCAACAGTGAATTTCATCAGAGGATAATCTGTATGCTTAGACGACATCTTAATGATCACCACCTAATTACCAGAACAAATATTAACTGCTCACTGGCACAAGCGCTGCCATCTTGCGGCGAAGTTAGGAAACCCAGCGCTCCGTGGGCGTGGCCCTCACGCAGCGCTCCAAGCGGGAGGTCGCGGAACTACCAGCAGCAGCAGGCGCCGACGGTTCACCAACCAGTACAGTGCGCGCAAAACAAGGCCGGAATCAAAATTAATATTCGCCAGAGGCAACAGGCGTGAAATTGAGCTTTAATCGCCAGCGAAATCGCAGCACTCCACGAGTGACCTGCGGTCGCCAATTTATAGCAACGGTCAACGAGCGAGAGCTAAGGTGGTACGTATAAAACAGACATGAAAGCGAGTTCTAGTGCAGTAGGATCGAGTGGTGGCGGAAGGCGGGGAAACAAGCCGCACGGGCATTGTTTTTAACGCGGTGTCGCGATGGTACTCCCACGCACAAAACGACCCCGAACTGCTTTGGCCAAATCCGCGCGTTCACAGGGCCGAGCCAGGAACAGACTTATGAGCGCGCAAGGATCTCATTAAAAAGCACAAAACAATCCGGCGACCGCGCGACCGGCGGCCAAAGCAAAGGGCGAACTTTGTTAAAACGAATGCGGTTCGGATTAAATGCAAAAAGCTGTAGCTTAAATTTTACTCGTTTATGAAAATTAAACGAATGGACTTTCTGGTTCCTTCGACGAGGACAACGCTGAAAATTCTCCATTTTGAAACGACGTCGCCAGCAACAATCTGCGAGGTCGAATGAATTTGAACGAACGTTCGCATGTGTGGTACGGTGTCAGGTCGAAATTGCAATCAGGAGGCAAGGGTAAAAACGAAAGCGAAGGGAAAACAAAACTCGACCAGCTTAACGAAAAGAGAATTGGGAATGAGTTTTGCGACAGTGAAAGGTTTTTTGAGAGAAAATCAAAAAGTCGCATGAAAAACTTGTAGAATGGTAAAATAGGACGCATTATATAGGAAGAATTCGTCAAAAAGAGTACGCGGGTCAACTGAAGAGTGTCTCAGAAATTAAGTACCTTGATCGAGAACTACTAGAAAAATGGCACTGGTACAGAAAATAGCTTGCTTTGACTGAAATTTCTATGCTGTCATTTGATTTCCAAATATCCATGGGTATGGTTTCCTGCAGTTATAATGGAAACTGCATTCCTGTGTGACGTCAGTCAAAGAAACGAAGTTGATTCCATGATGGCCAAGAACGTACTAAGAACATCGCTTTTGTTGACAAACACAAAATTCCAAAGCAACAAATAATAGCCAATAAAAATAATTTACAGTGATCTGTTTCTCGTCCATCGTAAATAATACGTTTGCATCACATGAAATTTTGAGTAAAGTAGTCACAATAATTACCTGGTCGGTATCACGTAGGGTTCAAGTAGGGAAGCTAGGATTCTTCACTTTCTCCCACCATATTGAGGTATATTTTGAATGTAAAAGGAATACCAATAAAGACGAAATGACATGAGTATTCCTAATAGTAGTTCCCATAATGATTTGGATATATGTCACTGCTTTTCAACTTAATGGTTATTTTACCCCTTCCACTAAAATTGTATTTAAATCTAATAAACTTCAAGAATGTTTAAACTTTCAAGAATTACCACACTTAAGATATGATTAATATTTTCACAACTACATATGATACCAACAGAAAAAAGAACTATGAAATACGTTCCCAACATAATTACACATATGCAAAAACAAATATAATTCAAGGCATTTCAACAAACCGCAAGCATATACGAAATATGTCCTCTTTAATGAAAATAGAAATTTACTACAATACAGAAGCCCGAAGGACACCTCTCCAGAACACATCCGCATCCCCATCTCCGCGCGCCTGGCCTTCTGATTTCTCGCGCCGGCACGCGGTCAGGCCGGAATAAATCCCGGAATCCAGTGCGAACGCGCGGCCCAAATCCAGCGCGGGCGACACGGGTGGCAGCGCGGGCGACAACGGCGCAGCGCTGCGCGGCGGCGGCGGCGGCGCGCGCAGCGGGAGGTTTAAGGCGGGGCTCGGCGCGGCACGCATTTGCTAATGAAGTGAATGACTGGCTGATCCCTCGGCCTGCGACTCTTGATGAATAATTCAGGCGTGCCGGGCGCGCGGGCGAGAGAGCGTCGCCAGACGAGAGGACGAGAGGGCGGGCGGGCGGGCGGGCGGGCGGGCGGGCGGGCGGGCGGTCGGGCGGGCGAGCGAGCGAGCGCGCGCGCCTCCGCGCGGATCATAACACCTACAGTTTAATTAAGCCCGGGGTGGCGACGCAGGTGCTACGCGCCGCACGCCCACGGCCACAAGGCGTCGAACCACAGACGAACGCCTGCCTCTGGAAACGGCCTCGCGTCTTCTTCCCAAAAGTCATATATACATATCTCGGAACAGACGTACTCTCAAGAGAGAAGTAACACCGGTAATTGAATACTGAGAATTCCCTGGCGATTTCTTTGTCTGGTTTGTTCCCGAGAAGCGAACCTAACCAATAACAATGGTAAATGATTAATGTTACAGTTCATGAATTAAAAATGCATCATTTGGCGCATACTATCTCGATGAAACGCGAAGGATGACATTTGACATTTCAAGTCACAAAGTATTCGAAACTTCTCATCTCAGAAAAAAAAAATGTTAAGAAGGGCTTAAAAGACAGAATATTTCGAAAGTAGTATTATTTTCAACTACTAAGTCTGTTTAGTCTCCACATACAATATCGAAAAACATTATATACACACGAAACCATTTCTTCAAGTCTAGTTGTGAATACCACCGTTCAGATTTTCGCTGCAATCTTGGGGTTATTTCTAAAGCTATTTATTCACACCCGCTTCCTTAAGAACTCAAATAGGAATTTTGGGATATGAATAAAAGGCTACGCCTGCTATGCAGTGACTCGTCTCTCACTCAATCTTCCCTAAAACGAGGAGAGGTGCCATTGCTCTGCCGAGTCTCAACCTCCCCTCCCTTCCTCAACCGACAGCGCTCTATTTCCACAACAGGGGATCCAATATTTTTATCACATTTCTTTTCAATAAAGGAATACGTCTCCCATGAAAGAAGAGCGGGAGAAAAAAAGTTCGCCTGAAGTAACGGATGAAGTTAGTTCGCTGGAACGAAGAGGGGGGGGGGCACAAGCAGGAGCGACGGCCCGAATAAGAGGTAATTTTACACCGTTGTTGTGGGATACGAAACTTCACACACAGAGCCAGGGCTATATTTCCTTCCGGAAATTTTATAGCGCTGTGGAAATAAGAGAGATTGCGGCTGCCGCCGTGCGATCCCCGACGAGCAGAAGCTGCCCCGGGGCGCGGAACACCGGCGCCGCACACCTCTGTGGCGGCGGCGCCGGGGTGAACGGCGGAATTGCCGCAGAGATGGGCGGGGATCTTAGGTGGAGGCGGGAACGGAAGGGCTGGTAGTGGGTAAGTCGAAGAAGACGTGACAGCGGCGGTGGTGACAATGGTGGAGGCGATGGCGGTGGCAAATGGCGACGGGTCGGCAGTGACAAAAGCGGCAGCGGTGTAGTGGAGCCGACGATGAACAATGGAAAGCAGTCAGTGACACGAGATGGTGGGATGAGAAGAGGCTGTTTCTGGGAAATGACAACCTCAGAAGTTGCCAAGAATCAGTAATAGCTGGGTATCGTCTGGGATGAGCGGTGAGATAAAAGGAATGAGAAAAGAGTTTGTGAAGCAGAAGGACTAGAGAGCACGAAGAGAAATGGACGTGGATCAGAAGAGGAAATTACACACAAGAAGAAAGAGTAGCTGGATCTGGGGGGTAAAAAATACACGTAATCATAAATTTACAAGTGACGAACACCTAGATCACAGGGACAAACAGGTACAAATCGGTGAAACATGATGCATGTAAAAAGAAGAAATGAGGCAACCGACGATTGCGGAGCAATAACCACGAAAATGAAAAAGCACCTCAGAGAATGAAACAGACGGCGACAAAGCGCGAGCGGCAGAAAACACAAGAACCCCGCGAACGAAAGAGGAATATAAAAAAAAAGTGCAAATACGTGCGTCAGAAAAAGACAAGCGAAAGACAAAGACGGCAACAGCTGCGTCAGGAGGCAGACGGAGCGCCAACCGGCACCGGGGGAGCCGAAGGCGGAAGACGACGAACACCGCAGGGCGCGATCTCCTGCGGCGGAGTCGGAAATCTGCATAATCCGAATCGGTATGCGCGGAGCGGCGGTGGCGGCGGCGGCGGCAGCGGCATCGCGCCGTATCTGATGGCGACGGTCGCGCGCTCCGTCGGCGGAAGATCAAAGCAGATCGGCGTCCGCGACAGCGGCGGAGCGACACGCGGCATGCCGCTCGCAAACGCGACGATCTCCCGGCACCGGCGGTGTTGAGAGAGGAGCGCCCACGCGCGCGCGGGCGCGGGCGGGCGGCGGGACCGCATTGCGCGTAACGCCATCGCGGCGCGACGTGACGTGACACGACGCGTCACGCCACACTCGCTCGCTCGCGCGCGCGCGCCCGCGGGGCAAACGGATCTATTAAGTTACGCGCGGCTAATGGCTTCATTTATGCAGATGCAGGTGCGCTAGAAATCGCTTCGTAATGCCATTGCGAGACCCCATTTCGGCGAGCGCGTGCGCGCTGTGGTGTTTAGACGGAAAGCCAAATGCAGACGCTACGTGCCCTGACCAGGTGCACATACGGGCGGCAATGGAGGACTACTGGATGGCCAGGGTGATGAATAGTAATTAAATCAGTCGATTTTATTTCATGTTGCAGATAGAATTCACGAAAATTTCAGGATTTTTTCGTAAAACAGCACATTTTTTCCCCTTGTCATTATCATAAAGCAACATTTCATCCAAAATATTTTCTTTCCTTTTATCAATATTACAACGAATTATTATAAAGTACTCGCAGAATTTTAAAGATATTTGTAATATGATTTCCAGGTATATTAGCAAAATGATACGTCGGTGACATCCAAAACGAGCAAAACTATTATTTTCACGATTTCTTCCCCAAAATTAAGAACGCTTTATGTTTTTGCTGATTTTTGCCTCTCCTTCACGAACTCTAGTAATATTAGACCATCACTTCTCACGATCGAAGTTTATTCTCAAACTGCTTTAGGCAACATCATGAACTGAATCTCGGAGGGCAACCACAAAATCTAAATACAGCAACTCTGATGCTCGCGGGGTTGGACATTGTGCGTCACAGTAACTAACTCTGGCGTCGCCATCGCCAGCGTTATCAATAACCATCACCAACTCCCCCAACAACAGCGTCTTCTCCACAGCTTCCACCATCGCCACCGCCACCGCAGCTTACTCGGCGTCGCTGCTGGCATAACGATCCGCCCGCGCATTTACATAACTGGAGGAGGGCGGACGCACCCCAACCCGCCTTCGAAGCCCGTGGGTTTTGCGGCGCCGCGCATAAGCCTCGGGCGCCGGCCCCGCGCGACGCCCGATAAGCGGGCGAAAATCAAAATGGGCGACGAAGAAGTCGGCCGAATGAACTCGCGCTGGAGCTGCCTGGGAGAAATTAGTTTCAATGCTTCGAAGGAAAGTCCAGAGTAATTTGAAGTACTTTACTAATGTCAATACGCACAAGTGTTAATCAATCAATAGATCAATTGTTAGGTCTGCAATATGCCCCGAATTAATTACGTTTGAACCAACAGTTGAGATGGAAGAAAGAAAATGTTCACGTTTTACTTGTTTATTATCCCATATTGGCTGCATTTCTACAAATCCTCAAGAGTAAAATCTCAGATATGAAAGCCATAATTATTACTTCAACAACTCTTACTCAGCAAGAACACTGGATTGAACGATGTTCAATGGGTCTTGTCTGCAATGTGAAATTAATCACAATAAAAAATCTCGAAATAAGACAAACCGTCGTTAATTTATTATCGTTCCAATGTTTTCTATCTGGCACTTTCCAATAAATGAGACAATCGTTTTGACATGACTTGGTGTTCATCGGCTCCAAATGAAGTGTTGATACATTAATTCTTTCGATATTCTGTTTCGAAATGAGAGTCGCCTTACGCATACGAAATCCTTTTTTTAATTCGTAAAACAGTCGACAAAAACACGACACGAGCTTGATGTTAAAAGGAAGGCCTCATGCTCCGCTAAACTCGAATTCCTTCACGTCGCAGGCTACAAAGAGAACATCTAATACCCTCTGATCAAGAAGGCGAAACGGTCAGATCTTCAAGGCTTCATCAACCGGTTACATCTTGGACTTCGGATCCAAAGGACATTCAATTTTAAACATCAAAGCCTCCTTCAAATTCTCCAAAACGAAGGGCCGAATTTCACGTAAATCTACACTAAAGATACCTCCTCGAAATGCTACTTTAGGTAAGACAGTTCTGCGAATACCAAAATTGCTGACTTTCACAATTGCAAAAGCACAAAATTGCTGTCGCCTGCTTCAAAACCAAGTAATTTATGAAATAACGTATTTGCTGTAATTATTATCGATATAATACACGCATAACATCAGTTCACATTTCATCCACTAAAATTATTTTGTATATCATACATTATTTTGTAATATAAATTATTTTGTAATACATCACAGAGAAGATAAACATCTGAAATAATGTTATTGTGTGTCAATGAATAGGCTCTTTCTCTGGTTTATTTCGTATTTAGTAGAATTAACAAAATAATGTGTACGAATTGAAGAGAACACACAGAAAAATTATACTCGTATATTACTCCACTGTAATTACGTCTCTACAACCACTTTAATTGAAACTCCAATGTGAGTTCTGTTTCAGCAGAGTTGAGATAGTAGAAAGAAAATGTTCGCGTTTTTACTGATTGTTTATTTTCTCATATTGGCTTGCGTTTCTACAAATCCTCGGTGTAAAGCAATTAATACAGACCGATCTTGAGATCGTGGAAATTCACATAAGACCAATGTATTATTACAGTGCTTGCAACAAATGAAATGTTTTATTTTACACTTCGTTTTTATTCCTTCTACACCATAATTTTAATGCCGATTTTGTGAGAATCAGAACCTGCTCTGGCTGACTGCGATTTCTGCTTCTTCCTTCTATAGAGTATTTTTTCGCGAAGACGTCGACTTTCGGAAGGTAGCGATTGCAGCAAGTATATGGTTCGATATGATTCCTGCAACGGGCGGCAGGACGACGTGCCGCTGTCGTGGGTTCTCGTTTCAGGCGCGCCCGTAAGTGGGTCCGGCGAGGGCCGGCAGCATCCTCCTTATCGACCGGGCGCGCGGACCCTGGCCCACGGGCAGACAGCCGAAGAGATGAGAGGAGAAGGGTTCGGCGGGCGAGTGGACTGGCGGAGAAGTGAGGGAAGGCGAAAGGCAGCGGAAATGCAGAGAACTGGTGAGAAGTGTAAAAACGGGCTGGGGGCGGTGTGGGTATGGGCGAGCGAGTGGGCGAGCGAGTGGGCGAGCGAGTGGGCGAGCGAGTGGGCGAGCGAGTGGGCGAGCGAGTGGGCGAGCGAGTGGGCGAGCGAGTGGGCGAGCGAGTGGGCGAGCGAGTGGGCGAGCGAATGGGCGAGCGAATGGGCGAGCGAGTGGGCGAGCGAGTGGGCAAGCGAATGGGCGAGCGAGTGGGCGAGCGAATGGGCGAGCGAGTGGGCGAGCGAGTGGGCGAGCGAGTGGGCGAACAAGTGGGCGAGCGAGTGGGCGAGCGAGTGGGCGAGCGAGTGGGCGAGCGAGTGGGCGAGCGAGTGGGCGAGCGAGTGGGCGAGCGAGTGGGCGAGCGAGTGGGCGAGCGAGTGGGCGAGCGAGTGGGCGAGCGAGTGGGCGAGCGAGTGGGCGAGCGAGTGGGCGAGCGAGTGGGCGAGCGAGTGGGCGAGCGAGTGGGCGAGCGAGTGGGTGAGCGAATGGGCGAGCGAATGGGCGAGAGAGTGGGCGTGCGAGCAAGTGCACAAAGGAATGGGCGAGCGAATGTGCAAGCAAGTAGGCGAACGAATGAGGAGGGATTGGTCGAATGGATGGACAAACGGATGCACGAGTAGTTGGCGGGGCAAGAGAACGAGTAATCCATAGCGAAGGTGAAAGGGTGTATGGGCGAGTTAGAGGCGAGCGAATTGATGAGGTGGATAGTTGAGAATGCCTCGACGGCCTTGCCGCCCTCGTTAGATGCGGAATGATCACATTGTGCTCACTGAAAGGAAAACACGGATAGAGTTACCAATATTGGCACGTATTTGTCGAGTGGAGGCGGTTCAGCGATTCTGTTCTGAATGTCGATCGATATCCCCGCAAATAAAATATTTTTGTCTAATGCGTATACCGTTTATACATCTTGTACAGAGAAAAAAACTGTTAAGATTCTCTATCCAGTAACCAGTTAGGTTTCTGAAATTTAGAATTTCATTTCACAAGCAAAACATTTTAAGGTCGCATCCTTATGCTACAGATAGAATTGACAACCATGGTGTTTCCATTACAGAAACAATTAAAATGAAACAATAATGTTTTCTCCTCAATTATATTTTCAATGTTAGATTCGCTTGATCGTCTAAAAGTATATTTAGGGCACCCTCGAACGGTTGAAATACGTTTTTGGGTACATTAAAACTGCATACACTATTCGCTACAGATATGGCAAAAGAAAACGATGGAACCAAAGTATTAACATAAAACCGAACCAACATTATTTTTGGCCTCTCTACACAACCACAAGAAGCAATACCATTAAACGAGCTAGAAAACTTTTGATTACATGGCATTCAGAAGAATGAACGTTTCCTTCGTAAGCGCATCTTTCCCACCACCTAGCACGTTCTCTGCGGGGAGACGAGCCGCGCCGATTGACAAATGAAGACCGAACGGCGGCGGCGGCGGGGGCGGCGCGCCACCTGCGACGTGGAAGCGGGTAAACAGCCGGGCCGCTGGATACACGCTAATGCCATGATTAACGAGCCGAGGAGCGAGCTCAACTTAATTACAATAGCGAAAGCGCTGGCGGCGGCGGCGGCAGATGGGCTGCTGGCGGAGACGGCGAGAGACTCCGAAAGGGAAAGTCGCGGTCGAGAGCAGGCGGTGGGCGTGGTCGAAGACGGCCGCGAGTGGATGAGACATTCTGAGGAAGAGAGATGCGCTTGTGATTTCCAAAAGGAGCACAGCGAGGGGAAGCGGTCAGCTCCAGTAAGTAGTATTAATCGTACAAATGTGCTCGAGTCAGGCAGGAAAGATAAATAGCGTATGGTTAAGGCAGAGAGTATATGAAACCCCAAGCAAAGGTAAAAGAGTGTCTGCGGAGACATGGAAATCCAGGTGTAGTGGAAGATAGGCACTATTACTAAGTAAACATAATAAACAAAATACAAAGAATGAATCAATAATAGTTTTATAAACTGATAGGGCAGAACATGAACGTTTACGTCACAAGAATTGTAGCTATCGAGGTGATGCAAAATTAATGGTCTTGCTTAATGAATGGACTTGAAAAAACAGGATTTCGGTGGTTCCAAAATTAATTTTGAAATGCCCTTTTACGATTATACAATAAACTTCCGACTGTTAAATGTTTCGTGACTTCATTGTAATGCTTCGTCAGTTCGTCAATTCCTCGTCGCTACGACGAATAATTTCAACAAGCGCCCAATTGCAAAGAAGGTGAAGGTTTGAGAGAGCTGCATCGGATGCCGCCAATACCAGCAAGAAGCCCAGCAAAGAAATAACGCGTGGAAAGAAAGGAAAAGTCGCGTCCGAAACAACACACCGCAGTCAAGACAGCAACGAACAACTCGGGGCGCCAAACAACGGCGCAACCGCCGCTCGACAGCATCCGAGGCGAGGTGCAAGGAAACGGGTGCGCAAGTTAGCGCGCAAACTTCGCTGTTCCTGATACGGCGCGCGGCGGGGAGATGGGGTGGGGCGCTATCCCGAGCACGTACACGTCAGGCACGCGGACGGAATCGTGTCGATGATGAGAGCAGGTTGCGACTGGAGGGGAAGGGGATGGAATATCGGCAGCCGAACGCGCGGCGCAGGTGCGAGGGCCAGGTGCGGCCGACAGGGGCGCGCCACACGCCCGCCCGACAACTGACAGGCGCGCGGGGTGATATAAGGCTACGCAACTCGCCGGCGCCCGAAGAAACCCTTCGCAAGACTGACGCGTAACGATCGTGGACGCAAGGAGATGTGTACTTTCTTTTTTCCTTCACTTTTCACACATCCGTCTTTTTCTGCGTATGCATAAAATTGTAAATGAGGAGCAACATCTAACGCGGCAATAATGTGATTTGAAAAGCAATATCCTAGAAAAATTTTCCTAAGTGATAATTAGGAAGAATATTTTTAGCACTATAAAATCTTGACATTTGCTTTTAAAAATATGATTTACGACACAAAATCTTAAATATTCACTTACTATGCAATAAAAATTAACAATATATTCTTTCCTGAATAAACCTCTCTTGATACAATTCAAGAGAAGCGTGCTTGGAATGAAAGGATATATTTTTGTGCAAAATATAATCTACATTATTTTGCGGAAGAAATAATTGAAGGGAATATTCACTTTAGTAAAGTACATTGTACGTCTTGATTTTTTTCTGTCTGGTTTAAAAAATGTTTCATCACGAAATATTCTACATTTGCACAAGTATTTTATCATCTTTAGAAAAGAAAAAACGGAAACTGTTACAAGCTCTTTCTAGTCAATGATCGCTCATGAATAAAGTTCTCTGAAAAAATTAAACGTTTTAGAGATAAGTCTTCATTTTAACAAAATATGGACCTACAATTACACGTATATGCTCCAACAGGAAAAATCGACCAAATACACATACATATGCACGAAGAAATTAACCTACAAAGAATCCATTCTAACTAAACGTCAAGAAATTCCACTTAGCTATGCACTGAAGCAATAGGCAAAAATACAGAAAATCACAGACATCCGCCCCCTAGTGATAATTATATTTTCTCCATTATGTAAATGAAGTTAAGGCTTCTTCGATTCAATTGTACGCTCAGAAAGTTTAAGACTGATTAAGAATTTCCTTTAAACTAAATTTAAATGATATGTGGTGTTATTACATTTATATTTGTTGCTCCACAAACAGAACACACTACTTCGCTGCTTAAACATTCCCGTTCATTCAATATCATGTGTGCAAAAGTGTATCGTAATTTATTGTCTTTGAAGACATTATTAAGTCATCTTGTGATTTCGCTGAATAAGACAAAACTGCAGAGAACTACTGAAACTGTAATTCCAAATACAAATTTAATGGATAATATTATTATTCAGAAGGTTTTCTAACAAATCTTAAATAACAGAGGGAGAATCGAAAGTAACGGAACATGAGGTGATGTCATAGGTTGAAAATCAGCATCCACAACTTCCAAAATAACTGTTCAAAATTGAAGCACAGCTCTATATAATGAAATCACTGCGTCAAGGTGATATCAGTCACCTAAAATTATATAATTTTTTTATTCGTAAAATAAAAACAAAAAAGATTTCAGAGAAATCATTACAAGATTCGGCACCGAAAACATTATTTCACTCAATAACGGGATTAAAATTAGATACCATAATATTTTCAAAACATTCTTTTCTTCTTTTCCGAAACTGATTTCTATTTGATTAAAATTTGTTTAAAGATATCCCGAATGTATCACTAATACGACACCGCTGGAATTATCGAAATCAATTACAGTTATGCAGAGCATTTATGCAACTGCCAACGGAGCTGTGCGTGGAATTCGTATATTAACGCAGTGGAAATTCCCCTAGTAACAAGATCATAGACATTCCTCTCGTGTGTTATTGGAATTGATAAGCTACGATTCATGCATCCAAGGGAATTTATAAATGCAATACTATTTAATCGTTTAAAGTATTAAATATTAAATAAGAGTTCATTTGGATTCCATACGACTTTCTTCAGGCAAATAAAGAATTATGCAGATTCTCACAGACTTTAGAATTAGAAATTTAGAATTATTTTTAGAATACTTTTTTATTCCACGAACATGAGAAAGTAAAAAGTTTAGTTGAGAAAGACATGAAAGTATGGTTAATGTACGCTGACTTACTGATCAATAGCAACATACTAGTATATACTTCAATTATATTTAAAGAATGAATAGAAATTCTGAAAATATTGAAAATTTTCAGAACTAATCAGTGAACTTGCACAAAATGCATTAAGCAGTAGCTATCATTTCTCGTATTTTAGTAGTTACTACATATAATGACCTCAAATAGCACAGAGGATTAAGAAATTATAATTGGAAAATAAAAGCCGAGCCGTTGACAGACTGTATCAAGACATGCCCATGGATTACAATCACAAATTACCGCACAATGAATGAAGGGGTAGAGTAATATCAATGAACAGACGAACAGCAACGGCAATGAGGTGGTAGTAGTAGGGAACTGTAAATAAGCCACCGTACGCTTCAGCTGTGACTGCAGCTCTGGAATGCGAAACTGGTTAATTAACACAGTATGCAAATCGACAATCCGGTGCCAGCGGAAATTCAACACAAAGAAATCAGAGACATTGACTGTTGCTAAAAGTTTACGCAGATATTTAATGCATAGTGAAATAAATGCGGAAGTCAAAGGGCAGGGGAGGGTATGAGAAAATATTTGAGCATCGGAATCGACAAAGATGGCTAGTTCAAGAAAGAGAGCAACGGCCTGGATACAAACGAAATGGGGTCAAAGTGAACACAGAAGTCAAAGATAAGGGCAAGGGAAAAGGTGGGGGCGATGGAAACGGCGAGGGATATTTCGAAGGCATAGACCAGTGGTGTCACGGTCTCCTACTGGTGGCAGTGGCACGACTCGCGGGATCATGCAATGCCACGAGCTTCTCTGCGCCTCTAGCGCCAAGAGAGGAAACTATTAGAAACCCCGCCGACTTACAATAGAGATGGCGTTGTCTCTTGCGGCGGGGTTAGAAATGCGTGGAGGGGCGATTTCGTCGTGGCACTCGTGCCACGGTCTCCAGCTCTTGGCATCGACTTTGATAACACTGGCATAGACTAAGGAGGCATAGATCTTTACGTCGAAGGGATTCGACGACGGCGATAAATTTGGCGAGGGAGTGGATGAGGTCAGCGGCGGCCCTTGACCGACAATGACAGCGCTGGCGATAACACGCACTTTCCAAAAGGCAACGAAAGGTAATTAGCCCGTGCGCTGGATGTGCAAAGGCGATCGCCTGCGTGGGAGGGGATGAGAGAGAGAGAGGGGGGGGGGAGGCGGAAGGAACGAGATCGAACGTGCGGTAGGGCGCTCGCTTTGGCCGTCATGCGGGAGTACCCACCGTGGAGAGCAACGTTTACGGCAAAGCGAAATTTATCCCACAGCTTTGTGGGCGGCGCTTTGAGAAACACGATGTGGAACGAATGAGTGCCGTCGCAGAGTGGGACGTCGATCGATCCTGCGGCCGGTTACGACCACCATGGGATTCCGCAGGAGGTAAACATTCCTTTGAGCGCAGAGTGTCCTCGATTCTTAATTCATGGCAGTCTTGTTTTCGGCATTTCCACGAAATTGGCATATTCGTCTGCATGCTAATCAACTGACCCGTGTAATTTGAGTATCAGAAACGCGACGTTGAAACAAAAATACACAAACAAATAGTGACTGATTTTTCTTTTATAGATTTAACATGAATACTGAGAACGTATAAAAAATAAGGAGCAATGATTTTTCACACGAACGTTCCTACACGACAAGATGAGAAAATAAAACGTCAAGAGAAATTTCAGGAAAAACATTTTTATCATCGGGAAACGAAAGAAAATCATTCTCCATAAAATGAAATTGGTATCAAACTAAAACGAAATCTTTTCAAAAGCAGTACAGGAGAAAACTATTTAAGATATCAAGCATTCTTCATTCAATACTATACAATCTGGTCCACGTCTGGCCAGAAGACGTGCACGTTTACCATGGAAGCTGAAGCGAGTCGTCCAACTGGGCCCGCGGTTATTACCTCCAGCTGCTCCGCCCACGCCCTCCGTTCTGCCCTGTCTCCGTCCATCAGTCACACGAGGCCGATAGAGAATCTCCCGCTATCCCTGCGAGCGTTGGCTCACGCCCACTCGCTCGCGCGATGAAAAGCAGAGGCTGTGCGGATCTCGCGCGTAATGAGCATATCCCGGCGGCGCCGCTGTTTATCGCGCGCTCCGCGATAACAGCCGTCCCGGCAATTGGGATGAGAGGTGGGGGAGGAGGCGCCCATGACAGGCGTGCTGTCGGCGCTTAGAACAAGCGAACTATCCGACGGGGAGACGGATTGGGGGTGATGTGGGGGATGAGATGGGCTGGGCTGGGATGGCGAAGAATTAGAGGGGAGGGGCTAGATAGGGTACGCAGAACTGAGCAGGGTGGGGCGCTTCGTCGTGAGTTACGATGAGCGAGATGAAATGGGGAGGGTGCATGATGGGGGTGAAATCTGTGCAGAGAAGATCGACACTGTGAATGTGTGATGTGCGGTTTAAGGTGCGGTGAGCGGACCGTCGACTGAAGGCCGGGTGACGAGTTGGCCTGGAAGTCGACTACAGCGGGGAAGGAAACTTGGTGCAAAATGGTAAGCCGGAGCGCGGGGCCGCGAATTGGGGAGGGCTTGCGCCGGAGAGGCCGGGACGAGGATCAGACAAGGGCCAGGGAGGGAGGGGCTAATACCCCGCGCTGCCACCGACGCCAGTCGCAGCGCCTGGGCGCGGCGCGGCGATGGGGATGCGAATCGGTGCGGTGCGGCGCGGAGCGGAGCGGCGACGCGGTGCGGAAGAGCGGAGCCGGAGGAAATTGGAAACGCACGGAGAATGGGTGAGGGACAGGGCAGGCGGCACAAGAGGGCGTGGGCCGACGCGCGAGGCACAAAAAGCGGCCTTGTAGACAGAGACAAATGGGCAAACAGCGTCGCAGCAACACTTTCTAAGAGGAAGCACGAGGCATCGGTACTATTGACATTATATAGGGGGAATATGAGACAAAAATATTATAAAAATAAATCCAGAAACTGGTTGGGATATTTCTTCAATAACTGCAAAATACCACAGTTGAGTCCATAATATTTAACACAAAAAATGACACTAGCGAGAAGGTAATGAAAAATTATGGGACGAGACAAGTAAAAATAAAAATAAACAAAGAAACAATTAAAAAAAATAAAATAAAAATGAAAATGTAAAACGCCATGAAACTACGAGAAATGTAACGCACAAATATGCCAAACACCCACCCCCCCATAAGTCGAATATTGAAAAGGGTGAGAGAAACAATGAAATCACAGGAGATATCAGAATGCCAACAGCAGGGTATCTATAAACCATACACAATCGAGCGCGCGGTGGCGACGGCGGCGGGGAGAGCCACTGAAAGAGGGGAGAGAGGCCGTTGACGCGAAGCACAGTAGCAAGCCGAGAGGATGCTGCGGGGGCGGCGCGAGGGGAAGCGGGGGGGGGGGGAGCGCACGGGGTCGGAGGGCTGCGCGGCGCCGACAATGGAGTTACCACGTCATTAAGCGCGCCGTTTGTCTTTGCGGCCGCGCCCGCGCCGCCCGATCGCACAATGCGCACACAAAGCGCGCTCGCGGGCAATTAATCCCTGCGCACCGCCGACCTCGCCCGCGCCCGCGCGCACGCCCACCTTCCACAATGTGCGCCTTCCAGGAACCTGCCGGGCGAAGAATCGAAGGAATGGCGATGATCGGGACAAGTTCGCCTCATTTCTATACGCAATTGACTAATACGATACGCAGATGACGAGCTCAACTGAGTGGAGCAAGAGGTTTAACACGAACTCCGCTATTCGCAACGAGATGTTTTAGTCGGGCGTCTCCGGTGAACATAATGATAAGCGCTATCTCATTGAAATTTGCGTTGCCTTTTTCTTCTCGCTACTGGAGCAACTCTATTGTATGCACATAGTACAAGTTGCGTCAGAGCTCAACGTGTACGTCAGGTATAGTGTCCATGGTAAGAGCCAGCGCCTCGGCCTAGGAGAAACACTGAATGAATTTTTCCTCCATCCCAAAATCTCCAATTAGGAGCTAGTGTTTTGTTACTCAGAGTCGCTCGATTGATATAATATAAAATATAGATGCAAAATATGTAACTTTTTATAGCACTCATCCCCCATCAGCTTCTTCTTTTCGCTACAGGGTCCATGTGTATCAAATCCACTACAATAAAATTAAGTTAAATCTTAAGTAAAATGCAACGTGCCACATGCTGTCTACACAGCCACGTTTGGAAGTGGCAGGCGCGCACTCTATTCCAAATCAACGGAGCAACAGAGTGACGGCCGCGCCCGCGAACCAGCGAGCCAGGAGCGCGAGTCTGCGCTCTAGGCGCCGGCAGCCTTATAACGGGCGGCCCGGTTCCGGGGCGTGCAGAGTGCGATAGGGAGTGAGCCTCGCGACTAGACTGTGGTGATAGTGACTAATTACGCCGACGAAGTGCTGCAAGGGTAATCTTCAGGTGGTTTGGTGGACTGGCATCAGATTTGGTACATCTGGCGTTTTGGTAAACACGGCTACGACTTTGGACTTTCCTGTTGGACTACGGAACATTGTACGGGCAAGAAAGCCCTATCTGTATTTTAGTAGTGTAATAAACTGAATAATTGAGACTCTGCCACTTTTCCATATATTTCACCACAAACATTAATAGCTGTCGAAGTAAAAACCAAAATGGATCAAAATTAAAAATGTAAGGAAAACAATTAGTATTTTAATATTTGAAATATTTTGAAAAATTGGATTACAAGCTATTTACGAAAAATGTAATGTTAGACATTTTATTACAATATATTGGGTAATTTTCCTAGGAAACCGTTAGACCGTGAGTGATAGCTAATCGATTTTTTGTAAGAAGAAGAAAAAATACGAACATCGTATGCTTTATCCACATTGTAGAAATTCGCATGTATACTTATTTCAGTATATTACATTTCGTAGGTTCATCCTGGGATAGCAGGAAGATTAAAGTCGATGAGTTAACAGCAGATTGTTTATTATTAAAAACGAGAATAGTAATAATACGTTTCAAGAAACAGATTTAAATTTCGTGAAGTTTTGACAATTGGTAACCAAAGTACGAGGCCACCTACATAAAATACTAGTACTTTACGATACAGGCACATTTTGAATTCTTACCTAGAGAGGATATCTCAAAATACAACTTCCAATGAAACTAAACATCAAGAAAACAAAAAGAAACTTAGTTGTAGGCATTGCTATTATTGCGGCGGTGCGCTTGCGCCATCAACAATACTCATGTCATGTTCGTCACCAACAAGAAACTCCGATATCGCCGTCTCTCCTGCAACCGTCATCGTCACTGCAACTGCAGGAGCTTTCGATTGAATCGCCGACCCCGTGGGCTGCGAGAAGCGACAGAGGTGCTGAGGTGATGAATGTGGCGGTGGCGGCAGCGCCAGGAGCCCAAAGCGAGGAAAGAGAACTAGAGCGACGAGGTGAGTAGAGAGAATCGCGGTGCATTAGTAATGACGGTTTGTAATCGCCGGTGACGTGTCTACAGATGCAGCAACGGTGGCTTTGGCGAAAGCGCGACGGTGGCGGGGTCCCGGGGGCGGGGGTGGGGCGGCGGCCTTGGCGCTTCGCTACTGCTGTGACACTGTCCTCGCCGTCGACTGCATCAATGGGACGAGGGGCCAGATGACTGCGATGCGTTCCCTCTGACAAGTCTTCCTGCGGACAGCGAACGTGTTTCCGGAGAGAGGCTTCGAATTACGCGCTTTCCCTTGAAGCAAGACAGGTTACACTAGAATTAAGATTCAAAGCACGAGCTGCAAACAAACACTTATTGTCTTATGAAATAAACATGTAGCAAGGGAAATTTAAAAATCTAATTTGTAAATGAAAACATTAAAAGAGAGTTGAAAATGAAAACATAGCTGGAATCTGTTATATCCACTTTTCTACATTTACAAGTATCATTTCAAAGACATTATCATCTCTGATGACATTAATTGATGTTCCTGAGTTGTATATTTGAATTAGGTATTAAGTTGTATATTAAAATTAGTGGTCAGCAGTAGCAGCATAAACATTGCTGAACAAAACCCAATAAAATAGTTTTCCAAAAAGTATCACGCAGACTGCTCAAGAGCAAATAAAATGCTCTCGTATAACAATTTAATAAGTTTAATATTTTAACAAAAACAATCTTCACTGCAGCTGCAATAAGTGCTATAGTGTATTTCTACATTACAAAACTTCTTTATATACCAAGAAAATAAAAAATTGCTGTTGCATATCGCAACACGTTAATAGCAAATATTTAATGGCAAGCGGCATATTCCGTCAATATCGCGCATTCCGGACTATTCCGCCTGCATTATTCCAACATAGAAACTGTTTAATTGTTTTTGAGTTCCTGGTTATCTAACGAAACTTTTACAAGGGGACATCGCAGTTTTAATTTCCGCGTGCATTCGAAATTACTAATATAGATTTGTGGAAATGATTAAATGATGGTCTCGGTGCTATTCTGTCAAATGCAAATAACACGAAAAATCGCCTGATGAGCTCATGTTTAATTTCCCTCATCTCATCACTGTTAACTTCGTAAACTCGGTAGAGGCAGAATCTGTCGCCGAGTTCATACGAGCAAGTATGCACAACGCAGAAATTCATAAACCGCAGGCACAATAGAGTCCACGCCAACCAATTTAATTTCGCTCCGCTGCTTCTCATAATAGCGGCAAACAATTCTTGTGTCATTTTCACGTTTGTACGCAATAACATGCCTTCCGTCAACCGCAGCGTGCGGGCGGGAGGAGGCGAAATCGATGGAACGTCATGTCGCGCAAATCCGTTGTAACGCATGCAATGAAGCGTACACCGAAAGAGACTAAAAAAAAATCACACAGCGGAGGGCAAACTTGGGAGAGGCAAACGTGCAGCGGCATCAATGATCCAACGCGCTCCGAATCTCTGGCTGCATTCAATGGCTGGTTACGGAAACGCAACGTTAACAAGGCGCGCGCTTTCTTTCGCGCGACTGGAATGCCGCGCTTGTTTCCGCGTCGCCGCCAACTTGGCGCTCGACGATGCGTCGCCGCGATACGCCGCCGCCGGTGAAATACTACTAATGAACGCCGGTTTTTGGAAGCGCGCCCCCGCGTTGCTGCCGCGCGGCGGAAAGTGTAGTAGTGGGAGGTGCGTCGAGGGAGGGGGGAGGGAATTTGCCTGTACGACCGCGGAATATTTCGATACCTATCGACCTGTGACGAGCGATGGACTGAGTGCGAAAGTGACGGAGATGAAAGATCGGAAAGGTAGAAATGACGCAATAGAAAGAAAAATACATGCGACGTCCACAAATTCAGAGACTATAAATCATCGAGTTAATCTCTCCATGCCATATTTTCATGTATTGATGAGAAATTTGCATTTAGATACACCGATCTTGTATTTGAAATCGAAGTAAATTTGTGAATAAAGCACTGTTGAAATGAAAAACAACTTTCTTTCTGATTGAGAAGTAGATTAATAGGTTTTTACATGACTTATTCACAGAAGTACATTGCAAAAATTAAATCTTGCAGAGTATTAAGGAGATTTTCTGACAATTTATTATTTTTCAGTTTCATTTAAAACTCCTGACGTTCAGAGACCGTTGTCCGTTCTAAGATTGCTAGGATTTGCTGTTTAGTTCATCAACGGCGCCAAAGGATGTTGAGGCGAGGTCTCAATAACACGCAATAGTCATGAGAGAAAAAAACGAAGAATAGAACTGGCATTTATACCCTGAACACCAGGTGGAATGCTCAACGAGGAGTTTGCACATGAAATCGGCAATTTGTATCGACTGGAGGGTCTGCGACTGACGCCTTGGTAATCCTGGGTAAAATTTACACCGATCGTAGAAAAAAGTTTATAGGATGACTTGTTCTTGATATGGGAGTAAGGAAAGAAGGGATGGAGAACGACGTTCACAGCAGGCACAGTGGACGGCTTCCTAAAGAAAGAGGAGTTAAGATACGAAAGCGTGTACGTGTAGAAAAGAGGGAATGGGATGCAGGATTGAGGTTTTTAAATTGTGAAAATGAAAACGGGAGAATAATACAATTTCCCCGAAGAGTGAACTAGGAGTCGGAAAACATCGATTTTTCGCAGCAAGAGAGGCATTGTTGGGAAAGCCTTCAATGCCCGGTGGCAACGAAAATACAGTAGTAGCAAAAGTGGCTTACATGGCGTATTGTCTGGTGGCAAATACATGGAGCGGGAACTGCTGTTCCGGCGAGTCGCGGATTGGCTGAAACGGTCGCCAGGAAGAGGGGTGTTATCGAAAAAAGTGAAGCAGGAAACAAATACGCCGCAGCCGTGCGGATTGGTCATCTAAAAACACATTTAATATATCGACGGATTTTATTGAAATGCGGTTGGTGTAACTTTATCGGTTCCCGTGATGACAGAACTTGCTACAAAACGATATTAAACAAGATAACGTTGTTGACTTTTTTCCGTGTCACTTTGCAATGTTATGAAATTTTAAAAATAAAATATTACACGTTTTGACAGAAGGCATCTCGACTTGGGAGGGAAATATCACTGTGGGAAAACATTCAATGAAATTAGTTGATATGCCGATTCACTTACGTATATTGAAGACGTCTGGTGAGTAGCAAATCAACGAAATGACAGTTACCTGAAACAAGAAGACATACCAGTTTAGAAATATTAAACTTACATTGTTAGTAAAATTAACCCATAAATAACTAGAAGCAAGTATTTGTGTGAATGATCAATGCTATCGGTGAATGCTTCGTACGTGTCACAGTAACAAACACCAATATGTAGACTGAACCTTGCACTAATTTGACTTTAATTTAATATTAGGATTAAATTATTAGCTTCGAAATGCGAACAGAACTCCCAAAATCAACAGCACATACGAATTCTCATTCAAAACGAGTAGCAAGGAGGAAGCTAACAGGAGGCCTGACTATCCGCATCTCTCACCGTTCCTCCTCCTCCTGGTACACTTACGCTTTGGCCCAATCGCCATTTCAGTCGAACAGCCTCAAGGGCTTCCGCAAACGCCACGGAAGGAACTCGCCCGACATGATGCATCGTCCTTTCTCACACGCACCGCCAGACGCGTTCCGCATATCGCTTCCCGCGCCGCTTCCTCCTCCCACAACGCGGAACCATTTCCCCAGATATTCGTCTTTCACTTCTGACATCCCTTCATCGACAACTCGATCGATTACATCGCCGCGTACTCGCCCAAAATATTTTTTTAAATATAAAAAAAAGCCCGTTTTTGCTCCTTGTCTCTTTGGCCGCCCGCGTGTAAGTGCGCGTGTCCCGAAATGTGTGTCGCCAACAGCATACTTAACTATCTCCTCCTCCTCCTCCGAAACGCGACGGTCTGTATGAAAATGCCCGCCCAGAGAGGGCTTTGCGCGCAGCAGTCCTCGACCGCTGGTGGGGCAAAGTGCGACGAGGGCAAAGGGACAGGGACTCGCGGCGGGGAGCAAGTAAAGCAGCACACAAAAAAGTGCGAGGGGCGGCGGCACCAGGGGAGAACGCAGGGGAAAAAACGCAGCAAGGGTAATGAGCGCGCTCAGTGGAGGAAAAGAAGAGAGGATAATGCGGAAAGTGGGATTTCGCGACGGCTGCGATACAACTGCAGGAGAGCTCCCAAAATTTTATAACTTGAGAAGAAAACACGGGTGTTGATTTCCGACTATGGAATGCTCAATTTTGTACAATTCGTGGTGGATCGCTTGTACGTGTGTACCACCGATTCACGTAGCATTATACTGTAATACATCATCGAGGGACAAATAAGTGATAGTTCAACGTTCACTCGGAGATATTCTTATATTTTGGTGGGTTCTGGAAGAATAATATTTCATTTGTATAGAGAACAGAAATGTCGATGTAAGGAAAAATATATCGTTCACCATGAAGAATGCTTGTTTTTACTTACCTCTTGACATTGTGAAGACGCAATCTCACAAGTAGAGCATTTACGAAATAGCCAAAAAATACATATTTCACATTCCTTATTATCGAGATGCAATATTAATTACGTCGACGGCATTTTGGCTCACAAGTCTTCGTTGAAATATTTCCTCCTCTTTCATATTCAGGCAATTACGACAGGCATGCTGTACATTGTTCGCACGTAAGGCAGATTAACAGAACCGGTTAGTGAGATTCCATCCAAATTACTCTTCCGTTTATTTCAAGAAAGTACGCGCAGCTCCAGATGGCGACATCGATACAGAGCAGCAGACCCGAAAGGGTAACAGGGAATGGGCGACGAGCATCCGACAACGGGAAGCCGTGGTCTGCACCGGCGAAGAGGCAGCGCGCGCGAAGGAGCAACGAAGGAGCGCCCGAGGCGTTGGGAGGGGAGGGGAAACGACATGAGGGTGGGGGGTCTCCAGATCGATGCGCCAACCGCGGTGCGGGACCCCCCGCCGCGTCATTTCCATGATAATCGTGCGGTCGCAACGCCTCTGCCGCCACCGCCACCACCGCCGCCGCCGCCGCCGCCGCCGCCAGCGCCACGGTCAACTTCGCCCCCGTCCGCCGCTTCCTCTCGACGCCGATTTCTCTTCATCACGAACCCGGAGCTCCAGTCACCATTGGGAGGTAGTGAACTCCGTCACCTCCACTACCAGTATCGCACTGTACCGCTGTGTAACCTTCATTTGTCATTTGCCTTAAACATCACTTACGATCTCTCCACTTCAGCTACCATCTTTTCAATGGTCACCTCCGTAACAACCACCTCAATCACCAACACTACTTTCTTGTTCTTCCAACTGCCTTTTCACACTTCTCTCCGCCTTCATTTCCTCTTCTCCTCTCAATGCTTACATCTTTCACCACCGCCGTTTGTAGTACTACTCCCTTCTCCCAATTCCACCGCTTCACCTCCATTGTCCCTTCCCTCCTTCACCAGCACCGACCCCATTTCCCGGTAGCGGCGTTCCCAAGCGCCGTGGAGCACCATCGGCTTAAACGGCCTGTTTACTGGCGCGGTGCTGACCCCGGCCCCGCCCCCACCGCGCCGCCCTCATCGCGGATTCAGCGACGGGCGTCGAACGGCACGCGCGCCCGAGAGGTTGCCGGACGCGAGCGGTGTCTGCGTGGCCAACGCCTTGTCCGTCTGGACTTATCGCTACCATCAGTACTACGACTACTACTCAGCGAAACAATTAAACTCGTCAAAATCATTGTAAAATATCGCTTCTACTTTTTCAACGTTAACGCAGCGGACACGCAAATCGATTGTAAGTAGGATATTTAATTCCATTCAATTTATACTAATATAATCAGTTCATTTTCTATGCCTGTTGGCTATAATCCGTTAGGTAAGTATTGTTTTGTAGTACTAAGAAAAGAAACGTTTTGATTTACGGTCGCCGACTCAAAGAGAGCAATAAACATATTGCTTTATCATATAACTCTGAATATCCCAAATGATATTCAAGAACGAGAATGAATGTTTCCTTACAGATAGATTCAAAAGTCACGTGCTCCAATATAAGACCCGAAAAGATACATTAATTACACTCGAGACAGGAAGAATACGGGAAATTCCATAAAAGGAGATCAGTGAGATTATGTGGATTAGTCAAGATCAGAATGAATATATTTATTTATAAATACAATATTTAATACATATACAACTGGAATGTTGATACTTCTTATTCACTAAATTCATCTACGGTATAATAATTAAAACTAATAGTCGTAGAATTTTTCTCATTGTTTTCTCTCATTATTTTACTCGTTTACACAGGATAATCATAACCTTTAGTTCTCAAATGAATCTACACCTACATAGACCAAAGTATCATGGAATCACAATTTAAAAAAAAAAAGTTTTCATTAAAACTTTCTCAAAATCAATGGTTCTTGAACAACTTCCACGAAAATCTCTTCCACCCTCATGACCTCCAGTGTAGTTAGTATTCCCTTTCATCTGCCTTCCAATCCACGGAGAGGCCTTTGCGACGCCGCGTCGTGCGCCCCGCGTGTCCCGAGCAGAGCAGCCGGGCTTGCCCAGGCGATCGATGCGGCCCTGAGGGTGAATTACGCGAGAGTGCTCCGGGTAGGCCGTTCCGCGTTTTGTGCGTCGCGGTTAAAAGATGTCTTCCGCTTTCCCGGACTTATATACGCTCTTCGCCCCCCGCAGCAGTCTCTGGGATCTTGGCGTACGCTACGCCGTCAGACGATCGTGACGTCGCGTCGCGTAGCGGCGGCTGCCGCCGCCCTGGGGAGATTGCTCGTTCAATCTGGGGATTATCTCGGTGCTAGGAGCACGACGTCGTCGTCAAATAGTTTCCATTATTGCCGCGGAGTCGCGATACCGACGCGCTGCCAAGGTAAGAGGAAATGCCGGACGGGAGAGGGAAATTCTGATCACAAGCGTGAAACGAGAAGCACGCGGTGTCGAAATAACGGAGAACCGGTCGTCACTGCGTGTAAAGGGCATCATGCAAAAGGAAAATATTGTTCAATAAAACTAATATTGAATAACTAAAAAAAAAAAGCTCTGTATTTCCGTCTCTGACGATCTGTACCCGGACACACAAAGCACATCGAATGAAGAGATCCGAACACACGTCAAATAAAAAGATTAATATTGGAAATCCACAAGGAATATTTTTATTTTTTAATTCTTTCTTTGGAGCTACCTTCGGATAACTACATAGATTCGATAGTTTCACAAAGCATAGGTGCATAATTTCATCCGAGACATAAATTGCAAACCTTCAACCTTGGAAAATACTCATGTGAACATTATTCCAAAACATAAAGAAGGAAACACTTTATTTGTTACAAAGATGGGATATCAATGAAAAAGATGCAACACACATTGCTTTTACTTCATCTTTTCACAGATTTTTAAAGTTTATCGAGATATAACAGGAAACGACGAAATGCCGTATTCCTGTTATAATAATTTTACACACTCCAGAGGGAAAGTTTTAATGAAACTAAATTCTAAGACAGGAAAGCACATTGCAGTGATGTTTGTATTTTTTATAACTTTTTCACAGAAACCGAACAAGACACGCTCTTACAATGTGGAGACTATAGATTCATGAACAAACACACGAGTGTTCCAGTTAACAAAAGTGAAGTGCATTCGGAAACTTAACGGTAACTTATATCGACAAGTAGCCCCAGTTTACGATGTTTGTCTCGAAACTTTCGCGGCGCGCTTCGGCTCGCGTACGGGCGGCCGCAGACTTTTTAAAAGCGCAGCCGCGGCGCAGCGCGGAGGGGAAGGGTGGGGCGGGGCGGGACGAAAGCAGGCGCCCGCACCTCCCGCGGCCGGCCCGTGAGTCTTGATTATGGTCCATTATTTAATAAAAGCCGTCGGGCGGCGCTCTCCACGCGGAGACGTAGGCGGCAGGGCCGGGGATCGATACCAGGCGGCGGCAGCCACCTCCCCCAGGGCGACGGACGGAGCGAGGATGGTACCGGAGGTGGTGAGGACGGTGGTGGAGGTGGGAGGACAGGAATAACGCTCTTATTTACGGCGCTTGGGCGCGACGGCGTGCGGTTCGCAGCTGCGGCTCCGCGTCGCCTCACCTGGACGCCGCGGCGGCGGCGGGCGACGTCACCAGCAGCGGGGATCCAGGCAGCGCTGAGGGCGCGGGCGGAGACGGCCGAGTGGGTGGGGAGAGTGCGAGGAGAGATGTGGTGGGGCGGCGGCGGGCGCCAGCAGAGACAGTGTGTGCGATAACGGGGGCGGATCGGGCGGGGGCGGATCGGGCGGGGGCGGATCGGGCGGGGGCGGATCGGGCGGGGGCGGATCGGGCGGGGGCGGATCGGGCGGGGGCGGATCGGGCGGGGGCGGATCGGGCGGGGGCGGATCGGGCGGGAGCGGATCGGGCAAGGGCGGATCGGGCGGGGGCGGATCGGGCGGGGGCGGATCGGGCGGGGGCGGATCGGGCGGGGGCGGATCGGGCGGGGGCGGCGAAGCAAGCCGGGACGAAGGAAGTGACAGGGGAGGCGAGAGCTATGGTGGAAGAGGAATAGGAGACGGGAGGGGACGATGACCCCCAGGGAAGAGGGTGGCTGTGGTATCTTGAGGATCAGTTTCCGAGGGGGCGCTGTAGTGCCGAGGGCAGCGATGGGAAACTGTAAACCGAAGGGGAACACTGCCATATAATGGAGGATGCCAAAGGTGCTCTTGGTTTGGACGGTAGTGTATGTTCACGTTCTGGGATGAAGGACCTCATAACGTATCTCGTTCAGAGATAATCTACCTGTTTCGTTAACAATTTTGAAAACTTGCTAGTTCATTTACATTTATCTACTTCCAAAGTCTTACTGAAGGGAGATTTTTATAAAGTGGTAAATAAAACATCAACCGTATTACATTGCAAAATACTCCTTCACTCTCCACCAGTTTATCTATTACGCCACACGTTAATTAGGATGAAGCGTGAGTTACTAGTGCAAACAAGAGATCCACATTTTTTCACGTAATTTAAAAAAATAAATAAACGAAAATTAAAGTTCATTTCATCTCCTTTCACATTTTTCAGATGAGATCTGAGAAGTTTAATATACAAGCCTGTCAAATAGTAAGGCATTTAAAGAGCTGCACGAATATCACAGGGTCAAATGCAACTTTGATCCCACCTTGCAGCATCTGCAACAGTTCAATGGATCTCGGGGGCGGCAGTGTCGTGGAGGCAAGAGCCGACCTACGCGAAGCACACAGATCGGAGGTCTGGAAGCGCCAGCAGAGTCGGGTGACGAGTAATGGCGGAGAAGCGGCACCAGGTGCACGCGACAGGAGGCACCCACAAGCGGTGCCTGTCTGCAGCGAATGGGCCCCGTCCCGCCGACGCACCACTGGCGCGCTGGGGAGACAAAGCCCGACCATTGGGGGCGGCAGAGCGGAGAGCGCCAGGGCAAAACACGGCGCGGGACAGCGGCAAGCCAAGACAAAGCGGCAGTCAGTAAAGAGAGAGGCGGTAGTTGGCTAACGCTAATGCACGGTGGAATTTATCATCCGGAGTTAGCGCTAGCGATTCAAGTGATATATTTACCAATTGAACGGCAATATCAAAGACTGTTCTACATATTAAAGAATACTCCAGTATTTGCGTGCAGAAAGCATTCCCTCATTCCAAAACTTTGCGAAAGTTTGCAAGAAATGTTGATCAGTAATTTCCATCCATCCCAAATGCATACGAAAACTTTCTTAAACGACAAAATATTTCATCTACAGATGCAGATGACAGAATATTTTTTTCTGGAAGGGCAAAGGTAAAGGTCTACTCTAGGGGGGAGGGTGGCGGCAGGGAGACACTGCCAAGACGGGAAGGGAATTATGATCGAGTAACATGACACCAACGCCTACAACGGAACGGTGACGAGAAGGCGTCCGTGCAAGAGGCAGAAAGAGCGTCCGTGCAAGGGGACACCCCAGCGCCTCCACGATCGCGCAATGTCACCCGTGTCGCTGACGTGGTCTGCAAAAAAGCTCGCTCCCCAGCCTGAATGCGTCGCTGATGGGTGATTAGTCCTGTACGTGCAGTTCATTGTTAATCACGGTAGGTGGCGGTGTTCTTCCCTTGCTGGATAGTGAGTTACTGCGCCGACTGACAGGTCGGCTTGAGGGTTTCCCATCCAGGTATTTCTTCCAGCGGGGCACCGCCTCGCCCGGAGCAAACTCCCGACCGGTGTCTCGGCATGTGTGGAAATATAGGCATGAAAGTGTGTGTATGTGTGTGTACGTAAGTGGGTGTGTGTACAAGCCGAGGAAGGAAAGATCGCGCACGGTCCGTTTGTCAGAATATTGCTCCGGCCCTCGCCTGGTGTCAATCAAAGAAACAATGGAAAACTACCGATCAGAGCAGTCGGCCACTGGAATTCTCCTCCAGTCAGTGGCTCAATTCGACAAACCTAACTAGTGTCGAAAAATCCTGCCAATTGTGGGGACTCGAACCCTAGGACCTCCGGGTCCGAGGCACCGCAGTGACATCAGTTGATACCCTGAGCCACCTCAGCGGATACGAGACGTCGCGGCTACCACCACGTCACCGCGCGACGACAAAGGCACGGCGAAGAGAACGCGATTAATGAAGCAACGCCTCCCCCTCCCCGAGGCGGTGGAGATTAATCGGCGGTCGAAGTCGAGCGACAGTTGGCGCCCCAGAGGAGGCACCGGCGGCGGCGCCTTCTTCGGACAAGGCCGAGGAGCGGGAGAACAAGGAGAGGGAAAGTGCCAAGTGAAAGGGAAGGCGACACCGCCGCGCAAAAACAGTTTCTGGAGTTTATTAGCAATCATTCTGATGGCATTTCAAAGAACAAGAGAATTTTTTACCGTGATGATAAGGCATAATTGATTAGAGAAAAATGCATTTATGTTGAAATGACAACCCGAGGGAAGACTTGTTTGGAAAACAATCTAACAATATAAATTATTTGTCGTTCCATGCTGCTTAAAGGGAACATACTTCTCAACCTACAGCTAAATTTTTAGAGTTTAATGATGAATATATGAAAAAGAATTTCAGAAAAAGAACGGTCTGAGTCATCTTGAGGAAGCGAAATATTGTATGTCAAAATATCAAATAGAAATATAATAAACTGCATATTCTTAACTTCTGAAACTTAAAAAATTTTACTTAGCAACAATGAAGTATCATAAGGAAATCCTATTCATGACCCCATGATCTACTGAACAAACTTATCCAAATGCTAATTTAATAAGATGTTTTTAAAAGTTGAGCATCTGAAACTAATGAACAGCAGTTTCATTAAAACTGGTCCGTGCATCACGAAAGAAGCTGCTTGCGTCAGATATTAAATTGATTCCTAGTGTTTCGACTATATAATGGACAAGATGTTTGTTGGGCACAATACGAAAGAAACCTTAAGGAAAGTAGGACAGTCGATATACCTTTTAAAAGCATTCACTCGCGACAATCATTTCAGAGACCTCAGAAGTCGTACCTCATCAGTCGGAATATTTACGCGCCTGCCAATAAGCTATTCATAAAAGCTGTATCTGTTTGCGTCAGGAGGGAGCGCTTCGTTGTTTTGATTCGCCTGCGAACGAGGGCGAACATCCATAAAGGCGAGGAGGGCGGGCTGGTGGAAAGCAACCTGAGAAGAAGTAGGGTCGGGCGGGGTCGTCAGAGAACAGGCATGGAAGAAATGGAATGATAGAAAGACGGCAGGAAGGGGCGGGCAGTGCGTCGAAGCGAGAAAGGAGAGGTGGAGAAGAGGGTGAAGGGGTGGCGGGGTGTGGGCGGGAAGGGGTTTAGAAGGGAAGGGGCGGGGAAGGAAAGGGAGTGTAGAAGGGAAGGAGGTGGAGGAGGGCGGTAGTGATGGAGAGTGGTAGCGTAGTGGATGAGGGAGGCGGGGCAGAGGAGGAAAGCGGGACGGAGAAAGGAGTCGGGGTGGGGGAGGGAAACAGGATGGAGAGTGAAGAGGGTGGAGAAGGGAGACAGGGTGGAGAAAGGAGATAGGGGGACGGGTGGCGTGGCGGAGAAAGGAGGAGGGGTGGAGTAGGGAAGTGGCTGAGAAAGGAAGGGAGGCGGAGATGGCGAGCGGGGAGAACAGGGGAGCCGCAGGAAGAAAAGAGGAGAGATGGAGTTGGCAAGAGCCGTGAGGGGGAGGGAAGGGTGACTGGGCGGGACACGATTCCACTCGGGGAAGGAACAACAAACGGGGAACTAACTTGTGATTCCGTATGATGATTTATACGCCTGCGCCCGCTGGGAGAGTGTGTAAGTTGGGCTGCGTGAGCGCTTGTTATGGAGGCTTGCAATGCATGTAATCATTGTTATGCTCTGCTGCAGTGCCGTATGCGGTTTCGCCCATTAGCTAGACGAAACATTGTAATCGGATGCGAACAACACGCTCTAACTTGTCGATACACTTTATGTTTCAACGTCATTTTGGTAAGAGATTCGTCGCGTCATGATCGCATTGGAAATGTATGTTCTACTTTTTCTTTTAGATCTTATTCGCACTTATTGTTGATATTAAAGTTGCCAAAACATGACACATCAATGACACATAAGAAATAGGACTCGTAAAAACAAATTACCACT
Source organism: Acheta domesticus (assembly GCA_031308135.1). Lineage (NCBI taxonomy): Eukaryota > Metazoa > Arthropoda > Insecta > Orthoptera > Gryllidae > Acheta > Acheta domesticus. The sequence continues at coordinate 88,312,224 of JAHLJT010002406.1, forward strand.
ATGCGCATTCATACACCAGGGCTGTGGCGATGGTAGTACTGTGGACAAAAACTAATAAATTCCAGAAGCTTTAGCTTAACATTTTAGAAGAAATATTTATATTTTGATGCCAGTTCCTCAGCCTTCCAGCCATAGTGGGAGTGGAATAATGATTCTGAAGGCTGGGTGAGTACTATGCTGCATTATGACTGACAGGGAAACGTTAATATGAGAGACAGCGAGAACGAGAAAACACTCACAAAACTTGCCGCAAACCCAATCTGTCTATCACATATTTAAAACAGATGGATCGAGATTTGAACTCCGGTGCCCAGAGGTGGAAGGCGAGCGATCTGAGCACTTCTCTACGGTGGCCCCTAACGAACTAAGAGAGGAATCTCTCCGCTCTTTACCGTAGCGCCTAACCGAGCAAAACAATGCGCTTCTTCCGCAGGGGCGGTCGCGGAGTACACTACAAGGCCCGCCGCGCCGCGCGAGGCCCGGGAGAGCCATGCGGGGCGGCGCCAGTAGACACACTGGGACGAAGCGGGACGGAAGGCTATCAAAAATTACATACAAACACACACAAAACACAGAAATAAATCTAGTTACTTCAAGACGCAAACCTTTTTTGTACATGAACGTGAGCATCAATGCTTCAAGACAGAAAACTGTCGATAAAAGGTGAAATACGATTTGAAACGGAGTGATTTCCAGCTCCCCGCGTTGTTACAGATCGTCGATTGGTAAAACAAAAATAATATACTTTAGGAATATACATAAAAGAGGTACAGCGAAAAAAGATAACGTGTTCAGTACTTCGTACGGTGGAAAAAATTACGTCTATCTTACAAGATGTTGCCGTAAAAGACAATAGGGCCTATATCACTACTGAACTGAAAAATCTTCAAAAAAAGTTAACCCAATACGACACATTCATTTCATTTATTTCCTATTATTATTATTTTTTTAAGGTTCATTTTATTTTGTTTTTGTTGTGTTGCTTAACAGTTCTGATCTGTTGGGCGGCGTTCGGGCCCACTGGGCGGCGCGAGGAGCGGGGCAAGGAGCGAGGCGGCGTGGCACATCAGGGGCGGCGGCGGGATCAGAGGGACTTGACGAGCAGGTCGCGTCTCCCGGACGAGGACAGCATTTGGAGCAGGCCAGCGTCCAGCGGGGCGCGGCGGGGCGCGGCGCTGCGCGGTGGCGCAGTAGCCGTCGCAATCACCACCCTCCGCCGAGGGCCGGCGGGCTGGCCCGCCCAGGACCTGCCCCGGGGCGCGCCCCGCGCCCGAACCTCCAGCCGCCCTCAGTCCGGACGCTTTAATCCGGTGAGTGCAAGGTGACGGCAAGTGGGGACGACGAAATGATGTGTTTGATCACACATGCTACTCAGTTTGTGATAACGCAGTAATCACAATGAAGTAATGTCTGGTTTTTCATAATAGAGAAACAAATATTTCCGACCAACATTTTACCAGGCTCATAAAAATAGTGGGGGGTCATCAACGAACCCCATTGTGTTTTTCCATCTTTGATTAGAGAAAGAGTTGTTTCATCGAATAGGAAATTGATTTTTACCTCTCCTAATGCGAAATGAGTTTCGTCTCTCAAGGCTTATCGGATATTTACAAAACAATTCGAGACCGTGGCCATGTGTAATCGCTTCGTGGAAACTCCCAGCAGAAAGTGTAATACGTGGCTAAATATATGTTCTTAAATATATGAAATATCCTATTAATTATATTGCAACTTCTGGGATACAGCATTGATCCCTCTCATTAGTATAGTCCGGATTGCCGAATAGCATTGGCGTGCGACTAATAGGATTGCCTTGCATTCGTGGATACTGAAACTCAAATCTGATCTAGGAAAGTAGTTCTAATCATTTAATACCCAGCAATACTGAACTAAGCATCTAGTTCATAATGTGGAAGTTTTTGTACAAATAAGAAGGTACCAAACATGCGAACAAATACGTAATTGGTTCAAACTATTGATCTTTGGTTGGCATCTGACAGAAGAAATATTAAATAATTTTTCTTGCAAAAAGACAAAGGTCTCTACGTGATTATGAAAATTTTCCTTTTAGATAAAAGGCGAAGAAACAGTATAGTACCTGCGAGGTTATTGTTTTGAAGGCAGAATCAGTTCACTTTAATGAAAAACGAAATATACTGTTTTCATGTTATTTGTATCTTTGAATACTGTTAGCACATATTAACTTCATTGTTAACACAAGTTATGGATGTTATGACTTTCATGTATTCATAAGTAATAATGTGCGTATTGCTTGGCAAATACGTTAGCTGTGAATTAAAACCTCGTACAAAAAAGTGATGAAGTAATGCCATTAATGCCTTTATGCCATTAAATGTCTTTTTATGAATAGTTCGATGCATTAAAAGGGGTCCTTTATGATGGAATTCAAAAACCTGTTTAAGTAAACACTGATGGCGCCATTGCTCCACCACGAAACAAATCCGCATAATATGTATTATTAATTTCAATCCACATCATAATCATTATTACGAGTTCTGTGTGTTCCCCATTATTGATGGAGGTATTAGTGGTACGAAATTCATCAGAAAATTCAGAAACAAATTGATTTCTTCAGCAACGATATAAACATAGGATACACATTGTTGTTGTGGACCATTTCCCCTTCCCCACTTACAAAATATTCCGAACAAAAATGTTTGTGAAGTATTAAACTTATAATAATACCCATCGCAATATTTCATATCTCGTGTTTTTTACTGGAGTGTACACAAAACATGGGTGCTTCAAATTTGGAAGATTTAATGTATTCACCGTGCTTCAAGGAAGACAATAAACGCGAATATGTACGTACTATCCTGAAACATAACATACACATTTCACAGACATCCAACTAACATCCGAATATCGCAACAGCCAATATGAATGTAATTCCGCATAGAAAAGACATTATTTATAACCAAGTCTGCGATTAGGTGAGTTTAATTAGAATAACAATTTTCGAAACACGATGGCAGCGTTCCCTATGTAGAGGCACACGCAAACCTAGGGTGGGTGTACACTCACGAGCGTGTGGGAGTCACAGGAAAGGCGACAGCTGCGGAGACAAAGCACAGAATGGTTTCCATCAACCGAAGTGGAAGTGCCTCGTCTGGAGTTTGCATAGTCGATGTGTGCTTCGCCTGAAGATTTGCATTCTAATCAGTGGCATGTTTACGTGATATGAGGGAAATGTCAGGGTATCAAAGCTGATGTCATTGAAGTAAATGTAAGATGCAGCAAGATATGAACGAATGATAAAGGAAAATACATTTTTCTGAGTTTCAATGTAACGTAAAAACATGACTTGAAATATAAATATTCCTATTATAATTCATAATATAATTAACGCCACAAATACACATTTTCAACCAATGGATTTCGGCTTAATTGCTTCAGAATTGCTTTTCTAATTCTGCAAAATATGTATTTCCAATTTTCAAACACCGTATCACTGATTTCCTTACAAATTCAGATTAATAATACTCAACCCGTAGGCTTGAAATACATTTATTGATTTTATAATTAGGAAAGTTAGAGTCATTAATAATAAAACCGATAGCACATTGTCACACGATATGTGCTCGAACTGAGAACGTCTTTGCGTTGCAAATCTGTTAAATATTTTTAATTTTTTGGCGCACAATTGGAAAATGAACACAGCGCGGAAAACGCAACACCACAATTATAACATCCTACAAATGCGGGTAGACTAGCACGCAAGCGCTTCCGCATCGAAATTACTCAGATAATCTGCCACAAGGAATACCAAATGGAGAGCACATTATGGTTCAACTGAGCCAACACATTTACAATTTAAATCAAATATGATGCGCAAGTCTATTATAGCCAAATGTGTGAATTGAACGGGAAGAATTACTTTTAGTGAATGACATGAACTCTTTACTTAGAAACTACAAGTAAACTAGAGATGTTTAATAACCTTCTTGAAGATTCAATTGTTTGATTTGTTAGAATCAATTCAGGAAAGTATTTTTTAAAGTCATATATAATACTGTAGTTGAATCATTAAATGATGTGCACACTCACCTCAAGCCACTATAGTTACCACTATGCCGTTTACAGTTGTTAGAAAGTCAGGAATACAAACAGTATTTTGCTTTTTGTGAATTGAAATGCAGTTTTCGATTATAAGTAAAATTAAGAGATGGGTAATATAAAAACATCTTTGTCGTATTACTCTCAAAACCTTGAAAGAAACAAACAGCAAAGAAGCAATTAAATGTATCAGGAAAAGTACGAAGCAAAAGTATAATTGTTGATGGAGAATTGAAAAGCGATGCCTGAAAGATCAACGGCGATACACAGTGATACAAGACGAATATAAAACGTTGGTGAAATCCAGAAGAAGGAAGTCAGAAAACCAGTCAGAACAAACCTTCAGCACAGACTGGTTCGAGCGGAGACGGCCGGTGTCACGAAGTAAAAGACCCCCCCCCCCCCAGCTGACAGTAATGGCGGCAGGGTGATAGATGCACGGCTGGATGAAGCCCGTGCGCCCACCGGTAGTAGAAGAGGAGGAGTAACCGCCGCCGGCGCGGAAGCTGCTCACAATGAAAGGAGGCGGAAGAAAGCCCCCCGGAGGGTGCGCCGATGAGAAAACACACTCAAACGAAACACGGGTAAATGCGGCGCCCCTGATGGAGAAATCATGTTCGGGGTGCGGTAATGAAGTCGTGATAAGCACGACCGCCGCAGGAGGTTGCGCCCGTGAGGACGCTCTCTCCCGGGTGGCTCGTAAAATAATTCGCCGGGGGAACACACCTCGTCGCCGAAGAGCGTCCATTCTTCACGGTGGGGTTTAATTAAACAGTGTGTTTTTAACGCCGCTATTTTGGAAGCGGTAATGGCTGATCTAAAATATTAACGCCTGTCTCGCGTGGGCGGCGGCGGTGGCCGGGCCGACCCGACGGGTGAGGAAACTGAATCAGGCGCTCGGTAGGCAAAATGCAACACACCTGCGCCCGGAGGCTAGCCGCAGTACCCCTGCAGCTTGAAGGGAGAACGCCAGCACGCGAAATACTAGGGAGGTTGACAACACATCATACAGAAAGAATTGAAAAGAAAGAAGTACTTTCATATTGTTTTACGAACTACGTTGACATTATAAGACATTACCTTTTCATTTCAGTTTTTGTGGCTTCCAATACGCAATTATCTTTCTCTCTTAATGGAATAGTGACATTTAATCTGTTTTATGAAAGACTTATTTCTTTCTAAAACGTGTTTCAGAAAAGATATATCAACTTATTCTTAATTTGCAAACGCAGGTACTCAGCTTGTAGCACTGTCATAACAAGAATACAGTTCCACAACCATCGGTAGAATCCTGAAGGGTCTCGTATTCGAAAAATAAGTATTTGATCAAAATACAACTCTGCGGACTTTAGCACACTTTTAAGCAGACTGAATATTCACAAAAATACTGAAATGAAATATACGCCAAATCACCTACATGGCAATATGAGGATATGTTTTAAATGAAACTAACACGATGTAATCACACAGCAATAATTTCGAGATATGTAACTAAGATTATTCATTGCAATAAATTAAAAATGAACATCATTTAGTACACGTACTCCCAAAACACGTTACATCAATTCATGTTATACAGAATTACACCTGATGTATTAGTACAATGGTTATTATTAGCATGATAATTAACATAAATACACTTTGGAAAGCGAAAATAATTCCAACATAAATATCCCACCAATGGTACTGTAAAACAAAACTGGGGATGAACATTAACATATTCCCCACGTCTCGAACCACTACTCTTGCTGCACCTTAATCGCTATAACAAATCATCCACTTTCTTTCGCCCTTATCATTATTAATCTTTCTAATCATTAGATATATGCCAAATCTCAAGCATACTGCAGCTCAAACAACTGATGTCAATAATTCATCTGACGGAAATCCCACTACATAACACGTGGACGAGAGTCATAAAACATCCTTATTTGCTTCTATAAATAATGATAAGAGTAACCAACACAGCTTTCATCAGACCCCGCACAGATCCCACCATTTATAAAGCTAAAACACAAATCACACCAATTTTTGCGATTTCGTTCTGGAAAGCGGGCGGACAGAATCGTCAATAAACGAAACAGTTGGAACTGGGCACTTGGGCTATTCGCGTTATTTCGCATTATTTTAGACTGGACACATTTTGCAGTCTGATTGTGCGTGGTATCGGGCACTTCCCCTTTCTTTTTTCCCGTAATCCTGCTGTTCGGACTAAGCCCCCTGAGAGGTACAAATAAAGATAATGTAACTACACGAGGCGAAGCGCTGGGCGGGAGGGCGCGGGGAGAATGCGGAGACGGCAAATTTACTTCGCTCGCGCAAGTCACGTTCGCCCGACCGGGAATGCGAGCAGCGTCGGCAGCCACGGAGCAAGAAACCAGAGGTCGCTTGTTGCGACGACAAACCAGCGGGATGAGGTGAATGAGCGTGGAACGCGACTCAGGAGAGAGGGACTAAAAAGAGTGCAACTAAAATTAAGCGAAAAACAGACGTGACAAATATTTTATAACGTGACAGGAACACAAGGGGAAACCAGCGAGGATGACATTTGCTTATCTCAGATCAGCAGCTATATCCAAAAAGAAGCAAATGCGAGATAAAACGGAGGAGAGATGAGCACAGAAATAATGCTTATGGTGTTCGGGGATAAATAATTGTGTATGGCATAATGGGCGAAATCTGTATTACTGACTTTTACGAAGAAGAGAGAGTAGCTCTCTTTCACTCCAAGTGATTTCGAAAACAGGCAACAAAGGGCAATGATTCACACTTCGATTGTTTCCAGGGAAAACAATTCCTATATCACTAGACCCGTTAGTGTAGAAGATTTTATGCGGGAGATGGGGTGTTGCTCTCTCGCTGGATGGTGTGATGCGGCGCCAACCTACCCCTCGGCTTGCGGGGAATTTTTTCAGTCACATACCAGCCGAGTCCAGCCACCCTCCACCGTCCCAACCGTTCATTCCTTCGAAATGGTAGAACATAACTTGGTTTCTTTTCTACGAAACGTATTAATGCCAGCGACACCATTCTAAACCATCGAATAAATATAATAATTCAATTTTTTTCAATACATTTACCAGCCCCAGCAGAAATTGTAACCGGATCTGAGGTTTTGCCCATTTCTTTTTACCACTCCGGTACCGGGACAACCGATGATTCGAACAGTTTCTTGGGAGTCATTTTATACTCAACTGTTGCTATCTTGCCACCTTGTTGGAAATGCCATTACAAGTTTTTGCCATTCCAAGGTGACACGGTTGTGACAGTCGGTAACAATAATATAGAGTAAAACCAAAATGTGATATTAAGAAGAGGGAGCGAAAAACAGGGCGTTACGGAGTTGTCACGCCAAGAAACAATTCCAGACTCACCCTCTCATTCACGAAGCGAGGGAAATAATTGTCTGCAGTAGTAGTGAGTGATCAGGGAAGCGTCGGAAGCCTAGATGACGGGGCGTCGTCTGCTCGTTCGCTCGCTCTGGCGTCCGAGGCAGCAGCAGTCGACTGCATTAGCGCGCCAACGCCACTCGGTCCGAATTCAAAGTGGCTCCGAGCTGGGTCACGGGTCCCCGGGCGGACGGGCGGGCTTCACGAGGTGGCCGCGCTGCGCCGCTGGCGGCGCCCGTTGCAAGTCACGCGTTGGACAGCGCGGCCCCGCTTCGCTCCCCACCCACCGACCATTTTGGGCAAACAAGAGCAACACTCGTCACCAGCGGGCTGAAGTGCAGTACAGAAGCTCCGGGTACGTTGCACGAACACGTCCAACACTGCTGCGATATCGTGTACGAATTTTTGAAAAATCTACCTTAAATTCTATGCAATATTTTATACATCTGTAGATTCAGTCAAGTAAAAAATTGTCATATGGACACTTCTTTTTATACGTGGTTAATTTTGTCATATTAATAACATAATTTTTGTGTGATTTACTTCGAATACTGACTTTAATTAATCTTGCCTTTGACTAACGAAACAGAGAGATACACTATAAATTAAACCTTTTCAAGATTCAGAAATGACGTAGCTGGAGATAAATATTTAATGGTAATCGAGAAAGAAAACTTCGAATATTAGTAACAGTTAAGAAATGGAATTGCTGTACATATGCGAAATATTTTTAAGATTTTGAAGCAAGAAACATTTTTTTACAACTTAAGTTCTGAAAGGAAAATGTTTTCAGAGAATTAAGTCTTTGCACAGCAATATTTGTATAGGGTATGTTACACTATTTTGTATATTTTATATAAGTTTTAATTACTGTTTCCAAGGTGGATTCATCGTTTTCGGACCGAACATATTTAAAACAATCTTGAAGACTCCAAGTACAAGTCGAAACATTGATGACATAAACTGTAAGTATGTAATTTTGTAGGCAATATAGAGCTACGAATATGTACGTGTAGCAACCCCTTTATGTTTTATTGTCTGCCTCATTTTGATCTTTAATTATTTTGAATATAATTTTGAAAACGAAACGAACTCTTATTCTTCTCGGTTAAATAGAATGAACATTTCCAAGTAGTGAACGTCCATATAAAAAAATCAGTAAGAAATTAGTTAGGAAGGTCTTTGGTAAGTGCTTAGTAGATACGCACGACAAACTAGAGTAATTAATTTTGATCGGCCTCGCATAAATTTTGGAAGCAACTTACTTTAAATGTAAAGCTCGACGTATGAACTTAAAAAGCGTGTGTCCCTAGTGAGTCACGAAACACGATGTATTTTACGGCTAGGGCTGTTTCACCTCGTTGACCTCACGGAGATAGAGCAGTCCAATATAACCATCTCCCAGGAGACGAGCTGCAAACTGCTAGAATTAGAGGTGCAGATAGAGGATTCCGAGAGAGAACTAAATCACTTGTAGAGAGAATGAAACTGGGGGAGTCTAGTCACGTGACGGAGAGGCAAGATGATTATAGCAGATAGAAAGAGCCTAGTCACTTCGTGCGTTACTCACGAAAAAAAGAAATAGAAAAATGACTAGAAGAGAGACACCAGAGGAAATGACAGAGAAAATAATAGAATTCAAATGGGAAGAATAAAGGAGGAAGTGAAGTGCATTGGTCCTGAAAAGATGTATACGTCGAAGAACGATAGATATGCAGAGGATGGCAGACAAAAAATAGACGGAGGAGAAAGAAGGAAAGAAAACAAAATGAATGAGAGGCAACTAAATGAAAATAGTTTCGCTGAATAGTTTAGTACGGTTCTAGCGCTAGCAGTAAAATACAGTATTGAACTTTCAAAAAAAAAAAAAAAAAAAAAAAAAAAAAAAAAAAAAAAAAAAAAAAAAAAAACTATGCAATTAGTATTCCCGCGCGATAATAAAAGGGTGAAATACTTACAGAACAAACGGTACCTTAGAATCGTTATTGATATTGGCTCCCCGAATGACAGTACAGGTACACCAGATAGAAAGTGGATCAATGGATGTTAAAATCATTGAACTTTTCTATCAGTCTTGTGAAAGAATGTCGGAAGTCGAAATTTATGGTTCAAATACATTTCGGAAGTTCGTGAATTACAACTTAAATTTCCCAGACAATAGAGAACTATGTACTGATTGGAGTATCTCGAGCAACTTGTACACCTGGATACACTTTCCAGGAAAAATGCATTAATGAGAAACTAGAGAGAGAACGCAGAAAAATGTAACATCCACAACATGGGAAGATACAAGGCTGTGGCAATGGATTACTGCGGACAGGAATCCTCCGTTTCATTCTAGAACCAAAACCGCCTACGCAGAGCCAAGCAGCCTACGTGCGGGAGACGAAGAACGGAGGGCAGAGGTTCGGAAAACGCACCGCGTATTTCATTTTCCAATTTGCCTGCGCCGCTCGCACCCCCGTGATATTCGGCTAAAATATTTACCACTGCGGAAGGCAACTCTGGGAGAGGATGGGCGATAAAAGGAACCTCCCCAAGCGGGGGAAACAACTGCGTGAGGGAGAACGAGCAGAGAGCGAGGATAGAGGTGAAGCGAGAGGCGAGACGAGAGGCAAGACGTCATGCAAGCGGGCTTGTGGCGAGGCGAGAGTCTAGGTTAGAGGTAAGGTGAGAAGCGTAGCGAGGGGAGAGAGATGCGAAAGGCGAGGCGAAGCGACAGGGAGAGGAGAGGCGAAGAGAAGCAAGAAAAGTAGCGCGATGCATGAAGATAGGCGAAGCGAGAGGCGAGGGTTCGAAAGAAACATGGGAAAGGACAAAGGACGATTGAATTACTACACTGACCGCAAGAGAAAAAGAAAGGCAAGACTTTACAGATCTGAGTGAATCGAGAAACCAGAAGAAAAAAATTAGAAAGTCCTAATTCCAAATTTAAAAAAAAACGGGTTAAATAGTTAAATTTAAAAAAATATTATCTACAGAATTATTCTTACTACTCTCGGAATGAACACAATTCTTTCCAGTCAAATACTGGATATTCTTAATTTCTGTTGTAGTGTATTTTCTAAGAAAGGGGAAAATCAATGAAAAAAACAAGCAAAAAATATAACAATATGGCAAAGAACGTGATTATCACGCGCATTTTACGACAAAAGATGTATACGACATCATGTGATAATACAGTGAAGTACGACATAAAGAGAGGAGAGAAAAAAGTAATAGGTATTTTATAAGTGTCATCAGTACACCCATGACAAAATGAAGAATGAGAAATCAGGAAGAGAAGCTCAGAAAACTTTGTAATCAGGGAAATGTTATGTGCGAGACAACAGAACGAGGGCAAATATTTCAGAGTACTGGGGAAGGAAACAGGTCGAGCGATGGGAATATGATACCAATAATTCGAATATACATTCCAGTTCATTTTTGCCGAGAAATCTCTTTCTCAGCATTTTGGTGCGAAAGGTATTGCAAAAGAGAGACAAGAAAGAGAAAAATCATCACTGTTTAAAAAAGATGTCAACTTTTATTTCAAATTCAAAATATTACACCTCCCCGAAAAAAAATTTTGGAATCTCAAGACTCTACAGCCAACACATTAATCGCGTCTTCAACACAAGCGAATGCCATGCAGACAAATGGCAAAACACAACAGTGGAAAGGTGCAATCGAGAAACACCGTCACTCAGCAACTACAGTCGAAAAGCCCGTAAAAGCCGCAAGGTACGCAACCACAGTGACTTCCCTTCGCACTTCCCCTACGCAGGCGCCTCTTGCAAAATTCACCAGCTGTTTATTCAGGCGCGAAACCTGCCGCTGTTGCAAGTGCCGACTCCACTCCTGTTTTGCCCACCGTCGCCACAGCTTCCACCTCCACTACAGCCGCACCCACCCTCGTAAATCCCTTCCCTCAATAATCCTCCCTTCCCCCTCTCTCTGTCCTCCCCCATCCATTTGTGCTTGTCTCTAAGCACTTCTACAGTCTGTTACCGCCACTGCCCCAACCTCCTCGCCAAATGCACAACCGTATCCTCACCTTTCCACTGCTCCCAACTCAGCCACCACCCCGTTTCCTCCACAAGGCACTCCCGCGTTACTCCAGTAGATCACCTGGAAGTGCGGCGCGGTGCGGCGCGCAGCCGGCAGCGACCGGGACGCGAGAGGTTGCACCGCGCGAGGAACGCGACTTCAAATGTAAACCTGCGCGCGTTTACGGCGCAAAGAATGGCTCCTCGGAGTGGCGGAGTGTTTAAACACGAAATGAGAGAGAAGCGGCGTCCGTGCGGAGACATCGCCCGCGTTGCACGACCCGGTAATGGAAGTTGGGGGACCGCCTTTTATGAGAGCCAAATAAAAACCGGACGGAACGAAGTTCACGAACTATTCGAACCAACTCCAATTAAGAGAACTCGCCAGAATGCCACCGCATTATTTCACACAGATTGTTCTCTAAACTGGGCACAAAATGTCACAAAGTAAACAAAGGAGCAGTCCTTCACATACAATCGTTTAGAGTCGTAAATGCCATACTGCGTTTTAACACTACATTCCATAAGCCCTCTTTACTATTTTTCGACAATCGTCACAATTAAAACGTTTAAGAACAACAGTTTTGATACATGGGTCTTTATTTCAGGTAATATTAATTTTACTGTCATCACCTTTACATTGAAAAATGAAATGTTTGAAAAAACACTGAGCACGCATAAAAACTTAGCTCACAAAAAGTGTTTGTAACGAATGCAGAAAAAAAATTGCTCGCAAATAATCAATCAATATGTGCAAAGCACAAACACAAAAATTTTGCATTTCTCCCATTGACACGAGGATTGTGACACACAATAGAGAAGAAGTGAAAAGAAACCAAGCGGATCTCCACATTTCAACGGGTGGCGATCGCGATGTAGAACCTTTTCCTCAGGGTTGCAACGCGGGGGCGGATACGGGGTGTCTGCTTCACAGAGCAACCTTTCTTCCTTTTCTCTTTTCTTTCTTTTCGTTCTCGCGGCAGCTGCAGCGGTTTTCACAGGGGCGCATTCAGCGCTCGCGGGGGATAAACGACGTGCGCAACGACGCCAAGCAAATTCGCGGCCCATGCGGCACCTCGCCGCGCCCCGCCGCCCCCTCCCACCCTGCGCCACGCCGCCTCTCCCTACGGCGCACACTGGTTGGAAATGGGTAAACTTACGAGTACTTATGGAGAGTAAGATAATGGATAATAACAGTGTACGCTATTAATTGTTTCCTCTTCTACTTTGTATGCTTTGCCGTATTGTTTGTTGCACTTTTTGGTGGTCCTACATCTTATTACATGATGCAAATCCTCTCAGCCCGAGATGCTCATTCAGTTTAATTGCATGTATCACTTTCCCTGCATTTTGCGACTTCTTCATTACTAGCATATGTTTTAAATTCTTATCTTACGTAACTGTTTTTAAATATTCACTTTGGTATTAATTATAAGAGATACGATAGGGACACATGTTCATATCTTGTACACCGATTACATCAAGACGATCTAGTTATAATCTGAAACGAAGAAAATGCATTTCTTGCTAGGCTACTATCAGAAATACTGCGAAATGAAAGCTAAAGTTGAAATATTTCATAATGTAACCATTACCCTTGTAAAGAAAGAAAAAACAGCTTCAAGTGATTACGAACATCAAACATCATCAAAAGAAATATTTGAAGGGACAAGGCTACAAACAAGTTTTAGAACTTATTCATTTCCCATACTTACTTCATTTATAGCTGATGCCAGTCATTTATTTTGTTAACACACATCTTGCCCTGACCCGGTGCGGAGCCCTGTTAGAAAGAATGCGCTCTGAGATGAAGCGATTCAGTCGCTCCCACACAGCCAAGCTGGTCTGCAACCGATGCGAACGGAACCGGATCGATCGCGCAGAAGCGCGAATGCTTCGTACGTTGTCGCTCGCACCGCGTAACGCTCGGTACGAAAACAGCTCAGGATTACCGTAAAGTTAACCTCTTTTACTGCAAACGGCGAGCGATTCCGGATCACAGAAATACTGAAACTACTCTGATATAAAAATTAATGTACTACTAACAAATCACAACAAAAATTAATACAAAACTAGAAACGAAACCTCGAAAGAAGTGATCGGGGAGGATACAAATATGGAGTAAACATTACCAAGCTGGTCTGCCACCGATGCGAACGGAACCGATAGAACGATCGCACAGAAGCGCGAATGCTTCGGACATCGCCGCTCGTACCGCGTAACACTCGGTACGACAACAGCTCAGAATTACCGTAAAGTTAAAGCATAACGTTCTTATACTTTCTTCCTTGAAAACATGGATTATATTTAACATTGTCCCTTATGCTTTCTTTTATAAAAATGATATATCATGTTCTTATAACTTCGGAACTACCAAGCATATAACTTCGGAAATTAACAAATATACTTTCTACGCTGAGATTATAGACGTTCCAATGCTGCTGTGTGTTGATTACATATCATTGTAAATTCGCTGATAGAAACGTTCAGCGCGAAAATTAATCTAATATTATCGCAGTTCACAGAAGCGATGTGAGAGAGATACACGTAAATAGATTATCAACACATTGGAAATTCAAGTAAAATTACAAATATGATGATGGAGTCTCCTTCAAAGTACAGAATTTACAGGGGGAGAGCGTTGTTGGGTTCTGCCAACAAGCGACGCAGTCATATTATGGCCTCAAAGCTATTCAAGTAATTTGAAACAAAATTAGTTTTCGGTGGTGAAGTTAGATGAACCGAAATGTCTTTTTTTTTCTGAACAATATTAAGGATCACATTACGTTACACAGTTTTAAATAAAATTTTCATTTAAATAAAACCCATGACTTTCAGTTACCTTTTCCTATTTTTTATCATAAAAGGAAGCGCACCAATATCGCGTGTTAGTATATCAAAAGTATAAGTCTGCTAAGATATGGAGAAGAAAACGTGTCAGATAAGTGTTGATTTATTCAATACACAGGGCGAGTCATGTAACTTAGCACCTCCAGCAATTTTTGAACGGTTGAAGTTATTGCAATGCAATTTTCATAGAAGTGCAGAAGGGAATGGAACTAGTTTATGCATTATATTCACTTCCATGCAACTTTGGGAGTACATATGACAATATGTATATCATTGGATTAATCTTTCTGCGCTCGTCGTGATAGACTAAAAAAATACAGGGGCGGCTCGTCCTAAGGGGCTATAGGGGCCGGGCCCCACCAAGATTTAATAAAGCAAAAAATAAAATCGTAATCTCTTTGTGATAATTGAGGTACTTTATTGGAATTGTTTATTCGTGAAGATCGACAACTCATTCCTAGTACGTATTCCAAGTGGTAAAAAACAAGAATTGAGGATCATAGTTACTTGCCGCCCTCCAAGATAGCGTTAGTAGCGCTAAAGGGCCCCGGCCTGCGTGGGCCCCGAAGCTGTAATTTCACTCCGTTTACAAGGTCAGCGCCCTTTCTTCCTGGGCGCGACCACTTGCTAATTTTAGCAGTCCGAGGGGCCCGCACCAGCGGGCTCTTGCACCAGTGGGCTCTTTTCAGAGGAACGGCAGGCTGAGCGCGCGGTTTTCGAAGTGCACGGGAAAGTTCTGCGCGCTATAAGATGAACACAGTGGATTCGTTACACCGTTTTCAGTTTTGTTCTCTGAGACTTTAAGAAAAAAATGATATTAAACTGCACATCAACCGAGTGACTTTTCATTTACACAAGTTGATGGGAAGAAAAAATGAACATTCTGTAACTCGTAATTTCAGAAAAAACTATGGTTCACTGTGAGTGAAAAAAAAAACAAAGCTTATTTTGCTTTTTTGTTTATTATTTGGTGGTGAGGGATTGTGGACGATAGTAGGCTGTAAGGATCTGAAACACTGAGGGAAATGATAAAGAAACACGAAGAAACGCACGAAGCACCACGAAGAAGTTGCATTTAGAAAACGCTTGTAAATTTAAAACCTTTCGAACCTTGAACATTGTTGTACAGATTTATTCGACGGTCAAAATTTCAATCTAGAAACATAATGAACAAGTCGCAAAAAATAAATTATTGTAGGTAGAGAGATTGATTGTTTAAAATTCTGCGGTACTTCTGAACTAGCATTGAGAGAGTATGATGAATCTGAAGATTCAAAAAACAGTTTTTTAGTTTTTAGACTTACCGTTATTCGGCAATCTACATAGTCTGTTAAATGAACATTTAAACATTTTTTTCTGTTTATAAATATAACTCACACGACGTAGAACGAGCTGCTAGATTCAATGTATGAAGTGTATTTGAACGAAGTGAAGAGAGACATAGATGTAGCAGATTTTGTTTCTCTGCAGGCCGATTAAACAACTAACATAACACGACGAAGTCAATTTGTCTTAATTTTACGATATGTTCCCCTTTCGAACTCTCAGCATTCAGAAAAAAAAGCTACGGCATTAGTGTAATTTTTACAAAAATCATTTGTTTCCATTGACATACCAATATTTGATAAACATCTTAATAAAAATTCCAACTTCTGTTTTGTGGAAAACGTGTAGATTTAAAGGTTTAATTAATTAATTGATAATTAATATTAATTAAATAACTGATTAAATGACAATTATTTAATTAAATAAGATTGATTATGAGATGATATTCGTGCTTTTGCGCCTGGCCCCACCAAGAAAAAATGTCACGAGCCGACACTGAAAAAATATGTCTAGTTCCATTTCAAAATCCCAACAACAACAACAACAACAAAGTTACCTCAATATCTCGTAAAATACAAGTGATAAAATGGAAACGAATACATACATCAGCTAGCCCTATTCCTTCATGCACTTCCGTGAATACTGCATAGTTCAAACAGTTCAAAACTTACTTCAACTTCAACAGTTCAAAACTTACAGGAGGTGCTAAAGTTACTCACCCTGTACAGTTGCTCAAAATACTAAGTAACCCACTTTTGCATATGTAAATAGTAATACTTAATATTATTTGTACTCCCAAAGATGACTAAATTTTGCCATGAATTATTTCTAAAGAAAACCAGAGTGATATTGCGAATGTTGCCACACAAAGGCCTTTGGTAACTAATAACAGTAGTATCAGCAATTCACCAGTTTGTTACCGAGCATCCATGATCTCTAATAACACGTAATACGATCACTATGCTCATAGGAGAGTTAGGTACAAAAACATTTAGAATTAGCAACACATTACATGTTTTGATCATCTGGTAACAATCAGATGAAGTTCATGTTAGGAACTGCACTCTACGATTTACGGAAGGACCTGCCACTTGCCAAGTGCTGCAAAAGTTGATTTTGTATGTACACAAAAACTTGAAAAACAACTATCGTTCTTCTGCCATCTATTAAACACTTACAGCTTACCTACTTTAACATTCAAATTACAAAAATTGTTCAATTTCATAATTCAAATTATAAAATTCAAAATTAAGCAAAATAATAACATATAATACGAGACAATTTTTCAAAATCTGACTCATACATTTAAAATGAAAGATAACTGTACCCCCCAGACATTTAGCAAATGCACATTTTCTTAAAATTATAATATTGTTATCTGCAAATACAAGGGAGTCAATGGAAACAACACCCCAGGAGGGCGCTGAATGAAACCCACCTAGCCGGTACGCCGCACGAGCACCGCAACATTTACAATTTCCTTCGTTCGGAGGGCGGCGTGTGCGCTACATTGGTTTCTCAGGGGCGCAGCAAAGCGGCACTCGAGGATCCGGCGGCGTCATCCAACACGCCTCGGCGCAGACGTTTCCTTCCGACGAAGAAAAGAAAAAGCGCGACCGCGAACGCGCGCCACGGTAATGGCAAGCCGCAGCGCGGTAATGCCGGCTGGCTGTTTCGCCGCGAGAGCAATTGCTGTAATCTCCACGGCGGCGGCGGCGGCGACGCTCATGAGAGCGCCGGGGTGACGGAGTGCCGCGGATACAAATTAAAAGGGGTTGGCGGAGGTGCGGGAGAAGAAGTAATGGTTGTAGTTTGGTCGCTGATGGAATGGGTGATGGTAAAATGTAGGAGTGATTGTGGTGGAAAAAGGAAGGTTGGACTTGCGCCCGAAGAAATAGTGTACGTTTCTGGCCGTGGATGTACTGGATGTACTGAAGTTGAATGTGTTGAAGATGACAGAGAATAATTAAGTTTAATTTATAGATTATGAAGAATTTACCTAATGGTAAGGGTCCATTCTTAACTTCAATTCAAGACCAATAATTAAGAGAAAAAGGACCATGATAAACGTACGAGAACCACAGCGAGGTGGTACAGGAAGGATCGTAGCGTCCATGTGGGGAGCAGAGCTCTTGGTGTTGGGTGATGGCGCGGGAGAACTAGCGTTGAATAGCTTTGGGGGTGGGGCGACAGAGTGCAGCACAGGGTAGCGTGTAATGACACAATGCGACGAAAGATAAAGAGAAGAAAGGGTGGCTGTGGGAGTTGAAGGTAGATGGAATGGAGATGGTGGGAGGGATCGAAGAGGGCAGGAAGGACAGTGGGGACATAGGAGGGGAAGTGAGGACAGAAGTGAGGCAACGGAGGCAGAGAAGAGGCTACGGGGTCGGTGGAAATTGTGGCGGGAGAGGGAGGCAGTCGAGCGTGTTTGCCCGCGTAGGTCAGCAGAACGCCGTGCGGTGGGGTACGCCCCCGCGTCCGCTATCGTCCGCGACAGCGCGCGCGTCCGGGCGCCCGTAGATTGGAGCGAAGGCGATTTCTCACACGCGGCCACTGGTCTGGTCCGGCGGTGCGGTGCTGTGCGGTGCGGTGCACACAGCTCTGGCCGGCGACCGCTCGTTTCTTGCAGAAGCTCCAAATTAAAGCGCGTGCGGCGTCCGTCGCACGGAGGCGACACACTGGCGAACTAGCGGCAGGCCACTGCTGGGGACAGGGAAGCTGACGACGTGCTGGCTGGACAAGTGTGATCGCGGGAGCTCGAAATGAAGATTGCATGAGAGGTGAAGGAGATGCGCATGTAGATAGTTAATGAAGTAGGGCGAGTCAAGAAAATGTCTCATGAGAGAGGATGTCAGGGGAATGAAATTTAAATATAATCCAATTTAGATAAGAAGTAAGTTTCAAGTAGGTAGGAAGTAAAAAGCAAATAATAAGAGAATTAGAAGATTACGGAAAAAGGTATTACGGATCACTATCTGAAAGGCAAGGAATGTGAATGAGAAAAAATGGAGAGAAGCATGAGAAAACCTACCGGCGTGATACACGTCTTGTTCTTAATAGCAGACGCGTCTTATTCTTTAATTTTGAAATCTGTCAGAACGATGGTGAAATGCGTATTTCTAGTGACGTAGAAAGGCGCCTTTTGGTGACGCAGATAAAGAAGGAAAGAATGCATCAGTAGATGTGAAGTTGAGAGAACAGTGGAAGAACCTCTGGAAGTTGAACTAAAAGAAAACGGTTCTGGCGAGAACAAATCAAGAATTCCTGAGTCTATTCCGAAAGGAATTCGGTTGGAATGAAAAAATAACAAGGGCGATCTTGTTCACAAGATCGATTTTCTTTCAAGCAACTTTTCTTCTCTCTTGAATTCTTGATTTCCGCAGCCAAACATTTTCAGATGTATTTCATTCAACGCCCACTAATTGCTCCTCTTTTTCTCCTTTGCTTATAAAATTAATTCCAACTTAAATAAAAAGATCTAATGAACACGTCCAAAAAATGAGTTGCTGCAAACAAAAATGATTTGTTTAGTTTCTAACAAATATTTTCGTATTAATTACTGCAGGCGCGTCCCAGGATAAATCAAGCAATGAAGGAATTTCACATTCAGAATTTGCAAGGATTTATTTCTCTTTGAAAAATACCTTAGGAAACGAAAGTAATTTTAAGTCGCAACGTGGATACAACTCGGAATTTTACTATTTAAATGTCTCCATTTTCACAAAAGACTTCATTTAATTGGCTGTTATTCACCATTTCTATATTAGAATTGATTAATGAGACTGTTTCGTTACTTGTTAAAATCACCCGACGTTTTATTCGAAAAGTTTTGCCCTTACCTAATTTGATACCAGATACCGAGCTGACATCTTTCTCCCCAGCGCATTCTAAAGTGATATTTAATTAGGATACTTCGTTATATTCTATATTGAACGTAAAACGTGAAAAAGCAACATTCTCGGGCGCGACGTGCGGTTAAGCACCGGATTACGAATAAGAGTTCATTTAGTAGAGGCAGCGCATTGTTGGTCGCCGACCAATGGGTGGGGCAGCCGTCAGTGGTAAAAGCGCGTAACAAAAAAGCAACGTCGAGCGCATGGAGCTGGGCTGGGAAGGGACCGCGCGGCCGATAACAATATAAATTAAAAATCACGGCCATTGTCTTCTGGTGCTAGGGAAAGAGGCGGAGTGGGGAAACGCTAGAGAGAAGGAAGGGTTAATAATGGTATGAGGGAAAAGAGTAGAAAAGTCTATTAAAAGCAAAAGGGACTAGACGAAAGAGGCAGTGGGGCAAGAATCAAGAATAAGCTGGGGGACGAGGCAAGAAGGAAGAGGTCACGGGCACGAGCGGACGACGACACGTGACAGCGAGTAATACAGTAACCAATGGAGAAGGGGAGCATTCGTGTGGTCGAGGCCAGGGAGGTGGGACGGGGAATGGTTGGGAGCGTGAACATCGCGAGGAATACGCATAGAAGGGAAGAGGCGAAGCAAGCATCAAGAGAACGCGACAAAATACGCGCGGGGGCTCAAATGGAGCTCGAGGGAGGCGCGGAGTGCGTCGGAATTACGCGACGACCTTTGTGTGAAGGGGTGTGAAGGGGCCAGGAGGTCGAGGCGCGGAGCGAGCACCAGCCGGTCGGGGGTGGGGAGGAGGAGGAGAAGGGGAGGGGGCTGGTGAAAACGTTGAGCATCGCGGCGCCTGCCAGAGAGCGTTTGGCGGTGACACAACCCGCGTGGAGTACTTGGCGCTGCTTCAGAATGATGGCAGAGGATGAGGCTGCACGGGCTTAGATGTGATCTGTGAGGATGCTGGCGGCAGACAGAGAAGGTAAAGTGACGGGCGAAGAAAGGGGCACCGTAATATGATCTCCGGCATATGGATATCAACTGTTTTATTTGACAACTGCAAAGCCAGCCAAATTGCGCGGAGAAGTCTACGTGAAAGAGAAGATTAAAACTAATGTAGGGACTGGAAACTGAGGTTTGCAGAGGAACGGTGAGTTTCAAAAATGAATAGGATAAAATTTTTGTGAATACACTTTTCAAACCTTCCTTTTATAAGGAACGAAAAATTCTTTTAAAAAAAAGTAACTTTTTATCCACAGAACAAACACGAGAAAATATGTTTAAATCAGTCAAAAATGGTTATCTACATAAAATAAAATATTGATCACGAAATTTAATTAAATATATCAAAAATCTCCATATTCAACATTATTTACGGACACTAAACTGCTAGTGATCGTGTGGGGTGAGTGAGTCGCACTCTCTATTCAAGAGCGCTCTTGATTTTTACGTAACTTTTTTAATTTCTCACGTCATTACCTATCTAGTCTGGTGAATGTGGCCTTGAAACCTAAAAATTACTGAACTTTGGAATCCGACACACTATGGGCTAATTACATTGAAAATACGTAAGAAGATATTTCTCTTGAAACAGATACATTTTCATGATATACAAGATAGAATGCAGAGAAAGAAATACGTTAATGTACAAAAACTCAAATTAGTCAATGTTGGAAAGTTTGTTTTCCTTTGCAGAAACATAACTTAGAAGCATTGTTTAATGTTTCTGATCTACGTACATCGGTAACACATTAAAATAAAGAATTATTTGTAAACCCAAAAATCTTCTATTATTTTCTTCCATTTTTTACAGCGAGGTAAATGAGGCGTCCTCATACAAGTCAATATGTTTCTTTTTTTTTTTTTTTTTTTTTTTTTGTTATTTAAGGTCGCTTATTTATACTAGGTCATTAGCGACCACTATTGGATTTAACGTTATGGTATGAGGATGAAACGATATGGCGATGATGGGGGGTGAAGGAACGAACACATACAACTATGTCCGAGGCGGGACTCGAACTCGCGACCCCTCGGTCGAGATCATTACGACACTACTGCCTTAGCGAACTTGGCCACGGGGCCGATATTTCCAATCTTGATGCGCCTATTGCCCAGTTATTTGAAAAATTGTTGACTTGAGAACAGTCACTCGTGAGTATTGTACCTACAATTAGTTATTATAACGAAAAAGCACTGAAAAGTAAAGTGTAAACCAAAAATCTAGGGGACTATGTGTTATTGTACAATCACCCCGACCAGAGAACGACGTATGACGCTCATTGTCTATGTACTTTGCAATAACAACAACAACAAAAATATACTGGAGATTACACAGAATACTGAAGATCGCTCTGAGTTCACGATATGCAAATCCATAACGCGTTTATTCACAGACTACCGTCACTCAGGGAAGCTGACGTCGACCGCGCAGGCGCCCGTCACATCAGCCGTGTGGCACACGCGTATACACAGTTCAAAAAGTCTACCAACCAGCCCGACCCACCCCGTCCGACCCGACCCGGCACTGCGCGACCCGACCCGACCCGACCCGACCCGACCGAACTCCACCCGACCCGGCACGCCACAACGCCGAGCGCGGCAGGGCACGACGCCGGGCGGCGCCGCCGGAGGCGTCGGGGCAGCCCCCAGGCGCTGCCGGAAGCGTGCCCGGCTTAGCAGCTGCGCGCGCGACGGGGCTCCTTCCGGCAAGTTATCGTCGCGCGCTCAGGGCCCGCCGCCGCGCCGGCGCCGCCCCCGCCTCCGCCCCTTCCGACGCGCGGGGCTCAGCGCAAGCACCGCTCAGCGCGCAGTCACGACGCGACGGCCGGAAGGCGAAGCGCCGACGGCCCTCGTAATTACCATAAAACGCCACTTGGAGCACGCGCTGGGCTTGCGGCTCTACACGGAATTTCGTTGAATGAGGTTGTTCTTGCATGTTACTCTGCCTTCAAACTCTCACAGCACACAGGCCGTAGATTATTCTCTAAATATTAAAGAAAAAATCGTAACAGAATTTCCATAATCAAGAACGGCTAAAGATACATGCGACAAGGTAAAAAATTAATTTGTAGCATCAGAAATTGCTAGCTAGACAACTGATTATTACACAATTCAGTACATTTTGTAATTTTGACTTTTCCAGGCTCAGATATTAAGGGAAGCAATGCCATTTCAGTTTTAAATAAGTAATTATTATGTTAATTTAAATTATATAAAGTAATGTACAATGAAATAATATTTATTAAAATTTTCAAAGGACACGCAAATAAACCATAGAGGGGCACCAGAAATTTAAACAGGAGAAAAATATAAAGAACTTAAGAATAGTACAGAAATATGCATGTAGTGCATGCAAGCATCTGTGTAAGTAAGGCGTGAGGATAGGATAAGGAAGACGAAGGAAATATCGCGTGCCATCCGTTGCCCTTTTACCGTATTACTCCGGGATTCGCTTGGTGGTGAGCTACGAAAAACTACCGATCAGAGCAGCCAGCCACTAGAATTCTCTTCCAGACAGCGGCTGAATTCTTCTAGCTAGTCGAATATCTTGCCAAAGTCGGATCTCGAACCTTAGGACCCTCCCGGTCAGAGGCACTACAGTGACACAAGTTGATGCCCCGAGCCACCTCAGTTGGTAACATTTTTAAGGAGAGCAATTGATTAATTGACTGATTGATATTCCCAGGCAATTCAATTATGTTCATTAGTTCCTTCAGTATAGTGAATCTGCGGAGGCGGTGATTCCTAACCCGTTCGATGGTGATGCTACTCTCGCTGTAATACTACACCCGAATTTGCCTGATATTGATCGAAGAAACCGTGGAAAACTACCGATCAGAAACGTCAGCCGCTAGAATTCTCCTCCAGACAGCGGCTGAATGCGATCTAGATGTACAACTGATGTAAAAAATCCACCACCTCGTCGTGTCGCGAACCCTTCGACCTCCCGGTCAGGGTCGCAGCAGAGACAGCGGCAACGAGCTAAACTCAACCGATAGGATGGATATTGCCTATCCGTAATGTGCAGAAAGATCAGTGGTTCTCACCTTCCTGCGGCGACGTCATCCCAGGAAACCTTGCGCAGATGTCAAGGCCAGAAACGCGGCGCCGGGCCCACATGCGCCTCACGTGAGCTGTAAACACCCCCACAGCGCGGCGCGTACCGTGGCGTCGAGCGTAGGTGGAGACGAGCCCGTGTTTCTGACGCGGGCGTATATAAATAGGCTGCGCGGACAACGTCAGCAAACTTTTCTCGGAATGCCGGATGTCTACAGGCCGCCACGACCCACGCCGTCTTCGAAGTCAGGTGATCGTCCAAATAATCTGTCCTCGAAGGCTCGTGTGGTCTAAAGAACATTAACAACTGATCTTCAAAGTCTGGTGGAGAAATTCAATTCAATGTCTTTCCCTTCTCAGCGCCAAAGTCCGGACCTTTCATTATTAACATCACTTCAAATATGTATCTACAGAAATATTTATCAATTCTCCCTTCCAAGGGGTATTTTCCCATTTCTCTAATGCTTTACAACTGCTAAACTATTGTATCACACCGTTGTGTAATAAATACCCTCAAAAAGATCAATCGCATGTAATCAATATCGATGCGATTATAATGATATTATCAAATTGCTTTGAAAATACAAAGAAAATAATTTCTAATAGATGTGGATTTTTGAATATCGAAATAATACTTTACAAAAATGTGAAATGAATGAAAATAATTTACACAATTCATACACTGAATATGTAGCAATATTTCAATTACAACAAAGAATATATTGGAAATAAATTCCTAATATTAGTTAAATTCAATATTCCGATTACTTTCATTTATGGAATGTTGCAGAAGTACGTTTCAAATAAATGATAAATTAATTAATTGCAATCTACAGATTCCGATGCATTTCGAAAAAGGGACTGAAAGTTAATAACCCTAAAACAATATTAAAGTTGAAGCTATGAAACAAATACCGATGAAACAACGTATCGCAAGTCGTATCACAAACTGGATGGTACCACGGTGGCCGCACTTCGAAGACGCTGCTGAGACATTGGAAGTGGCCTACAAGCAGGGTAAGCCTCTAGAACACGGCTGTCCAACTGGCGGCCCGCGGAGCCATTTATTGTTGCCCGTGAAATGTCATTAGACAAACGTGAAAGTCCCTTGCATCCATCCCGGGCGAGAATATTGCGCCTAGCGCACTCACCCTGTCGAGGTCAACATCCCCTTAATGTAAAAATAGGTTAAGTTAAGATTTGAGAATTATCTTTTTTCGAGTAAATTCATAGATTCAAAATCATCGCAATGTGTTTCGCTGCGTTATGCATGGTAGGTACCTGACATCCGGCACGTTTCCATCCATTCATACACCCCCCCCCCGAACCCCGTGCCGATTTAGAGCAGCCGAGCAAACGAGATACGGGGAAGTCAGGTGTGGATCTCCCGAGTAATGAAAAAAACGGCCCGCAACCATATTAAGGTTTTAGTTGTGGCCCTTGAGGCCCCGTAAGTTGGACACCATAGCTCTAGAGCCATGCGGTTAAGACGTAAATTGGCATAAATGCATACGTAACCTAGGCAATGAAAACTGATGGACATGTGAAACAACGCAAAGATAACGCTAAGTTAAGAAGGAAAGCGCAAAATAGCACATAAACCACAGTGTGTATTTTTTGCCCTTACCCCTTTCCCTCTCCTAATATTTCTGCTGCTATATTACATTATTTTGATTATTGGTAGTACTAGGGTAGAGTGGACGTTCATCTAATGAAAAGCCAATAAGATAGTCGCATACAATCTTTCCTCCCTACAGCAAACAACTATAAAATATTATTAGATTTGAATCCCAGCACCGTTACGGTTGCCGCCAGGTTGAAAATCCGGAACGAGAAAGGGGCGATTACTCGAATGATAAAACACAAAGACCGGATGGATAAATACCGAATTTAACAACAGAACGGTAGAAATGACATATTATTAAAGGATGAAAGCATGAAGACTGGAAATAGGGTACAAATATATTGTTAGAATTTAGGATTTGGTAGGTTCTTATACCTCAAGAGATGGGAGAACAACGTTTCGGCAACAGAGGTCCCAATAAAACAACGCGAATCCATCACATTCTCATTACGCGCACAATCGCTTTGAGAACTACCGTCAGCATTCAGCGTTTCGGTTTTCCTCTGAAAGTGGCCAAGTTAATATCGTAACGCACCATATCCCCTTTCGACCATTAGTGCCTCCCTCCGTACCTATGAGCGAAGGAGCGAGTGGCTTTGAGAGAAGCGGCGTGCGGCGCGGGGGCTAAAAATGGAATTAATTAAGCGGCCGTGTCGCAGAGCCTCAGGCCGCGCGCAATGGAGCAGGCAGAGGGCGCGCGAGAATGCCGCAGGGGGCGCCACGGCATGCAGACGCCCTTTAGCAAGCCGCCCGAAAAAAAACAGCAAGAACTGGATTCCCAAGTGTAGCTGGTACTAAACAGATGTCCCGAAGTCTCAACTTCCTTTTAGTAGCGTTTCTTAAAACGTCGGACACGTTTCCCTCTGATGTCTACTTCTCGATTCGATTTATTATTTTTTCAATTGTGCAGACAGCGATGACAGCGAATTAACCAACTCTTGCAATAGAAGATTGTACAGAAGGGAAAACTGAAGTAACGATTGATTCAGATGGTCGTTAATAACGCGGCAGCACCAACCATGAAAAATGTTTCTGCCCATCCGTCATGTGTGCTAGTCAACTGCTCTGTGTGTGATAAGGTTGCACAAGTATACAAGACATTTTCTGGCCGTTGCTGAATTATGAATCGAATCGAAGTCTTTGCCCGAAAAATTGCAATTTAGAAGCATGCCTTGTGCGTGTTAGTTTCCCTTCTTTGTTGGGCACCGGAGAATACCTCAAGTGAGGTAGCCTCAAAGTCGCCATTAACTCAAGATGTTAGCAAAAGTACCTAGTCTGTGTTCTGAGCATCTTATGTAGAGATGCTGGTAACCAATTTCAACTGAAAAATCGTTACAATAATAACTTTTTTTGTAAAAACAGCCAAATAAAATAAATAAGATGTTAAAACAATAGACTTTCGGTGATTACTTTTGAAAATTGGTTGGATATTTCGTTCATCCTCGGCGAACCGATAGAAAAGTACAATATAGTGCAAACTCAGAATGCCCGAACAATACCTTGCATATAATTCAAAATAAAAACGGAACCCAGAGTGTTTCTGATGATACATCAAACCTCGTCTACATTGTGTTCTTTTCGTCTTACACCAATGCCATGAAAATTTTTGATGATGAATTCTGTATGTTAATGCATATATTCCGTTGCATTGTACAATATAATTTAAAGAAAGATATTCTCGTTTTTCTAATCATTTCTATCCTTTACAGAAACTCTAGTTTGAATTACAAAATATATTACGTGGTATTAAATTTCATATTATGCTCATACCATTAATTTTCACATCATCCATTTACACGAAATACACACGAAACTCCCCTCGACACTCGATAGATAATCCTATTATTCACAATTTAAATACGCCACGTAATGCAAAATTAAATTAGCTTCGATCGATTGTTTTTGAAGAAATTAAGCAATAACACGAAAGCTGATATAACATGGTAACTCTACCGAGGCTGCCTAATTGAAGTACATCAGTAACATCGAAACGTAATTTTCCTTTCATGTACGGCCGCCGAACAAGACCGCAGCAGAGTGAGCCAAACGGGCAGCCTGCCTAAAGCGACCGGCCATCCAACCACCCGGCCGGACCGTTTCGTCGCCGCGCCCGTATATATTCCGCCCCGATCTAACGTTCGCAAACGCCTGTGAGAGCGGGGTAAATGCCTTCGGGACGGAGCGCGGGGCGTAAAATTAATCGTTAATCTCGCCGTTGGACTCCGCCCGCCCATCTCCCCGCCCTCCCACCTTCCACGTGCAACCGCACTCTGGACGTGCAGCGCCAGGGATGTGCAGAGTTGCAATTTTATTCCGGGTCATTAATGATTCGTATGTGACCACGTTAAGATTTTTGCATTTATTTGGAAAGTTGCTCGATACGGATTTAAGTCAGACAGCTTATAAATACATTGAGATAATTACATAAAAAGCTAATCACATATATGTTGCACTAATAAAACATAAATGTAATGTATTATAAAATAATGTCAAATATCTAGAAGCACGAATAATACAAATTTTAATCATTTTTTATAGCAGTGAGTTAGGTAGCATTATTAGAATAGCTTATTACTAGTATAGGGTTGCATGCTGTGTAAACAGTCCTTACATATCAAAGCACTAAGGATCGTTATTTCAATTTTGTTCAACCAATTCCTTTGTCTTCAATTAAAATTATTTCTTTATTTGCTTTTTGTTTCTTTAAATTCCTTTTACTAATGTTTCTCATTACTTGCAACGCAGCAAGAGGTTTCTTCGGTATTACTAACACCTCGCTTAGCTTTTTCTTTTTTTCTCTCAACATCTTTGCCTACATTTCCTTTGAGAGTGTGGTTTCTTCTAAGCAAAGGGAGCTCGGTCAAAGGAGTTACGCGAATCGAGATAGGCCTGTAATTTGTATGGGCGAGCGGGCTAGCGTTACTCGACAAAGAAAAGAACGGGCAATAAGAAACGCCGCGGGCAAGCGCGGCTTGGCTGGAAGAAACGGAACAGAGCTCTCGCGGAAAAGGACAGCAGAAAGTCACGGAATCTCGCAATCAGACCTGCGGGTTTCCCTTGTTTCAACTGCGACTGAAAGCGTTCGCCTCGGTAACTAATTCTGACGTGAAAACCTGCCCTCAAATCTAAGTCATCTCTTTCCTTCGAAGTGAGCATGCTATCAACGAATCTGTGACAGATAAAATGTCTTCTTGACTACTATATTTAAGAAATCCTCCAACAACTTCCCCTTAGATCGCCCAAAAAAGGGCAGAACGTTCTGGAGGACGATAAAGAAAGAAATACTAGGTCACACAACTAGAGAAACAAACACATTGAAGATGTACTGTTTCCGGACAGCTGTCGCTGCTGGGAACCGCTGTCAAACTCTTGGAAACATTCGTGGCACGAACTCGGAACGAGACAGCGCAGATTGAAGGCACACAAATAGCTCTGTTCCTACACCACTCGCCGGAGACCAATCTTACTATTCTACCCTAGTGTTTCACAAATGGAAAAGTGAACATTTAATTTTCGTCACTGCATCGTCATTCAGAAAACGGATAAGATTATATTTCCATCCCTCTTAACTGATTTTTACGATTGAATACATTTAAATAATTGATGGAAATGACATCCAACTGTAAAATCTCGTACAGATAGTTGCAGATATAACAGATGAAATGCACGCAAGACAAATCACAACGAAAGGAATGTAAAGCAATAATTTTAAAGATTGTCGCGGAAGAATTTTTTGAGTAGACACTGATAGCTTCGTGAAATGAAAACTCATACTTACAAATAACTAATCGTTTTGATAATAAAGTAAAAAAAAAAAAAGAAAACGCAGACGAATTATCAAAACTAATGAAGGAAACCGAGCAAAAGTTTAAGTGAAGTCATAGGCTTCCACGGCCAGAGTCGAGATCTTGGCTGTCCGGGGTCTATCTTGAGTCAAAGCTTCTTTCAGCGCAAAATAAGAATAGAAGCGTGAGATGATTCAAAGTACATGAAAATTCAAGCGTACATTCAGTGGTGGATGTATGTAAAGAGTAGTGGACTAGTCGATTAGTAGCTCGAATCTTTAAAGGATATTAGCTGCAAAATAAGAAACACTTATTGAGGTCCACCAATAAGAAACAATTAAACATGGCGCGGCAAAAAACAAAAGAGAAAGACGAGATACTGTGGGGAAAAGGCGAGAATAAAGTATGAAAAGCATATGTGACATACGTAACCGCTACGCGATTACTACCGCTACGAGGAAACTGCAAGACAGCCGTTGCAGACAGCCGTTGCAATTCTTCGAAAGCGGAGACGTAACAACAGCGCGAACTCGTTTCTGAAATCGCGAGGTCTCGACAGTGAGAACGAAAGAAATTGAGGCGTCGAGGGTTTTGCGGCGGAGCAGACCGATCAACGGCCGGCGCCGAGCCACGCCACAAGATGACAGACTAAGGTCCGCGACGCGTCGCATCCAATTGCCTCTGATGCAGCTACAGAGGTGGACACGCACACTGGCCCGAAATGGGGCGAAAAGCCTGAAATAAAATCTTCTAAAAATTAAATCCTGGTGCGTTAATCTTTCGACTACGACAGAGATAATAAAGGCTCCAAGAGATAGTTAAAAAATACTAATGAATAACTATTACAATTCTCGGAAAGATGATTCGCATAAATTGATAAGCACATAAATTGATAAGCCTCAAAACAGCGAAAACCGAAATGGACAATTTTACTATATCTTGTAATTCTGCACAAAATTTGAACCTCGGAAGTACAGGACACCATCTACCTACAAATTATTTTACAGGAGAGCAGTTTAAAGTTATGCTTGTCCGTGAATAAAAGTGAAAATGTTTTCACTCCCTTCTAACTTATGTATTAACGTCGTTGAACAGAATTCAATACACTCCGAAAAGTATTTAAATTGGAACTATTATTTAAAAACATATCATTTTAGAAAAACACGGACTTCTCTGCCATTTACCTTTGAGAAGAAAAATGTGCCATATACCTTGGAAATACAGAAATATTGCTGACAGAGAATAGGCTCCCTTGAACACTATTCTGTGAAAAAAATAAAATAAAA
The DNA here is from genome assembly GCA_031308135.1 of Acheta domesticus. Taxonomy (NCBI): domain Eukaryota; kingdom Metazoa; phylum Arthropoda; class Insecta; order Orthoptera; family Gryllidae; genus Acheta; species Acheta domesticus. The sequence goes on from JAHLJT010002406.1 coordinate 88,342,494, forward strand.
TAAAAAAATAAAACGTGAGACAAGACTGTGAAAGCGAATCATACAGTTTACATTTTTTGCTATTGACGTTTTTAATACTATTGGTTTTCCATAATGCTCCCTTTAGAATCTCTCCCAGATGGCACTGCTAGACGCGCTTTCGGTGACATTTAGGTCTACTGCGCGACGGGAGCGGGAGTCACCCAATGTTGCAGAGAGGGGCAGGGAGCTGCCTAATCTGTATTCATGGCTGGATCTGGGGCCCGATGGCCAGCTCGGGCGATACAGCAGCCGCGTGCCCTGCGAGGGGAAGGGGTGAGGAGACGCGTCGCGGCGATGTGACCGTCCCGCGGGGCGCGGGTGGGAGCGGGGGCGGGATGCGGGTGCAGGCGGGCGGCGGAAAAGAGGGCAAAGTGCGGACGTGAAAACGGAAACGATTGGAGGAGCGCGCGCTGAAGCTTCGGGAAACGAAATAACCGAAAAAAAATAAGGGTGTTGCTTGGAGAAATGTAAACGGCAGACAAGCCTGCAAGAACAGGAGGCAACGTACTAATAAAATACTAATCAGAAGAGCTTCAGTTTTCATGAAATCATTTTTCAATGGCTTTATAATATAGTTTGTAATGATATCAAGGCTCCGCATCTACACTTTTAGGGTTCATTTATATCGAGATAGCTTTACATTATTTCATTCCCATATATTGCTCATTTTTCTTTAATTTTGAAGTGCTATAGAGCATTTCAGTTTCCCTCGAATTTTCGCGTTTCTAAAACTTGGAATACACCTTTCCAAAGTCGTCTCATATATATCTTTCGAAAAAGGAAGAAAGAGCAGTGCCATTACTCTGAATACAAATATACAATATTTTAATGGAAATTATTAATCACAAGGAATTTAAATAAAAAGAACACACAAACAAACAAGGAATTTAACATCCAATTTTTTAAACTGCAGATGTTTCTGATACCCGAGATGCTACAGTTTCTTTGCGTCATATTTTATCATATCTTCTAGAGAAGGCATTTGTGTATCCTTCACTTGTAAATTGTACTCGTGTGTGCATGTTTCCTTTCTCAAAAGAAACTAATTTTCTATTCTTTTATATAATGATAATTGTGTTGACGTAATTTGTTAGAGATTATAAAATGAATATATGAAACGAGTATACGATAAAAATGCTTTGGGACAAACCAACAAATCGATATTCTGAAACACGAGAACACGTTCTGGTAATCGGGCGAGTATCGTCGCTTGGGCAGATAGGGTGAGACGCGAGGCTTGTGCAGGCCGAGAACGCAACCGCCAATGCATGGGAGACGTACGAGGAGAGAGCACTTACTTGAGGGAAGGTGCGTCTGGTACGGTAGGGTAACCGCAGCGGCGGTGACGACAGGCGAGCCGGTGGTGCAGGGTGCGGCGCTGCTGGGGCGATACAATGAGGGGTTGGGCGGGGGAAGGGGGTGATCCGGGTCGGAAGGTTGGGGCCGACGCAGAGGAGGAAGGACAGGTCCAAGGCAGGGGTTCGGAACAGGGCGTTGTGGCGGGCGGGAAGAGAGACTGCGGTGTTAAGCCGAGCTGCCGCAACACGAGGCACAGCCGGGGGCTCTGCTGGGCGCAGCGTCCTGTACGCGGTTGCGCACAACTTCCATCACTACCGTTCCCACCGGAGTGGACTGCAGAATTCAAATTATTTGAACTTGAGAAATGTCCATGAGCAAAATATTAACTTTTTTTCTAATAACGAAAAATGAAACTCGGGCGAAAGATGAACCTACGATTTATTCTTATATAGATCACTTCCACTTCCTTTAGTCTATCATAAATCACCCAAATATCAACACTACAAGAAAGCAGAGAGCAACAACACAGAAAATGCATTGGTAATCTGAGAATTTTAAACAAACACATATCCAATAATTTTTATACTTGTTTCTCTTCCAGGTATTGGTTTCTTAACTAACAGTTATACATTTCCAAAAATGTCAATTTATTAATAAATTTGTAATATCAATTTAAGTCCGAATATCAAACACAGTTATGGAAGAACTCCGAATACTCTATCTTGCCATAGTATAAACAAATATCTTTAGATAGACCCGAAACTGCAACGCATCATGTCTGCAGCGCGTAAAGTAAATACTTTAATGTTTCCATAAAAACACATTCACTATCGGGAAAAAAAAAGAAAAAGAAAAAGAGAGAGAGAGAGAGAGAGAGATTTATTCGCAATGCTTGAATTAACAGGGAAGGTTTAAAATTCCAATTAAACATTAACAGAATGATGTGAATAGAAGCTACATTCTGTGAATGTATACTTCACAAAAGAAAGAAGGAAAGCGTATTTTCTCCCTGCAGGGTCTGCTGGCCTGCATTTCCAGGGCCGCTCGCAGACGCAGTTGGATCGCAGGAGCCCCTTCCATCCGCAGGCGCTAACAAGGGACCCAACTCCCCCCCTCCATTTCAGAGCAGCACGAATCCAATAACCTGAAGTTGGGCTACGGAATTAAACCGACGACATCTCCCCACATAATCGTGTGACTTTCACAAAGCCTACTGTCGCACAGATACCCTCTCGGTACGTTTTTCCCTTGAAATGTGATTACTGCCTGCCGACAGATACCAACGTTTTCTCTACAAGCATATTTGTATGTCTATAGAGACCTCAAAATGAATATGAGATGAATTAATATGAATTTGGAAAGTTAGCAGCCAATTCACAATAGTTGTAGTATAACTTACTCCGTTATAACTAATTTCTCAATGTTTTCTTTCTCCAAAAAAATCTATTTATTTGACACGTAATATTCCAGAATGCGAATGGTAAAATAGAATGACAGGTCCCACCTTTTTAAACATGAAAACTTAATTTTAGAATCTAAAATGCCTTTATAAGAGTTGCGTTTCTACCCTCAATGTTTCTTGATCGACTGGTAATTGCACATCTGAATCTCTCTAATATTACATACGAAATCAAATATTTCGGATACATTTTCTTAATAACGCTTTATTCTAGCACTAATATGTATAATAATTTGAATGATGAGCAGTAGGTGAGTGGATGAAAAATGACACCCACAGATAATAAACATAGCAAAACAATCGTGAAATATTTCCAAAGCATTTCAAGAGCGCATAATCACTTCCAGCGATCACACAACCACTAACTGAATCTCACTTCCACATCACGTACCATTCAACTTAACGAGACAGCGGTGGAGCTATCGCACCGCGCCGCGCCAGGGTACACCGACCAGCGAACGGCCGGGAGCGGTGCGGGTCAAAGGCCCACCGCCGCAAGAAGCGCATAGCGTCAGCGGCCGCATTAACGCTATCAGGATGCACGCGCGTCATGCCAGTAGGCGCGCTTATCGCAGCCGCCGCCACAGGCACCGTCGCCATCGACATCCCCCATCGCCATCGTCAGCATCATCTCTATCCCCTTCGCCAATGCTATCACATTGACCACTGCCATCGCCACCGTCGCGGCAGCACTGTGGAGGAGGAGGAGGAGGAGGCGGCGGCAGTGGTGATGGTGATTGTGATTGTGGTGGTGATTCCGCGATGGCGGCGATGGAAGATGTAACGACAAAATAGAGTTGCAGATGATGGGTAAGTGTGACATTCGCAACATAGGGAGATAAGAACATTAAAATTAATGGGCGGTAGTATAAAGGCGAGAGATATCGGAAGCAGGGTCAGTGAAAACAGGGAAATGAATAGAAATAAGGGGTACACGACAGCCACAAACTGTAGGTCCGTTGATCCTATCGACAAGAGCAGTTAGGAAAAGAACATGGCCTAAAACCTGAAACGAGGAAGACGGGAGAAGCAGAAGTGAATTAAACAAGGGACGCTAGAAGTATAAAAAAGACAGGCCGTGACTGAATGAAAGTTCGGACATGGAAGGAAGGCGAATGCTCTAGACTCTAACAAGAGGCACAGAAAGGACTCAGAGAGGAATGTGGAGACAGGAAATGAAACAAAAGTAGGTATTGGGCAGGCAGAGCAGGAAGAATGAAGAGAAGACAAGAGTTACATGAACCGGGCCAAGAGCGAACAAAACAGAAAACCAGTAAAGGTGTCGACGCATAAATTCACTTTTCAGCCACGAACAAACACTAACAGCGGCTGGGTTGTTAAGGGGGGAGGGGGCTATGAACCAGGGTGGAGGGGGGAGGGTTCAGTACCGATGCCGTTGCGTGCGCCGCTCCCATTCAGGAAGCCCGAGTTCAATTCCCGCGTTGTGGCTATCTGGCGGTGATTTGCCCGGCAGTAGAGCGAAGCGTAAAATGCTGCGCGTTAACGCCAACGATGAGGCTGGGGAGGGCGCGGTGAAGGCCGACATGCGGATGCTCATTGACACAGTGTTAGTGGGAAAGAGGCGTACCTAGAGCAGGGGTGGATCCAGCTGATCACTTTGGAGGGGGCCATCGTAGGTTTTTATTCAATTATAAACATTTATTATATTGTGTGTTATTTTTGTAGTGTATATATATTTTACAATATTATTTTTTCAAGTAATTTCATAATTCTAACATAAATATTTAAATCAATTTTGGCAAATAAAAGAAGGTAACAAACGAAAACTATAGGCCTTTGGGGGCGGCAGATCCCCCATACTTCCCCCCCCCCTTGGATCTGCTACTAACCTCGGCAGCTATTGGTCCCATTAAGACTCAAAATATTGCCACCAGTGTTAACAGAATGTGAAAGTGGTTAGAACTCTACCTTCACAAACACAAACACACACACACACACACACACACAAAATACAAGTACTGAATAGGCAACCTACCAAGAAACGTTTTAAATGCATTATAACAAGCGAGTTCCATAATTTAGCTCTTCTTCAAATTATCACAAAGAATTCGTTTTCTACACACCGGCAACGAATACACTTGAGCTTCTTTCAATTGAATGTTCATTTACTTTTTCAATTTTCAGTCGTATCAGTGCTTCGTAAAGTCCGTCTTTATTAATATCCACACTGATTTCCCGTGAAAATATATTCATACATTCGTGTAACTGTTACAGAACAAATATTCGTAGTTGAGAAAACAGACGCAACTGGGTTCCACGCACGGGGCTGCAGCGCCCGCAGGTGGCGCCGCCGCATCCCGGCGCGGCGCTCGGGCCAACTACGCGTCGCGGCCGACGCGGAGCAAATCGTCCGCAGCGAGCGCCAACAGCCGCGTCGGCGTTAACGCGCCGGGCGGTTAACAATACGTGGCCGCCGCCCCCTCCCCCGCCAAATGGGGCATGCGACCCTTTCTCTAGGGCAGCCGCCGCTAAGAACTCGTCGAGCGGAAACGCGGTAACCTTACGGTTCAGAAAGGCGATGGAAGCCTTTAAACGAAATATCGTAATTAAGTGATCCCGACCGCTGCCGTAGGCGACGTTAACGTCTTTGTTAAGAACGCTGGAAGTCGGAGGAAGAGGGGTTGGAGGAACGGAGAGTTGAGAAAGAAAATCATCATAGAGGAAAACTCGCTTGGTCGTCTTGTGAAAGGCCATAAGAAGGACACATACGAGAGATCGTTTCCCTGGTGCGTTGTGGCTGTAGGGCAAGCCCGTACAAAGCTAAATACAGCGCCTTTACGAGCACATAAAAGTCACCAATAGCGGCTGGCCTAGTAGGGAAAAAAGAGGGCGAGCGAAAGGCAGGGCGAAGTTAGGGAATGGGGAGAGCGCGACGTGAACCGAGCAGAGACGACTGGAAACCCTAAGGGCCAAGGGGTATCGGTGGAGTGAATCGCGAAGTAACGCGTATGGTAAATCTGGGAACGTATGAAATTCGAGCGAGATCCTCACATGAAGTTTATAGAGGAACAAGGATATGGGATTACTAGATGCAGGTTGGGCGAATGACGGTGGTGAAATAAACGGGGATTTGCAAGCAGTAGGATTACGACGAGAGGGCAAACATAGGAGGAATATGCAAAAACGATTCCCGGAAGGTAGAGACGCAGCACCCACAAACAAGAAAACGAATAAACCGAAATTGGCGGAGAAATGGGAAGATAAAATAACATCTTAGGAAGCGTAATATCTGGAAATCACGAAGCTGTAGCAGAGAAATGTTTTGTGTCCGTCAGTCGATATAGAAAGTTAGGAAGTTTCAATGAAAATATGGTAGAGAAAAGAGAAGAGCTAAAAGTACTAACAGAAGGAAGGCAGGTGGAAAGAATAACAGAGGAAAATGGGACGGAAAGTGCAGTGCAGCAGAATAGGGAAGAGGCGCGAGACGAGACGTCGTAAAGTTTTGTTGTGTACAGATAGAAAATAGAGACCTTATAATAATGAGTGGGAATCAGAAACGGCTAGACGGTAGAAAGAGCGGATTTACCATTTCCTTCGGAAACGACAATGGAATGTGGGAGATAAAGTAGCAGAGAAAGCAGTTTGCCGAGAGAGAAAACGGGCTTTAGACGATCTGCAAAGTTCATCTTCATGTTGATGGAAGGAAGGACGAAGAAAAGGAAACAATCAGGCGGTGGAATACAGTGACACACTTCTGGACACCACGAATGTCTACGCTAAAAGGAGCCACATACTCACGGGTCCGCTTTCAAGGCTCGGGAGTAGACAGCAGCCACACTCACCTACAACAGAAAAAAGAAGAGCGAGGAATCAGTTGGTGTCAAAGGAAGCATACAAATTACAACCGGGGCACGGCGCGGGAACGCCGTGCTGAATGTGTCCGAGGGCGAGAGGAAAAGTCGGGTTGCGATGAACTCCTTATACGGAAGTTGCGGATTGTTAAAAGCTACTTTTTTTTCATTCTTTGCAATCACATATGAATACCTTAAATTTAAATTGAATTTTAAAGCAAAAACAAACTTTAAATACTGCAATTTTATATTTTTCTTAGTGAGCAGGTTTGCTACTTCTTTCAGCAGCGTTACAATTTTTCTTTCGAAGAGTTATTAGTACTAATTTTCATCAGTAAGCATTTTATCCATATCCAATGGAAACCCCAATAATTAATTGTTACTACTTAATGTGGCACAAGTTATCTGACGAAGGGGGATGAAACAAATGCCACGAACGTAGACGGTTCAAGTTAACGTACAATTCAAGTGATAAAAATCGCCAACAATAATTATTAAACTTTAAATAATAAACAGAGAACGATGCAACGAAGTCTCAGACGACTCAAGAGCAAGGACCAAAACGAAAGGAAACTCGTACCGAAAGTGAGCAAGGCATTCATGACGCCGAGGGGAGAAGAGAGCAAAGAAGGGCCGAGCACAATGTGCCGCATGCGTGCGTTGAAATATAGCCTGCCGCAAAGTTACGCCACTCATCCACTCTTTCACACCCTCCCCCAACGAGGCGAAGTTCGTTGTAGGAGATTAAAAAGCGTGCCGCTCGTACGAAGCGGCACTTGAAATGAGCACTGTCTCCTTCACAAGCAGCCGTGGAAACTGCAGTCGTAGTTTCGCTAACGGCGTTCGCCACGGCTGTCGCGACAAGCACTGCTAAGTCCATTGCGCCACTTACTGGATTTACTCCGCCCATCCCTAACAGGTTTTGTCAAGTGCAACACGTTACTAGACTTACCCTTTTCAAAGAGTAGAAACAATGATAAACTATAACTTTCGTTCTCAGAAACACTGCATTTATATTTACAGTAAAGGAAAATACGAAAAATACGAAGGAAAATACGAAATTACAGTAGGAAAAATCGAATATGCACACAGATATTATCCTCTTTGTTCCACAAAATAGTTTTACTGAGCTGCATTGCCTCTGAACGAAATGCATCAACTGCCTTATTCGTCTCAACTGCCGTGTGAGAAACTATAGAACTTTCTATGCGTGGCTGGATTCCGACTTAATGAAATAGGACGTAACCTTAATTCAGTACCGGCTCCAGGCATGGGCAGATCGGTCGATCGCCCGGGACCCCGCAAGTCAAGGGGCCCGATGATGGGACCGATGAAGAAAAAAAAGAAATTAGAACTCAAGAAAATCGTTATCGTCATTTTATAATTCGCGGTGGAGTATTCTGATATTTTATAAATTTTCAATTAATGTTTTCCTTAAAAAGCTAATTATAGTCATTACTTACTTATTACTCTATGAAAAGAGTCAAATGACGCTAAAAAATGTTCTGACATTCATATTTATTATTTCATGTATTTAACAAGTGATTTTATAAGCACTAACTAAATACAACAAACTTTTTGGCGTTTTAAGCTCACCATGGAAATTGTATTATTTGACTAAAAATACTTTTACTTAAAACTATTAATTTTTTTTAAAATTCCAAAACCTTTTTTCTGTCTTAAACGTGGTAATTTTTGTTATTTGTTGAAATAAAATAACTCATATAGATTCTTAGTAAAACTTTCACATTTTTAATTTTATTGCGGGGGAGGCTACGTTTCAGCATTGCCCGGGCCCAAAATTGTCTAGCTCTGGCACTGTCTCAACTGCAATTATTAAATTGGCAGAAAATAAAATTAATGCCACCAAAAACAAAGTCAATGTTCCTCATTCATCTAAATATACCAATAAATATATCAAAGCTGAAGATACCCCGTTCAATACATGGTTAGATTCATGTATCTCTACTTCACCAAAACTAATGCCTCCTGATGGAGCCTAAGTTTATCTATTTGATTATACAAGAAGAATGTATTTTTAATACACTCGTATAAGATGTTTACTTCACCACCACACATAGCTTTCAAACTGCAATTATGAAGTTAATACATTTTCCGTTTAAATTCAAGAAGTTAATAAAATGCGAAAGACATAGAACTAAACATTGTAGCAAACTCTTCATTTCAGTTTATTATGTTGATTCATGGAAACTTATCAGTTAATCCGTTAAAGCAACAGTCTATAAATCAAAAAGAGCCTCAAGATCCGGCTATTTACATTACCACGAATAGAGTTAAGTCTGCGCTATTTTAATGGTCCCGTGCACGACAACGCAACCCGCCAGTTGCGCCTGTACTCGCGAAGGAACTCGGCGAGGGTGCATCATGCTCAGCGGAGAGGTCTCATGAGAATTAGCGAGGCAGATGCCGAGATGGCGTTCCACAAGGTTCTCCTCAAAGGCTGCGTTGAAACCGTTACGCCTCCAGAGAGCATGTGAAGCTCCGCACCTCCAACGCCGCCGCCGCAGCAGCTAACACGCGCCGCTTTATGCGGCTGAGGTGCAGTTTCGAGTCGGGGCTTGATTACCTCTCGCAGTGTTGTGATAAATAGGTTATTTCTCGCCTTAACCCAATTACTGGCGCCGAGCATGTTACCTTATGCCGCTAAGTGTTTAATTGAATATCTCGGAGGGCGGGGCAGGCAGAAGCGGGGCGTGCGCGGTGGGCAGTGGCGAGCGCGGCGGGGGGCAGGGGTGGGCGGCAGCACGGGGGGGAGGGGATTTGGGCCAAGGGGGCGGGCGGGAGGCGGCTAGCAGTGGCTACGAAACGCGAGCCTCGCCCTCGCTAATAAGCGTCCGAAAGGGAGTGGGGCGGAGCGCAGGCGAGGAGCGGGGAGGGCCGGCGAAGAGAGAGCTCCTGCAGTAAGACCGGCCGGCTCTAATGAACACAGTGGCCGGTCCGGCGGGCGCGCCTGGCATACCGAGGCGGAGGCGACGGTAAGAGAGGCTGCAGCGGAAAGCGCTGGCAAGATGGAAGAGGTGGTGGCAGTTGCGGCACAGACCCAGTCACGCATTGGTAAAGCAGGGAGGAAACACAGGAACATTTTGCTGCAAGCGAAAAAGATGAGAAAAAAGTAAAAACCCACAGGAATGTTGAAGAAGAAAGGATGCAGGCAGCACTTTATACCAAGAAAGGTAAACTAATGATGTGAACAAGGTTAGAGGTCGAAAACTATAAAATAAGTATTACAAAGATGGCCAAGGAAAAGGAAAATGCGTATTACACGGTGCTAAAAGGAACAGAAAAAAAAAATACGATTACAGATAACCACAAGAGGGTCACGAAGTACACAGTGGTAGTGTACCAGAACACCCACGCCGCAGCAAAGCATGTTGACCAAGAAAGGATAAGGCGGCCGTTATGGCCGCCGTGGCGTCCGCACAGGAGGGTGGAGACGGCGGCGGCGGCGGCGGCGCGGCCGTAGCTCAGCGAGAATTAGCGCAGCAGCAACTTAATACCTGTGGGGCGGCCGCGCCTCCCGACGCGCTGGGCGCGGCGCCAAGCGAGGCGATCAGGTGCGGTTGAGCGGGTTCGCCTTCCCCGCCCTTGCCCACGCCATCCCCGCCCCGCTGCCGACGACACCCCCGGGGACCGCGTTCGTTGTCCTATTCAAATGCGTCAGAGGCGGAGTGGGAAGGACCGCACAGATCGAACTTCGACTGCGAAACGTTGCGGAAAAAGGGGACAAAATGCGAGCTTGAAATCGGCTGAATGATGAATTCGCTGGGTCACTTTGAAAACATACTTTTTGCTTAGAAATAAATGAATTAATTTTTTTTTTTCGTTTTCTAGAACGAGTCAATTTTGTGCCGAAATTTCTGTGAAGTAGACGTCTGAATTCATAAAAATTATGTAAATTATTCAAGCGGTCTAAACAAATTTCGTCTCCTGAAGTGAGAAGAAGAAGCGATAAACAAACAAATGCATTCGTTGTTCTTTTGCTCTAGTCAGTTATAGACGTCTTTTCTTCAAGGTCTGGTGAATGTGAATGAAGAAGTAATTAAATAACTGAATATACATTTAATACCAAAGACAGGTTAGAAGTTTTGTTTAAAATAAAACAAACGAAAATGTCTTGCTTAAGCAAAAATTAAATCTGGGTCCATCATTCAACATTTTGTTGTTCTTCTCATCGCGTTTAAAAACAGAATGACAGCCATTACTTTACTCCAGTTCATCATCTCTTTATGTGCTATACGTTCACACTACTATTTCTGTTGCCCACTCTTAGAAGATAGAAGTTAAAAACAATAACTGCACAAAAACCTACACCTGTACGCAGGAAATAATATAGTATCGATGGTGGCTTTAGTTCATAGAGTTAATGACGGAAATGTTAAATGAAATCAGTTCACCTGAATTTAACAGGAATATTACATAGCATTTGTTAGCTGGAAATTAAATGGCTGTCTTTTGTTCATGAATTTATTGACAAACCATATTTCCGCTAGCTTTAATGACCCTTCACCGACGTTCATATTAATACTGCCATTTGTTTTGTATTAGATTAACTCTGAAAGAAATTTCCGGAAGTAAAAAAAAATCCACCACAAATGAACTCACAAAAACATCAATTAAATACCACGATTACAATTGAAAATAAACGAAAATTAAATATCATTATTACAAAAATGAGAAATTTCCAAAAAATATCAGACCTTTGACATTTTACTAAAAATAAAATACTAATTTTATACCCAAGTAAAAATACACATCCCTTGATAATATACACCCTAAAAATGCCTTTTGTTTAGCAGCAGTATTTAAAGCATCGTTTCCTAATTGATTAAATAAATCTTGATAAAAACGTGAGTAGGTCCTCAAACAATCGACGGAACAGGAACCTATCCAGAATTTATACAACTCAACTAACAAGATAAAATTTCGTAAAGTACCAGCACCAAGATCGAACGTAACTCACTTGAAACCAGAAAAGATAGGAGAAGTTTATTATCTCACAGTGAACAAGAGACTTAAGAACTCGAAGTACCTTCGCTTAAAAGCGCAAAGGTTAATTCCGGGCGCCTGACGAGCAGAGTATTTCCATCGCAGCGTTCATTCCTCCCGCCTCGTTCGTCTGTTTGGCCTCGGCTTTCAGGCAGACTCCGGGAGCTCTTACATCACACCCACCGTCGTCGTCGTCGTCTGCGCACCACCGGGCGCGCCAGGTCCGCGAAGGGGCGCGTGAATCAGCGCGGCGCCGCCACCGCTCTGGAGCGTCGCCAGCGCCGTCTTCGGCCGCAACGTACAGTGGGGCCAAACTCTACAAGAACTCGGGTGGTGTGAATGTATTGTATGGAAAAAGTGCGAATCTTGCTAAATCCATCGTAAATTAGATGGTTAATGTTCTCGTTTTTCAAAAAGAATGGAATTTCAAGAAAAGTTTCGAAGCATTCTTCGGGCTTCAGCCGGATGAAGTTTACATTAGCCAACACGAGGTGGCTAGGGTACGAGGTGAAGTAGGTTGCCCTAGCGAGGAACAGCAGATATGTGATAAACAGGAATCAGACTGGTGGTGAGAAGTTTCTAATGCTATAAGAGACAAAGAGTTTAGTTGTATTAATATGTCAGTCGTAAATGTATATTTACATCAAAGAACCTAACCTAACCTCACTAAACAACTATTAGTGCTTCGAAAAGCATATACGAATTGGTGACGAGACTTCCGACTTACTATATTATATACCTATATTACTATAATATTAATCGTTCCATCTCAAGCACATCTTACCTGACTTTTTATGCGCAGAATTATGTATTTTAAGGTTACAGATTGGAGGCATAACATCAAGTTGTTCCGAAAAAGAAAAAAAAAGGGGAATACTCGCTGCGACTTCATTATTACAAACGCTTCGTTTACAGAAGGACTCTCCTGCAAACCTTGCTTAAGCCAACGCCATAATTCAGAACCAGGGAAAACGATACATAAATTTCAGTAGATTTCTTTTTATTTCAACAAGGCAACTTTGATTTTAACCTTTTTTTATTAATTCTCAATCTCTATCATCCGTATTTTACATTAACTATTCAAACATTATTTTTATTGCTTTTAATTTATCGTTAATTACTTCATTCCCTTTCCCTTTTGGGCCCAGTGCCCATGCGGCGCGCAGACGGAGCGGCGCGGCGCGGCGGAAGGCGGCCTCTGCGGAGGGGCATCAATTGGCAGCGAAATAGGAGCGGCCCGGGCTCAGGAGCACGCGCGGCCATCGCGCCGCGCCGCGCCGCGCCGCGCCGCGCCGCGCCGGCCGAGGGGATTCTTCGCTAACAAGTGGACAGGCCCAAGCGGGCAGGACGCGCTCCGCGGAGAGGGTTGCGGAGGTCGCCGCCGCCCCCGCGCCAAGGCCTTTTTTTACTTGGACGTCGCTTTACGAGCAACTGTAAATAACGACAGATTACTCTTTGGAGATACAAATACGCGCAATCGTCTCATCTCGGTTGGTCTTGTATTGGAATAAAAATATCGTTATGTTGTGAATTAATTGTGTAACTGAGACGCAATGCGGACTATTCGTACTACTTCTCATTTTGATTCGTTTTATTTATTTTCTCTAACGGCTTGAAATATATTCCCAAATAATGAATTTCAGTTTCCCAGTATCCGCAGGCGCTTCAATTCCATCCACAGCACGCCATCACTTGTTTACTTTTCTTTAAAATGTCTTTGCTGAAACACAAAATGTACGGTCGAAATCCCCTGGGTTTATAATAGGGAGAGTCTCTCTTAACGAACACACACTGTAACGAAACAGCACCGCTGTTAAGTAAAAATAATATCAAATGCGTTATTAACAAAATTATACAGAAAAATCATCCAACAACGATACTGTTGGCAAAAACTCTCATCGGTCTACTCCTGTCTTCGGCGATCCGAATAGCACTTCCTTTAGGAATTCGAATACGCTCGCTCTTCTCCACCACGGTGAAACGAACTCGTCAGAATCATCATCAACCGAAATTGCAGGTAGGAGCCGATCCATGTTGCATCATCACGGTGAAAGAACCTGATTTTCGCTTCGAAAGTGACATCGCTAACGCAACTCTCAGGTCGCGGCTATAGATCAAGGAAAGGGTGAAATATCAAAAGAGAGGGAAAATAAACAAAATTTTTAAAAAAATGCGCCACATTTCATTCAAGAAATACAGAAAGGAAAAAACGAGACGCAAATACAAAAGACGATGGCAACAGGAAACTGAAAAATGAAAAAAGAACGCAGAAAAAATAAATATCTTTCAGAAAGAGAAATGCAAGTAAAATCTGCTATTAAATGTGTTACATAATACATTTAGTAAGATGCCCGTGAAAAAAGGAAAGAAGGGATATTAACCAAGAAACTACATCAAAATATGTTTGAGACCTGCTTTTAAGTTTAACAGGTAAAATTAAGAGTAAGGAAAATTGGCATGATTGGGTACGTAAACAAGCAGGAGCAAATCAGGCAAGAGAGTCGCCAACTACGAAGCGCTCGCGGCCTGGGCGTGGGCGAGGGCGGTGGGCGGGGCCGCGGGCTCGGTTGCGCTGCTCCGCCCTCGCGCAACGCAAAGGCCAGGGGCGAGTCTGCCTCCGAAGCGAGCTCCCCTACACGGGAGGCGCCGAGCTCCCTTGAGACGCGACCTCGGGCGGCGGCGGACGCGACTGCGGGTTGCCAGTGGGGAGCGAAGGGGAGGAGGCGGCGGTGATTGCAAACGGTGGCAGGCGGTGGTGGGTGCGGGGAGTGGCAGACGACGGTGGCAGCTGACGGGGTAGTGAGCGGCGACTGCTGCGGTAACTTAGAATGGGCTGTAGCAGCGAGTAGAAAGCTGCGGCGGGCTGCAGCGTGTTGCGGCGTGTCGCAGCGCGTTGCGGCGGGTTGAAGAAGGTTGTGGTGGGCTGAAGAAGGTTGTAGCCGGTTGCAGAAGGTTGCGGCGGGTTGAAGGGGGTTGCGGCAGGTCGAAGAGGGTTGCGGCGGGTTGAAGAGGGTTGCGGCGGGTTGAAGAGGGTTGCGGCGGGTTGAAGAGGGTTGCGGCGAGTTGAAGAGGGTTGCGGCGGGTTGAAGAGGGTTGCGGCGGGTTGAAGAGGGTTGCGGTGAGTTGCGGCAGGCTGAGAGGGGGGTGGCTGACTGTGGCCAGCTGTGCCGGGCTGAAGCGGGCTGTGACAGCGTTGGGCATCGGGCGGCGGGTAGGGCGGCGGCGGCGGCGGCGGCAACGACGGTGGTTGTGGTGGTGGAGCGGAATGGGACACTGACGGCGATAGTGGCGGCAATGGCAAAGGCGCAGGCGCAATCTGCTGGACATGGACGCCTCTGCCTTCTCCACAATTTGAGAGAGTCGCCTCGCGTTTGCTGTCCTTTGAAGCCGATGGGCTCGTTGTGATCGGTACTCTAAGTACTTCACCAATGCATTCACAAGTGCTCTCCAGAAAAACCAACGCCATCGTATCACCAGAAATCCTTTCATAGGTGCCTCTCAATGTACTTCCTCGACAAGGAAACTACATTCGTTTATCGAAAACCGCCCACCAGGTAACGTGGTCAAAGTCATTCATTACGATGCGATTGAACACGCTTAACTTTTTTTCAGTTTATACAAAATAAAAGTTGTGTATTGTGTAAATAACCTTCCAGGTGCTTCGTTATATTGTGAAGCGGAGCGAGGAGTAGAAGTTGGGAGTGAAAGGCAGAAAATTGAATTTAAATATAAAATTTATTGAAAATTAATTATACTTTAATCTAATTATTATTGTTATGGGGTGGATTTTGATGCCGTACATCACAAAAACTTATCAATAAAATGCTCTTAAAATGTTTTAAAAATACCCTAAAAGCTAAGAAAAAATGACGTAAAAATGTGATCAAAACCAGTTTGGATGAACAACTCAAGCTGTTATGTAAATTACTGATGTACTCGAGGTCTCTTCCTTTCGTTCAAGTGAACTCAACTTGCATGCTTTTCGTTTGGACTGTTCTTTACCAGAAAATCTCTGTCTTTAGTTCTCCCAAAATCGGTCGAACCGATAATGGCGCTGAGTGATAGGCGTCACAGGAACCTTAAAGAACATACAACAGCTGACATTACACTTTCTGAGTGAAGAAATCAAAAGGACTAATCAGGAATTCTGTGAAGAACATTAGTTACATCTCGTAAATATTATTTCTAGGAGGTACCGTTAAAATGATATTAAAATCGATATAGTCAACAAATCAGTCAAAATCGACGGAAAATGCAAAACATTACCTAAAAAATGGGTAATTTCCTTTTGTCACAACATAAAAATTAATTTTCACACTAAAAGGTATTGCTATAAAGTGAAAAGAAAAAAATGACATTTCATTAAAACCCGCCTCCTAAATTATTATTATTATTATTATTATTATTATTATTATTATTATTATATTAGTAGTAGTAGTAGTAGTAGTAGTAGTAGTAGTAAAATTCTGTAAAGGATGAACAGACACTGAAATGTACGAACGCTCACAAGTTCGAAATTAACACACTGTATAACCTTCCCGAATTACACAACTGTTATTAACCTTTCCAAAGAACAAATATGAATGCAGGTTCCAGCTGGCAGTCAGTCGGAGTTGGAAAATACTGTTTCGTGCATCGGTAAAATGTAACTTAACTGTGCACTTATTATCAGTGTAAGCTTAATAAGGAGTACTGAATTTCTGTTAGTACTTAATGTAATACATGATTCAGCATTGTCACTAATTGCTGACAATGTTTCGTATCATCCATAACCAAATATTTAGATAATGCTTATTAAATTGCAGCCCATCTGAAAGCATAGATGCTTCCAACTTCAATACAACGCTACAACACACCAAAGTTTATAATCGAAAGTCCTCTCATTGCTTCTTTTCACAATTTAGCACTTGGAAGGTCCTGAAATTAAAACTGACGCAAAACGCTTTATGAGACGAAGCGGGCTACCTAATAAGCTCATAATTAAAAATACAATTTTCTGTCTCTTTGAAAAATTCCTTTGGTGAGTCAAGAACATAGAAAAATTAATTCATTTAGACAAAAACAGTGTTTTCGTAATCAACAAATGGGACGACGTTGAATTAAGTGAAAATTAAAAAGAAATTCGTGAAGAAAAAAAAATCTCTTGGTCATCCAAGGTACGTGTATGAATTCCTTTTTACTCACAACTTGCAAACTCGAACAAACCGAAGCAGCAGCAGTGAAGTAAAGAGAAAATCTTTCCATGAAAAACTAAAAAACATCCATTCGATGGAAGAAGAAATTGGAAATTCTGTCTTTCAGCTGATGCTTCTTTGATGAGAACTTTCAATGCAATGGGCATGCATTATATCATATATATTAGCGCTCTTCCATGTCACTTCAGCCCGGTGCTAACCATAGAAGTAAACGAACTCTCCACAAAAAATAAACAAGTTATTCGACAAAGTACTGCAAGATATTTTGGGAAGCTTGTATACTTGTATATCACGAAGATACCACGTCAGTGACTCGAGGACCTACGTATTATTATTAAGGTTTAATAAAATTCCTGATGGGGTGATTACCACACAACAGAGGACAGGCACGTAACGTGTGGGCGCCACGAAACGGAAAATACGAATTCGTCGACCAGAAAATTCCAGTAAAGATACGGCGCGGATTGCGTTACGCAGCAGGCTACGCCAGGGCTTTCCGAAGGAGAATAAATTCTTCCTGGGCGACACTCCTTTCGATAACGTCTACAAAAGAGAGTGGGAATGGCAATGGCAACGGCAACGGCAACGGCAATGGTGCCCATAGAGAAGACGTAGCAAAGAACCAAAACCACTATGATAACTTTCACTGAAGATCATGCGAATACGATTAAGATCTCAAGGTGTACGATAAGAACGACACGAAATGAAATGTGGAGAGAGATCTCAAGGAAAAATCAGTGGAATCATAGAAAGTAAGACCAAAAATGTGATGTACTAAAGATGTAGCGGGAGAAGAAACACCATAAAGACAAGGATAAATCGGATACTTTTTTACGAATGGGAGGGGAAACCGGTAGAGGAGAACGGTCTGTAGATGTCGAGAGAAATGAAGGTCACGGAGGTAATAGAAACGGTATGAGAAATGGAGGACACATTGTCGGCGAACGTAGGTAAGCGGCAATGGCATCAGCTACAAGCTGCACAGTCGACGATGGTGCTGGCGACGGCAGCAACACAAGAAGCACAGAGCGCGCAACGGGGAGAGGAAACGGTACGCGGGCTCGGAAAGGGGAAGACGGAGGGCGTACGAGCAGGGATAGGGGTGGGGGTGGGGGCGGGGGCGACGGCCCAGGGCCCGGTCGCCGCGGCGGGCGGCGCGATGGATATCGCCGCCGGCACATAACTAGCCTTTCATCCGGGCGCGGCAGGAGACGCCGGCCGGCCGGCCGCCGGCGGCGGTAAATCACGGCGGCGCGGCCGCCACACTTAGTCTGCGACTAAGCCCTTCGGCGTCACCCACATTGATTCTCGGCTGGTTCTCGCTGCCAACTGCGAGCGAAGGCTCCAACGACCAGAAATCAGAGAAACCACGGATAAGAATGTACGACTTGACACTACTTGCGATTACATGATTTTCCTGCAAACTTCGAGATGAATTCACTCTGACAACGTTTCTTTACTGTAGTTACGCAAACGCGATACCGTAATAGCTGCCATGTAAATCAGAGACAAATACAGAAAACATGTTATTCATTCGCATTAAAATGCAAATTTTAATTAGCACAATATTGCGTTTATTATTCCTTCTAGAATTGAATGACTAAGAGAATTCTTTAGCGGGGTAGAGTTACAAACAAATAGGATGTGCTCTAACGCAGAGTGAAATTATACTCCATGCATCGTGCTCAATTCACAAAGGGGCAGCGCTAATTGTAAAATAACAATTCCGCCCAGCGTAGATGTGAGACAAATGCGAAAACCAAAACACTGATGCAATTCCTAAACAGCATTCGTTTGTTCCTTGCTCTATGTTCCTCGTTCCGAGGGGCAAGTTCGATAATTTAAGGAAAATAGCCTAGGAGAAATAAATCTCGGTCGATATATATATACATAGATATCGGGGAATTTCTACACATTTATTCATTTTAATGTATCCCATTCTAATCAAATTACATTTAAACGAGTTCTGTTAAAACGCTATTTACGGAATATATCAGCACCTCGGTTAAAATATTCAAAATTATCGAGTTTCCAAGCACATTCAGAAGACACATCCGAAGAGCATATGAATAATCCGTTTTCGGGAATGCTCGTCATACCGCAAGGCATTTATATTTCAGATTAAACTCACAGATCAATTGAAGTTTGATGCCCCCGCGTTAATCTTCACCCACCTTTGGAAGCAATCGGGCCGGATATGCCCCGGCACGGCTTTCCTGCATAACAGAGCGCCTTGAGGCTTAATTCATCGATCGTGCGAATAATGAATTAGGGCACGATTAATACCTCCCCTGGGTTATTAGTCTGTGTCCAGCTTACAGCGGTCAAATGCGGGCGCCGATGACAAATAGCGACGTTTTTTGGAGAACTCCGGCGTATCTCGTCGGGATGAGACTCCGGATAACGGATGGCTCGCCCTTAGTCGCCTTAGGGTGTTAGACGCCACGAGCGCACACAAAACGGGGGACAGTAGAAATTTTGGTAGATAGAAGAGAGCAGATGTATGAAAATAATAGAAGATTGTGCCTGCGATCAGATAAGAACAGAGTTTACTCTCAATAATGTTTATATTTAAGTCTATCTTGAAACATTCTCACTTTCTTCACTTGAAAAACACTAAAACCTTCAATTTTTTTTCTTTCCAAAACAGACGCCTGAATTATAGAGATGTAAGGAACATGGTGATAGTTTAAAAATTGATGGAGCAAATACTTAAAAAAATAAATTCTTACGGGTTTCCCTCTTTACTACAACGAACAGTAAGATATTTATTATTTAGAAACGCGTAATAATATGAACGATAATACTTCTATTACTCTACCTTATTACTTAGCCTCACCTCGGCATGCCAATACGGCGGATCTTCCTTGTACTGGATTTATTTTACTATTTTACTACTCCTTCTCATTTATTCATTCTAATCAGTAATACCCTACACGTTCGCTGAAGATATCCGTCGTAAGACATTTAATTAATGGGCCGACTGCACCGTCCTACGGACGACTTGCGGCGACAAAGTTTACATAATAAATATTGAAACTACTACTCATTTGGACTTTGTATACCAGTACGAAATAATATTCGGGGCGTCGAATTCCATACAAATTCCAAATTACTTTTCAGCCTAGTCCAATACACCATCAGTCGTTAGGATCCGAATCATCTTCGCCCCACACAATATCTCTAAACATTCAACTTAAAACATTTGCTACCGTCAGCTAGCCTAACCATCCGATCATCTCCGTGTCGAAACACCGTCTGCTTTCTTCTTCCTAAAAAGCGCTATTCATCTGTTTACCTAAGATGCTCAGTATTGCCCACACTTCAGTTCGTCCTTAGTTCTTCCTGCGATCATTTTCGCATCTCCCTCTCACGCCTTCTCGTTTCTGATTGGAGCTTCTTGTACAAGCGTCTTATACTATTTATTCCTTGACTAATCGAGGAAATTTCCACTTTTTTAAATAATTAATTACTCCCACGGAAATTTCTCACGTGTCCATTTCAAGTTATTTTCGCAATAAATTCCACTATTTTCCTAATTGAGTACTTACACTACACTTCTCTTAAATTCTGATTATTTACTAAATCGCCATATGATTACCTCGGATTCCTCATTGTTGGTGTCGTCAATATTTATTTGCTCCAGTAATGACTCATCACAAACTCCACAACAGTTCGTACGAATTGCAGAGTAATTCGGGAATGTAAACATAAAGAAAGCTAAATAAAACAACACAAAGGCAATGTCCGAGCAGTAGTGAAGCTGCAGAGCTTCAATTATGTTTAATGATGCGCTTCTAAGATTTTTTTACCACACATGATAATGAGTTCGCGCATTTTCGGAATTATATTTTAACAGGCCTGCTTTATTTGTCACCCTCCACAGTCAAACTCTATGATATGACTCTCTCACAATTCACAAAAATGCCCTAGCAATAGGCGAAAGTGACGATGGTGAAATAAGCGTCAACAACTATTGATCATTTTCTAAAAAGACATCAATCTCAAGAAAAATATAGTTTTCCTTGTTTTCCTCAGTTTACAATACGTTTTGTACCGACAAGAATAAAAATAAACTTTTTAACAAAGAATTTAAGACTCCAAAAACGTTAAGGACGTTAGGTGGACAAATGGTAAGTCAAGTCTCTCCGCTATCCTAGACGCCAACACAGCTACCGCAGCCTCAGCAGCGCCCGCATTGGAACATTAGTCACATCCCTCGGCCGACGACTGTGATTCGGATCGGCCGCGACCGAAAACACGAGTTAGTCCGGCCGCGACATAAATCAACGCAGGCCCCGGCCCCACCGCTAACACCGACCGGCCGCAAGCTCAACGAAGCCATTTGAATAATAAATTCAACTTTGCACGTCGCAAGTGCAGCTCCCGCAGGCTGACAGCACTCGCTCCAAGTGACATACACCTTTCGACGACACACTGCTGGTCGCAAATTGAATGATTATAAATTAATAAGGTACAAAGCGTATGCAGCAACCACAAGAACACAATACGAAGAGTTACAATGGAGATACGTTTGATTTAATTCTTGTCATACTTCTAAAAGACAGTCACAAATCAGTGCACACCTTACGTCATAATTTACTCATTTTTCGCCTGAAAACTTTATAAGCTGCGGACCATGCCAGGTTCTGAAATACTGTGCTGACTTTGGGCGATATTCCAAAAAATAAAAACATTGTTGAAATGAAATTATTTGTACTGATCTTCAAGCTTTTGGAACAAATTGAAGTCATAAATAAATATAGCATGGTAATACTGTCAGTAAAATTAATATTAATGTTTCATCAGTACAAATCATGAGTTGCAATTCACTAGTCATAATTTATTCATCTCATCGTATTTTAAATGTGCGAGTTTTGTATTTGTATTTGAGAAAGCATATTTTGTCAACTATGTAGAGCGTAAAGCAGTACCTCAGCAGTGATTTGCCGAGGCAAAATTATTCTTTCCTAGCTTGCACATTTAAAACTCGCCTGCATGAGAAAGAAAGCAATGAATACATCTCGAAAAACTAGTTTTGCCGGAGGTAAAATTCATGCGGAATAAAAGCAACAAAGAGAGCGAAACGCAGTACGACTAGTGCTCGGTAATAAGTAATCCAACGACCACGGGATTAGAGGGAGGAAACGTTACATATCACACAACTTCCGAAACTACCACCCCCACAGGCGCAGTCCATCTCGGTTAAACCCTTCTAGAGGAGTTTCCCGCTAAACTATTCAGGAGTCGGCGGAAGTCAGCCACCGGCGGAGGCGGCAGCGGCGGGGGGTGGGGGTGGAGACGCGCTAGTGGCGCGGGCAAGCGGCGCTAAAGCGAGAGAAAAGAGGAGAGGTGAAGGTAGGAAGGGGGAAACGCGGAGGATGGGTGGTGAGGGGGCGGAGCTGCAAGGGCCGTGAGACCGCACGCGCCCGCAGCGCACCTGGGCGACGGAAGAGGTTCATCGACAGCAGACGGCGGAGTCGGCAATGGGAGGGGCGCTGGTGGCGGCGGGGGCGGCGGCGGCCGCGGGGGACCCGGCTGATGTATGACCGCCCGCACCTGGCGCTGCGCCGTCCGTCTTGCTCCGGCAACAGCCAGCCTGCCCCGCTCCACGCCGCACAGCCCTCGTGGCTTCAAGCAACCCCTCCGTTGGCAATCCCCGCCGCAGATCCATCGCGCAGGAGCTGGGCCCCTCCGCACGTCGTCGTCGTCGTCTGCCGTTTTCTTCCGCCTGACTGACCGCTAATTACGCCCTCTGCAGGTTGGCTGCCCGGGACTGATCCTTGATTTCCCTTCACAATCTGGAATCCGACACGGACTTTGATCCCTACCCTTCCGCGCTGTAATCATGCCTCGCATTTCCGCCCGCTGCTTACTCCACACGCAAGATCAATTCCCCGTATTTTCAGGCTTTCTAGGAATACCCAAAAGACATCCGTCGGTATTAAACCCTCCAATTTCCTATTTCCTTGATTAAGATGTCCCAATACCCTATCTCTTCGCGAAAACCAATCTAGGTAGTTCTTTCTTTAGTTGCATATCCACTTAACTTTAAGGTCGTGAATTACAACTTTCGAATCAAGATCGTAATTAAATGATTCTTACTAACAAATTCAGAAACACAACGCGAACATTTAATACATACGCTGAACGCATACTGATGAACTAAAAAACTTGCCCTAAGATAAATACAAAGTAGACACATACATACATGCACGCAAATATTCCTTGAATCACTCACACATTTACAAATCATAAAATTTATTTTCCTTGCAGCATTTCGAACACGCAATGAAGAATAAACATACTATATCCCACTGCCCCTTCTGAGCCTTCCCCTTGCACTTCAACATCCGGTTCCAATCGTTCTCCTCTCATCTCTTCGCCGCCCGGCACGCCCTCCACTCCTTTCTGCACCTGCACGGCGCAGCGCTCGCGCTTCGCCTCGCCTCGCCTCGCTCGGCCTCCCCTTCCGCTTCCTCCTCGCGCCACCGCTGCGGCGGCGAGGGGCTCCCGCCGCCTGTCCGCACGCGTTATCGCGCAATCTCGCGCCGACGTCGAACACCGGGCGCGCGGGCGGCGCCCTCCCACTCGCGCGGCGAAGGCGAAAGCAGGCGTCGCTGCTGCCAAAACGGAGAACGCTTTTCAGAAACCACTTCACGGGGACGGAAGAGGGAAATCTCTTTATTCGAGGGGCGGGCGACCCGGCGTGGAGCGGTAAGAACGCTCAGCTTACATCTCTCAGCACCTGCGGTCAAATCTCGGTGGATCCTTGTCAACATTTTGGCAGCACAAAGCGAGATGGAAACAAGTGGAGAGTTTTCCCGTCTACTCTCTATTTCATTCCGTCAACATCCTTCTAGTCATTTCATCATCCATCTATCAAAAACGATCAAAACCTCAGGTATGGCCAAAAGGGCTGAGTACTGATTACCACAAAAAAGATTTTCCTTCTTGTGAACTCACATGAAGATTAATTCATATACAATTATGCGTATATATCTTATTTTGTCGACTTAACTTAATACATAAGGCGTTCGCGTTTTCTGCCCCTTACAGAAATCACGAATAAGGAAAATAACACGCTGAAAATACGTGGTTTCTTTACTCCAAATGGAAAACTTGCGTGCAACATTAAAAATTGTAACATAACACGTTATTCAAGACATCGCTTATCAAGATAAAGAATTTCCGACATCCGTCAGTGAGTGCACCTTAATATTCGCAACGATGACTGGATATTCGTACATGCACGTAATCTGATTATTTTACACTTTCGAACATGCAAACGTAAAGTAAAGTATTTATACGTACGTAATTTTCCCGGATACTTATCTCACCACGCAAACAAATAAAGTGCAACAGAATATTCTGATTGCGTTTTCTCGCAGGAGACGAAGAAATATTGTAATCCATTACGTCTTTGATACGCCTTTGAATAACAAATGATACTTTTGAATGATTAAAAGCCTGTGACAAGTTACACAGCGCCGATCTCGTATTAAGACATCTTAAACAAGCACTACACACGCGTACTGTGTTG
Organism: Acheta domesticus; assembly: GCA_031308135.1. Classification (NCBI taxonomy): domain Eukaryota; kingdom Metazoa; phylum Arthropoda; class Insecta; order Orthoptera; family Gryllidae; genus Acheta; species Acheta domesticus. Next base: position 88,366,830 of record JAHLJT010002406.1, read on the forward strand.
TAAACTTTTCGCTTCCTTTGTGTTGTATTTACAGAACTAAAGTATACTCACCAGGAAATAATTCCAAAACAAATAAAGGCCAGTATTCATTTGGAGGAACTAAGCTGTGTCCTAGGTGCGACTAACTAAGCAACTTTAACGTCCATCGTAAATCTATATGAAGGAATTGTAATGCTAAACTGTATAGAGAATTAGGACATCAAATTATTCAACACGAAAACTAATAAAACTAAACGAATCATCATTACCATAGATGAAAAGGGAAATACAAATGTACACTGCGGTGCTCACACAAACCGAAATTAGTTTTCATTAAATTAGAGATTATAATACAAATTAATACATTAAATTACAAAAGCGATCGCAAATTAGAGCTAACACAATACAAAAATCAACGAAACCATATTAAACATTCCTACATGAAAACACTACCAACATTTGAGCTTCTACAAAACCTGTGGGATAAATAAGGTCCGATTAAATTAAGAAGGTGATTGACAGTTCTGTGTGACGTCAGGACGCCTCTCCCGTTTCCATGGCAGCTGCCAACCAGAGAGACAAAACGTGACGTGTCAGGTCGCTCAGTTGCCACTGCCGAATACGGGGAACATTTGAGCATCGCAAAGCGACTTCCCTGCCGCCGCGCCGCCCGCGTTTCTGCCTGTGCTGCGCGTGCAATGTGTACTGTGTTGTAATGAGTTGCGTTGAGGTTAGGCTTTTGTCGTATTTTTTACACTTTTACACGTATTTTTTGAAGTGTTTGTTTTCGTGTCCCGGTAACACGTGCTCAGTGGTTTGCGACCTGGCAACGTTGCTCCCCTCCACTCACAAATGTCAATCACCTTCTTAATTTAATCGGACCTTACATAGGTGTAACACTGGTGAAATCCACGCCGAAGCGCGTGAAACACGCAAACAAACCTTACTGTGATCATATTCTTATACATTTTTCCAGAATATGCGCACAAGTTATTCCACAATAAATCACCTCAGTATTCCGCAATCCACACAAGACCATCTATAAAGTTTAATCCGTGTTTCATCCATCCACTGAAGATGGGATGAAGTAGCTGGAACTCGTGTATTGCTGTACTTTTCATTAAAATGTATATTGCAATACTATTTTGTGGTTGATACCTCCGCAATCCTTAATCAATAATTACGCAAGTGTATTAAATACAGAGACGAATGAGCACACTACTGAAAATCCACCACGAAAACCCGTTTCTTATTCTGCCTACGTTACGACGCCCACGCCCACGGCTCCTTCGCCTCGTTCGCCGCGCGCAGCCTTTTAAACCAGTGCCGAATCCGGGCGCCGGCGCTCGGCACGCGCACAATGCGGGGCCCACGTCCGCTTCTATTGTGAGCGTTATTTACGTGCGTCTTGCGAGCACGCACGCACGCAAACACGCACTCGTCGCCAAACAAGCCGCGTCGACGAAATACGTCGCGCGCAACCCTCCCCCCGCTCCGCCGCGCCCCCGAGGCCGGATACGGAAGTGCAACGTGCGCGAGAGACAAAAGCCGCGCCAGATAACAGCCCGGGAGCGCGACTGCAAGCGTGCACGCCCGCGAGATAGCGCGCGGGTCGGAGGAGAAAAGGAAGGCGGCGGAGAGGGGGGAGAGGGTGTAGTTGGGAATGCGAGGGAACGAGGTCTAGCCGCGCAGATGGCCTTGAGGTTAAGGGGCGTCGTTGTTGCTGTTTCTTGCTGCGTCCTAGGTTCTGCTTCCCAAACCTAAATGTAACGCCGGAGCCTTCGTCCCGTCACAACGTTGCCACTGCTACTTTTTCTCCTCGTACAAATGCCACGACGACCGCCTGGAGCTGGCGTTTTCATCGGGCCCGAGTCGACAAGAGCCTCTCTTATAGGGGACCAGCGGGGAATGCAGGTTCGCCAAAGGTTTTCACCACCAGAAGCTGAACCCGGATTAGCAATTTAAAAGGTCTTATTATCAACGTTTCTGCACGAATCTGCCATATCCGACTCCACATCTTGTACACCCACGCACTCATACAAACCATCGTATTTTACAAGAAATTTTGACAATCACCCACAGACTCCCCCACAGATATAACAACAGTTTTTGTACCATACAGAAATACGCGAAAGACATTTCGTTTCCGTAACGTCCATTATGTAATGTCATACATCTAGGACCCCTGACATTTCTATCGCCGTTCAACAGCGTCAATTGCAACGGAATTGGCAAGGCTTCATTCACCGCCTCACAATCCCCCACCGCCGCCGTCGCCGCCGCCGCACCTCGCTTCGACCTCAGCCACTCCCTACAGATACGACGCAGTTGGCAGTACCAACGACATTGTCGGCGCCGCCCCCATTCCGCCTTGCCTCGCCGCGCTGCGCCGCGCCGCCGTCGGAACTCGCGCTAAGTCAGGCGATTAACACGCGATGGCTGAGGAACGCGACGGAAGTATCGGTTAAGTCGGCTTAGGCGCGGCTTATGCTTACTGACGGCGGGCGGCGTGACTGGGCGCGTCGCGGGGCGAGGCAGAGGAACCAGGGCGGAGGAGGGCGATGACACTACGGGGCGATATGGCGGAGCGTGGGTGGCGCGGGGATGGGAGGGGCGGTTTGCTGTGCAGAGGAGGCCAGAAAGGGAGGAGATGGTTGGGGAGGAGAGAGGAGGGGAAGGGAGGGGAAAGGAGAGGTGTGGAGTAAGGTGGGGTTTGGCGATGCAGAACAGAATGGGACTTGGTGGAATGTAGCAAACGCTGTCGCGAACCTTGGCATCATCGTAACTGGTACTGTACGAGAAACGGGCTTAGATGGACAAGGCATTCCCGGCATATAAAAGACATTTAAATATTTTCCCCTGGGTTCTACGTATTTTATTTAGTACACTTGAGTAGGTCAGGTGAAGTGTGAAGTGTAAGCTCCCGAGTGGATAACACCGTAATAGCTGACGACCTGTCAAATGCAGCTCTAAATAAATCAAATAATTAACAAATCGTAAATGAAAGAATGAAATCTCTAATCAGGCGCACCGATGCAATCCGCACGACAGACGCATCGACCGGTTGCATATAGTCTCTGGCGCGATTGTCAAGGCGCTATTTGATTCTTAATATTTAGACCTACTCCCAACAGGGATAATGAAATATTTTCGTGCCTGTTATTATTCTTTTATTACAATTTTTGTATTTTTGAAAAGCACCATCCACATCTCACTAATGTATATTTTTTCCTCTACTTATGGTGCAAAATCGTAAGATAATTTCATTACCCAACACATTCCACGTTACCTTTATACAGATTTTTAGTGATAATGATATATTTCTCTCTACCATTATTCTGTCATAACGTATTCATTTGGTAAAAATACTCCTTTTTAGTAAAAAAATGTTGGAATGCGCTATTTTCCAATAATGGAGACCAGCGCACCCTACGAACAAAAATGTCAATCTCTGTGAGTGCCACTTTCCGAGTCACTCTCCTAATAGATATCCTCCACAAGAGATAAATTTAGACAGATCCACCGCAGTCCAGCTTTGCTTTATTTCGGTGCTCGACTAAAGCCATCGAAAAACAAACCTATGCACGGAGAGTTGCAATCCACTTTCCAAATGTCAAAAATTCAAGTGCGTGTTGCATGTCACCACGGACTACCTCCGAGGCAATTTCATGACACATACAAACGATTGCATTTCGGTGAGCTATCGAACGTTCATCAACGCACTGACACGGCAACGCTGGCAAGCAATACCCGGGCAGTGATTACGCACCTAAAACGTAGAGAGTCATTTCCTGAAACTCAGAACTTTGCGTCGGAAATAACTATTGTTTTACAGTAAAAAAAAAACAACAAAAAACAACTCCCTCGCATCACAGAATCAACTTTGTTCTCTTTATAAAACTCGAGCGAAATATGCGCTTGTCGTTATGAATGCCGTATCCTCTCTAATGAACCATGCGCAGAATGCAGCAAAAAGTACATTCGACCCGGCTTACGAAGGATTTTGCTATTCACGATATGACTAATTACATATGTTTCGCTGAAAATATACTTTTTCTTCGCATTACAGAGAGATGACTTTTTTTTCAAGCGTTCGCTATCTTCGCCAGTTTTGAACAGACTAATTAATCAACACATTCAGATAAAAACAACAACATCGTAAAGTTCTTGAAGGTACGAAAGCAAGGATCTATGTTTAGACTCAAGCGAACTGAAATAATTTTCTTCACATCAGGATATACGATGTTCGCAGAAAAATAGTAATGTGAACCCAAGTTGACCAAATGCAAATTAATAATTAGTTAGCAATATCGTAAGCGGCCATCAAATGCATTTCTTTTAAGGAAGTTTGTTCTAGAAATGCACTGGCATTTCTCGTTCCAAACTCGGAAGCTCAGTTTACAAGTAAAAGGTTTTCTTGTAAACCGAGGCTCGTATTACGCTTGCAACAGCGCACATCAACAAGCGTGTTATAAACAGGAAAGTGCATTTGTAAGAAAAGAACAGGTAAGTCTACAAGGAAAGTTACTCGGCGAGAAGGTTCACGTATCACAATTCCACGGTGTGGAGTATGTTAGAAAACAATTAATTGAAGATCACGCCGAAGAAAGAGAGTACTGACTACTAAGAAATTCACAATGTATGGCTAGCTTTAGGCATAACAAATGAAATAGACAACCAAGAGGAAAAAACAACAAAATAAAGACAGACATATAAATTCAAAAAGTAAATGATACGAAATAGGCACGCAAAAGAAGTAGTCAGTACAGCAGCGGAAAGGCGGAATTTAATTTTAATTGGTCTCGCAACATATCTGTGGCATGGAGTGAGATACAACAGACGCATTCAGGTTGCGGTAATGTCGAAACACAATAAAGATGGCAACAGAGTACCAGCAGTGGTTACTACTTAAGGGTTGCTGCGGCAGATGCGACTGCAGCGACAGCGTCCACACTGCAGGGCTCCCGTGGGGGGAAAAAGAACTGTGCGGCTTCTGTGCAGAGCCGCCGTTCTCCACTGCGGCAAATGTATACACATTATCTTACAGACGGCAGCGGCGATGGTGGCGGCAGCGGCGGCGGAAGAGTTGGCGGCGGTGGGGACGGGACGGAGGCAGTGGCGGTGTCTCGCTCTCCGCAAACGCACGCAGAAGCCAGACGCTTGCTGTGTTGCCACATCTTCCCAGTAGAACGTCCAACAGCAGAACTTTGCGTTCGTTACTTGCCCTCTTTGTACTCGGAGGTGGAGGCACATTTTCTGTTTGCGTTTCCTTGAGCATGATCGCAATAAATGCAACTTATTCATAACAAAAATGAAACAATTCAAAAATAAAAAGAGTCCAACGCACAAATTTTACTGGCACATTACACTATATCACGTGAATGTCAATACGATTGCTAAAAGTCGGCACTCAAAGAAAAATATTTTATGCCTTTAGCACGGGCAACGAGAAACTGGAATGATGTTTTGCTAGCACGCGTTGTGAAAAAATAAAAATATAAACAAAAAAAAAAAACGAAAAAAGAAGAAGTACGGTATATATGAGTATTCGTTAAAAGAATCTGCAATTAGGACGTGCTCGGCTTCATCGGCAACAGCCTCGGCACTTCCTCGGATTCGTGGCTCGCATGGGTTCCCATAGGTTCCCAATTCGAGCGAATTCCCATAGGTAACGGTGCCGTTTCTCAGTGGCCTACGCCAATTTATTGATTAAAAATACAAAAATTAATTGATTCTGCTTAATTCAACAAGAAACATAAAACATGTAATACGTACATTTTTAATGCCATAAATTAGCTATTTCGTTCGTTTACGATAGGAAAAGTTTCGTCGCTAGACCGAAAGTTTCATGGCTGATGGATTTTAGAAGATGGTCAAGCTGCTCATCATTAGAAGTAGTTCATGCTGCTAAATCTAAATCAAAGCGGGTTACACGAACCGCCAACCTTCAGCTAGAGGTTGTGCTCGAAGAAGAAATAATCAGGAATAGGATAAAAGCTTTCCTTAACATGGCAATTCCTTGAACAAAACTTCGCTACTTTGTATTAAAATCGCAATATTGCTGATTATAGAATAGTTTTAATAATCTCACAGCATCACCACAGCAAAAATCTTATCTTTCGATATCTTTATTCTCATTCTAGAAAAACAAAGGTTTCATTAAGTTCTTGCTTCTGGATGTTACGGCAGCACTAATTGCAAGTGGTACGGTATCTACACGGGAGATAGTGGAAATAATAGAAAGCAGCTTCCATAAAAAGACATTTGAGAAATTCAACTGAAGAAACTGCTCGCAAGAAATAAATTTCCGTTAGTTTGCGGACTGTGCCAGTAGAACTAGACCAAACCATCCAAGCGACCATTCTGACCCAAAACAATCCCCGGCGGGCGACGCGAGCACCTGTAATGAAGACGAACAGCTGAGACGCTATTTCGCGGGCGGCGGGCGGAGAGAGACCGCGGGAGCGGCACTTCATCATACGGAGAGGACGACCGCGCGGAGGCATAATTCACCCGTGCGCCCGCGCCCTGCAATGTAGGGCCATTAAGCACCGCGGACGGGCTGTCGGGGTGCGACACGCATCTCGTAGAGTGCGTGAGGCGGCGGCGGTGGCGGCGGCGGCACCCGGCACTGGCGCCTCCGCCGCACCCCCGCGACCTTCCAAGATGCGCTGCGCCGGCGGAAGCACCGAGGCCTGCGCACCGTTTCCATCTCGGCCGCCATTACTCAAGGGCACGGGTAGCAAACTCCGTTTCGCCCACGTGACCGGACGTCGAGCCTCCCCAGCAGGAAGGCGACTGCGAGTTCTCGCCGCTTTGAAAATGGTTCGTACTGATTACTTGCGATTACATTTTTGGCTTCAGGAAAGAGTGTTTCAGCATAAACAAAAACTAGGAGTACAAGCAGACGTTGCTTTAGCATCCAAGTAAATTTTAAGATTTAGATAAGAGATATTTTGATTTAAACTCCTCTGCGATACACGAAAAATTGGACCGTAGAATACTATTTATTTCAACGAAATCACATTTACATCAGACATTTAAATGTAAATTACTTTCTAATCTAGAGCGCGCATTTTTCAACTTTTATTAAGATAGGAAACGTCAAACACTAATGTTTCGACATATACTTGATATATTGATATTTCTGACTTTCAAATTAGTCTGTTTTACTTTACGGGACATGGCGCTATTCATCATAAATATTTAATCCGATAATGCGTGTGTGGATGTGTCCGTTCGTCACTCACAGACTCGGTTCATCATTCTCGGCAAGTGAGATGTCGTTTAACAAGTCTCAGTCTAATGATGAAAAACTGACCACTTTTTCGGTTCCTTCCAGAACGAAGTAATACACAATATTCTCGAAAAAAATGTGATTGGGAGGGAGGGCGGAGAGACAGGTCTTTGGGAGATTTCAATGCAATCAGTGAGGTGATCAAACGTTCATTCAATTTCTATCGTCGAGACGAACCTTTTGGGAAAATTTTTACTCTACTACAATTTTCAGAATGAATTCTATAAAACGTTTAAGGAGGTTAAAATATACCAAAAGAGGTGAAACGGTGGGAATTACTAGACTACTTATTACATGAACCGTTACTGGATTCTTCACATTAGGTTTACCACAAAGATAAATCCGATTTCGAAATGTAACAACACTTTTAAAAAGTATTTTTATCGCTATTTTTTCATGATATTTTCTAGACCAGAGAACTGGCTAATCCGGCACCTTCTTAAAGTCTAACATTTCTTTTCATTACGAACTCGTTTTAGGTAATACATAAAAGATAAAATTTATAGTAAAAATACAATACTTTTAACGCGAAAATACCCGCTGGAGTGGTCACGCTAAGCTAGCGTCAAGAACCTCATTAAAATGGACGTTACATCAGCACGCTTATTCTAACTAGTTCGTTGAAAATGAGGACATAATCCCTCACAACAACACAAAAGAAACATGTAATTTAAAGCAAAATTACAAAGGACTTCCAACAAAAGCTAGCGCCACGTTTTAGCTTGAAATCTGTGAACAGAAAATAACACAAGACACGAGGATATACTAACGTTAACACAACTACCTACACATCTCTCAGCACATGCGTTCATACGACGAGAAATAACTTGAAAAGACACACTACACCCAACGAGGGGCCACAGCTAATACGCACAAAGAACGCGGAATATAATGCCATTCGCGGGACCTGAGAACTCCGCTGGAGATGGAGAAAAGCAAAGGAAATTTGACAGCCGCCAGACGCAATTCCGACTCTCATCTGTAATTTCCCTTTCGTGGGCGACAAACCCAAGCGCCGCCAACTTCCCACAGCAGAGGGTCTGAATACAGGATGCGGGCGAAATGGAGTGCTTCGTGACGTTGAGCCTGATGGAAAGAAAAACTGGATTATCAGCCCTGCAATAAACATTCCATATTTACACATACGAAGAATTTCTCAACAAAATAAAAGAGTCGAAATATACTCCTCAGAGCGCGATGTTACTTCTTGTAATAAAATGCTAGGCCCTTCATTTTCGACACCCAACATCAACACATTACGCTTGGACACAACTGATCCTCTTTTTACAGATATCTCCCTTCAAGTAAAGAATGGAATACAGAAAGAAATCATTCTTTCAAAAGTAAAAGAGCCTTTTATGTACAATTCCTGTACATTAATAGGAGCCATTTCAGAGCTAAACAAACATTCGAAATTAAATTTTATTTAAGTCTCATAAACAATGTATGTCAAGATTTATTTTGGCATGACGTGCAGGACTATTTTTACGTTTCTGGCTGGAATTCTATTTGGAGGATCTTGAAGCACTTGTCAAAATATTAGACGCAAGTGTTAGGAAATTTTTACTGAAAGTACAAAAAAAAATCAATATTTTAAAAACACTACACCGAGATTCCAGAAGAAAATTAGCGAATCATATGACAAAAAATTAAGAATTTTATTAAGAAATCTTTATATTGCATTCTATTACGAATTTGAAACAAGTGCGAGTCATGAAATATGGAGGTCTGCCCACTGGTCACTCTAACCCGCAATTTCATTTTTTTTTTACCTTTATAAAATATTATATTCCTCTTACGAATTTGAAACAAGCATGGGTCATAAAATGCGGAGGCTTGCCCACTGGTCACTCCAAGCCCGCAGTCGCGCCCGCCTACATATCACGTAGAACGCAGAGCAGCTGCCGCGCGCGCCGACGCATCAACTCGAGAGAGCACGAAAACGTTGAAACCATAGAACTCTGCTGTAGGAGCACCAGCGGCAGCAGCAGCAGCATTTCGCGGGAAACAAAAGCAGTGGCAGACCTTGACGGACTGCGAGTAGACGGGCGCTCGCTCGCTCGCACGCGCGTCTGCGCTTAGCGGGCAGAGTAACGGAAATAAAAGCCGATTCCGCAGAACACCCGGCGGCGGCGGCGGCGGCGGGAGGGGGGGGTTCTAATCAAGCGCGTATGTAACACGCCGCGTCGACTCGACGTTGTCCACATAAGCTGCGCGGCAGCGGGTTTGGCGGCGAACTCGGAGAGCGCGCGGCCACACACTAGAGAGACCGGGAGAGGGAAGCTGGCGGAATCAAGAAAAGGCTAATAGTGATGGTGAGAGGTTCAGTTTGAAAGAAGTGATAAAAGAGACTCAGAGGAGTAGAATAAAAGAAAAAGACCACTAAAAAGAAACTTCATACAATTATAAATTATTTTGTAGAATCAGATTAACAAGCAGAATTCGAAGCTTATAGCTAATATGTTAATAAATGAGACCCGGCAACGCGAAAACAGCTAATACCAACATTTCCGAAACTAAGATTTTGACATCTAAATATTATATAAACCAATGCCAATACACAATTAAAAGAGCGATGTTCCAAACACCTTCCAACACCTTCCAGTTGTAACATCCACCTAGTGATGGCTCTGGTTGTATGTCAAGAATACGAATTCACACAGTTTTTATGGATCCCAGAAAAAAAAAACATTTTGGCATTTGGCATTTTGCAATGTTTCATTCGCAGGAGGATCCTGCCTTTAGGACAATTTACATCTAACACAGAACATGACCAGTTGTACGACAGAGCAAGAGAATGTAATAGATTTGATATAATAGTTGCAGAATATGATATTTACTCGAAATAGCAATAAAATGTAGCAAAGCAGCGTAACAACTTTTAGAGCTCCGGCAGTGAAAAAAGCGTAACAGTCGATGGGATTCTAATCAAGCGAGAACGAAACATGCCGTGTCGACACGTCGCCGACATCCTCACAGGCAGAGCGGCGAGCCCCGCGCGCACAGGGAACGCGACCGCGCCCAAGAGAAGGCCGCGTGGGGGAAGATCACGGCCGCGAATGGGAGGGCGGCTAACGCAGACAGAATACACCGAGGGTGAATCTGGACGGGTAGTGATGAGGGCGGTAAAAAAAGGAGGAAAGCGGTGGGGTCGGCCCAGACAAGCTGACTTTAGGAAAGACAAAAGACGTTCTCCACACACGAGGGGGAGATATAACGGCACGACAGCGGTCGCGAAAGAGAATGTAGTAGACCATTCCGCGTTGGAGGACGACGGTGAACTCAATAAAGAAGAAACTAAAAAGGAAACATTACGGTTGAATTTGAGAGCGCGAAATGGAGGATTAAAAAGACAAAAATCAAAAGAAAGAGATGAAAGAAAAAACTTACAAATTAACAATTCGTTTTGCATAATAATAATGATAAAATCAATAATAATAATAATAATAATAATAATAATAATAATAATAATAATAATAATAGGAAAAGTTGGGGACGACAAATTAAAATAAAAAATAATTTTTGTGACGATATCGAAAACGCATAACTGCAAATACAGTATAATCGTCGCACGAAGAGTTTATAGTAGGTTCTGCCTGAAAACGGGGAAAAGCGTGACTCGAAGTAAAAACAAATTAGCAAACATGCACATCGCAATTTCCTGATACATCGCTTCAGTTTGAACAGCAAGTCCAGTGTTTTACCACGGTACCTCACCGACCAATAAATCGAAACTTTCCATCCCAAATAACCTTTCTAGTGCACAGAATTTTACTTGGAACTACGTCACAGCACTGCGTAGGGCAGCCGGCAATAAAAACAAACAGAAACGCAATAATACTATGGAAAAAAAGTTGGCCACCGGAAGAGGAGTTGCGATAAAAGTCCCCGCCACCGAGACCGCGCGTGGGCGGAAGGCAGCGAGCAAAGGGAGAAAGCGGGCCCAGGCCAGGGAGGCGGACGAGTGCCATGACCCCGGTTTAGAATGCAGAGCAAGGCGCACCGCGGCGGCGGCGGGGGTGGGGGCGAGGGCGACGGGACGGTCGCCTCGCAGCGCTCCCTCATTACCGAGGCGCCCGAGGCCCGAACCCGCGCCCTTAACTAAGCCAATTGCCAGCGAGTTTGGCCGAGATGCGGTGGGGTGGGACCGCTCGGGCACGGGGATGCGGCGGAACCGGCGAGGCGCGGGGCGGCAGATCACGACGAAGCGAGCGGCGCATCTGGCGGGAAGGAGCGGCGCCAGGGTCGAACCGTTGACAGGCAAGAGCATGCGTCACAAGGCTGACCTGACAGAATGAGATATTCCACGCGGACCGAAAAGCGAGACTAGTGACATTACACAAAATACGAAATTTTAAAGGAAAAAAAATACATGAATAAATGGGTTAAAAACGAGGCGAAAATAAAAAACCTTGAGGATGGGATCGAATAAAAAAAGAATGAATGGAAGTACAATAATCAATTTAAATGGAAACGAATTCACCGATCTGGGGAGCCGAATTTGACAAGGTTAGAGCGCAACATCACCTATGTTAAAAAAATTAGTTTATAGTTCGAGAAACGTGTGTGTGTGTGTATGTGTGTGTGTATGCGTGCGCTCGCGCCCGCGCCCGTTATTTCGCACGTTTCGGTACTCCATCTCAATTTGACAATATGAAATCGTTAAATCTTTTCGTTCTGCTATGGCTGAGACTAACAAAAAAATGTTCATAACGTGCCAATGTTTCTCGGATGATTATTTTTGGTAGTTTCCAATATTCTAATAAATGGTCCTTAAGTTAGTTGTTCATTTAGTCTAAGACGCACATGGTGTTCAAGTGTGGTTTGAATAAGAAATAATATTACTGTATGAAACTACTAGCAAACCACGTAGAAAGAGGGTTGTTTGAGTCTCAGGTGTTTCCACCAAAACCTCTTTCAAAAATAACACGGTCACGTAGAAGTAATATTTTCTTGTCCCTTTCCCTTTTATCAACACTGGCTGCTTTATGCTACTGAAGCAAAGCTCGGGGACAAAACCAGAGGTAGCGAAGAGGTGAAGTTCTGGAGGAGGGTCATCGGGGAAGAAGGCGGAAGAGACATCCCTGAAGCGAAGTGGCTACGTTTTCTCACAACAGCACGCACTGATCATGGATATTCGTGAGTTTGTTTTTCTTCGTATAAGAGTATTGGTGTGAGCGTGAACGCGTAAATACATGTATATGAGTATGCACATGGATAGCGTGTGCATGCACGCTAACTCACAATGACACTTAAAAAAATTACATAGATCCTTTATCTCTTGAATTTCGGGAAAGTTTAGCGCTTGCTAAATAATTCTAAGAAATACATTCACAGTTCCCTTGATTAACAGATAACCTCGCCGTACAGAAGAAAGCAGTCGATACGCTTACGACCAAAGGTTAGAGAGAAAGTGCTGGGTATGTCTCACACGCTTTGACAAAAACTGCTCAACCAAAAACAGCACAATCACGTAGTAGCAATATTCACTTTTCCCATCTTGTTTTATCAACAGTTTCTTCTTTATACTCCTTACACGAAACCCGCCGACAAAAGCGGAGATGGGCAAAAGGGGAAGCGGTTCGGAAAGGAGGGGGGGCGATGGCCATCGGGGGAGGGGGCGGAGGAGGCATCACCGAGACCTTCGATGTGGCCGGTGTCGGCCACAACTGCGCGCACGCGGCCATAAAACGCGGATCCTTCCACAGCGGAGAAAGGGAGGCGGGGCGGGGCAGGGAAGAGGCGGGCGGGGCGGGGCAGGGAAGGGGCGGGGCGGGGCGGGGCGGACGCCCAGCGCAGCTTCCACAAAGCGCCGATCCCCTTTGAAAAATGTAGCGCAAAGAATCGCTCGTCTGCAGCGCATCAACTGCGCCCCTTGCAGCCTCCGAACGGCCTCACCGCCGACGCCGTGCAGTAGCAGCGCTCTTCAGGAACGGACTCCTCGCGCGGATACGGCACACAATTCTACTTTCAACTCCTATCAGGGCGTTTGAAAAAAAATAAGTAGTATCAACTCCTATCAGGGCGTTTGAAAAAAAATAAGTAGTATCAACTCCTAAAATTACATTCTACGACCATAAATTTGGCCAGCCTTCACGCAACCTGAAGTTTTATCCCAATTCTCAAGACACTTAATGTATTATAGATACATGTCGATGTTTAAGAAACAATACAACGTAATAATTACATACTTCAATTCATATTCACTCTTAAACAAGTAAAATTGTGCTTAATTTAATTAAAATTATTTTCGCAATGAAAATTGTTAGCATGAAATAAGTAGTATATATTCACATTATATGGAGGAAGGAATCAATAATTGTTGACATCCTGTAAAACAACCGTTTTGGTGATATGAGACTATGCTTCTTTAGCATCGAAGAATGAACAATTCTGTTTCGCTTTTCAGGAATTCAATAATTCGTCTGTACGAAATACGTAACTCCCATTTGAAGTGAAAAATAGAAATTTAAGAAATATTATATAGAAGCTATTTTGTCAATTTCTATTCAAATTATTCATTTTCGTCGAAATTCCACATGTTAAAATCATGCACAGAAGACGGCGACGTTTCTTAAAATCAATCTTCCATATGCAACCTGCAAGATGAGTATCTAAGCGGGGTATAGGCAGTTATCTCCTTTGGGGCGCTGTAGTCGCACCAGATGAGCCTTGGTCGAAAAAAAGAAGGTATGTGTAGAAAAAAGTTGAGGGAAGTCTGAACATTTCCTAAAATGGTGCGCATAAGTTAATGTTGGTGAAAAAGATGTAACTAGTTCGGCACGTAGGAAAAAGCTTAAATAACTTGGAATAATTAGAAATATTATCATCTCGCAACTACGGTAATTGTTTTCTAAATTCATTTTAAGCAAGATCCAATCATGTCGGAAAAACAATATTCAGAAATACCAAACAATGCACGAAACAATGGAATCTAAAATCTCTTTCGATAGATGAATTATGGATATTAAATTCCAACACCATGTAACATGACAGCAAAGCAAGATATTCATGGTGAAGAATTTAGTTTCCGTTCCGTCGTCATTTCTTTAGAGTTAAAAAAACGACTTGTTATCCTGTTTCACAAAGTTAGGATAACTATACGTTATCACATTAATCTTCTCGGCAACGAAAACCAAACGACCGAAGCAAATACTTCCCTGCTAGTCCCTCTACACTTCACATCCTAGTAGGATGATCCTACAACTCCCCTTGCGCAGGAATATGACAGAAGTAAGCATCTGTCGCCGCGATGCTGTTTGCATTGTACTGTATACGAACCGCAAACACATAAATAGATTCCGCGTTCGCTCGAACAAGATTCTCTGTTTACTGCAAACATTGCGTTGGCTGAAATCAGTATTGAAATTTCACACTACGCGGTAACTCATTCGTTTTACTACCACGGCTAGGTACCCTCTCAAATACACATGTACTCGTATTCAGTAACGACAATATTCATGAGCGCAGTTAGGAAACAACTGAGTTATCAATGAATCGCATAATGTGGAAGATTCCCGCATTACAACACGCTTCTCACTATAATTTAAAACAATGCCCGTTCATTTCAAAACCGTAACTTAACAGTGCGCCACGAGTGTAAACTAGGAGAAGAGATGAAAGACCACAAGAAATGACGAACCATTTCGCCACAATAACTCAATTTTCATATTAGGAACACAATGTTCTTTATCCGTGGAGGACGTTAGAGCCCGGGGAGTTTTCAGAGCGCGGCGCCTTTTCAATTAATTTTCGAGCGTAAAACGCAAAAAAAGGGGCGCGCGGAGAGAAAAAGCCGCCCGAAGCGCGGCAGCGGCGGCGGCGCGCGCCCACACAGCGCCACCTGGCGGCGCGGGAGCAGACGCCCGCGCGTCGGGCTCATCTTTCATCCGCGGCTAAAACACGGCAAATGGAATCAGCCGCGGTGGCGGGGGACGGGCCCGCCCGCAGCGCCCCGATAGAAGGCGAGCGGCCCCCAGGGAGGCCAATGCCACCGAACGCCGGGTCGCGGAAGGGCGGGGCGGGGTGGGGCGGGGCGCGGCGGCGTGGGTGTGGCGGGGCGAAGCGCGGCTGAGCCGGGGCTGGAGTGAGGTCTAAACAAGGCAGGACGAGTCGATGCAAGGCTCGGCTCGGCGGAGAAGGGTGATGTGGAGCGGAGGCAGGGCGTAACGGGGCAGAGGCGGGGCAGAGGCAGGACGAAGGCGGGACGAAGGCGGGACGAAGGCGGGACGAAGGCGGGACAGAGGCGGGACAGAGGCGGGACAGAGGCGGGACAGAGGCGGGACAGAGGCGGGACAGAGGCGGGACAGTGGCGGGACGAAGGCGGGACAGAGGCGGGACAGAGGCGGGACAGAGGCGGGACAGAGGCGGGACAAAGGCGGGACAGAGGCGGGACAGAGGCGGGACGAAGGCGGGACAGAGGCGGGACAGAGGCGGGACGAAGGCGGGGCGGGGAGGTGGCGGGGCGGAGCGGAGGCTAGGCGGGGCGGAGGCGGGCGGAGGGGGGCTGGGCGGAGGCGGCACGAAAGCGGAACAGAAGACGAGGTGGTGGTGGCGGGGCGGAGAACGAGGTGTTGATGGCGGGGCGGCGGACGAGGCGATGACGGCGGGGCGGTGGACGAGGTGGTGACGGCGGGGCCGAGGACGAGGTGCTTGCGGGGAGGAGGACAAGTTTGGGGTGAGGAAGAGAACGAGATGGTGGTGGCAGGGCGCGGAGGACGATGTGGTGTTGGCGGGAGGGCGTGGTGGTGGCGGCAGGAGAAAGTGATAGTGGGACGCCGGCGGGGCGAGGCCGGGTGGAGCAGAAGCGAGGTGGAGCTGGGACGGTGAAGGCGGAGACGAAACGAAGCGCAGCGATCGAGGCAAGGCGGAACTCTGGGAAGGGAGAGGCTGGGTGAACTCTGACGAGCGGGAAGAAGACTGGTGCGGCAGGGCGGGGAGGGGCGCGGGAAGGCGATGCGTGACCAGGACGGGGAAAATGACAAAGTGGAGAAAGGCGAGTAAAAGCGATGCTCTCCGGGAAGAGTTGAGAAGGGTGGGGCAGCGGACGGGGCAGGGAGGGCGCCAGAGGACGCGCAGCAGGGAGGGGCGACCAGAAAGACGACGCAGTGAAGATGGCAGAAAGTGGTCTGGGAGAATGGTGGCGAAAGGTAGAACAAAACAGGGAAGACGAGTTCAATGTTGAGAGAAGGGATCGCTAAAATTGCTGTCGCAGCTTAGAACAATATGAAGTTGATTGCGGATAGATTGGCAAGATTCATATTCCAATAAATAAACGAAAAACCGGAAATATACATATGATCGCTCTAGAATATCCATCCTGTTTCAAGTCACACCAATATTACATGCGACACAAACAGTTTTAATAACGTTAAAGCTTCTAGAATGTTATACATGTTGACAAATGGTGAAAATTACAAAGGATGTCAATGAAATGAAAGATATTAGAGGTAGTAATAAAGAATAATCTGCAAAAGGCATTCGGAGAAAAAATAATTTAAAAAAAATTAAGAATGTATTAAACCGCATTATGACAAGTAAGGAGTGACAAATGCAAGGAACGAAACATATGGAACAATTAAAAAGTGGAAAGATCGTCACAAACGAAACAAAAACTAAACGAAAACTTGGAAATTGAAGAACACTTATTGAATTGTGGCTAAATGAAACAAAAAAGAATAAACAAACATTTGAAAAAACGGGTATAAAATAGCTAAAACTAAGTAACGAAAATTTTAGTTCTAATAAAGTATTCGGGCATGTATTTGAACTTCTAAGTCCAAACACATGTCCTTCATCTCAAGAAGCGCTCACACACACTCAGCCCGAACAAAGGAATACTTTCAAACTAAACGCGAGCGCTCACCTACACTTGGCATACAAGCAAGCGCGAAAGGACAAGAGCGGTTGCGATCCAGGAGAACGTGGACGAACGGAGAACCAACAAAAAAAGAGCGCGGCGATCCCGTGCGCGGTAATAATGATTTACGATATAATCCAACGGCCGGATGAAAATAAACAGCGGCTGAATAATTAAAGTGATGCGCTCCATGTTGACCGGCGCACGACCAACTGCGACCCGCGCGTGCACTCTGCCCGGACCCGTCGCGTCGCGTCGCATCGCAACGCAACGCATCGGATCGGATCGCCTCGTTGCAGATCGCAGCGGATTGCACCGAATTGTACCCCATGCCTCCGCATGAAGAGGTCGCCGCGGTGCAACTACACGAGCAAGCCAATACGATAAATTTGGTACTCGAGGGGGGGGGGGGGAAACTCGTAAAATTCATCGCTAATGTGCTTTTACATTGAACACTGCAATATTTCACGAAAAGGGGTGTTGCAGTATTCAAAGGTTTGCCCTTATTGAAACTTAATGAAAGAAAAAAAGATAACTTCAGATGGATAAATGTGACATTAAAGAAAAAACTGATAATTTTTATCAGTAAATAATTTAACATTTTTGTTACGTGCTGGAACAATATACAAGTTCATGGTACAAGTACATGGTACAAGTACATGGTACAAGTACATGGTACAAGTACATGGTACAAGTACATGGTACAAGTACATGGTACAAGTACATGGTACAAGTACATGGTACAAGTACATGGTACAAGTACATGGTACAAGTACATGGTACAAGTACATGGTACAAGTACATGGTACAAGTACATGGTACAAGTACATGGTACAAGTACATGGTACAAGTACATGGTACAAGTACATGGTACAAGTACATGGTACAAGTACATGGTACAAGTACATGGTACATACAAGTTCATGGTACCCTCATTCTTTTAAATATTTTTCCATTTTTAACGTTAATAGCCTTCGATATAAGTAACTCAATAGCAAGTACATACGTACGTAGGCGTAACATTGAAATAATGGACAAGCACATAAAAATACCTTTGAGCATACTGTAATTTTTACTTCGGAAATAGTACAATAACACAATTATGCAAACTAAAGAACCTGTTCTATGGCGGTACAGTACTGTTTGTATAAAATGGCTGCGGATGAACAGAAGACTATCTCAAATTACTACATATCACCTCATTCAGAGTATTATATATTTCGCAACTGGCCAGAAAGACCAATAGCATGGCTTCAAAAACATTTTCTTGCTAAAGAGAAATTGCTCTAATGGTAGCGTTCAATCAAGGAATACCTGTCAAGGTAATATATTCATTGTACGAAATATTCATTTTTCTTTCCTTCAATAGGCTTTTAAACAACAAAAAATCCGTAACGTTTAGGAATTAAACAAAGAGACATGTGAAAAACAATAACAGAAAAGACCTTCAACACTTTTATAGAAATATTTTTTATAGTTTGATGTGTATTAAAAATAAAAACACATGTTGCAATATTTTTACGTCAGAAATTCCACGTCCGTCTATAAAATAAAACGAAACAACCCTGTCTTCATTCAAGTTTCTTAAATTACCTTTAAAGTCAATTTTACGTAAAAGACCTTCACTACTATTTCTGTCACCGGCTCATCAACAATGATATTCAGGGGAAATGTCAAGAGTAAAAAAAAAAATCACAAAGCGAAAGCTACAAGATAAAACCAGAATACCGGCAGTACACGCAGAATCGCCATTGTTCAAGAGTTCACCTTTGACAATTCAAATACCACCAGAGGCACTTCAACGGCTGGCAACATCGAACACCGAGCCGCGTCGCTCTTTTTGCTGGCATCGATCGCGCCCGGTCGCGTCCGTCTCGCGCACAGCAGCTCGCCCCGCGTACGGCGCGCGCCGCGGCGTCGTGGCGAGCGGAGTGAAGTGTGATTCAGTCTCCAGGCATGTCAACTGCTATGGTCATTATTCCCGACAACGTGGTGGATGTTTTGTAGCGGGAGGAGGCGATGTTGCTCCTACACTGGATGGTAAGATCCGACACAGACTTGTCGAAATGCAGACAATATCCCCATCCACGTACCTCCTCCAGCGGGGGAACCGCCTCAGTCACAAGACCACAGAGTCACCGCACAGACAGCGGACTAACTCAGTCGGTGCGATGCGGAGCGGAGCGGAAAAGACAGGAGCGGAAAGGAGAGGAGAGGAGAGGAGAGGAAAGGAGAGGAGAGGAGAGGAGAGGAAAGGAGAGGAGCGAAAAACAGTGAGTCACGTGGGACCTGGACATATAACCGGAACTCAGTGAATCAAGATAGGAAGAGTGGCGCTGCATCGCTTACTCTGTTTCACTTAGTATGAATCTCTACCATCTATGATATTAACTCACGTAACTGTGATCATCAAACTGCATCGAGTAAAATGGTTTACAGAACCGTAGATTGTGGTAACTGAACCCTTTAATGGCATGCTAAGTGATCCGTGATTCCCTTCTTTAAAATATGTGTTAATGTTCGCAGGGAGATGGTTTTCTACGGGATAAACACGAACATCGGTTCTTGAGCCGCAGATTTCCAAGGTCTGAGCAGGCAATGTTAATTCATCTACATATTCAGCCTTGATAATTACGAATTAAAATGACTATTCCACTTGTGAAATTAAAACCAATATATGTTTAACTATACATATAATATTCCCCAATGAGAGCGGTGTGTCGCAAGAACTTTAATACATTTTCGATCCGATGTTTCATACCTCTACTACCTACAGGCCAATCATAAGCTCCGACTCATGTATCTTAGGAGTCGGCATGTATCCACCGCCATGTGCAATAAACTACGTATGTATAATATAACTTTTTTTTGATTTTAATATCGTTTTCAGTTATTTTCAATAGTAATAATATGGTAAGATTCGGTGATGCGTCTGACGACAAAACCAATGAAAGAATTCGTCAAGCTCTAAAAAACGGGGAGAAGAATATAAAGTATATTTGACATGAATATATAGATGCGTTTTTTAACAAATCCTTCATTGTTGTGAAGTCAAAGTGCAATTCGTTGAGTTTCAATGAAATTACTTTCATTAGAGATCTCATTTATGAAGATTGGTTGCAGAACCACTGAAATAATACAAGAGACTATGCTACATTATCATTGAACCCCTACGTGAAAATCAATGAGCAACACCATTCGGTAATCATAATTAAATTCATCTGCTACATTAGCATGGTAGAACTAGCAAAATATGAAAGTTAATTGAAGAAAGTAAATTAATACAATATTAATATTTGGCATATTTGGAACTCCGTTAGACGTAATTTCATTTGTGGAATAGTCCTATTAAAAACCACTCGTGCTTTGGAAATTCTCAGATAAAATCCAAATCACTCGTGGTATTATCTATGATAATGATGTAGTACAATGTAAACGAGAAACGTCGATAGACCATAACGAAAAATCGATCAAATTCATTTTATCATGAATTAAACAAATAGACTACTGAAAATATGGGCCGGAGATGTCTTAAGAGGTGTCATCAGAAAAAATGTCTACGCAACTTTTAAAAACTAAATGAGTTGCACATGATTTGCGTTTTCGATTCTACATTACAACCTAAAGCTGTGATCATGGGGGAAAACGTTGCCCCTGTACTTGTTACATTGGATGTTATGGGAGATAGCGGTGTTTCTCCCCCGCTGGAAGTAGTCTGCTACATGTCGGCTTGCGGAGATTTCTTCGGGTACCTGGCACCGCCCCAGCCCTGAAAAACTGTAAGTGGCTGAGGACTCCCGACATGAGTGATAGTGTAGAGCAGGCTGATGTGTGTTTATATGTATGTATATGTGTGTGTTAAAGAGGACTGGTGGGGACAAGGATGAGGAAGGAAATATTGCGTGCGCTCCATTGCCCGTTTGAAGGGGTACTGCTCGAGCATTCGCCTGGAATTGAGAGGCGAAACCACGGAAACTATCAATCACAGCATCTTGTCATTACAATTCTCATCAGACAGTGGATAAACTCGGCCTAGCTATTCAAATAGTGTCGATAATTCTGCCACCCTCGGGTCTCGAATTCTAAGACCTCTCAGCCGGAGGTGTTGCAGTGAAACCAGTTGTTGCCTCCGAGCTTGTCGGATGTAAATGAGGGATTACTACTGTCTTAATACAGCAAAACGTTCTCATTGCTATCAACACTCAACTGCGGTTTTACGGTCTCAGTGGACACTACGTTCGTAGGGCAAGATGGGCAATATTAGCAACTGGTCCGTAATACCTCCACGCACCTTAGTACGTGTCATGTAATGATGTTTTACAAAAGGGTTTGCAATGGTCTACTTTACTGCAATTGTTGGATATTCATCTCTAGCTTCGGTGCATTACTGAAAACCTATTGATTTCATTAATGTGGTTGACAGTACCACAATGAAAATCGAAACCATTAGTAAGATAATCCATACTAATATGAGCCTTTCGCGAATGTGCGGGCGGATATCAGTTGTAGAATAACGAAGCGTAGCAGGATTGGAATGTCTGCCCGCAACACATGTCCGTCACAGTCAGAATCAAACTGAAAACGTAATTTCAAATAGAGTAAAAAGTGTACAATAATATTACATCCATCGTTATAAATAGCTTTTCCCACGGAAAGACTAAAATAGATAATCGAGAAAAAAAACGCAGTTACATATTATTTTCTCATTATTTCAGTATGAATTCGTATTTAATTCGTATATATTTGAACTAAGAAATCTTAAAATACGTCGAATTTCTCTCTATTCAAGCAGAACGATTGTTCATGTATAAACATGACTTTTGTCATCATGTCTTAAATGCCCCAACATTGGAATTACCAACCCTGTTATCCCTCGTGATGTATCGCATAAACGGAGGAAATCTCATTTGTAGATGAGTAGTCACTCATGAATCTTTGTGGTTGAGGTCGGAGACCACAACCCACAAACAAGCTGTGAGATAGTGTTAGATACTGAACACTCCTGGACTTTGAGCGGTCCAGTATGTAAAATATAAAATGTTCATTACGAACCTCTTCGAATACGTTGAATTATAGACAAATACTTTCGAAATACAATTTTAAACAATTGCACATCTACAGCTCCGTATTTTACCCACCAATTTCCTAGTTAATATTTTTCTTTATCTCACCCGCTTCCTACAGAGATGACGCAGATGACCGACGCGCTTGGTCGTCAGGCTGTAGGAACCACGCTTCCACCCGGCCCTTCACATACGAGCTCCAAATCTCAACAAAATGTACCGCGGCGTCCTCACGCAAATTCTCGACAGGTCGATCTTTTACTTCCCCGGCCGCGCCGCCACGTCAGCGTCAGCGCGGAGACGGAAACTCGGGCTATTTCGTCGCCCTCAGCCGCCGCTCGCGAGTTACTCTCGGGTTTGCGAGCACGGCTCGTTTCCTCAGAAGCCGTCGCCGCCCCTGCCTCCCTCTCCGCCGCCCTCGACGCCGCCGCCGCCGCCGCCGCCGCCGCCGTCCGCACTCCGCCACGGTGTCGCTCTCGGCGCTCGCCAACGAGGCGCTGAGAGGTCGGCGAGCGAGGAGGGCGAGGTCGCCGCAAAATGCCGGTCGAGATTCGAGATGGAAGGCGAAGTCCTAAATAATTCACGCACAGTTTCTCTCGTAAAAGGAAAATATAATATTAAACATTTCTTGAAAATCATATTCTGCAAGGAGAAGTGGAGCTAAAAGTTCGGAAAAAGCAAAAAAAATTTTTTTTTATTTTCTTCACTAATTATACCATACTTCGATATAGTGTTTCTTTATTATTTCGAAAATGTTTGCATAACAACCATTATCCCCAAGAAAAATGCAAGGGATATTAGTGATAAAATGGCGACCGATAAAAAAAAAGCTCTGGTTACAATTAACTCGGCAAAGTATAAAATAAACAAAGAAGAGACATACAAGGAGTAAAAGGAAAACAAAAATAAAAGCATATGGAATTACCTTTAAATCAACGAGAAACAAAGAAGTTTTATTTCAACTCTTCGTAGTTCAAAATAACACACAGTAATTACAGTATTCTTTACATGCCGCTTTTATTAAATTAGCATAGCTTAAAAATACTGCCTTCAATACACACACAAAAATATAATATAAACTAACGATAACATCGAAAGCTTAAACATAGCCCAGTCAAATCAGCCAATTAGAGACGTTTTCTACACACGCCCCCAGGAACTACTGAAAGAGGCACTTTCACATAACCGGTGGGAATTCATTGCAAAGCATGGAGTGAGTCACATTCGTACAATAATAAATATTAGTCATAAACAGACAAAAATGCTCCAGTTTGGACTGTTACCATGCATGAAATGAGAAGTTGCAAAAGAACAAA
Organism: Acheta domesticus; assembly: GCA_031308135.1. Lineage (NCBI taxonomy): Eukaryota > Metazoa > Arthropoda > Insecta > Orthoptera > Gryllidae > Acheta > Acheta domesticus. The sequence continues at coordinate 88,390,344 of JAHLJT010002406.1, forward strand.
GGGCATGCACACACTTAATGTCAGAGGTACCTCGTCCAACGTTACACAGAATTTCAAAAAGTGCAGCACGACAGATATAAAAACGCGGGATTGAAATATACATTTGAAAAAGAGAAAACTGTAGACAAAGTAAACGAGTTTCTGGGATCAGTAGTGCGAGTGATATTATTCGATTTCAATCACAAACCACAAAACACATTGCTGGTCTCTGACAGAAAACATGATGTTTCGAAACCGAACATCCATTTAAAAAATATCACACAGAAAACTTTTCCAAATGTGGGTAAATACACGCCAAATTCAACCACTCTTGATACACGTTCATGTGGATTTGGGGTATTCCATTCACGAATACAGCGAGCTCATTCACATACACACACACATACACACCCGCGCGCGCGCGCAAAATGAACCTAGGCGAATTCCTGGGGAGAGCGCACCTGGTTAAACAGGAAAGTATGTGAACTGGGTGCAGCTGCCGAGGTATACCGCAGGTCGTGCACGCGCTGCAGCATAGGGTAGGTCTGGCGGCTGGCCCCCGTCATGAGCCCACCACCGCAATTACTACCGCCTGCATCAACACCGATCTCACCCTCCCCTCGCTCCCGACCAGACACTGTCACTAATACTGCTGAAATTACAGCTGCTCGCACGAAACAGAGAAGTCTGCTGCTGTGAATATGTGCGAAATTAAAAGTTGCAACAAAAAAAGGATACCGCGTGAAATGTGCTTTGAGTTTTGTAGTACAACACACATCTCGTCTGTGTACAAGAGAAACAAACTAAATGTATGAAAATGGGAAAAGGCACGGAGAAATTTATTTTTCTTAAGCAACTTCAGATGGTAGTGCCGAATTTGCTGAGAAATGTGATGTTATAAACAATAAAAATGTACGCATGTACGTTTGTAAAACGACTTTTAGCTTCTCCAATATCAAGGCACTCAATTGTAATCTTTTTTCAGTACTAGGGGACTCCTCAGTCGTTTTCGCTCAGAATACAATTTTCTTATCAGGCCCTGACCCATTTCTAATGTCATAACATTTCAGTACACGCTAGATCATTTTCCGAAACATCGAGTGCCAGTATCCTCACAATTGTCTTACATGCGTAGGCCACCTCGCTGTCGCTATGCTCTCAGCCCCCCCCCCTCTTCTATCAACTTCACCCACACGATCTCTATCACCTCTTCGACCGAACTCATCCTTCCGGCTCCGCCGCGACCATCGTCATTTTCGTGCACCGCCTCCACCACCACCGCCGCGACCGCCACCAGGTTCACCACAACCCGCCGCCGCCCACCGCGACCGAACTCGCGCGGTAATGTTTGCGGGATACGGCACGTCGCCGGGGGGCCGCCATGTTTGCCGGGCCCGCGCGCCGCCGCATAAACACGGCGGCCGGCCTGTTTGCGTAGTCGGCCCCACCCTCTGACCCCTCGCGGACAGGGTGGGAGGAGACCCACCCACCCACCCAGCCGCCCGCACGCGGTCAATTGATCTCCTCCGCCCGCCTCAAGCACGCGGCCGGGCGCGACCGTAACGAGACCCATGAAATATGCACAGTGGCCCGCCCGCCCGCTCGCCCGCCCGCGCGCGCCACGCACCGGTCGCCGGACGCGGCGACTGCTCGTAAAACCAAGTGCTTCCGAGAGTCGGAACTTTCCGGATGGCCCCGGCCACGTAACGCGCGCTCGATGCTTCGGATGACCCGATACGTTTCGGGTCGATGTGCTCAACAGTAGGCACAGGCGGAACAGCCACGAAATTTCAGAGTTTTTTTTTTTTTAATTCCTCTTCGAAAGATATAGGCAAATTATTTAATGTTTTGGTGTAGTTAATTGAAACTACACATTGCTTCGTTCAGTTAACGTCAGAAATAAGTTGACTTTGAAACTACTATTTCGGAAACTTGCTTGCAAACACCTTGAAAAATTGAAAAACTGCATTTTAGAGTGTTTGGTTTCATCACATCATATTTCATCAAAACGTGTGTGAGTTTGTTTCTACATCCATCTCCTCTACGTACAACTCTTCGAACGACTGCGGCATATGAGATCTCTCACAATTTCTTTTTAAAACTGTAATTACAATGCAGGAAATGAAACATATCTCCGCTATTCGAAAAGCAAGCTAAGTAAATATTAAAACACTTGCAAAATATACAACATTCACTGTTCACAGGGATCACAACTCGACTATTCATAAAAATATACAAACACACACAAGATTGTGTAAAAATTTCTATCATCGGTCCCAGGTCTAATTAGTATTTCAAACTTAATAACCAACATAATCTCCACAAAAAGAATAACTTATCTCATTACGTGGTGAGAAAGGTCACAAGCTTTGTTACGGTAAAACAAACAACTGAAGGCGACAGTAAAATAAATACTAGCTTCCACAAGTTTCATTTGGTTTCATCGCGCAGTCGAGTTAAAAGCACAAAAAAGAAAAGAAACACTTTTTACGATCATTTGACAACGTACCTCGGAAATGGTGTACTTACATCAGTTCGTTCAGCCTCCTCGACTCATCTCCTCGACTAAAATGGATAAGCGCCCAAACCTAAGGAACAACTTGCACCACCAATCTCCAAGTTCGTAAGTTAGTTGCGAAGCCCATCGTCCTCTTTTTACGATTAGGAATAAACCGCTTAAAATCGTCTGGATGTAAGTTATTAGGTTCGTCTTCAACTTTACTGCAGCCAATAAGATACGGTTGCTGGAGACGTCACAAGCACTTTGCTAAAGCGACGGGGCGCTGCGGCTGCACAACGGAATAAAAACGAACACAACGTTGTGTCACTGAAACGGCCATCCTACAACTGGGAAAACTGAAATTCCCAAAGCAAGTAATTCAAATAATTGCATTAATTGGTAAATTATTATAATACAATTCAATTAAACAAAAGCTGCAAAAATAGTTTAATTTACTTATTGAAACAAAGGTTCAACTTTTTTTTGTCCTAATCAACGCTTTGAAATGCTTCGATTTGTAAACGATTACTATTGACATAAAAAAATAAATATTATTTCCGTTACAGAAATCGTACGTAATGGAATGGAAAAAATATTGAATTTTCAAGAATTGACTTCAAGATACGCATTGTCTGGTTTTATCAGTTTTATTTTACAAATTCGATTGTATCCATCTCCATAACAAAGCAATGAAAACCCCATCCATTTTCTTTTCCTCCATTCCCTGATAGAAGACGCAATACTTTTAGGAAAATATTTGAACTTGTGCAAAGCATTCAGAATATTATAATTCAAAGAAAATTTCAGGTGACCAAATTATTGATTATACACCTATCTAACTTATTTGAAAAAAGAAGTTCGACAAGCTCGCGAAGAGAGGAAGCTACTCGAAAATGAGCAGCGCGGTGCTACGCGTCGACGGAGAATTGCATAATGAACATGGAATGGATAACGAACACAGCATGCTTGGAGACATTTTCACATCAAACAGGTAAATTTCACAACTTCGCCGTGCTAGCATTAGGAAAATATGCAAACTGACTGAGTTTATGACCATGACGTTTTCCAGAAACTGTTGACATTGTTCTCTTAGAGTTGGAGTCATTCCCTCCTCTGCAAAATAATACCTAATGAATTTCAGATAACATTGCGAGCGAGTTAATAATCCTTCGATTTAGCATTTTTATGCGTCCTTTGCGTGTTAACGCAACTTTTTTTACGCATAATGAAAAACTCGCTTAATCTCCACACGGAAAAATTACTTTCTGAAAACAACTGCGTAACTTACATAATTAACATTTATTTCGAGAAAAAAAATCATTCCAAAGCAACAATGTGCATAATGTGAGCGCTTCTAATTTCAATTAATTTTAGTGGACAGTAGTGTGGATGAAGACGAACGAACGACTGCATTCGACTATAACTCCCTTTTATGCACAAATATTTTATAATCATTTATCGATCATAGATCTCGTCAGAAAGTTTTACATCTGTGTGGTGATTTCAATAGGACTCATTATATTTGAGTGAACATCAAACGAAAAATAAAACATTAAAGTTCATGTTTCATTAGAGTTCGAACATTCATTTCTTAGAAACTAGTATGTTTAGACCTAACAACGGTCCGATTAAAATAAGTTGGTGATTGACAGTTGTGCTTGAAAAGCTGTAATTTCATACAATATTAGTATATGATTTGGTTACTTTTATAGTATTTAATTCGAGTGTGTGTTCGTGTCCCACGAACATGTGCTGAGTAGTACGCAACCTGTCAACGTCGCTCCCTTCCACTCGCAACTCAATCACATCTTCTTTTAGTCAGACCATATTATGTTTTATTACTAACGATTTATTTCACCGATTGCAGTCTTCTCGATTCCATTGCAAGTAGTGAACTCGTCATTCTGAACCACTTTCACAGCATCAACAAAACCAAAAGATGAAAAACAAATTTCATCCTAACCCCCACCAAGCTAACCAGAGACATCTGCGTGGCTCGTGATGCATTTACGCAAAGCGGCCCGCAGTGAATGACGAACCTCGAGCACGGTGGCCTTCACACCGGCACGCACGTGCGCACTTACGCACGCGTTGAACGTCAGTGCCATTCACGCAACTGCACCAGAAATAGCAGTCCGCACGCCAAGACGTAAATAACGGGAGACCGCCCACCACGCGGAAGCTCGCATATTTCAAGGGCACACGACGCGTCCCAGACATAAAACCAAGGAAAGGAGGAATCGTGTGCAACACATTTTCATCTGAAATAATATTTGAACAAGGGCCGTGTTCCAAGTCTGTTTGCGCTCCGTATCCGCAAGAAAATACATTATCTTTTGCAGGATTTCTTTTTAATTTATTTTCTACCTTGCCCTTAAGTTTTTGCGACATATTTCAAAGATTAAAATCAAATTAAATGCGAAAGTTGAGATTTAGCAAATGCCAAGAGTTGCGATTACCTCCATGCTCAGTTTTATTAAAGTTCAACACAAATAAAAATTCTGTAGAAATATCTATTCTATCAATAGCATAACTAAATTAATCGTAGTCATTTAAAAACAACCACCTTAAATTTACAAAATAACAATGGATAGCACAAGACTACTCAAGATCATTAGCAAACTCATTTTAATGAACTTCGATTATCTATATCGATTAGGAAGGAATATGTGACCACGAAGGAAATGCCACTAATTCATTTGATTTTGTAAAAGCCCGGGGACCTTCCTGTCAATAACTGAATCAAACTGAGAATTTGTGTCAGGCGCTCCTATGACTTAAAGAAATAGCCCCTTCTTGGTTTAAGATCATTAAAAAACTGACTTGTTTGCCTAGTTCGAAGTAAAACGTGTCAACTGAATCTACCTAGGGATGCTGCGATTCTTGCTCTATTTGATATTTCTCGTCTATATCTATTTCGTACGGATACGTAGATTCTATGGAACCAAGTATCAGTACTTGTAACATCGTCAGGAAACGAATCTGGAAGAACAGAAATTGATACGCTTTTTAGTTCATATTCAAACATTTTCCTGGTTACTAAATTATAATTTTAGTTCATATTAATTACATTGTACTGGAATCAATAAGAGCAAAATTGTATATACTCTTCATTAGTAGAACCTGGACGTTTTATGAAACGTCATACGGAAAGTAAAGGACGCGCCTAAAGCATAAACAGGCTCGCAACAAGTTAGGAATTTAGTTTTGTGATCCCGAAACTAACCATTTTTATCTACACAGTGGAATCATCGATTAACGGCAACAGAAATGCCATGAATACGAAACCAAACTTCTGCCCATTCACAATCAGAAGTATCGCAACATCCCTCTGTCGGTCGACAAGCGGCGAGGCGGCGGCGGCGGCGGCGGCGGCGGCGGCGGGGACAGCGGGTCGCGTGACCCCGCGCCATGGATCGCGCGCGGCGGGGAACCCCGGAGCCTAGCGCCCTCTTTCCTGCGCGCCGCACGGCCGCGTGCCCCAACAGCGCGCCCTCTCCCCCCGTATTTATGGGGGCGGCGCGGGCCGGAACAAACGCTTTTAAAGAGCGGCGGATGCCGCCCCGCCGCCGCCGCGCTCTCAGAGCCTGCGACACAGTGATCTAAGCAGGGCCAAAACGTGGGCCAGAGCATAAAATATTTTTTGTTGTTTAAATTGTTGTTGTATTAATTATTAATTTATTAATGGTTATCAATTTAAAAAAATATACAAACTTCAAATAACTAGAAACTAAAAATATTTTTCTACTTATTTACTCGTAAAAGAAGTCGAGTTTAAGTTACCCATATCTGGCAAATAATGCTTTTTATCCACTAGCAACGAAAAAAACAGATTTTTATAAAGTTTTACCTAATGAAAGTTTGAAGTTTCAAAATGATATTTCGTATTATTTTAAAATTAATTAGGCTCTATGCAACTACAGTCTGCCAAAACTGAAACTTATTTTTAACTACATTAAGTTTGTCGTCCGATTTAAAAATATAACACTCGAGAAATATATGTTATAAATGAACAATTATATATTTCGGTAGTATACGTTGTCCCTTTAAACATAGTGGTCGTTTACAGTTAGCGCGGCACGGAATGAAAATGGCACCATTTTTCGCTGATATAAGTTTGACATTACTGTAAATAAAAAAAGTGTCACCATTTAAAAACATGTTACAGTAAAATCATAGTAGCAGACATTTCAAAAAAGTGACGTCCTTGCCAATTGCAAGTGTCCTATATGCGCATACGGCCCCCTTTCCATGTCAACGTGCGACGCCAACATGCGGTGTCCTAGCCCCCATGAACGTCGCCGTCTCACATCCACGCAAGAGATGACGCTCGGAGGCAAATCGTTAAGAGGAAAAACACTCTCAAAAAAATGCAGGAAACTACTAAAGATCACGCACATGTAAATTCAAGAACACAGCGCTACAAGATACATAGATCTCATTGTTCCCTCGTCCTTTCATAGTATTCTTTCCATAGGGTAGATTTGCATCCTCTGCAACTTAATGCAACTAATTTCGGGAAATACCTCATACTTCAATTTTTTTAGATACGAGGTTTGACCATCTTATTAACTAAGTTCCACTTTCTCGCCTCACACATCAAAGAAACGTGTCAATTAAGCACAGCGTGACATCAAATGAGCGGAAATGAATCAAATGAATGAACATCAAATGAACACCATTATTACTGTAACTGTCTCTCTTACTGGCAATATCATTAGCAACTTCACAGAGTTACAACAAAGATATGACTTGCTATATCATTTTATAGTTCCCGCGATTTCTTTTCGAGTGAAGTTTCTCCCACTATTCTGTCAATATCAATCTTTATCCAACCTTATCCCCATAAACGTTCTCCCGTTATCCTAAATTGGAGTGTAACTACCATCGTCACTTTATTTACATATTAGGAAAGGTAGTTGCGTACCCGCAGACGTACAGCGCAATTCCGTAGCCTGTGCAGGGAGGTTGGCCGGCGTGCGATCGTATACATCAAAGGCGGTCCCGTGCCTGGAGGCAATTTGAGCTCGAGTGCGACGTAGCCTCCACGGAATTGCAGGAAGCCGTTTCTTCTGCGCCGGAGGGGACGCACCCGGGGGATCGTTTCTGAAGACTCAATTTGCCTGGGTCTTTTTAAACCACATTTTCATCTCACACCAGAGATACCTACATTATATTCATTTTAAAAGCGTTGGAATATGCTTATATTTCAAGCTGCACAACCTTGTTTCCCCACTGCGAACTTCCTCTTTATTTTGCACAGCCGTTTAATGTGTAGCGATTCAATAAAATACATTTAACTCCCAATGGGATTTTATTTCCATTACTGGCGGGAAGCAGGTTAATTTGTCCATTTTCCTCTCCCCTCTTACCACGGTACAAATGTTTTACGTTGCAATTACACGGAAGCGTCATTCGTGTTTTAAATCCGTAGATGGAAACTACTATGTACAGCAAAATATCAATTTCTAATAAAAATACGGTTGCTAATCCTGGTTTACATCTGAATATGTAGTAATATGTTTTTATTCTTCATTCATAGTAAAGCAACCGGATCATTAAAACCTGTGTTAGTGTACGGTTTCACTTGAAATGAATCCATCATTAGAAATATGTCTAATCACTTCTAATTAAGAGAGTGTACGTAAGGTTACTACTCCTCAGATGAATCATAAAACAAACTGGAACCTCTCCTAGGCTTTAGTAAGCACAAGCATCGTGCCACTCTCTGTTTAAAACTACATTTTGAGTTAGCAGTTCACGCAGCTGTGACAGCGTAAGTCAACACGTTTTCGCGAGTCAATTATTCAAGCGGACCAGGAGAACGACGATTGTTCGCAAGTAACAGTTGCGTGCATTGAAAACGAACTCGAAAAAAAACTTACGTAAGGTGACTAAACCGGTTATGTTGAACAGAACACAAGCCGTCCGATGATTTAACGGCCGCAGGAACTGGTTTGCGAGAGGGTGGCGATGCAGTGCACGGGACAATGCGACCGCACCGGTACCAAGTGGAATGTTAAACGGGTCTGCGCACTTGCGCTGTTAGGGACTCGTTCTGGCCGGCACGTGGCCACAGCCGTTTCTGCCCAACACGCAGAAGAATCTGATCGCGAAATACGAAGCAGCAGATATTCGAAATTTGATACTAAATTCACTTTTTTTATTTTCACCATCATTATCTTTCTGTTACATGCTTTAACTCATTCATTCTTGTTTTGAGGTTCGTAAATATTTATTCGTACTCACGAATGGATAGTCGTAATTCTTTTGAGATGGCTAGCTAAAATTTGTAGACACCGGCAACAAAAGCCTATGAAAACCTTTTTCACTACACAATTCACGTGCAGCACAATTTAATCTGTTTTCAGCAAATATATTTCATGGAAGTTTTCACATTCAATACCTCGATTTATTCAAGATCACTCGGGCATAGACTGCGTTAAGGATAAATGATATTCGCGTATTTCAGTGACCCGTGAAAGCAGCATTTGTAAATCTAACAAGGGACTCTTTCCGCTCCAGGCATACATGTTCATCACTAAGCTGCGGATTTTTGCCTAGTTGCCGATTTTTATCCTTCAATTAAATATGCAGTATTTTAGGTTACTTCTTCATTTTGAGGTATTAGTAATATTATATTTTAATACACCTAATGCTTCGAAATTAATAAGTAACCTGAAATAATGCGTTCTTAATTGAAGGATAAAAATCGGCAAATAGGCCAAAATCCGCAGCTTATTCATGAAACAAATCGACCTGAGAGTCGACCTGACTTACTGAGTACGACACTGACTTACGATTACATTTGCTGTAACTATTCAGTGTCATGCTGATTTCACGGAATCTGAATTTCAGCACTGAACGAAATTTCCATAAAAAACACGACACAGAGGAAGTCACAAGCTACGTCTTACGGACGTGAAGTATTTCACACTGCAACAGAACAAAGAGAAACCTCGCAAGAGCCTAAAGGCGCCTAATATCATAATGGCCTAGCTGCAACTTCATTTTCTAGAATCCAAAGACGTCTTAACGAAGATTTCCACACAACTAGCCTTTCACGCCCCCCAATAAAGCGGGCGCGAGAGAGCGTTTTTCGAACAAGTTGATTTCCCCCATTCACACGCCCATCGAGCGCCCGCTGGCATGTAAAACCGATTTCTGCCACCAAAAGGGGATGGGGTATTCAGCGGGGAGCGGGAAAGCAAGACGCAGGAATTACTCAAATGAAGAGGTATTCATGGAGAGCAGTACGCCCCGCTTGGCGCCGGCGCCCCGAGCACCTCCTCGCAATCGCCGCGGGGTAAGGACCCTTTTTATGACGGCGGCTCGGCCCACGCGCTTGTTCTTAATTAAATCCGTGACATCCCGCGCGGGGCGGGGGCGGGGGCGGGGGCGGGTGCTTGCCTCGCGCCGGGGGGTCGGGCTCGAGGAAAGAGAGTTCATAAACTGGGCAACAACGCCGGCGCACGACGAGAGGGACCGCTGTACAATTTTGCGGCTCTTAGTCGGATGGAATGGGGATGGGGATGGGAAGGGATGGCCCCGTTACCGAAGCACCCGTGACAACCGCCCCAATGAATGCCCCAGATATTACGCGATTTGAAAGCAATCCGTTTCCACCGACAGAGGCCGATCGGAAAGAAGGCTCAACGATGCGCACGGAACAAAATAATGTGCTCGGTCCTAACGATGCTTTGTTGTTTTTCTTCTGTGATATTATTTTGTCGAACTGGGAGGCTAGCGAAAGAACTGGATTTTCCCAGTAAACGAAAAAGAATTAAACAACATGTGATTCCCTCGATTCTCTACGACTAATTTTCCTCCTTTAAATGGAAATTGCTTTCAAACTCGATGCCAAGTTTTCCACCGGAGAATGGGGGGAGGGGAGAAAATGCTCTCTATTCCGAGAAGCGCATTACGTTTTAATCTCGATGCACAGAACTGTAATTAAAAATTTTCAACCGGCAGAACTCAATGGAGATATCAACATCAAAAGTAGCGATCAAGGTCTGCGAACAAGTCAAACAAAATATCCAGCTAAGTGGACGAAAGTGGTCGCGGGCGACGACTCGCCTTTGGTTTGACGAGAGGGGGATATGCCAGTGGCAAGAAAAAAAAATGGAATGTAGGTTGAACCGGAGATTAATTTGTGATCTCCCACACGAACATTTCCATCGTTGATAACAGCTATTGGAATTTCAACATTTGAATTTTCTTGACGTACAATGCAGGCACGTTTACATAATGCACATAATGCAATAAAGGCACTGGCACTGGCCTATATTTTCAAAAAGAGGTTTAATAACCAATAATTAAATTAAATTAAGGCATACTGGTGCATATTTTTTAATGCACAGATCTAAAAATGACTTATTTTTAATGTCTAAATTGTTAATAACTACCAAGCCATTTCGTAAAGAAAAAAGTAGAAATGTTAAAAAAACATTAAAGAAATGTAAATAAAACTACAATACAAATTAAAAAAATAAAATAAGCATGTCAAAACATAGCGAAAGCAATGCAGAAATGTTTAAATATACGTCGAAAATGGAAAATGAAAACACAAGCTAAATACGTTCGTGAGAACGTATTCAGCCTCGGCCCGTGAAACCGCCAAACATCCTACACCAGGTAGCAACATCGGCGGCTGCCGGCCGAGGACCCAGGAGGGTCCCGCCAGCCGCCTGCTGCGCCAATCCGGCGCCGACGCGCGAACGCACGGAGGCGCGCACAATAAAGGCCATCCCCCGCGGGACCACGCGCTCACCTGCACGAACTGGCGGATGTAGTCGCTGCCGTGCTGTCGCAGGAACGCCTGCAGCTTGTACCCGTTGTGCGCGTCCGCCCCTGCCACCGACACGAACATGGCTCCGGGCGAGGGGTGGGCCGGCGGGACGGCCCCGGCGGTCGCCTCCTCCTACTCCTGAAGGCGGCGCGGGGTGGGCTCCCGCGCCCGGCCACGCCGCGCCATCGCGCACGGCCGCAGAAACCTACACCTCCTCCTCCTTCTCACGCGCCACACGCACGCACACGCACGCAACGAAGAGAGAGATCGCACGGGTTTACGCAGAGCGGTTCGCGCCTCTTCTTTAGGGCTTCCGACGACTCGTCGCTCACCACTCTCTGCCGACGGAACGACGAGCAGTAAAACTCACGACGATGCGGTGGCTCTCCCTTAGTCCTCGAGTGACGCGGGATCCAAATGTCAAACTGTTGGGGGGAAGGGAGCGCACATCCACACCAATACTCACGAACACCGACGTTACTGAGCAGCCCGGACGGTTCCGCGCCCGCCCTAGCTGCCAAGAGACCTCACAACCTCGCGAACAGGCGTCGATGATACTATTTCACACTATTTACGAGCTTAGCAAGAATCCCTTAATCCTCCTTAGAAGAGAGTTCCGTTAAAACAATGAGGATAAATTTTATCTTCCAGCAAAGGTCTTCACACGTGACAGCAACAATCTTCTTTCAGAATGCCACGCAACGCAAACAGTTCCACCTCGCACAACGAGTTCCTTCCTGCTCGATAAAAGCGAGTACCTGGTGCAGAATGTAAAACGAATGCGCACACTGTACGGCCAAAGACACTCCACGTTGACAGTCCTTTCACGACCCGAAGCACCCCTTAGCTGCAACAAATTCTCTTTGAGACGCCTCGCCCGCTCACTCAAAGCAATCGCTCCGTGGAAGCGACGGCGTGCGCGAGGAGCGAGACCGGCGGCCGGTGTTGCCTGCCCACCGCGGAGGCCCGCACTACGCTGGGTCGCGCGGCCCGCCCGCCCGATCTCCCCCTCCCGTGGAGCGCGCGCGCGCGGTCGCGGGCGCGGGCGCGGGACGCGGAGGGGCGCGGCGGTGGTGGTGGTGGTGGCGGCGGCGGCGGCAGGCGTGGGGTGCAGCGCGCGGCGGGGTGCGCGGGCCGGTGCGGTCGGGCGGGACATGGTGAAACGGGGCGAGACGGGGCGACTCGGGGCGAGACGGGGCGAGACGGGGCGACGCGGGACGAGGCGAGACGGGGCGGGGCGAAGCGAGACGGGGCGGGGCGAAGCGAGACGGGGCGAAGCGAGACGGGGCGAAGCGAGACGGGGCGAAGCGAGACGGGACGAAGCGAGACGGGGCGAAGCGAGACGGGGCGAAGCGAGACGGGGCGAAGCGAGACGGGGCGAAGCGAGACGGGGCGGGGCGGGGCGGGGCGGAGCGGGGCGGGGCGGAGCGGGGCGGGGCACCACGAAGTTCCTCACGTGGGCATGCTCGCTTTTGCTGTTGCGGAGAACTGACACCCCTCCCGCTCCGCTTCGCCCACTCTCGGCTCGTCTCGACTCGTCGCGCCCCGCGCAAGGTAACCCCCTGGACGTCTCCCGTGGGCGCGCTGGACGCCGCACGTGCCCGCGTGGAGGTGGAGAGATGGCCGGCTACGAACGGCTTCGAATGTCTTCCCCTTTTAGAACAAACCACAGATTGCTGGTATAGCTCGTGAAAAGAAATCTTCGCTCTTATCTGGGACCAACTACAAATAGTATTTCGATGAATTGCTGATCATAAATAACAGAATGCGCATTCAAGAGGAGGATAGGTGTCAGTGCAAATGGAGTTCAGTCGATAAAACTTAACTAACGAAATGTGTTTACTATTGAACGCAAATGAAAGCCATTAAATATTTCAACTGAATTCGTTATAAATAAAAATAAATAAAAAATAAAAATGGGTTTTAAATTAAGCATCAATAAAAAAATATTTACTAAAATTACTGGCAACAAAAATAGTTTTTTTAAGAATGTCATCCACAATATCAAAATTAGATAAATTAAGAAATTTAAAAATAAGAGAAAAAAAATGAATAAAGTACATGCAATTTTAGAAACTATTCAATGTAATCAATTACAATGGTTGGGACATGTTAAACGAATGAAAGACAATAGAAGTCCAAAAATAATTTGAGTGGTTTCCTGTGGAAAAAAAGAGGACATAGCTTGTTGAGAGAAATTGAGGAACTTTTGAAAGAGAAGAATTTAACAGACAAGGATTTTGAAGATCCGGACAAGTGGAAAAATAAAATAAAAATTATATAAAGTATTAGAATTTTTGTGTAACAGAAAGTTGTTTTAACAATGTAAAATTATGAAATAAATTTTAAAAAAATATATTTGTAAGAAAACAACACGAATGTCCATTACACCTACAGGCAGTTGTAACTTCATCGAAAACTTCTTTTTCATCGGATATGGTATTTGAAAAGAAATATCAATTTTGTTAATACAATGTTTTACCGAATATTTAATATTGAAAATGTGACAAGTGTTAATATTTACGTGAATGTTCCCAAAACATTTTGCTCATAGATTCTGCTCTGAGAATACCACAAAATTCGTCTATTACTGCAACGACATTTAAAAGCAAGCAACCACTTAAAGAGTATTTTGGGAGCATAGTATCAGGTGCGATGCGCGTAAAATATTCTGCGATATATGCATTAGTAAAACTTGTTGTCAATTTCATGTTAACGAACGACACTGAAATCTCTCAACAAGTTATTTTTTGCCTCAAATGCTTTCAATTCCATTTCACAAATGAAACGGCGAACCCTTCGATTGTAAACCTAAAGAGTACCGAATAAAATTGCAGAGTACTGCAAAAAATATTTACTTCGCGTACGCAAAAACGAGCTTCGTTATTTCAGAATAGTACAGCATCAAAAATATATGAGTTGTTATTACTGAATGAAAACGATGTAATCTATTGTCCACATGGAAAGAAGAAATTCTCTTTTTCGCTTTCCACGTAAGAAAAATTGTAGTTTTCGGCAACTTACACTGTTTCAATAATTTAAAACAAGATTTCCCAACGAGGTTGTTATCATTTGCTATGGGTCGGCGGAGTTTGAAAGAGGGTCAAATAATGACAAAAGGATAGAGAAATGACACTATTAGACGTTTCATTTAATAATAATAATAATAATAATAGCAACAATAAAATATCCAAATTTGCTCCGCAGTTGGATTCTCCCTTCATTTCCAAGGATGAAAATTGAACGTAATTACAATCTATTTTTATTTCTAAAAACTTGTTTACATTTGTAACATTGAAAATTATAGCAATTAATAGCAACAAAACAATAAAACAAATCTAATGAACATTTTTTCCAAACCTTTTATTCATATTTACTTTCCTTTTGTCTTTAAGTACTTTTGCATTTATTTGAGGGGTTTTTTTTTTCGTCAAAATGGTATAAAAACAAGTATGAGACGTACGGGCGAGAACTTTAATCTGTGCACCTTTTATTTGAGCTCCAAAATCGTTTCCTCATTCTTTCACTGTAGCTAGTTAAATGATGCATACATTTCTCAACAATGCATAGTTAGGAAACATTTGAAAACCAGAAATGTCCGCCCCCATAGTAATACCCAGAGTAATAGTTATTTGTATCGGTAAATGAAATAGGTGATTTTGTAGTCTTATTAACAAAATAGCAATCCACACTCCGGCTCTACTCCTATTCCTATTAGCAAAAGGAGAGCTCAAACGTGATAAAGTGTGCGCACCAAAAAATACAAAACATGCTCGTAGTGAAGCTACACTTATGTCCAGAAGCAAAACTAAAGTCCGTCTCAGCATTTAGCTCAATGAATCAGGGGACAAGGCAAAAAAAATGAATTTGCGGCATTATTTGTGTTATGTGTTGTGGGAAGTAGAGAAAAAAGATCGTAATTGGGACGATGCAGCAAACCATCCTTTTAAACGCGCCCGATGAAAGAAAACGATTCAGTATTCCTGATTAAATAAGATAAATAAATAATTTTGAGCAAAACATACTGAAAGTATTTGGCATATTTTGCGCAATGATCCTCACTCGTCCAAGAGAGCATTCCTAAATGTCCCTCGATTATCACGACGTCTTTCAGTTCTCATGTTCGCAAATGAAAGAAATGCGTTCAGAAAATGAAGCCAAGAACTCCCCCAACATGTATCATTGAATATCGATGTTCCCTTTTTATTCTTCTAGTTGCGCACGAAACGAAAACCACAGAGAATAACAGTCCTCTTTGACATTCTCACGTATATAATGTCATATAATACAGCAACATCTAACACAAAATAATTATTCATGACAGGAGAGTCAGAATTGGTTTTCCTTTCCAACGGACAAGTTTCATAAAATCAAATACACCGCATGCATGGTATTAACATGACATGTCAGCATTAATATCGGTTTACAAATGAGAATCGTATCATGAATGGAAAATCGACGTTTCCAGTAGTTCACGTGTTTCAGGAGCATCAACAAAGAAACAAAGAAAAAAGTCGTAAAAACAATTTGTCTTTTCTCACAAGAGCTCGCAACTAGAAGCCCCGAATATAACAAACGCTGAGATCTCTTCTCCTTCTCCCCATTAATTCTTCCCAACATTCCTCGGGGACGGAGAGAACTTTTCAAATATAACTGTAAATAGATCAAGAGCCCCTAAATTCCGAGGCAGTTTTGTTATTGTTTTTACAGAGGCGGATCTCCTTCTACCCCGCGCCGGGCCGCGCCGGGCCGCGCCGCTCCCCGCCTGGTGCCCTTGCCCTGCCAATAACACGCGCCACTCAAGTTCAGTAAGTCCGGTCAAAGAGGAAATTGAATTTCGGTGCGCGCGAAGTCACGCGGCGCGTTGCAGCGCTGCATTTGCATATCAGACTCAAACTGGGCCGCGGCAGCCGCGGGCAAAACGCCGACCGCGGCGGTGGCGCTGGCGGTGGCGCAGACAACGGAGGCGGTGGAGGCGATGGACGCAGTGAAGCGAGAAAAGAGGCAACGGAGAATGACTGGAAAAAGCTGAATGTGGATGGGGGTGTCGTGGAGTGTCGGTGGGCGACAGTGAGCGACGAAGAGAGACTGTGAGCGATGAGCAGTGATTGTGAGGGCCTAAGAGGGATTGAGAGCGCTGAGGAATGAATAGCAACGCCCAGGAGTGACAGGGAGCGTTCACGAGTGACAGGGAGTGACCAGAAGTGACAAGACAGCGACCACGAGTGACAGACAGCGACCACGAGTGACAGACAGCGACCACGAGTGACAGACAGCGACCACGAGTGACAGACAGCGACCACGAGTGACAGACAGCGACCACGAGTGACAGACAGCCACCACGAGTGACAGACAGCCACCACGAGTGACAGACAGCCACCACGAGTGACAGACAGCCACCACGAGTGACAGACAGCCACCACGAGTGACAGACAGCCACCACGAGTGACAGACAGCGACCACGAGTGACAGACAGCGACCACGAGTGACAGACAGCGACCACGAGTGACAGACAGCGACCACGAGTGACAGACAGCGACCACGAGTGACAGACAGCGACCACGAGTGACAGACAGCGACCACGAGTGACAGACAGCGACCACGAGTGACAGACAGCGACCACGAGTGACAGACAGCGACCACGAGTGACAGACAGCGACCACGAGTGACAGACAGCGACCACGAGTGACAGACAGCGACCACGAGTGACAGACAGCGACCACGAGTGACAGACAGCGACCACGAGTGACAGACAGCGACCACGAGTGACAGACAGCGACCACGAGTGACAGACAGCGACCACGAGTGACAGACAGCGACCACGAGTGACAGACAGCGACCACGAGTGACAGACAGCGACCACGAGTGACAGACAGCGACCACGAGTGACAGACAGCGACCACGAGTGACAGACAGCGACCACGAGTGACAGACAGCGACCACGAGTGACAGACAGCGACCACGAGTGACAGACAGCGACCACGAGTGACAGACAGCGACCACGAGTGACAGACAGCGACCACGAGTGACAGACAGCGACCACGAGTGACAGACAGCGACCACGAGTGACAGACAGCGACCACGAGTGACAGACAGCGACCACGAGTGACAGACAGCGACCACGAGTGACAGACAGCGACCACGAGTGACAGACAGCGACCACGAGTGACAGACAGCGACCACGAGTGACAGACAGCGACCACGAGTGACAGACAGCGACCACGAGTGACAGACAGCGACCACGAGTGACAGACAGCGACCACGAGTGACAGACAGCGACCACGAGTGACAGACAGCGACCACGAGTGACAGGGAACGATGGAGAGCGGCGGGGAGTTGAGATTAGCGACGTGAAGCGCCGTGCAATGACAAAGAATGTCAAGCCGTCGGGAAGCAACAGAGAAACGGAAATCATATGGGCAACAAGGATAACGATCATTCGGAGACGGAGTTGGAGAAGGATGGTTTGAAAAACACACGAGCATGATTGCAGTGAGAATAACAGCGGTGAGAAAAGCCAGCGTTGGCGGCGACGGCGGAAGCGAGTGACTTCGAAGTAGGAGGAAGATTGAGGCGGGCAACAAGCAGTGGAAAAACGTCGAGGTGGATCAAGCCTGGCGCCGACGGTGTCGACCGCGCGGCGGCGAGCGGTCGCGATGCTGGTTGAGGCGACGGAAGCTAGAGTCAGAACGCGCGAACGGGGCGCGGCGACAAGTCACACAGAGAAGCAACGGCGAGTTTGCGATGGTGACGGCGGTGGTGGCAGTGGCGGAAAGAGGCACGAGGCGGCGGAGTGCGATACCCCGCCCCGAGCGCCTGTTTCACAGTTCCACATTAGAATGCACCGAGGCGAACCGATGTTGAGAAGGGCGCCGCCTGCAGGTCTGCATCACGCTCCGCAGCAGCGGGAGAGCGGAAACACCAATCGCCCCTTTTCGCGATAAAATGCTTTATCGAAGAAAAATAAAAATAAAAAAAACTAATAATGAATCCTCCCAGAATGGTTGTTTATCCCTTCTGTAGTGCATAGATACAAACATATGTTTACAATATGATGTAAATTTAATAGAAATGCGAGTCTGTTGAAAATATTACATGCATTATGTTAATATTTCGTGATAAGTTATGGAACTAACGCGAAAGTTGTATTTCTAGAATTTGCGCGATGCTGACATCATACTAGCACGTAAGAATGAATTTGCGGGTATTCAAGATTCAAAAATACATTTCTTTGGTAGTTTACATAATAAGTTGCGTTGTTGCTACTTTATCAAAAGTTACTTTTCAAATCGTTAGAAACGAGGTATTTAGGTTTATTTGTAGCTTATCTAATTATTCGATACAATGTTTAAATAACCGAAACAATCGATACCCACAACAAATATGAACATACACAGTGCTAGTCAAATTACACATTATCATTGCAATTCCACCGACCGCACTTTAGCAATTTTCCCGGAACTGAGAATTGTTTTCCGATATTTAGGTTACATTCTCGGGATTTTTTAGTACATTTCTCTGCACGAACTGAATGAAAAGAACTGTAAGCATTAACGCAAATAGGCTAAAAAATGTTAACAACGAAATATTTCATTTGCTGCTTTATTAATTTTACATTTAGTAGAAGAAAAAGTACCGAGTGACTGACAACCTTGACGCCCCTGATATCTTTGCATTTTCGGCATTCCTAACATTACGGGTTCCATTTAAGAGTACGGTGAATGTAATGTAACACTTATGAGTTATATTACATTTCCGATTCTATCAATTGGAAAGAGCGACGGCCGTTGGCATCAGGGAGCGAAAAAGAAAAGAAAAAAACTGTCAGAAAGTCAGTTACGAGGTATAATTTCTTCAACGACGATTTTCTTTAGATGTTTTCATAATACCCAACCACTTCAAGGTGGAGTTTCTAAACATAAAAAATATCAAAGGACATTCACAAAAGAACGAACATCTCATATGAATGGACTTCTGATAACGTAGGTGCTCCACATTTCACATTCCCCTTCAAGTTAATTTGGACGGGGCCTCCAGCAGCGAGACGGATATCTGTCAAACACCTCGCCATTCCAGGGGCGCGAGGAAACCTGCGCTCCCCGGGGGGGAATATGGATATTTTTCCGTAATCACGCGCTTTATCGGTTTTAATTACCTCGACGGCATATGATTGCCCTCGCAATCACATTTGGCAATTACCCCGGGCCGCGGGGGGCGCGCGCTGATTGGCTTTCGGTCACAAGGGAGACAGAGAGAGCCCGCGCCCTCAGGATGGGGTGAGACGGGGAAGATACTCGTAGTCGGGAACACGCCGAAGGCAAAGAGCTCGAAGCCAAGGGGAGAGGGGATTCTGATACACGTGGAGAAGGAAACGACAGAACTAAGGAAAATAAATTAGACAGTAGAGAAAGTAAATTATGAGCAATGGAAGGAAGGAATACTTCTTCGAATACGTTACTGATGGTAGACGAAAGGCAAAGTGAAGAAGGACGAAGGTGAATGACATTTGTAAATGGTGGTATGAGGAAGTCGAAATCAAACAGATTCATAGAAATAAACTGTAAGGATTTCAAACAGACGAAAAAGACTCAGATGATAGAAAACAAAGAAATTAAGCTTTTTACAGAAGTCAAAAAAAATTCAGAATACTGCATGTATGAAAGTCCTGACACGAGGCTTCAAAGGTTAAAACACAAGCCTTAACCGATCGCTCTGCATGAACTAACACAAATATTAAACTATAAAATAAGTACTGTATGAACGCTTCATATTATAGGATTCTACAGTAACAGTGAAATAAAAGAAAGTACAATAAAATAACTTTTCAAAAAGTACGGTTTTTGGAACATTGCTACAACAAAAAACGAAGGCAGAACGAAAAATCATGTTTCGCAGATTCATGGGAGTTTGAGAACACGAAAAGCAGCGAGTTCCAAAATAAGGTCTCTCAAAAACCTTCCGTTTTATCCCACCCCCGACCTAACTTTTCTCCAACGACCGAACACTTTTCACATCCAGAAGGTATATGCAAGCTATTCAAACATTCAACCGATAGGAGCCTGGAGAAGACCTCAACAAATCGGAGAGAGAAGTTATATTTCAACGTCATTTTATGAGAGACTCTCCCTCTCTAAAAAAGTTATCTTTCTTTAGAATCGGAAGCAAAAATCTTGCCTTTTGGTATGAATATTCCGAGCAAGGTTTTAAATGTGCGTGACTGTGGAAGGTTTTTTTTCTCAATGAGGTTAAGATTTTCGTGACCTTCGCGTTCTAAGAAATCCGCTAAGAAATGCGTCCTTGAAAGCCCTCTTTGCATCCTTTCCCCTGTAATTACGAAATACTTGAATCAGGAGGATATGGTTATGAGAGACTCAATGAAAACAAGAATCAAAAGTCGATAAATCCGGAATAACGCTCGCCGAAAATAGAATTCGAGTAGGTGGGTTGATGAAATACGCCTGAAATTATGAACAAGCCTGTTAGATGCTAATGGTCGTATAATAAACGCCCTAGAAATGCCTGTTAAACAATCAACCGGCTATAAAAAATTAACAAGGTGTTTTCCTTCTAAGAAAGGTAATTACATTTCCATTTTAAATTCAGAAGAAATGAAAGAAAAACGTAAGCAAAAAACACAAAAAAAATAGCTTCTCTTTATATTCGAAGACGTAATCTCTGGCCGATCTTAATATATTTTAGTAATCATTTTTCCTAGTTAAATACACACGTTCTAGAGTGCTTACACAAAGAACTCAATTTATTTTATGGTTAGGGGTTAGTTAAAGAAATAAATAGCAAATGGAGGAAATTACATTCAATTATCAAAAACTAAACTACGTAAAGTTCAAGAAATTGTTTAAATATGAAGAAGAAATAACAGAACACTGAGTAGGGATCCCAACAACGTGCGAGAAGTTTACCCATTCGGGAGCTCTTTCTCTCAGGTCTTGGCTAATATGGATATGAAAGAGAATAGAAAATTAGTGAATAACATTCCACAAAACGTACCGGATGCAAATAACTTTTGCTCCAAGACACCCTTTATGTATTCCTTCTTGCAGTTACTTGCATACAATTCTTTAAATTATTCGACAGTCTTTGAAATGAGAACTATGCTCTCGCTGCAAACTTCCTACCTCAACACTCCTTTAACAAACCGTCTACGTAAAGCACATTGAAACATTTAATACTTTTCACCTAAAGAATAATTGAATTAAAACCTCTTCGTTGATGTAAGATGTAGAATTAAATATCTGTAGAGAATTATACCTATTTTTTGACAACAGTCTTTCTACATGCACTATGCCAGTATATCGAAAATATCAGCACATGCAGCAGAAAGATAATTTCAGGCACCACATCTTCTCCATTCTCAACGGGTGACTTTTTTTTCTTTCTTTCTTTCTTTCTTCGGCGACCGAAAAGTTCTACTCGAGGTGTGAAAAATCTCAGTACATCACGACGCACGGCAAGACCTCGCGCCTTCGCCTTCCGCCCACTCGGCACATTTCATCAAATCGAGTGGGGGCGGCACCACCACCGCCGCCGTCGCCGCCGCCGCCAAGCTCCTTGGCTCGGCGGCCACGCCCGCTGCCCTTTCAGCGGCGGCAACGCGCCACCCCGCGCCGCGCAGTCCAGGGCCTTGCAACATTCCATCAAAACCGGAGATAAAGCTTGAGGGTGCTACTGGAGGAGGCACTAGTGTCTCCGGGTACAGCTGCAGGTTAGGCTCGCCAACTTCCGCACATAAAAACTTTTTGATTTCTGAGAAATACGAAAAGTGTCTTCTAAACGCTCGATTATTCATAATATGTGCATATAAGAAACCGCTGAAGAAAGCGCGAACATGGACGCTATTTTCTGTAACGTTACGCGCCTGCTTGCATTACGCGAACCTACGCAGCAGCCAAGCACGTTTGAAGTATCGTTGGCAGCAGTTCGTATTTTGAGTTCCTGTAAGAAGGTGATACAGGAGAGCGCGCCACTGTAATGATCTCCACCACGTTACATGGGAGTTTAAGTCTCCAGCGACTGCCCCACCCCTCACGCATGGCGCGCAGTCCCGCAATTAGGGATGCGACATCGACATTTATCAGAGCGAAGCCAAAAAGCGAAGTCAAAAAATTAGTATAAATAATAAAATTTTGATTATCTGATTCAAAAATAATACAGGCGTCTTTTCGACTTTACTTACTTTTTTACCTTTTCTTTTGCAAACATTGACATCGATGTTTTTATTCTGAGCATCGATGTTAATAAAACCTAGACCCATAACCATCGATGTTATTAAACATCGATGTTTTTAAAACTGGATAAATAACCATTAAATTCACGAGTGGGGGTGATAGTTTGAAAGTGATCTCGTTTATTAATTTTAATTGAGATTTATCAGAGCGAAGCCAAAAAGCGAAGTCAAAAAATTAGTATAAATAATAAAACTTTGATTATCTGATTCAAAAATAATACAGGCGTCTTTTCGACTTTACTTACTTTTTTACCTTTTCTTTTGCAAACATCGACATCGATGTCGCACCTTTCCCCGTGATTCTCGATCAAGTGCAGACGACTTCAAAATGCCTTTGCGCGCGAAGACCTCCTTCTCTTTGACGAGGAGTCCGACAAAGTGTGTTTTATTCGAGAGTGGCTACTTAGAAAGTAGTTGATTTAAGGGTCAAGGGACAAACTAACGTTTGGGATGCGACATCGACAAACTAACGTTTGTCCCTTGACCCTCAAATATTAATAATTAACCCTTAATAATTTTTAAACAATGTGGACGACCATGAAAAACAATTAAAACCAATTTTATCAGTTTAAACATTTGACTTTTAAACATCTGTGCTTTGTACAAAGCATATGCCGGTTATCCAGCGTGGAAAGATATCCACATCAGGCTCAGTACACCCACATACTTTTGTAGAGAGGATCACAAGCACAAAATTCAGTTCAGGTCACAGAGAAGAAATGTTGGAAAATTTTCCTTTACAAATAGAACAATACCTGGAATAAGTTGCCTACAACAGCCTTGAAACTCTTTTCTCTAGGTGTTCAAAGTTTTAAAAGTAAATTAACCAAGATAATTAGTTAGGTTCATTAAAAGTTATTTTATTATTATTCTTCTTATTAATTATGGTTATCATTATTAGTATTGTAATAATTATTAAAAGCATTACTTTATTAAATAATTATATTTCAAGTAGTATTCGTATTGAAGTGTGGTGACGTGTTGTAAAGTGTAATGAAATACTGAAGAAGAAAGAGAAATGAAGTGAACTGGACTTCGATGTAATAAAAATGTGTATTTATTGGTGTAAAACATCGGAACAGGACCGCCATAAAATGTAGAATTAAGGCGGTTATTGTTAATGCCTTTATTATAATGACTTATATTATTATTATAATTAATAAAATTATTATTATTATTTTTAAAATAATTTTAAGTTACATTGTTTTTAATTCCTAATTACAATATGTAAATTTTAGTGTTCTGCCATCAGGTTGCATAAACCAATCTGCGGAAATAATAAATATGTAAGAAATTCGCACCAAAATGTTCTCCAGAGCAACAGCTTGTGGCCCCGTTGGGAGTACGAGAACACCTTCGGGCTGGTATCCGGATACGGCGGAACGCAGCACCTCCCCTATCAAGCCTGGGCAGGGCCCAATACAGTAACATGTAATTTTTGTTGCTGGGGCTAGATAAGCTTCTGGCTGACGCTGAATAATGCCAATCGTGATGTGAAAAGTGATGCTCGAAGCCGATGGGAGCTTCGGCACTTTCTGGCTGAGTCAGGAAAAGCAACGCCAAGCTCTCTAGTGACGCATTGGGGATCCACGGCAACCTGGAAGGCTTTTGACAGTAAGGAAACT
Organism: Acheta domesticus; assembly: GCA_031308135.1. Taxonomy (NCBI): domain Eukaryota; kingdom Metazoa; phylum Arthropoda; class Insecta; order Orthoptera; family Gryllidae; genus Acheta; species Acheta domesticus. Next base: position 88,414,484 of record JAHLJT010002406.1, read on the forward strand.
TGTACTAAAATGACATCTTATACTTCCCCGATTGCGGCCAGAAGCAGGACTTTACAAGAGCAAGGTAGGTTTTAAGCTTGTTAATAGTGAAACACAATAAATGGTGTAGTTCTTTCGGGCGAAATTTTCTTACCAAATTATTAATTACCATTACCAAATAATTGAGGCATGGCAAGAAAACCAAAATAATCGAGGGTCAGAAGTTTGAGACAACCGTTTTTCTCTTATAATTTACATCGTTTCGGAGTGATTCATTACATTTCTTCAAATATAAGGTAACTAATTTCTTTCTGATTACTTTCAGCCCTTATTCCTACGTTATCTGTACGTTCATATGCTTTCTATTCGTACATATTCTCACTAAACGTATGAACTACAGGAAAAATAACACGCCGCTTCTGGGATAACTTACATATCACGTCATGTTACCCTATGACAATTTACGATTTCCAAAATATCCTTCTTTTCAGAATTGTCGCTATTGTCACTAATTTAAATTATTGACATTGCTAAGATACCTATTTATCATGATTGGAATATTGTTGTTATTATTACTATTATTATTATGTATTATTACGTACGTATAATAACATTTTACTTACACAGTGAGAATAAAATGACACACTGGAGCCTTTTCAAAAATGATTTTGGTAGATAAGATTTGTTGTTCTTTTCTGAACAACACTATTTTATCTTTTATTTATTTTTAGTGTGTGTGTGTGTGTGTGTGTGTGTGAGTGAGTGAGAGAGAGAGAGAGAGAGAGAGAGAGAGAGTGAGTGAGAGAGAGAGAGAGAGAGAGAGAGTGAGTGAGAGAGAGATATTACTAGCAAATAAAGGGTTTTAACTTTATTATAGCTTCTCCAGCATTTTTTCTATAAGTTACGTCATTTGAGGACAAGTCCCCCTTCGTTTAAATATATCTTAATAATTAAAATAATAACAAATTTCATTACTTTACTAGACGTACCAACAAATAAATGACGAACATGTTTGTACCTTGAGCAATATGTCTACAACACCTCATCTAGGACAGCGTTTCACAAGAGCATGAAAATAATAAAAAGACCCAAAAAATTGTTTCGAAAATGGCCAGTACATCTAAATTCTCTGCAAGTAGGTTCAAACGTTTTAATACTAAACAACACATTTGAAATCCTCAAAGGGTATGACTACTTTCAAAGTAAATTTACAATATATTTATATTATCTACCCAAATTATACAGTATTGAAAATGGAAAATGTCAATGAATGAGAACAATACGGGTGATAGTACTGTTTCTACTCATTATTCGCACCTTGTATACACCTGTATGTATCGCTGCATGATCGTAGAAATAGACATGGTTTACGCTTGTTACGAATTTGGCCATTAATCTTTAAGTAAAGTTGATACACTTTTGAATAATCTCAATAACTTAATTCTTAGTCTGCAGAGACGGCACACTATTATTGTACAATTCAGCCAAAAACAAAATATTTTAAACAAGCATCCACAGGTTAAATTTTAAACAATGCGAGTAAAACTTTTAATGCCACTACACAAACACATTCTATTTTTTATTCCCTGAGCATATAAGTAATTTTTTGCTCTAAAATGTAAATTCGCAAGTTAATCGCTCCTTCGCGTGACGCTGCATTCATTACCAAATAATTGAGGCATGGCACGAAAATCGAGATCGGAACATCCAGATACTTCTTGTTTGAATTTCGGCAGTAAAGGATTATTTATAAAGCGCTTATTCACTTTACACAATATTTATGAACATGTCATATTTTCTACCAAGTCAAGCATATTGCTGTGAGCACATATTACCAAGATGCCACGCCCACTACCCCGTGAACGTTGCTGACTTTTCGCGGCTTCCCTAGCTGCAACTAGGTTATAAGAAAACCTCTCCCCGGAAAACCCATCCCAGGAAACCATGTCTATGCAGCACCGTCGGCGATGTTCTAAACTTTCCATCTTAGAGCTCAGTCCCTCAAGAAATTTATCTTGCTTCTACCTTCAAGGTACCTCTCCAGAACAACATCCTATTCGCCACATACCCATCATAGGCCATTTCTCTTTCCTCAATCATCAGGAAGGCTGCATGTAGTAGTTCAATGGTCGTTCGATTCCTTCATCTATGAAGAACGTCCCTTTGCACAGTTCAATTTCAACAACTTTTTGTTCAGTTGACCTCAGTGAATTCCGAGAGCGCAATCCCAGAAACGCAATCTTGGAATTCCAAGTCATTGACACCTCTCCTCCGCAACACAAATCTCGCAGCCTCAATGCTCTCATCCCAATTCCAAGCCCGTAGCTACAAATCCGTTAGCCGAAGGCTTCCCAGCAGTACCATCCCTCCCTTCGGAGACGGCGGCGGGGCTGCTTTCTCCTTCGCTTTGTCCGCCACCGACGCCCTCCCGTTCTCTGTCCTCCTTCACCGCCACCGCCACGCCTCAATCGATATACCGGTCGAGAGTTATCGCCTCCGTCTCCGCAGTGTCAAGTCCGTACGGCCGCGCGGAGCCGACGGAATGGGGACCCGGGCGCCCATCCGCCCCGCCGGTTCGTCCTTTGCCGCCGCCGCCATCCCAATTCCGAGTGGAGTGATGGAGCGTCGCTCACACACGCGGCCACGCCCTCCGCCGCTTTGGGCCTCGTCGCGCGGCCTTTAGACCTCGCCGCCCCGCCGGAAGTCGAACTTCGGTAATGAAATAAGGCAGAGCCCTCCGTTGGAAGGGGAGAGACATACAAAACAGAGTAATCAATAACGTGCCGGAGATTCTAACTCAAATAATGAAATTGATAAAGAAAAGTTTGCTCAGATGAAAAAAATAATAAAATAAAATAAAATAAAAGTTATATTTATTATTTTAGTTATGGACATATTTTGATCAATAATTAATTTGGCCTTATTTAAGCGGATCTCTATATTTTTTCGGAGTACAAATATTTCACAACACCCTACTATTTTTTCTTCAAAACTGCTTCTTACATCTTTTTTCGAACGACTTTCTTTACATTTCACCAGCTTTCACGAGCGCCTGATGAAATACTTTTAGAGCCCTTGAATCTGAATAGTGGGCCACCGAATACAAAGGCGGATGAATTCGCTGAGGTTGAACTAAGGCACACAAATTTGTAGTCATTGACCAACGGCTCAAGGACCTGCTCGCAGTTTCCAGAATAATTTGTTCAGGGCACTAAATAAAAGAACGAGCCGCACGAACTAATTACAATTTGCATCTCTATCTCAACCCTAATATTTCTAGATACTCCTTAATGGTTACGGATCCCAAAATTAAAAACAGCTTTTCACAGTAATGAACAATATATCAGGAAGAAGGAAGACAAAAACGAGAAAAAGGTGCAGATGGGCTACAGAGGTAGCGGGAATCGCAACAAAAACGTGTCAGACGGTTGTGACATTAATCAATTGAAAATGAGAAATTACCTAAGCTTTTTTTTTTATTTTCGTTTCCTCATTCGTGTCTCCGACTCTCTGACGACAAAATCTAATAGAATTGGTCGGATTGAGTAAATCCATTCCTTCACCGGGTCCAAGGAATGTCAATGTTGTTGTTAATTCTGTTCCAGTATCCACTTTAAAAGCATCGACACGAATTATAAAAATATTGAATTACATTATCGAACAACGAGAATTTATTATTCCGGCATTCCAATTGACCAGTCCAGCACTGGCGGGACTCGAATTCAGGCTTCCTTGTTCAAAGGTTACAGTTGCGAACATGCATGAATTTCGGTACTTTTTCTTATTTAGCAAATCAGTTGGATATTCTCCGACTGCTTCAAGGAAGCGCCAAGAGTATTTATCAAATGAACTCTCTTCACTCATTTGAGATGGGGCATGGGATAAAAGAAACATTGTATAAAGCAACATGTCATTTACAAGAGTACCTACAATATTTTCTCTATAGCAAGGCTTTACCAAATTTCTGTTCGGACTTAAGGACTTACTGTTACTTATGGACTTAAAGTTCCCAAGTTCGTGAGAAATACATACAGGCACGCTGCAAATATGTATAAAATCGAACATCCAACTCTTTACATAAACTACTAAATATTGAAGAAATAGTCATTTGTCACAACTCCTTTATAATATTCACTATAAAAATATACCGAAATATTTACTACAAGGAAGTGTGATTTGACAAATTCTCTACATAAAGTTAAAGAGAAAATATTTTAAATTTTTAAACCAGTTCTCCAAACTGACGTCCTGAAGAAAGATAAAGGAGGTCCTATTTTTGTTAAGTATACCTATTCTGTTTGGTTTGCCAGGATGTGATACATACCATTTCGCTTCCCTTCAAAGATGGCACGACAGGAACTTTCTTATAACTTCTGGCCCGGTGCCATCAAGTCACATCCGACCGACAGCACATCTTCGAAAGGAAAACACGAACGTTGGGCGAAAGGTAGTGCATACAAACTCCTAAGAGACGTTACCTTCCTTTACCTTCGCACCTTCAAATTTCCTGCGCGGGATGAAGAACCAATCCAGCCGTACCCGCCTTGTACTCCGCACATCAAAGAGCGCGCGCAGTCGCGGAGCAAATTGAAGAGAGCCTGCTTTGATGCCGCTCGCCTCATCCGCCAGCGCCGCAGCAGGTAGGTAGGCGCTGGCTCGTCAGCGCTCTTATATCCGGCCGGCTCTCTGCTCCGGGGGACAAATATTTTGCGTCTCGCCGGGAGAGACGTCGGGAGCTCGCGAAACCGGCGCGGCCGCAGTTGCAGGCGTGGGGGGCCTTGCCTTGGCTGTTGCCTTGGCGGCGGTGCCGGGGCCTCGCCGGGGATGACGGGCGCCTCGTTATCCTGGCCCCCGGAGCTACGGCCGCCTCCACCGGGAGCGCGCCGCCCCGCCCCCGAACTGTGCTGACATTCGCAGAAGCGACGGCGGCGGCCGGAGGCTGGAGGTGACGCTGGACGTTTGGCGGCGCTGGCGGCGACGGGTGAAGCTTGTAACGGTGGTGAGAATAACGGGAGTGACGGTAAATAGCGGTGGCAGGTAGGTGAAAAGAAAATAAGCTAATTATACGTTTTAAACATTTTTAATGCAGAGTGATAGTCATACTAATTTTACGACAGAGGAAATGAAACAAACGGGAAACGGAAAGAAAAAGAGAAAGTGGTATAAACACAACAAAAAAGGTGAAATAAATAACTAAAGACTGTTCATAAATATTTCATTTACTATGCTGTCAATGTAATAAGCAAGAATTGATTTCGTTTTCATAGCAATTCTTAATTACAAGGTATACTAATTACTAGTTATCGATTATCAAAATGATAGGGATCGCTTTTTGTTCTCTTAACACATTCTCAACTACAACTTATACTAATTACTAGTTATCAACTATCAAAACGAAGTTGACATTGAATTAAATAAAAAACTCGCAATAACAAAAATATGAACATAAAAAGCTCATGAAAATAGAACGCTGCTTTTCCCACTTTTCTCGTGTTTGCCTTAATATCAAATCTCTCTTCCTGAGTGGCTCGCTTTTTCAACAACACCACGAAGGTCAGCTGAGTTCAAGAGGCGGAGTCGAGTTGTATTTACTGGCTCGCAAAACAAAAAGAAAAGGGACAAAGAGGTGGATTCTTCGTCCGGCCAGATGTGCGGATATAAGACAGAAGGGACAAAAGGGAAGCACATGAGAACGAATGAGGGAGACACGTATCAAAATAAAAGGGGGTGAACTAGAAATCGAGAAATGGAGATACGACGTGGGACAGACCAGGAATAAGGTACGATCAACGAGTTGGGAACAAAGGTTGCCGCAGGAGCAAATTCTAAAGAGGTCGGAGTTGACAGCATTGGAGGCTGGACACAGAGCAGGATGAGGAGAAGCGGGATGAGGAGAAGCGGGATGAGGAGAAGCGGGATGAGGAGAAGCGGGATGACGGAGAAGCGGGATGACGAGAAGCGGGATGACGAGAAGCGGGATGACGAGAAGCGGGATGACGAGAAGCGGGATGACGAGAAGCGGGATGACGAGAAGCGGGATGACGAGAAGCGGGATGACGAGAAGCGGGATGACGAGAAGCGGGATGACGAGAAGCGGGATGACGAGGAGCGGGATGACGAGAAGCGGGATGACGAGAAGCGGGATGACGAGAAGCGGGATGACGAGAAGCGGGATGACGAGGAGCGGGATGACGAGGAGCGGGGTGACGAGGAGCGGGGTGACGAGGAGCGGGGTGACGAGGAGCGGGGTGACGAGGAGCGGGGTGACGAGGAGCGGGGTGACGAGGAGCGGGGTGACGAGGAGCGGGGTGACGAGGAGCGGGGTGACGAGGAGCGGGGTGACGAGGAGCGGGGTGACGAGGAGCGGGTGACGAGGAGCGGGGTGACGAGGAGCGGGGTGACGAGGAGCGGGGTGACGAGGAGCGGGGTGACGAGGAGCGGGGTGACGAGGAGCGGGGTGACGAGGAGCGGGGTGACGAGGAGCGGGGTGACGAGGAGCGGGGTGACGAGGAGCGGGGGTGACGAGGAGCGGGATGACGAGGAGCGGGATGACGAGGAGCGGGATGACGAGGAGCGGGATGACGAGGAGCGGGATGACGAGGAGCGGGATGACGAGGAGCGGGATGACGAGGAGCGGGATGACGAGGAGCGGGATGACGAGGAGCGGGATGACGAGGAGCGGGATGACGAGGAGCGGGATGACGAGGAGCGGGATGACGAGGAGCGGGATGACGAGGAGCGGGATGACGAGGAGCGGGATGACGAGGAGCGGGATGACGAGGAGCGGGATGACGAGGAGCGGGATGACGAGGAGCGGGATGACGAGGAGCGGGATGACGAGGAGCGGGATGACGAGGAGCGGGATGACGAGGAGCGGGATGACGAGGAGCGGGATGACGAGGAGCGGGATGACGAGGAGGCGGGATGACGAGGAGCGGGATGACGAGGAGCGGGATGACGAGGAGCGGGATGACGAGGAGCGGGATGACGAGGAGCGGGATGACGAGGAGCGGGATGACGAGGAGCGGGATGACGAGGAGCGGGATGACGAGGAGCGGGATGACGAGGAGCGGGATGACGAGGAGCGGGATGACGAGAAGCGGGATGACGAGGAGCGGGATGACGAGGAGCGGGATGACGAGGAGCGGGATGACGAGGAGCGGGATGACGAGGAGCGGGATGACGAGGAGCGGGATGACGAGGAGCGGGGTGACGAGGAGCGGGATGACGAGGAGCGGGATGACGAGGAGCGGGATGACGAGGAGCGGGATGACGAGGAGCGGGGTGACGAGGAGCGGGGTGACGAGGAGCGGGGTGACGAGGAGCGGGGTGACGAGGAGCGGGGTGACGAGGAGCGGGGTGACGAGGAGCGGGATGACGAGGAGCGGGATGACGAGGAGCGGGATGACGAGGAGCGGGATGACGAGGAGCGGGATGACGAGGAGCGGGATGACGAGGAGCGGGATGACGAGGAGCGGGATGACGAGGAGCGGGATGACGAGGAGCGGGATGACGAGGAGCGGGATGACGAGGAGCGGGATGACGAGGAGCGGGATGACGAGGAGCGGGATGACGAGGAGCGGGATGACGAGGAGCGGGATGACGAGGAGCGGGATGACGAGGAGCGGGATGACGAGGAGCGGGATGACGAGGAGCGGGATGACGAGGAGCGGGATGACGAGGAGCGGGATGACGAGGAGCGGGATGACGAGGAGCGGGATGACGAGGAGCGGGATGACGAGGAGCGGGATGATGAGGAGCGGGATAAGTTGATAAGATGGAACGAGGTAGGGCGAAGCCGAATAGCGATGCCCAAGATAAGGTGAGGCATCACAGGGAAAGCGAAATGAAACTACGGTGGATAGCTGCAGGGCAGGACGAAGTGGAACGGAGCGAGAAGGACGGCTCCGCTGCTCTGCCTCCGAGATGAAATTGGGGAGAGGCATAGGAGGTAGGGGGGCAGGAGTTGGGGCCGATTTCCCGCCTCCGGAATGCCGGCACTCTGTGCTTTCTGAGCTCCTACTTCTGCGTCACTCGCTGGAAAGGAGCGCGAAATTTTATAACGAGCAATGCTCGCCAACTGGGCGCGAACATCCGAGTGGAAAGAAGTGCCACCAGAAGTTGTGTAGTTAGGATGCATCAAGAGCGAAGAAGGTGGCGTTCACGGTGAATGCACAACATGCAACGAGAGAAGCGCGCGTATTCAGGCGATGCGTTAAACGTGCTTCGAGAAGACTGACAAAGGATTTACGGAAGTGGAATGACGCTTAAAGTAATTCTGCAAATTTTATAATTTGGTACTCCAGTAATTGCTTTATTCTGTAGCTAACAGTCAATTTTCTTCCGGGCAATCATCATATTTCCTTAGCATATAAGTTCGAGGTGTAACAAATTACTTCACATGTCCTCATGTTGAAATATCTTTTTTCTGAATTATTTTTGAAAACAAATGAACGTTTATTTCACAGGGCACATTCTTACTTACATCTTGCTCGATTTCAAAATCTTGAACAGAGAAACATACAGAATATTATGAACAGTAAAATCGATCCATAAACAAATTAACCTTCGTATGTATCATTACGCATGGTCTAAAATATTTTTTAAAATATTCGTTGTAGGGAAAAAATACTTTTCACAAGTGATCACATTTATTTGTAATCACAAAAATGTGAAAACATGACACAGATGAATGTTTGCTCTCTTACTATCTATAAATGCACGGCAACGATCAGATGTAACTTAAAACACAATGTTATGCAACTCTTCAATAATTTTGGGCGTCTTTATGTGATAGTGAATTTCGTTGCTTACCAAAGTACATAACAAGAATGCAGTAATCGCGACTGTTCCTTTTACTACCAAGAAAATCGATATGCCACTAGTATATTTCATGCGTTGATCATCCGTTAATACCTGTATCGCGTGTTCGCGTAGAATTCATCATGCGATCAGCTGGACTTATATTCACATTTGGCCTCTTGATCACTTTCCTTTTTTCAGGTTCCGATCGAGGCCCTTAGCGACTTTTGCTATTTGAATACATACAGAAGAAATAACGGTAGAAGTTTCATGTAATAATACACTTTGAGCTTTATGATATTAAATAGTTCTTGGGTAAAGACAATGTGTTTCCAAGGTATAAATCAAAAATTTTTG